>JAQFVV010006239.1:0-1216494 GCA_028023455.1 Epiperipatus broadwayi
TTCCATTTGTATAAATATAGAGTGATTCTTGATATTTATTGTAGGAAACTTCATTTGGATACTAAATCTTCTGTTGTAAATACTCGTTTATCTACTAAATATCAGCTAGCTTTACCTAATTTTCTTAAAACATCTAGTAGGAAGCAATTTAGTTATAATGGTCCTAAATTATTTAATATGTTTATAAGAGATTGTTCTGTGAATTTAATGAGCACTAGTTATTTGATTTTTAAAAAGCATTTATGGCACTGGTTATATTATGCTAAGCATTAGTTTTATTTTATTTTATTTTATTTTTGTTTATACTGTATGTTATGTTGTAATTATTTACTACTGTTATTGAATTTCCAAATGTTATATCTGTATAATTTTAATATTTTATGTTATATATATATTATACCGAGACAAAGTCGGTACATGTATATACGCACACACACAAGCAGTGTAAATACTCTATATTTTATTTACTTTCAGTTTATGATAAAAATAAATGTAGTTTTATTTTTAATGCTTTATAAAATACACTATAAAATAAAATGTTAATATTTCTGATTAAATAATTTAAGGCTTTCATATAATCCATTATAATAATATCCTCTAAAAATAAAAATATAAAATATTACTAATATGCCATTTAAAATATCAATTTCTACATGTATATGCCGCGAGGGTAATTAAAAAGGGGTTTATTTTAAATTATAACTATAGCGAAAGTTAAAAGCTTATAGAGGTGACTTTGAGATCAAATGCTCGACTTTTAAACTAATGTAAAATTATATTGTTCTCTTAAAACACGCACACACATATTCATCAAAGGTGTAAATAAGTATAAATTTTTTAAATGAGATTGCAATATGAGATTGCCTAAACCTAAGATTGCCTCAAGCATATGGATTGAATGAACATTACGTAGGACACGGACCCCAACGACAACTCAGAGAATATTGAACTCTGGGTGGAGATTGGATCCTAAGATAATAACCAACCCAGATAAATAGGAGTCTTAGTCTTTGTCTTAGCTCTGTTACAGTTTTTACATGCTTTGTTTTGTTTTTGCTTACGCTTATAATTTTTAAAATTCTCCCGGAAGCTACAACTAGAACTTTCTTTTTTTTGCTATCCGATCTATCCAATATGACCACTGTGAAATTAACCTTTAGAGCGTCGATCGTCATGATGGGCTAAGAAACCCTCAGTGATTGATCGACGCTCCGCCGCCAGAACATCTCCACAGCTATGAATGATCAACAACATTGCCATCCAAACATCGTATTCCAATCAGTCCAAGACGTTGTTCCGTTTAACATATGAGAATCGTCCAAACGTACTATGCTGAACTTATATAAAAAGAATAACCATTTATTATGGAAACAGTATCCAACAGGTTCGAACCTTCACCAAGTTAGAAGCAGCAGAAGACTACGCAAAATCCTAGGTAAACACTTTATTTCTTTTATGCTCCCATTCATTCTTTTCGTAGACTTTAAAAGGCAATCTCATAACTAATTAAATTCACTTTGCGTAAATCAAAATATAAAATGATCCGTAATCCCTCATATTTGAATCTTAATATTTTAACCTCAACTTTCGCAAATAAAAATCAGATGCTATATAGTTCCTCATATTTAAATCTTAGGACTTTTCCTGTTATGAACTTTGATCATAAGTAATGTTTTCTTTTGCAATTAAATTATAACACACATTTAATTTCAAATGTAAAGGAATGAAATATATTATATCATCCATGTTTATTATGCATAATATGTTCTTTTCTGTGCGAGTGTGAGAATGCGTGTATGTGCGTGCAAATAAAGCAATCAATTAATGTTTCATTTTTTTTATATAATCAATAAATTCTTTTTTCATTTTAAACAAGTCGAGCATTCCTCAAATCATTCTCTATAATTAAAATACATTTTTTAATAGTATAATCAACATTTATTCATGCAATTAATTATTTTACTTTTAAAATTAGTCTTTCTTATTTTTTTTTGTTTCGTTTATTTATTTAAGTTACATCGTGCCGTAAGTCACGATGTTTATTTACTATGTAGTTAAGATAGGCTTAAGAGTTGGGAGGGCCTATTATGAATAAGTATAAAAAAAATATCAATAAAACTAGTATGAGTAATTCTATTGGACCGTATGATACGGGGGGATGATATTATAAGCTTCTAAATTATTTTATACAAGGATGCATAAGTCAAACATTCGTATTAGTCGCCAAATAACCAATAACCCGGTCCAATATTTGGACAGATCTGTAAATCAACCAAGCTTTCTCTCCATTGGTTATTATTGTGTTCTTTTACCAGAATGATATTCTTGAAACAATTTCATCGCCACCCTGAGTGACCCTTATTGGTCCATGCTGGGAGTTGGAGCTTATGGGCGGGAATTAGACTTCGAAATCGTTTTGATATGACGTAAGGTGATGCGAGAAATTAAATTGTAAATTAAATCATCGTGTCTGGCGCCCCCTTGTGTTGATAATGAACAACTATCGATGTAGGAAAATAAATAAAGCTTTACGCTATATCATGTTTGTTTCGGAGCTCTCAATCCCTATATGATCGGATGAGTAAGGGTCCGGTTACAATATATATATATATTGTATTTTATTAGTGTTTTTATATTAGTTAGCTTTACCTAATTTTCTTAAAACATCCAGTAGGAAGCAATTTAGTTATAATGGTCCTAAATTATTTAATATTTATTTATAAGAGATTGTTCTGTGAATTTAAAGAACACTATCTTATTTGATTTTTAAAAAGCATTTATGGCACTGGTTATATTATGCTAAGCATTAGTTTTATTTTATTTTATTTTTTTTTTGTTTATATGTTATGATGTAATTATTTACTACTGTGATTGAATTGCCAAATGCAATATCTGTGTGATTTTAATATTTTATGTTATATTTATACTTTTTTTTTTTTTGTATTTTATTAGTGTTTTTAGTTGTTACATTTAAATTCCTCACACAAGATTTTTCTTGTATGGAATTTATCTCACTGTATTATACATTTATTGTTTGCTTCATAATAAATAAATAAAATAAAAAAATTATTATTATTATTATTATGATGATGATGATGATGATGATGATGTTTCAATAAAGGCTTTATTGATCTCAATGGTTTACATAAGTTTACATTTAGAAAATTTGAAATTTAACATACAATGAATAATATTAGGGTAAACACATATAAATGAATTTAGTGGTTACACTTTGTGGTTAATGGACTATAACAATATAAAAATTAAAAAAGCAAAAATAATCAGAGTTCTAAAGTTTGAGGAGCTTATTTAGTTTTGTCCACATGTCACTTTGAATGTTAGTTGTATGATAGTTTTCTTTGCAGCATTCACAGCATTGATGGTGTTTTAACAATGACCATGTTGCTGCATATAAGTGGGGGTTGGTTATTAATTTATCTTTATTTCGAATGTGTAGCAGTTTGTTGCTAAATGTAGCTGGGTGTCGTCTAGTGTTATTGCCAATTAAGAAAGTACATCGGGTGCACCAATATGCATATAGAACAAATGTGGATGCCCTAATGCTAGTATTGATCTTCCCTGAAAAGCAGCTATTATGTGATTAATGATTATACCCGGTTTTCTGTAGGTGCTACACATCATCTGTCGTGTTTGGTTAAGTGCTACACATTGATAAATAAAGTGGTCCAGTGTCTCTTCTGCTCGATGGCAGAGTCCACAGAAGGGGTCAATAGATATATACATTCTTTTATGATAAAGAAAGTGGGTTGTTGGCAAGGCAATGAGATTGATTTTCATGATAAAATCAAAGTATTTGGGCTCTAGAGCCCATTTTTTATATTACTTGAGTAGTCTCTTGTTGTTAATTCCTAGCATAGGTTGTATAACATTAGTATCTGCTTCTCTGTTTATTAAACCATAAATATCCCAGTATGAATACTTATGCAAATACTGTTCTGGAATCTTGTCTGTGGTTTTGCATTGGTATATAATGTTGGTGAAAAAGGAACCTTTTTGAGGTGGTCTATCTGTTGGAGTAACTTCTAGCAAGTGGTTAATTTTGGGGTATTTGGCAAGTATTGTGATTATTGAGTTCCTTAACTTCTGTGTATGAAAAACATTGATGTTGTGCAAGCCAAGTCCATTTTTTATTAGAGGTTGGCTAAGTTTTTTGTGGAAATTGATACTGTTTTTCTGGCCCAAAGTAGTTTATTATATATGGTTTTAATTTTTGAAATGAACCCCTTTGAGAATGAAATAACCGGTACATAGTAAGTTATTTTGGTTGTGATAAGTTGGTTAATTAAGTGTACTTTGGAATATAGTGAAAGATATGCCTTGGACAAGGAGTTTATAATTTTTGTGGCTTCTTCTTTAAATTTAATTTGGATATGGCATCTCATTCCTGTAATTCCCATATGAAATGGGAACCCAAGGAAAGAGTTTGGTTTTGATTTGTAAATTGATGTACATGTTTTACCAGTGTATAGTGCCCAGGCTGTGGTTTTTGCTGGATTAAATGTTAATTCATATTTTTGTGAATATTCTTGTAATATCTTTTGGAGTTGCGGTATTTGTTTTTTTGATGTTAGGAATATGGTAATGCATGTAGTGCGCAGTGTTATGTCTGGTATCTCGATCCCAGTAAATGCATTTTGTATGCTTTTAATAAGGGGATTGATGTAAAATATAAACAATAGTGAACTAAGAGGGGATCCTTAGGATATAGATTTGGTGGGTGTGAAAGATGGTGAGTTTCTTCCATTTAAAGTTATATGGATCTCTCTGTTCAGAAGCAGGTTAGCAATTATATATAGATGTGTTCTAGGAATTTCTGTGTCTTTTAGCATTTTTAGAAGTGTGTATATATTGACTGAGTCAAATGCAGCTTCTATGTCAAGCTGCACACCAATGGGTCCGTATTTTTTCCGCTCTTTTACTGTTGTTAGAATTGCTTTGAAGAATAAAGCTGCTTCTGTTGTTGAAGAGTTTTTCTTTGCATATTGTGCTTCGGAGATAAGTGGCATTATATACGGTTCAATTTCATCTTTAATAATTTTCTCCATAATTTTGATCAGCAAAGGTCCCATAGATATTGGTCTGAGGTCTGTAATAGGTGGAATAATTGCTGTCTTTTTATTATAGGGTACTATGGCTATTGGATAGACACCCTCCATGGGTTGAATTTGTTGTGCTAGATGGTTTGCTAACTGACACAAATATTCTGTTATGAATTTACTTAGATGCTTTAGTACAAATAATGGAACCCCAGGACTACCTGGATGGCAAGCATTTCGAATAGTATTTAGTTTTGTTGTGAATAGATCTTTTGTGAATGGGGTTTTTGTCTCTGGTGGGCCAAACAGATTATGTGGTATTTTATATGGTTGTTTTCCTTGTAATTTCTGTTTCAAATATTCAAAAATTGGCATAATCATATTGTGTCCTGCATATGTTCCACTATTTGTATATAGTGCCATTGGCACTTTTACATCTGGTTGGTTCCCCAGTGCCCATCTTATATAATCTCTTGTCCAAGTGTGTGGCCTGGTTAGGCATACCTTGCTTTTCTTTATCTTCAGATAGCTTTTGAGTTCTTCACATGCTTTATTGTATGCATGTGTAAGCTTGAATATATACTGCTGGGTGCAGGTGATGGGTTAATCATGATTATTCTCTGATGTAACTGATCTGCCAGAGATAAAAGTCTTGATGGTGGAGGTTGTTTTTTTGTTATATGGTTGATGTTAAAGGACAACATTCCCATAAATGCTAGATATTTCTGGACCAGGTTCAAAGTCATATCTTTGATTTTGTTTAGCATTATGTAGGTCTCAGAGAACAGAAATTCAGGGGTTGTTTCTGGGAGTAAAACTCTTATTGTTTTTGTAAGTGGAAAGGATGATATTTGAATTTGGGCACAGTCAGTTGTGACTATTTGAGCTGAGTGATCAGAAAAAGTTGAGGGAGTTAGTTTTATTTCAATAAGGTGGTGAAGCATTGGAGAATAAAAGCACAGATCAGTAAGTGAAGAGAAGCGATTATTGTGGAAAGAAATGGCATCATCTGGCAAAAAACCTTGGCCACTCATTAGTGGTATGTTTATTCTGTGAAGCCAACGTTGGGTAAATTCCTGATATTTTAAATTAAAATCTCCAATTAAGATGTTTGGGTTTGAAGTTGTAATCAACCTTGAATTAATGTTTGCAATTATGGTATCTATTTCTTTATCCTGTAAAGGTATATATACAAAAACCAGATTTATTGTTATGCTTTTTTGGTTGAAGGTTGCAATTAATAAGTTCATGTCAATATGAATTATTTTGAACATTGTGAATGGGAAATTTCTAGCAATTATGAGTCCAGTGCCAGCTGAGGGAGAGGAAGAGTCTCTGGAGCATGCACAGAAACCTTCCATATTTAAATGTTTGGCTGGGTCAGTTTGATCCGGCATAAATTTTTGTCTCAAGTATACCAAGCAAGTGTGGTTGTATATCCTTGATCCAATGTTTTAACTTATTAATTTTTGAGATTGAGTTCAAACCCCTGACATTGATTGCCGCAATTTTTATTTTCATTATATGTTTTTTGGTTGAGATTTAAATATTAGGGTTGATCTGGTGTTTCTTCCCATTCATTCTCATATTCCATTTCCAGATCTTCATCTGTTTCCACTGTAGTTGTATTGTTGTGATCAGAAAGGCTAAGGTTGGATTCTGTTTTGATTTTTTTGGGCCCTCTATTTTTCTTTGGTGGGCGGCCTGGTCTTCTTCTTTGTTCTGTGTCAGCTTTGGTGATTTGAGGCATATTTGGGGTGATAGCTTCCATAATTTCCATTGTTGTATTATTTTTAATATTAGGTGTTTGGTGTGTTATATATATTTTTTCTTGATCACTATTACTGTGTGAGTTTATTTGTTCTTTTATCTCTTTTTCATCAGTATCTTTGGTAGGCTGACTTAGATTGTGCGCTATTTTTTCCATTCGAGCCTCTTGAGGTTGTTGACTTTCTGTTTTTTTTATCAGTGGGGGTTTGAATTTTATTGGTTGATTTTGTTGATAAATCCAGAATTTCAGGTGCTGGCAATGTGTGTGCAGTTTTTTTATTATTCAATTGCTGTTGATCTGTGGTTTTTTTTTTAATTTTTTCTTGTTTATTAGTTGTTTTCGTTATCTGTTTTGTACTGTTTGATTCCGGTTGGTGAGCTTCTGTTGGTTGATCTTCAGAGCTCGGTTGGTTTTTCTGGTTGATTTTGGTGTTGCAATCGATTGATAAGTGTCCGGTTTCACCGCATGCAAAACATCTCACCCTTAATCCTTTTATGTGAATAGTCAGTATTGCATTCTGGTCAATTATTTGTGTTGGAATATCCTCCGGGTTTACATTGTCATTCAGCTTTATTTTGAAATGAAAGTTGTTGCTGAAAACCGGTATGGGGGTGTCGGATAAGTAGATTTGTTTTATATAAATAGCTTTGCCAAATGACTGTATTAATTTTTGAAAATTCTGAATGGTATATCTGAAGTAAGTGTTTTTAATTATTCCGTTACAATAGTTTTGCAAGCTTTGATCGACTATTATTAGCGCGTAGCTTCCCAAAGTTTTTACTTTAGTTTGAAATCTTGCACGCTGATGTTCATCGAAAAAAACTGAATTGCAACATATCGCGAGTTTGGATGCTCTCCAATACTAGAGACTCTATCCCACAATGCTGTTGCTGTCAACTCCTCGTAAAGAAGCTCTGGGGAATTTATAGAGTGTTAAATTCCTATCAGTGACAGCTAACACTAATGATCTCGGTGAAAAAAAATTTTGGAAAGTTGCGAATAATTTTTTTGGGATGGTGCTGTGGAAATTAACGTTTATTTCTTGCAGTTCATCTTGATTCCATATCGTTGGGGAGGGCTCTTCATTATTGTTTTCTATGAGGTTTAAATTATTTATGTCGGCTTGATTTACCTTCCTAAATTTTGCTGTCTGTGTTAATGCTGGACTTTTTTCGATGCTGTGAAGCTGCTGGTTTATTTTTGTTACATTCGCGTATGTTTTTGCGATAGTCGCAGTTTTCATTTTATCGCCGTTTGCTTGAACGCAATTTACGTCGTTTGCTTCTTGACGCGATGCCATGCTTGTTTATGACGTTAGAATTTATTTTTTGTTATGAACGACCATATTACTTTTTGCTAGAAAACAACTGTTCAGTAATCAGCCATCGCTGTCTTTATCTATCACAGATATATATCACAGTTTTTAAGTGTAAAAGCGATTAGAATATGGGGAAAAAAGATTATTAATAAGACCTTCATTCTTGATGACTTAGGCATACTATTATTATTATTATTATTATTGTTGTTGTTGTTGTTGTTATTATTATTATTATTTTATGTAAATTTTAATTTTAATCATTGTAAACGTTTTCTTGGCTTTGTAAGCTGTTGTTTACTAATAAATTGAATTATTATTATTATTATTGTTGTTGTTGTTGTTATTATTATTATTATTATTATTATTATTATTATTATTATTTACCAGAATTGTATATCTCATGGCGGAAATTATTACAGTACATGCAGCTAGAAAAATACTATTAGATGAAGAATATGTACAGTACAGCAATTTTTAACAATTAAAAAATAAATCGATAATTAAGTTTAATGCAGCAAAGATATTTGTCTTTCCATTGTTTGTTCTATTAATTATTCACTCTAGAAACTTTAAATTGTAGCTGGCTCTTAATGTATATGCATTATCAACCATCAATTTATAATCTTTTTAAAATAAACTCTGGTTATTTTTAAAATAATATATTTCCAACTGTATTTTTTTAAGTAAATAATTTTTACAATTTTAATTTTATGTGTATACCTGTGAGCATGTGTATACAATTAACAAAATCATTTTTGTATACTTTTAATTATTTTTAATATTATAATTATTTAACTTGACATATAAATATATATGTTTGCATAAGTGTGTGTATCTGAATATACTGAGTTCATGGTCAAGAAGTACGGTTAATCTTTTGATATTTCCAACAAATACCTGATCTTTCAGTGCGCATTAGTTTGAATATTTGGTTATTTGAGATAACAGTTATTTTGGACATTAAGTTATGATGAAATAAGGAAGGTTAATTTTGATACTATAATGAAAATTGTTTTTCACTTGATAACTAATAAATCTCATTGAATTGATAAGATTTATGATCTTTGATGGTTATTATGTGATTATGCACATATGTATTATTATATGTTATATGTATATTTGTGCACAGTGGTATGGTGATGTGAATAGTGAATTAATGTCTTTTTTAGTAGTAAGATTTTAATTTACTATAAAATATCCACATTTTGTATTATAAAAAAAGAATAAGTATGCACACATATAATTTGCTTTTAATAAAACCAAATTGATATCTCGGTTAAAGAAGACCATAATAAGTTTTTTTGATTTTGAACTTGAGTTAGAAACCAATAAACTTATCTTGCTAGCTAATGTATGTTGTGAAGCAACCCATTCATATTCATTTATCTTGTGAAAAATCATATGATAATTATAATTGCAATTACAAAAACATTTAGAATATACTTTAGATTTTTTTTTTAGTTTTTTTTTAAAGTGCCTGAGAGCAATCAAATAATGTTTTTTCAGTTAATAGCAAAATTCTTTTACAATCACTATCCATAATCCTTATCAAATTCTATTAGTTAATTTATGCACACATTATTGCAAGAAAGCAATGTTAATTTAAATTGAAATTTTCTCAAAATGGATTTTAAGCATTTAATATTTTAGAGTTCAAGTCCAGTATTATTACTCTCTTCCTTTTGAGAATTTTTTTTATTATTTGAAAAATTGAAATAAAGATGATTTTCAAAATTAATGTGTGAAAGTATTTTAGAATATGATTAAGATACAATTCAGTGCATTAAGTAAGTAATATTTTTGTTTGAATATATAGTATCAAGTCTTAGGTCATTATAATCCTATGTTGCATACTGATCAGTTGAATCTTGTGTGTTAGTGCACTTTTTTTTTTCAATTTCTTTTGTAAAAACATTAAAGATTAAGGTTTTATTTTAATTAAGTTGGAGATGAAAATATTAATGTTTTTTTTATTGTAAGTGTTTTTATTATTTTTGGCCATGGGCATTTTAGTTATCTAGTGACGATTTTTTCAGACGCTCATTGCTAAGGTTTACAGCCTTGTTAAAACTATTACTGAAATAATAGTGAGCGTTTAATAAAATTTATAATTATCTAGTTTTTGAAAAATTTATATATTTTAAAGTACTGTAATGGGATGGCATAAATGCCATTTTATCCTTATTTGATAATTTATTAGTTTAGGGTAATACATGTAATGAAGTGAGCATTTATGACAGATTGCATGTGTATAGCCAAACAAAAATAATTTAATCATCAAATACTATATGCAATAGGATAATATAAATTATTTCATCAATGTAATTAGAAAATTATTATATTAAAACAGTAGGAAATTCATTTTATTTGCCTAATTCATGCACTCTCTAATCTGCTCTCATTATTCCATGGAATTCAAACTCAGGAAAAATATACATGAGTTATAGTTCAAGGGAATGATTATATCCTGCTTGTATACCAATTACAAGTTTGTACAGTATGTTGTAATATGATGAATTACAAAATAGATAAATAATTATGAATATAATTATAATAACCAATGTTTAATGGAATCATAAAATAACAAACTGTATTCATAATTCAATTTAACATAATATAAGTTATAAAAAAATTGTAAAATTAAATAAATATGATCATCCTTTGTTTTCACATCTCTATTATATAGCAAACTATTATTAATATGTTATTATGATAGATGATCATTTATTATGCAAATGAAATAATTCAATATTATATCATATAATAAATTTGTCTCTTTATTCAAATAGAGCTTTATATTTTATAGTGGACTTTCCTATTTCCAGGATGTCATATCACATGACTATAAGTTATAAATATTACCCTTTATTTTGAAGTCTATTCTTGATGACATTAACATATGATAGAATATATCACTTATACCAGAATGTTAATCATTCATTCCAAATAACAAGACAAAAATTTAACTAATATATTAATTATAACAAAAAAATTACATTTATAATATAACATTATATTTGTCATAGTATGTATATCTAAAATTAGCTAGAGTAGTAAGTCTTACCCTTTTAGTCTGTAAATAATCACAATGGTTATTAAGTTAACTTGGAGTCTTTACCTTTATATTTCATTAATAATCACTAAATATCAATAACTTTAGAATATAGTTGAATGAAGCTTGCCCTATTATTAAAAGAAAGGAAATAATAAAAAAATACAAAAAGAGAATCATATATATATATTTGATGTTAATGTGTAGTCGAGTCTAGGATTATTTTATTGAATAATGAAATAAATTTTCATTTTAAGGATTCTTTCTTTCTCATCTTTTAAAATATATTATTTCATGTTCGAATATTGTTCTAATTTCCAGATAGTGACTCCATCATTTGTTTATCTAAGGATTTCCTAAGGTTTGTAGTAGTTGATTCTTATCTCCATCGACAGATAGTAATTATTTTTCATTAAAATTATATTTGACATTATAGTAGTATGGTTAACATTTCATCCCATTTCTACGATGTTTCTTTCTCACTGTTAGAATGTTGTTTAAAGTTATTGGTTTCTTTTAATATTCAGCTTCAATAGGATTACCAAAAGAGATTTTTATATATATATACTTGTAAAATGTATTTTTACAAAGATTAAGTCTATTCGTAATGATAAGCATGGATTCTTCTTTATCATCCAAAATTTATTTTCTTCTTTGGAGAATTGATGATTTACTGATTGTTGTCGAATGACTTTGAGCATGGGTTCAGATTTGTATTTTTCTCAAAACGTATTGACTACTCAGAGTTATATTTGAATCTCCCTTTCATTTTCAAGAAGAGAAAAAAAATATATTTCTCTTTTTCTGTTAACCATTCTCTATATATATTTTGTAGATTTAAGTTCACGTTTTTCTTGTTTCAATTATGATGTTACTTTATTATTTGTATATTTAATGAATGGATCTTGAAAAAAATTAAAATTTAATGGTTATTTTTTTTCCTTTAATAATTTTAGCGCTTATATGTATTTTTTTTTTTTTACATTGTGATTATCTACATGTCAGTATAGTTAAGATTTTTAAATGACCCATTTATATGCAATTATTAATATGTAAAATCAATAATAGAATTTTGAATGATTCTTGTTAATAATAATATTCAAGATAGGTGTGCATGTTGCTTTTTTTTTTTTTTAATATATATGTGAAGAGTTTGATGTATTCTCACAGTACTTAGAGACAAACTTAAAATAAGGCAAGTGTTATATATATTTCCACAAATGTTATGATTAAGAGATCACTAAAGTTTATAAAATAGAGAGATATAGAGTAAGTTGTTATTAAGAGGATGGCAAACTACCATTGATGATGAGCAACTGTTGCCACTTGTTTGTAGTATTGCCATTCTTAGTTACTTTATTGCCTTCAGAAAGAGAATTAATATATATTTGTAGACTTTATTATTGTTGTTATTGCTGTTACTGACTCTTGTAATTGCTTTGCTATAGTAATTAATTTTGTCACTATATTATATATGTAACACAATGCTAAATTTATTTTCATAAGCGCTCCAATCTATGTGTTTACTATACAGCAATTTTCGGGGAATATTGAATACACACGAAGAATGTATGTTAATGTATTGTGATCATGTATATAATTATTTGTGGGGGGGTATCAATATACATATGTGTGTATGTATTTTAAACTTATACATACATATAAGCAAATGATTTTCACCTCAATGACTTAAAACATTGCTATATGAAAATAATAAATGTTCAAAAAATTGTCGATATGCCTTAGGCTGGAAAGATATTACTGACAGTTCTACTGTGAAATATTGTTTTATTCATCACTTTTGTTATAAATCTGTTTATCTGTGACTTTTTCATTTTGAAAAAGAAAACAGTGAGACACTTATCTCTTGCAAGACTATGTAAATTAACGCCCCACCACACTGGGTCAATACCTTGCATCAGGATTTTTAAACCTGCCAAGCTATTAACTGTCAATGCTCCTGGAAAGTGGTACACAAATCATCAGACATTTGGCTTTAATTTTAAAATACAAACAAATCGCTTTTTGCAATTCGTTTTGCTTCACTTCTCAAAAATAAAATGAGATCAAATACAAAACTTAGCTGTTATATATATATTTTAAGTTCAAATTTTCTAGCAAAAGTTATGAAATTTTAGCTTTGCAAAAAAAAAAAAAAAAAAACTGAGATTGATAAAAGCAAGTTTAGATCAAAGGTCAGTTTTTGAAGGACCTAGGTAAAAAGACCGCTAAACTCTCTAGACGTTTCTTCTAAGATTTTAATGATGCTTGAAAGAAATATAAATTTCATTTCAATTTTTTTTTTTTCAATTAATCAGAAATGCAACTTCAAAATAATTAAAATAGTTATAGTTATGTTTATTTGAAAAACAAAATAAATATGAAGATATCGTCGTTTTTCAAAACAAAAAAAAAAAAAATCGCATACACCCAAAAAAAGTGTTAAGCAAATAAACTTACTTTTATTCATATATCTTGAGAGATTTGATAAAAATCTTAGATTTAAAACAATTACAAGTTTATTAACGCTTAAAAACAGAATGTCAGCAGAAATAAAGAATATTTAGTATGAAAATGTTGGTAAATATTGACTTGGCTAATTAAAATATGTGGATATGTGCATGTATACATATGAATGTTTATGTGCCTGTAAAAATAAGTTTTTTGTTATAAATCAAGGTTGCCTCTTCTCTATTAAGAATCGATATGTCACACGGATACTGATCTTCCAAAAGACACCTGTTGTAGTTTGTCAGCCGTTCTTCCTTTTTTCCATTTTGTATAATAATAATAGTTGGAATGATATTACCTGAAGATCGCCAAAAGACTCCTAATTTAAATAACTAATTGATAGATCTGCTTTATTAAACATCTGCAGTTAATCTTCTGATTACAATTTATAAGATTATCAATACATTTTATGTGACCAAATTATGATTCACACATGTTGACTAACTTATCTCATGATGACATTGACTAGGGAATTTTTAATGATTCTGTGCAAATAGCACAAAATATTTTGAAATATCGATGGTCTTGTAACTCAATTATTTTACTACTATTTTTAATATAGGTCCAGTTGAATTTTTTTTAATCATTTTTACTGATAATTCGTGGGCAAGTAAGCCAATAATTAAACTTTTCTCCCATGATTAATTTTTTTCATTATTTGAAAGACATAGTCACATTTCTATTTAGGAATTTGATCCTTTTGCATTTGTATCTTTTGCCTTCTAATTTATTTTCCATTGCTTTTTCTAATGATATTATTCATTGGCAAAAGTTACCATTTGTGCAGTGTGATTTTTACATAGTCTTATCCACTTTGTAGGATTTTTTAAAATAGTTTCTATGATACCTTAAAGATGTTCTTTATGTCTGAGTTTAATTAACCTTTCAATCTTTTCTCTTTACACAATTGCTATTATTCATTCATATATTAGGAGTAATATTCCACTCTATTTACTATATTTCTCAGTGCTCTCTTTTATAAGCTTGAATAATTAGTGACGACCAGATATAGATCAAAATCTCCAGTTTAGTTTTTTTGTCAGTATCTTGTCCAAGCAAGATAATGATTTGACATTTAAAAATTTTAAATTTTGAGCTTAAATTTGTTTAGTTGCATAGGTATAACTAATAGGTATAATATTGTATTAGATCTCATAATTTTTATAAGAAATCAGAGAAAGGAGAAGTAAACCTGAAATGATTTTTACTAATCTGTTTGAGAATAAACAAGCTATAACGAGTGTTTTATAGTCGATTATGTTAAAAATTATAATCCCATGTGCTGATCTTGAAATACATTTCACCTTTAAAACAAAAATACATTTTTATATTACTTGAAGTGATAATAACTTTCTGCTGGTTTGACTTAGATAAAACATGAGAGAATCTTTCTAATAGAGGCTGCATTCATTATTCGTCCTATTGAATATTTCTAATTCCATCATAAAATTATGAAGAGATATTAATAATTAATTGATACTGATATTAAAAGAGACCTTTTATTCCTGAGACATAATAACATTGTTTTATAAATTTTGGACTTGGTGTCCAATTTTTATATTTTCACAAGATTATATAATGCATTTATTTGTCTTTAATTAAATGTTAAAATTTAAAATAAAGTAAAATTAGAGAGATAAAATATTAAATTTGTATTGTAGGAATGTTAAACTAATTAAAATATATAGATAAATACTAGTAATGTGAAAGGCTGAAACCTTTGACAGATGCACTTTAAAATGCTTAAATGACAGCCAATCAGATAGTAATAATGACTGCACAAGGAATTTTCAATTAAAATACAAGCCAGAGACTTTACAAGAAAAAGATGGAACCCACCTTCTTTTCTACTTAAATTTATATATAAATAAGCCAGACTCAAGCATTTTGAACTAAGAGTGTGAAGCTTTAAACACCTCACATTTAATTCACTAAATATTATATATAAATAAACAACATGAAATCTTTTGATTTACTACGCAGTAAATTTTCAAATCTCATGAAATGATCGTAACAAATGTAAATATATTAATTTATTAAGCGCAAGTAGATGAAATAATAATAATGTGAAAGGCTGAAACCTTTGACAGATGCGCTTTAAAATGCTTAAATGACAGCCAATCAGATAGTAATAATGACTATTTTACATTGTGTATTTATATATAATATTTAGTGAATTAAATGTGAAGATGTTTAAAGTTTCACGCACTTAGTTCAAAATGCTTGAGTCTGGCTTATTTATATATAAATTTAAGTAGAGAAGAATGTGGATTCCAACTTTTTCTTGTAAAGTCTTTGGATTGTGTTTTAATTGAGAGTTCCTTGTGCAGTCATTATTTCTGTCTGATTGGCTGTCCATTTAAGATTTTAAAACGCATCTGTTAAAGGTTTCAGCCTTTCACGTTATTATTATTTCATCTGCTTGCACTTAATAAATTAATATATAGATAAATACTATAATTTAAATTTTAACTTAGATAATAATAGTAATAATTATTACATTTATGTTACATGTTTGGGTGTGTGTATGCATGAACACATTATTACTTTGAAAAAAAATTATTTAATTGCAACTATTGACATTTTTATTAGTAACTGTTTGAAGAGGTGCAAATACTAGAAGAAGAAATATAGTCTATTAGGAAAAATATGAAAGGAGTAATCTTTTTAGGATTATAAAAATAATAAATGTATACTATAAATTCAAGTTAAACATTACAATTTTATATTTTTTTTTTTCTTTATTTAAACCTATATATGTTAAAGCTTGAAGTATACCATCTCAATATATTTTACTGCCCTCAGTTTTATGATAACTTTATGTTGTTTTGATTTTTTGGCAAGCATGATAAATAGCAAATCAAACATCACATGAATTCCTTTGCTTTTCTTCAGCATTCACATTATAGTATATATTTTTGCACTGTGATAGAGTGATGATGTTAAGCTAATAGTTTTCAGATCAAAGCATAACCTGTAAATAATGGTGCTGTCAAATGTTTGTCCAAATTAGCAGTTATTCACTTACTGTGTTTACAATTGCCTTAATTCATTCTACATTAGAGCCATCTATTTTAAACTTGACTAACCAGGATACACCAGATGTTTCTCATTGATAAAAGGCAATAACCAGAAACTAGTATAGGGATTTGGATATAGCACTGATTACTCAAGCTTAAAAATAAATGTTTTTGGATTATTGTAAATAAAATTAATTATTATGCTAATACAAATGTTGAATGAATGTAAGGGGAGAAAATCATTAATGTTTTATTTGATATATACCATCTATTTTTCTGATATGTCCCAACCATCTAACTTTTTGTTATGGAGTACTACTATCGTAAAGATTGAGACTGTAACTTAATGCAGTATTTGTGATGGGTTATGTTGTCTTTTATCAGCTAAGCCTCGCCTTCCCCATTTTTAATATTAGGAATTTGTAATTTTTATATTCAAGTGAATAGTTCCACTGGATATAAAAAATGGGAGAAACAAAATTTTCATTGCATGTATTTGTTATAAAGTTGAGTTTATTTAATTTAAAAGTAGCAGTGATCTTTAATGATGAGTTTGTGTTAAGTCCTCTGTTACTTGCAGTCAGTGATTCTGAAATTGTATTAATATATATATATATTTTATATATATATATATATATATATATATATATATATATATATATATATATAAAATTACAATTTATTATTAAATAAAATTTGGAAACAGATATTCAGTTAATAATTATTCTAATGAATCAAAAGTTAAATGAAAGGATTCTACTCATTATTTATTTATTTTTTTCTATTGAAAAACCTCTCTGACATTTGATGAATAAGAATTCAGGACAATAGAACCTCTTCTCAATATCTTCAGGAAAATCAATCATTTAGATATAGTTTTCAGTGGATAAATGTTAGCTGAAAATTATAAGAGGTAACTGCTATTGCAACATAAGCAATCATATCTTTACATGGACTGGTAAGAAATAAATGGATTTACTTAATTAATAATGAGATCTGAGCCAACTTTTTAGTGAAGAAAATAATATAAATCAGACTCATCTATTTTTTTAAGAAAGTGGGGTTTTAGCTTTAACAAATTTAAGTAGCTTTCAACATGAATGGATGCATATTCCAAAGTAATTGTACTTTTTTAATTTGTTAGTAGTTTTATTTCATCATACTAAAGTGTAATCAAATGTGAATATATTTTTTGGATGCTTGTTACAATTATAGCACCCTTGATTCAGCTGGATCTGATCATTTTTTAAATGATATGGATGAATTGAGATTCAACTGAAATGTTGGTGCTACAATAATAATAAACAATCACACATCAAAAATAAGCCGAAAACTGTGGTCTACTTTGCTAATGAACTATCATTGAGGTTTATTGTACAAAAGCTTAGTGAATAAATATGTTATTTTATTGTTTTGTAAATTAAATAGACAATGGGATACTGCAATCAAATAATACATAATTGTTGCCATTGGAAATGTTTTATTTGTCATTTCCTTAGTGTAATTTAATTTAGCATCTTATATTTAGATATATAGCATAAAATAAGAATATCCTTTACATTATTAAGATGTGTAAATTGTAAATTATATACTGAAACACATTAGATCTCGTAGTTCTGTTATAAACACTAAAGTAAGACAAATCTATCTTTAAGCTGGATATCTAGTCAATAAATTGTGAAAGTTTGTAATATGACAATAGTAAATGATGTATATTTACATAGACAATTTGTGCATGTAAAAGAAATAGTTTCTTTCTCATTATTGTCAAGAAATATTAGAAATAATGAATCAAAATTAAAATATATTAATGCTGTAGAGGCTGGAGAGAAATTGTTTTATCATGTCAAAATTAATTTTAGTGTTAAAAGATTTATTTTAATGTTTTTTTCTTCTAATAAAGACTAAAATAATCTCATTACTCTACCTATTTTAGCTTGAAACCCTATAATCCAAATTGTGTTGATTATAAAATTTGGATAATTAGGAGAAATAGAATAAATATTGAATAGTTTATTGTGTGATTGTCAAACTTATTTCAGCTATGGGTCATTGCTCTAATAGAGAATATTCTGCTTTTCATATTTCACAGTTTTTAGTATTTAAATAAATAACAAATTAATAGTGAACTTAAAATAAATTTCTTTTGTTAAACTGTTGAAAATTTACTATTAAGTTAAAAAAGTATATAGCCAATACATAATCAAAATGAAATATATAGAAAGAACAAATTCCATACATATGATTAAAATTTACTGACTGATGACAATATATCATTAAAAAGTGTAATATTTATTGACAAATTTTAAAAAATATTTGTTTATTACACTTTTTTGTGAGAAACTTGCCATTATTTGTCTTCGGCTAACTTCTCAAGATTTGATTATATTGTTTGGGAATACATGACCTTTATTATGGTGGAATGATTTTCATCAGATAGTCTTGATCTGTGAGTTGTTTTATTAATTTCACACATGAAATAATTGTTCCCACAAATATGTACTTCAGAAATAGAACAGAATTTGTGCAGAAAATTTCTTTACTTTGGAATAATTTTGTTCTAAATAAAAATATATTTTTGAAATTTCTAGTTCTCTCTATTTTTTTTTTTTAAATTTGAGTCACTCTGCTAATAAATAAGTTCCATTTATAAGGACATAGAAGCTTCTTCAATTTTGAAAGAATAAGTTCCCATGAAAAGAGAAAACATTTTTAATCCTTTTTGAAATCTTTGAAGCGTTTGTCAAATTAGTCTTTAATAATGTTTAATTTTATCACATTATTGTGAAAAAGTACTCTTTTGATTTTGTGTTATGAATTGTTCACATATAGGGAAGTAAGATAGCATACCAGTTTTCAAATAATTTCTCATCAATCAATTTCTGTACAAAACTTGCCATTGTATCATACATATCTGTTCTTAATTTTATCTTTTTGCTGTAGCTTAATGTTAAGATTGTTAAAATGTTTGGCAATATTCTTAAGAATTGATGCATCTTGATTTTTAATTTTGAGAAATAATATTATTTATTCTGTAAGCAAATAAAAGTTCTTTAAGACTTTGTGACAAGATAACCAATGAACTTGTGTGTAATAAGGAAATATTTCTAATTCAGGCTGTAAATCCTTAAGAAGCATTCCAAATCAGTAGTGATTAAGTCCTTTGGATCAAATGAAATTTACAGTTTTAGTTACAATTTCAAGCATCTTGTCTATTTTTAATACTTTAGAATACACAGCTTGTTGATGAATAATGTAGTGAAATGATCCCAATTCTGTTTTATTTGGTCAGATTTTCTTTATCTTTGCTACCAGTCTTTGTACAAGTCTCTTAACTTTATCTATCATTGCTTTGGATAATCACTTGTCATAGCAATGATCCTGTCCAAAGGAAAATTGAGTTTCTCTAAAGTGATCCATACTCCACCAAAAATATCTTCATTAGAGGTATTTCTGTGGATGGAGTTCATTTTCAAAAATTCTTTCATTATTTTTATATTTCATTGCAAGCACAAAATAACAAAGTAACTTGTGCAACATCTTATACATTGATACTTTCATCAATCACAATGGAGAAACATAGAACTCTTGTAGATATTTCATATAGTTGATCACTCTGATTGCTAGTCATCTCGCTTATTCTATTTGACACTATATTTTTTGGTGAAGATATATGATGAAACAGTTTCATTATTTTGAGATAATTCAAAATTGAATAATGAGCCTTCTTTGATTAGTTTTGAATTTTTTTCTAATAAATAGCTAATTTCATAACTAGCTCTGGTTATTGATTCATTGTTTTTCACAAATTTTGCTTATTGCTGATTTTGAAGTGAGTTCTTCAGTTTTCAATTTTTTTTCTTATTGTTCCTCATGATTAGTTTTATAGTGTCATTTAATATTATATTCTTTGGCAACATTAATCATTTTATTGCATACAATACACACAATTTTTTATTTCTATACTGAAATAATTCAGTTCCCATCTTTTTTGAAATTTTCTCTCCTCCTCATCGATCCTTCTTTTCTTTGTTGGTTTTGAAAGTAATATTTTCTGGATTAAAAAATATTGACTACAAAATTTATTAATTTAAATAATTGTTTAACAATTCAACAATTGCTAATAGTTTAGTAATTATACTTTAATTATTTACATTTTTGCCAAAATATTTTCTATATTGATCAAAAGTGTATCAAAACCAGTGTATTGAAAAAGAATGAATGAAAACAACAGTGCACTGGCAGAAAAAAAAAGTGATTTAAATGCTTTGCTTAAAAGTATAAGTGACAAAAAACTTGGTGCTATACATGCCCAAAAGAGAACTTCCTTCATTATTTGTCATTCTCTGTTTTCATGTGCTCTTTCTCAATGGTCTTACAATCTGTTACATGTTTGTCATCATTTGTGTTATGATCGTGGACATGCAAGTGATAAGTAAAATACTAAGAGTTAGAAATATCAAGAAGGATGACAACTCATTTTTCAAAACTGATGACGCCACAATAGAGTACATCACAACAAGCTCTATTTCATTTGATTAGTCTACATATGTTATTTGCACTTATATCCTCATAATGTGTTTGTGAGTCTTCTTTTTTTCTTACATGCCACAAAATTATATGCCATAGACCATATATGATCTATGGATTGCCAATTTGATACTATTGCTTCAGAAATATAAGACTGCAAGAAAAGATAAGTTTGAATGGTTAGATTTATATTGATGCTTAAAAGAAAAATGAAAAAGATTACATTTTGGAAAAATTAAAAAAAGTGGATTGGACATATGCTTAGCAATAGAAATATTCAGTTGTAAGGGATTGTAGAGAAAAAGAGAGACTGGAGAAAAAAGTTGGTAAGTTATTAAGGAAAAAATCAGCTTGGCTTTTGAAAAATAAAAGTAATAGGTACTTAGAGAAAGTTACTTTGATTGATATGTGAGGCTTGTCTTTTGGCTTTAACTGATGATGATCAAGTTATATCAATAAAAGTCGAATAAATTACTATAAGATAAAGATGAGTACAATATTACTCTATAGAGGAACAATGAAAGAGAATAACAATACTCATAAGGATACTCAATTGGTGAGGGTTTTTATTACCCCCCCCTCCGATTTAAGAGTAATACTTATATACTGACCAGGAATTTATTGCTTATTGAATTGTGTGAGAATTGACTTTTTGGAAAAAGTTTTAAGATAATTAGTTACATTGAAGCCCCCAGCTATCTAATATATATATAAAAGTTCCAGTCCGATTCAAAAAAGTAAGTTATGAAGGAGTATGCACTAACTGTTTATACTATGAGACTTTATTATAAAAGCATTTCAATAATTTTCTTTGTTACTGATAATAAACATTATTTTTCTTTTTATATATTCTTTTTTCATAGTTTATCTCTAAACAAATTTTATCGTTTACATTCATCGGAAATTGTAATTTATTCCCTAAGTTTGAAGTTAAGAGTTTTGAGAAAATTGCAAGCTGGCTGAGGCAAGTGCTGCAGATATTGGTTTGTTGGTCTTGAGACTGAGATTTAGTTAGTGGTGTAATAGAAAAATCCATTTTAAAATGATTTTTTTTTTTTTTGCTACGGCCATAGATACTGTATTCTCACATTATTACTATCACGGTTCAGTAGGGGCTTCATGTCTGTAGGACAACATTATATAAGGTCGATAGCTTATGCAAACAAAATGCACATATCTAATTCAATGGATTGAGCCTAAAGGGTGTAATAGTAAAGTAACTGGGGATAATGGCATATAGAAAAGCATCTTTTTTTAAAAAAATAACGACATAAAAAAAAATTGAATGTTTAATAAATATCACTATAAATGAGTTGACATTTGAGGAATTAATAAACTCTAATAGAGTTGATTTTATTATAAAGTCTATTTTTTCTCTCTTATTTTTCTAATGTTTAAACACAAATGATAGGTCGTGCAACTGTTGTTTTCAAGTTCTCATGAATAAATATTTAATTAAGGAGAGGAGTTTAAATAGAAAACTTTTTAAATAGAATTTGTCAGTTTACTTGTTAAAATGAAAATAGAAGAAAATAAAATTTAAAAAACTTTGTTTAAAATTGTGTGCGAATAAATATATGTATATATGAAGACATTATAAAATGAATAGAATATTTTATTTGATTAATAAACTTGTTTATGGAGCTATCTTTCACTTTAAATAAAATTATTTGTGATTATATATTGTCTTAAATGATGGTGCAATGTAGTGTACTTTGTTTGAAGCCATCTTAACAAGGGTTACATACTATTAATTTATGCATATTGTATATTCATAAGAAGATAGAAATATTTTTATTTCTCAAAGAAGAAACAGTATGTTTGATTACATGGATGTGACATTCGAATGGTGTACATTGATATTGGAGGAAAGATGGCAAGAGGAAGACTTAGTATGCAATTTATGAGCGCAGTTAAGAGGGAAATAGTCTTTTAGATTTATAAAAGATCTGGCATTGTAGAAAAGGCGGAAAAAAATTGTTGCCACCAAACTATGAATTGGGGAGAGAAAGAATAAATCGAAGAACTTAAAAATGATGTAGAGATAAAAGTATATTGTATTGCTTATATAATAGTTATGAGAAAATTTATCTTGATAATTACCATATAAATTTTAAAGAAAAATGATTGTAAAGCTGAAAACAGTTTGCAGATATTTGTGGAAACAATCATGAATGGAAAAAACATCACTTTGAAAATGGAATTACATACAATGTCAAAAGTAAAATTTAAAGAAAAAAAAGTAATTCTTCCTATTCTATAGTGCTTAATTTTCAATAACAAATGATTGGAAGTGGGCAGAAATTTTGTTTATAATATTCACAATGAATATACTCTTCACCTAATATTTCATCTCAAAAGTGGAAAGCAAAATAATGGGAAAAAGGATGGAGAAAAATTTATAATAATAAGAATTACATTAATTATGGAGATAAAGCTGATGACTTAGTAAATAACTATGTAATGGAATCAAAATAAGTGCCAAATCTAGAAAACCAAACTATAGAGTTGCTTTAAATAGTAAATCAGCCTCATGAATTATAGGAACCATATATAAATTTGTTTCAAGCATGGAAATATACTGAGCAATCTATATAAAGGGGTAAGAAGATACAATTCTAAACATAAAATTTAAAGTGATTTTATTATAGGCTTGCTACATAAGTATATAGGAAATAGGCACTTTGTTGTATGGTCATTAAATATTGAAAAAAAGTCAGACTGAAAGAAAATCAGTAATTGTCATCTTATATACTTCTAAAAGAAATTTACTATTGGTAACAGTCAATGAAATTTGACTTAAAAACTAAATTTGAACTGACTAATTGTTATAAAGATTTCATAAGATTCCCATGTTGCAGTGATGAATCAAAATAAATTAGCATTTATTGTAAATAAAGTATACCTATTATAAAAACAAACAAAACTCTCCATACAGTATTGCCACTCAGTGCACTCTCAGATCTAAGGCTCCTCACAGACGAAGGCCACAAGCCAGAAACTAGTCAGGGGATATTGGATGAATAGGCACTAGATGGGGATTTTATGCACAAGCCTTCTGGCATCCATTGATTACTCTGGCTTGCACTGAGTGGCAATACTGTATAGAGAGTCTTGACTGTTTTAATAACAGTTATAAGCAAGCATAAGAAATGGTGATCATGTGATGTTTATTGGCTTATACCTGTTATAAATGCTGATGGAGCAAAATTTTGATTAGAAATAATTCCAAAAGTTATTTCAACAAATTGGTACAAACAATACTATTATATGTTGCAAAATACTAGAAAGAGAACAAGAAACTTACAAATGAAGTCTTAAATGAAATGCTGAAACTTAATGTTGTCAAAATCATAAATAATCTAGAGATATCATTGTGTTTTCTTGATAATTTGTTGTTTGAAATTAAGATAAAATATTTGTTAAATATATTTTTGAAAATACTTAGTCAAGAAAATTAATTAATGCTGAAGTTGCATATTACTTTTTAATTTGTATTGAAAAATGCCAGACATTTCATGGGTTATTCTTATCAAGAAAGTTTTTTCCCACATGCTCATTTCCTGATCATCTTTTCATATTTTACCAAATTTTTTCATTATGTTGATATTTTATCAGACATTTAATTCCTAATTCTCACATGATATTTTACCAGTCTTTTAATGAAGGTTTTTCAAATGCTGCTTTTTTATTTGTGTAATTTTAGTAAAAACTACATACTTGAATCATTTTTGTGGATTGCTCATATAGAACCAAACTTATAATAAATGAAATGTTGCCAGTTTTCATTAGAAGACATTTACTAACAATATTGCTTCAGAAGTTTGCAAATTTTCAAGAGAGACATTGTTAATAACGAAGATGAAG
The DNA here is from genome assembly GCA_028023455.1 of Epiperipatus broadwayi. Classification (NCBI taxonomy): domain Eukaryota; kingdom Metazoa; phylum Onychophora; class Udeonychophora; order Euonychophora; family Peripatidae; genus Epiperipatus; species Epiperipatus broadwayi. The sequence continues at coordinate 25,127 of JAQFVV010006239.1, forward strand.
CAGAATTTTAACCTGTATAATACATTTTAAAATGATGTTTCAATAATCCAGAATGCAAACTATATTTTAGATATATAATCAGAAGCTGCTAATATTTATTGTTTTTTCAGCAAAATGAAAATTATTTTCACCTTGTTTGCAGTGTTTATAATATGAAGAATACAAGAAAAAGTAAGTATAAAAAAATAAAAAAAGTTCTGGATCACTAAATCTTACGTATAAAAGACTTCAAGTATATCTGCAAGATTTTATCTTTTTTATTGATATTAAATGGTGAATTATTATAAAATGAATTATTAGAACTACTTGATTCACCAAATAGAATAAGTGATAGTCGATGTTTCTGTGAAAAGATAATGTGTATAATAAAAACTGACAGAAGATGAAAATAAATAAATAGATCAAAATCAATATCGGAATGTCAAACCCTATAAAGTGAAAAATAGACAGTATATGGTTATTAAAGTTTCCTATATGTTAATTATTCTTTGAAGGTATTTTTAAAAAAGGATTAAAAATTAAAAAAGTAAAAAAGATTGAAACTAATAATAAGCATTCCTTTTTTTCTTTCTTATGAAAAGGATCATGAGATCATTCCCATAATGCTGAGTTGACTTGGATCTGATGAAAACCACAAGCTATAAACTAGTCTGGGGATATTGGATGAGTAGGCGATAATATATACATTAAATAAATTGCAAAAAAAAAAATGTTTTATTACCTTGTGTAACTTTGTATTTTCATTTTCTTTAAATTATAAATATAAATATAATGAACATGCTAATAGCTCTAAACAAACTTTTTTTTTTGATAAATGCCACAAGAGAAAGCATTTAAAATCTCTATCTAAAATTATCCTTATTCCCATACTGATGGCTCTCCTCAGTGAGGCACTAGGACATTCAGACACTAAATCCAAATTACAAACTCAAGCTCAGCATTTTTCGGTTACTTAACTATTAAGTAGAAAATCTGAAAATTTCAGTCATCTATATGTCTTCAAATCCAGCTATCTAATTTAAATAGCTATATGGGACTGAACAATTTAGATCCATCATATATTAATAGCGTTAGCAATATAACATTACCAAAGCCTCAAAAGGCAGACTATAATAGTAAGAAAATCATGTGATACATCACGTGACTTAATTTAATAGCTGGTATTTACAAATGTAAAAATAATGAATGTGCTAATAGCTCTAAACAAGCCCCCCCCCCCCCTTCCTGGATAAATGCCACAAGAGAAAGCATTTAAAATTTTTATCTAGAATTATCCTATCCTCAAACCAGTTTCAAGCTGATGGTTCTCCTTAATGACGTGTTAGGACATTCAGACACTAGATCCAATACTTAACTATTAAGTTGAAAATCTGAAAGTTTCACACATCTATATGTCTATTTAATTAAGTTAGATAGCAATGAGAGATCAACTTATTAATTATACTTTTTCAAATTACTCAAGAAACATATATATATATCTTTATTATATATACTATTCAAATTTTTCTTTCACTTAACGGTATATAAAAGGTGGGGGGGGATAACTTTCATTTATTACTTAGTTTAGTAAAAAAAAAATTATATCCATTCAAAATTTTATAATTAAACTTAATAGTCATCATCATCATCATTATCAATCCACTGCAGGATGAAGGTCTCTCCAAGTTTAATCCATCTTCTCCGATCTTTAGCTTCTCTTCTCCACATCACCCCTACACATTTTTTTATTTCATCCATCCATCTTACATGTGGTCTCCTTCTAGGTCTTTTACAATCTCTTGGAATCCAGTTTAAAATTTCAATTGTCCATCTATTATCATCTCTTCTAGCAATATGTCCAGCCCAACTCCACTTCAATCTTTTAATTTTTTCAATGAGGTCAGTAACACCTGTTTGTTCTCTTACCCATACATTGCGTTTTCGATCTCTTCTTGTTACTCCCAACATACATCTCTCCATATTCCTTTGAGTGGTCTGAAGTCTCTGTATTGATCTTCTATTAAGTGTCCAAGTCTCAGATCCATAAGTAAGAACTGGTAAAACACATTTGTTAAAAACATTTCTTTTCAAACACATAGGCATATTTCCTTTTAATATCAAGTTATTTCTACCAAAAGCACTCCAACCAAGTTTAATTCTATGATTAATTTCCTCTATTATGTTTCCATCTGTATTAATAATCTGACCAAGGTATTTGTAACTCTTAACTTCTTCTAATTCATCATAATCAATCTTTATTTTCATATTTTGAGCAAATCGATTAAACATTACTTTAGTCTTTTTAACATTTATCTTTAGTCCTACTTTCCTACTTTCATCTGATAACTCCTGCAACATTTCCTGCAGCTCGGAAGCATTATTTGCAAAAACAACTACATCATCTGCGAAATCTAAATGACTTAAATAATCTCCATTTACTTTCACTCCTTTAGTTTCCCATTTTAATCCACAAAATACTTCTTGCAGCACTGCTGTAAAAAGTTTTGGAGATATGGAGTCACCTTGTCTTACACCTTTCTCAATGTTGACTTTCCCAGTATCATTATGTAATCTAATTGTTGCTGTTGCATTTTTGTAAATATTCTTTAAAATATGACAATATCCTGGATCTATACCTTGATGATCCAATGCTTTAATCACTGAAGAAATGTTTATAGAATCAAATGCCTTTTCATAATCTACAAATCCAAAACATAATGACAACTCATATTCATTTGTCCTTTCTATAACTTCTCTCAATACTTGAATATGATCTACTGTACTAAAACCACTTTTAAATCCAGCTTGTTCTCTTGGTTGGTGAAAATCCAAGGTTCTCTGTAGACGAGTTGTAATTATCTTGGTAAAAATTTTATATAAAACTGATAAAAGGCTGATAGGTCTGTAATTTCTAATATCTTCTTTATCACCTTTTTTAAATATTAATATTATTACTGCATTCTTCCAATCATCCGGTACATCTTTATCATTTAGACATTTGGTATATAACTTTGCTAATATTTTTTCTGTTTCTTCACCTGCTTCTTTTAATATATCAATTATAATTCCATCATTACCTGGAGCCTTTCCTTTCTTCATACATTTAATTGCATTTCTCACTTCTTCATTTAAAATTCTGGGCAATTCGGAAGATGTAATAGATATAGGAGGTACTTGTTCTTTATTACTATATAATTCTTGATAAAAATCTTCTACCAATTTCATAATGTCATCTCTCTTTTTAGTAATAATTCCATCTTTTTTCCTTATTGCAGATATAAATTTCCTACCAATACCAAAATGTTGTTTTACATTCTTAAGACTTTTATTTTCTTCTACAGCTTTTCTTGCTAGTTCACAGTTATACTTTCTTATATCATTTTCAACTCTTTTCCGCACCATTTTACAAAATTCGAGATATTCAATTCTTTTTAATGCATCATTCTTGCATATCTTCATATTCCTTCTTTTCTTCATAAGTTCTCTAGTCTCAGTAGAAATTTTATTAGTCAATTGCTGCTTTTTTCTACCAGCTATCTTTGTTGCAGTTTTTAAAAGTGTATCAGTTATTTTCATATTAATTTCATTCAAATCTGAATCATGTTCAAAATCTACTAATACTTGAAACCGATTTGTAAGTTCTAATTTAAATTCATTAGAATGTTTCTGAAGATTAGGAATATCAACTGTAAATATAGTTTTTCTTAATAATTTTTGTCTCTCTAGTTTTACATTAACATGTATCTTACCCCTTACTAATCGATGATCACTTCCTGTGTTAAATTTATTAAGAACATTACAATCTTGAAATATGTATTTCCTGTTAGTCAAAATATAATCCAATTCTGCTGTACCTTCATTTGGATGCTTCCATGTCCATTTCCTTCTAACATTTTTGTCAAAAAAAGAATTCATAATATAAAGTTTTTCCTTCTCTGCAAACTCCACAAGTCTATGTCCTCTCTCATTTCTATTACCATAACCAAAATTACCTACAACACTTTCATCTTTCATTTGTTTACCAATTCTAGCATTAAAATCTCCCATAACAATTTTAAAATGTTGTTTACTCTTATCAAAAGCCTTTTGTACATCCATATAAAAATCTTCTACTACTTCATCACTGTGAGAACTTGTTGGGGCATAAACCTGAATTATCTGCATTTGATATCTGCTATTAAGTTGTATAACTAATCTTGCCACTCTGTCTGATACACCATCAATCTCCACAATATTGTTCTTCCACTTTTTATTTATAATGAATCCTACTCCACTTGTATTTCCAATATTTGTGCCTTTATAATAGAGCATATGTCCACTTTTTAAATCAATTGTCTCTTCACCTTTTCTTCTAACTTCACAAAGTCCAATAATATCCCATTTAATATAAGAGAGTTCTTCTTCTAATTCTTGCAATCTTCATTCACTTGAAAGTGATCTGCAGTTGTAAGTACCTAAATAAAAAGTCGTCATCAAATGGCAGCCTGGGTCTGCCTCCATGATATTCTTAGCACCCTCCGCCTTCGGCCACCAACCGCTGCCTTGGTTGGTGACTTTACAGCCTCCTGGGATTAAGGGCCATGCTTTATTTTTGTCTGTCATAATTGTATAATTGGGAAAAATCTTTATCATTTACACAAACATTCATTCTGCCTTATCAGGCACTGAGAAGAAAGACCATGGTGTTTCTTGATCTTAAACTCAGAGGTAAAAAGCCAATAAACTCACCATGCTGGCTAATGCGTGTTGGTGAGCAGCCCATCCATGTTCGTATACTATATGAATAAACATATAGTAATAACAGCTGCAACGACAAGAACGTATGGAGTGGACATTAGGAATTTGCCCTGCTCGGTTCCTTTAAGGCCTCCAAGAGGAATCAAAGGGTCTCCTTTCAGTTAATAGCAAACTCCTTTCTGCAGCCAAACTTAATAGTATATATATATATATATATATATATATATATAAAGAAATACACATCATTTATTAGCTGTTAGTTTCAGATATTTATTATTTTAAATACCATTAAAAATGTAATAGTTCAAATAATATATACTTTATACAGACCTACCGTGAGCCTAAGAAGCACCTTTGTGCCAGATAAATTTTTGTCCTTCCCTCTCAATTCTATAAAATAAAATTTGTAAGTTAAAAGAAATATTTTTCCAGCACTTTTGCAAGAAAAACTTGAAAATATAATTTTAGTTATTATTCATTTTAATAAAGAATAAAACACATGCTAAAATAAAACATTAATTAAACTTGCCTTGACATCTTGATTAAAAATCTTTCCATTAAAATCTTTTTAAATAAATCAGTTTACATGTAAAATTAAAATAATAGTAATAAAAACATTGCACTGTTCCCTTCCTCATCTCGGACTGGCTCTGATATTATATAAGTAATTATTTAATATATATTACTTACCTTATTATTAAAAATGTTATGTACATCCACAATTATGATTCTTTGGAAGTTCCATTCTTCATAGCAAGGAGCAAAGAGAACTTGGCACATGAGTTATCTCTATTATTCACATTTTCTATTAACAAAATTATATTTCTTCAATAATAATGTATTTCCACTAACATTGCTATTTAATTTTTTATGTGGTGTCATTCCACTATTAAAAACATAATTTATTATATATATATAGTCCAATATTTTAAACTTTCTTACTTACATTGTTTATATACCCTATATATTACATTGTTTATATTTTATTAGGACCACCAAACTAGGTCAATTTTAAATAAAAGAAAGTTGTTATTTTCACAATCCATTCATTATTCTTAAATCAGAATCTCTCTGGTACAAAACTTTCTATTAATAAAAATACTTTCAATATAGAGACAGGAATAAATCTCTGGTTTATAAATATATAAATAGACTATTTATTACAGTAAAAATACTTTCTCTTGTTTTCATTCAACAATAAAAATTTCCCATGAAATTTATTAAAAATTAAATAATTTAGCATGTAATAATATCTTCTAAAAATTGTTTTTGCTCATTCTGTTTTCTTTAGACTTGTAGTGTGCATTATGGATCAATTGTGACTTTTTAGCTAAAGAATGCATTTAAGAAAAAGCTGTTTAGTAAAATGTGTAAAAAGATAATACACCATCTAAAAAAAACAGATAGTATCATTATTAAAAATAGGAAAATCTATTTAGTAAAATGTACAAAAAGATAATGCGATATAATAATAATAATAATAATAATAATAATGATGATGATGATGATGATATTAGTAAAAAACTTTGATAACAACACAGCATCAATCTTACACCTCATATTTCACATATGGCTACTCTACCACTACTCCAAAGTGCACAACACACTAAAACTCTGTAAAATTTTATTTATGAAGAGAATTTGATCATATGCAGTATTATTATAATTATGAGGCAATATTTTTAAAATAAATTTTATTTTTAAATAAATTATTAATAGTAATATGTACTATTTAAATAAAAACTATTGGGAAATCTAAACATTTTTATTTATTTATAAATTTTATTAATTATAATGATGAAAGGGTTTATCTGGAGTGTTCGTTTTTGAGCAATGTTAGAGTATATACGAAATATATATTTTAAGGCAAGCAATTGCCAAAATAAGTTTAAGTAAAGAAATATTCCTCTTATATTTAAATAATGTGTATTTAAGAATAAAGTGATTTGGAAATCTAAACATTTATATATAAGTTTTATTAATATCGCATAGCATAATTTGAGGTCATGCTTAAAATTCAAGGCTCAGGTAATTGTCACAAATAAGTTTAAGTAAAGAAGCATTCCTCTTATATTTAAATAAAAAAATATTTACACTTAACATATTTCTAATGATGAAATAATTTGAAAATGTAAACATTTTTATTTACATATAAATTTTATTTATTATCTTGGTATCCCCATGATGAAACACCTTTGTTACCTGCACACCCACATGTGGCAGCCCTAGCTTTATAAAAGTGTTCTACGATGATAACATTCTGTAAATATAATGATTCAAAGAATATTCATTTTAATATGTCATAATAAATTTTATAATTTTTTTGACTTCTATGTTTAAGTTATACAAAATCTTATAGAACACATTTATATAAGTCAGGGACTGCCGCATATAGATAATTTTTATTACTAATTGTGCTTTAAAAAATGTCAAAAAATTTTCAAAATATATTATGTTTTATGTCAGCTGTTCTCAGACTGTTAATGGTGTGCACAGTTGGCAGATAGTGGAATAATCTTTAAATGTGCAGATTTACTGTGAATAATAGACAGTGACCAGTCAAGAATATTTTCTGAACCATTGTAAAGATGTTGATTTATCTAAAACTAAGTACTATTTTTAATATAAAGAGTGTTTTTTTTTTACTGATTTCATCCATTTAAGTAACACCAAGTCATACTAAACTGTTTATAGCATTTTTGTAGTCAAATATTTATCCTTTAACTATATCTACAGCAATTTTGATCCTAATTTTCCCCCCTTTTCTTTAACTCAAGCCTCTTAAGAATTAAGAAAGCAATGATGGGGACCAGTTTAATAAGTGGCACTTCTTAATAGTTATTTTCACTTGAGTTGTATTGGAACTGGATTTGGAACAGGACATTCAGCTTGGCAAAGATATAGAAGTGATATAGAAAAAATAGCCTAAAATGATCCATCTTAGACAATCTAGCTAGATTGTCATACATCAGGATTATCCATTGAAGTAATATAGAAGTAATCATATCAGTAGAAATGATGAAACAGAAAGCAGTGGAGGATTAAAAGTAAATATTGTATAAAAAAAAAATTAATATAGGTATAAAAAATGTTTAGACTTCATTTGATTGCAAACTCTTCAAGAACTGAATAAAGGATAGTATTGATAACTAAGGAGCTGTCAAAAATTAAAATTTGATATGCATAGTTGTTTTTAGTGAAACCCATCTTTTAGATTAGAATGTTTGATAAAACTAATGGGTAGTCATAACATATTTTTTGAAAAGGCAGATCAGTCATTGAAAGAAGATTGTGTAATGTAGGATTTACCTTCTATTCTCAGAATTTTTTGATATATCAATGGAAAGCTAATATCATTAAAAATTGGTTGCATAATGGTACCTGTGCATTTCATTGGTGGTTATATGTCCATGTTAAACTCATTGAATTCGGAGGAAGAAAGCTTTTGTTATTTGCTGGATAGTATTATTTTGGCAACACCCTTAAAATATAAATTTTTATTCTTAGTCTTTAATACACATGTTGGTATAAACAGCAAACTCTGAACAAAAGTTATTAGAAATAGAAGTATTAATGCTATAATATCTAATTATCTTTGTTGATTTTTTTTTACAACAGATGGTTTGATTATCATAAACAAATTGTTTAAGCAGAAAAGTCATCATTCATTAAAAGTCAGAATAGAAGAGAAACTAATATTATATGAGTACTTGTAAGCACAAAGCATTGGAGAAATGTAGCTTAGTACACTCCAAGATTAAAATGATAGCTGCATTTAAAAATAAGTCTTATTCTAAACATATTTATAAAACACTTTATGCTCCTTCCTTAAAAGCGTTTTGATTTTCAGGATTGTCATGTTGCCAAAATGTGGAATTCCTATAAGAATTGTTACGAAAGCAAATATTTTCACTAAAAAGCAAAAGTATGATTGATTCCCTGATAATACTTTTATTATTATGGACTTGATTAAAAGAAAACACGTTATTTTCTGCTTGATAGAAGAATGAGTTGATTATGGAGCTCTTTAATCAATAGAGAGATTTAAAAGTAGAAGTTCAATCACTAACAAAAAGGCTTGTAAATGAGTGAGGTGATGGATTGAAACAGCAAAGGATATGACAAATTTTAATGTTATATCTATTTTATCTACTCATTTAGATTTGGTTAAAGATGTCCAGCTTAGATAAATTAAATTTTGTTTCATAAACTTAAAAATGGAAAGACTGCAGGTCCTGATGAAATATGTGGAATAGTTTAAAAATATAGTGATAGTATGCTAGCTTTAAAAATATTGTAATTTTTAAGACTATATGGACTCTTGAAGTTATGCCATCTGATGTTAAGGCTATTTCTATTATTTCTCATTTAAAAAATAAAGTAAATAGGTAAAAATTGTAGTAACTATTTTAGAGAATTAAGAAGTATTATAGGCATAGTTTTTGTGCCAACAAATACATGAACAGTATTAAGTACAAAGAAGTGATTTCTATATTGCTTTTACTGATTTCATTATAGCATTAGACTCAGTTAACTGATCAAGTCTCTGGCAGTGTTCAAAATTAATCAGTCATCCATCAAAGTTTGTTCATATTATATAGCTTCTATAAAATAGATTGAGATTAAGTGTTATTACTATAGATGAAAAATTTGAAACATATTAAATGAAAACCTGGTGTTAAAAAACATGTGTGCTAGCATCAACTTTGTTTTCAATTTTATGACAGTGAACTTTCAAACTATTTATAGGCAGCTCATTGAATCAGGGATTAAGATGTTATACAGGTTTGATGGTGGAATTTTAAATTTGAATAGATTAAAAGCAAAATGAGTATCTTCTTGGATTTTGGATTTAGAATATATTGATGATTATACTATTCTCACCAAATCAAAAATTAATCTACAGAATGCATTTAATGTTTTGAATGCAACATATAAGGGCTTTCCTTTAATAATTAACATTTCGAAAATTCAAGTCTTTTATCAATCAAAATAGAACAAAAAAAATTTTGCAACTTTTTGCTTGAATAATTATCAACTTGGGAAAATGACCAATTTAAATATATTGGTAGTTTTTTTTAAATAAAAAGGAAGTTAGATATTGAGAGGCAATATAGATTCTAATGTGCTGCTCCTACTTTTAACAAGTTAAAAGATAAGACATTTTATTATAGTAATACAATTTCTTTGTCTATAAGGCTATTATTTTATCTAATTTATTAAATGGAATTGAAATTTCAACTTCTATCAATATGACATAAAGGCATTAGAAAAAAATTTAAGAATATATTCCACAAAATTCTAAAAATATAATAGATGATGGCATGATCATAAAACCAATCATTATGTTCTTCAACTCATTGATTGTGATTAGAGTATAAAATCACATCTTTATTGGATTGAGCATGTGAAATGAATGAACACAGTGTGATGCTTTCTAAAAAATATATTTTATAGTGAACTTGGGCAATTTTAATTATTTTGAAAAACTATTGTATTGATTGGTTTTCCTTGAGAACATATGTCTGGAAATAGAATACAATGAAAAGCTACAATTAATGAAGTCTTTTAGAAAGAAATTTTTTTAAAAAAAAATTAAAATATAGTATTGCAAAATTAAAATATAGTGTTGGCAGTTGTATTAGTGATATATTGCTGTTTGTAAAAATTTCAATGAAGTATGTGAGAATAAATTATCAGAGTTTTTTTTTTTTTGGAGTTTGAAATAATATTTTGTTGTCAATAAAAGTGTATTCAATATAAATATCTTTTAAAAGATATTAGCAAAAAAAAAGGAAAGCAAATAGACTTTAAGTCTAAATAGAAGAAAGGCAACAATTACATTTTTTTTTTTAAAAGATACAAATTCTTCTTATAAAAAATATATTAGGTGAGAGAAGATGAACTCAATACTAAATTCAGTATAAGATACAATTATTGGAAAAGATTATTTAAACAATTATTATCTTAAGATATTATAGTTTATACAAAAAAATTTATAACTATGGATATCATATATGCATACTAATATGATACTTATAATGTTAAACTATATTATGTGAATATATATATATTTAAATAAATTAAATATTAGTTTTAATATTTTTTTTTCTTTTTGTCTTTTTTTTTTTTTTTTGATTGAGATTTTTATACTGCTTTCCATATTATGTTAAGCTGGTTATAGACCCATTCTATGGAAAATCAAAAAAAAAAATTCCCTACTATAGTCTTTTCTTCTGCTTTTTTTTTTTATAAATAAAATGAGATGAGAATGTAGACATATTATTATTAAACTTAAAATTAAAAAAAGATTTTTTTTCTTAAAACATCTCTGCCCTTTTCTTGTTAGCATTGTATATTCTCATTCACTAGACTTTAGTTGGAAAACTTTGTGTGTTTAATTAGTCCTTCCTAGTGTGTGCTGGTTGTAACCTGGCTTTTGTGGCATTGTTATTTTTCAATATTGATCTTATCAAATCTTAAGAATCTTTCAAGTTATATTTAAATTAATCAAAAATCTAAATTTTCTTAAGGTTCTGTTTCTTTTTTTATTATTTTTCCTTTAATCTTTAAAATACAAGTCTATAGAGGCAGAGATGAAAAGAACTCTTTTTAGAAACATTGAAGCATCAAATATTTGTTGAATGGTAAAATAAATCGTGGATTCCAATATAAAAAAAGTTTTATTTTAATACACTCCCCCCTTTCTTATAATAATCTTTTAATTGCATAACTAAATATTTTACTGAATGATTTTTAATAAAATATATATTGGCAATCCTGAAAATGTTAATTTATACAAAAATTTCTTCATTTTATTTACATAATTAAAAAATGGAATTTTTTAAATAAAAACTTTCAATAATTAATTAAGATTAAATATATAATTATTTTTTAGTTTAGTTTTTAAATTATTCTTTATTAAAAATAGAAAAACAACAGTATACTGACTGTTTTGTGCTTATTATATGTATGTGCATATACACATTATGAACTTTCCTTATCCCTAAATGATCTTTCGGACTTTTCATATACCACTACATTTCTCACTGTCTGCTCCCATATGCTATAATTTAAACACTCTACAATATGAAAGTCATCATAAAGATAATAATAAATGTTAAATAGACTAATGCAGGGCGAAGACTTATTCAGAATTCCAGTGAAGAAAGAAACATTCTTTAGGCTGGATAATTTAGTAGGCTAATTGGTGAAAGAAATCTTTTGTGTTAATTTTTTGTTTGTTTTAATTTCTATCTAAGAATGGTGACAATAATCATTTTTGACTAATAATTGTATAATTAATTAATTATGTTGTCCAGGGATTAACATTCTAAAAAAAATGTTTTCAAATTTGAATTCCAAGTTATTAATATGGAATTAGATATGTTAACCACTATACCACATATTAATCCTATCAATGCTAAATGCGTAAACAAAATAAACCAACATTACATAATGTAGGACAACTGTGTGTGTGTTTCCACCAGTTTTGTTAGTATTAAATGCCAAAATGGTGTCAATTTGTGGCACTTACATAAATAATATTTTGCCTATTGTTAAATTTTTAAAGTAGTGCATGAGAATATTTTATAACTACTGTTTTTTTGTTTTTGTGTGCAGTTTGAAATGGTATTTATCTGTTAACATTACAGTGTTCAACTTTTGTCAAATTAGAAATTTGTGATAAGACATAATAAAAAAAAATAATAGAAGATAGAGGGCAAAAATTTATTACATATTTCAATATAACAGGAGAGATAAAATTGATAGATGAAAATAATTACACTTTACCATTAACTTACTTCATTATAAAGTCTGCCATCTCTATCTTTGCTTTATCTCTTACTCAGCAGCCTTATGCTGCTGACTACAAAGATAGAGTGACATTCTCAAAAACTAAAGATTCTTGGATAATTTTCAGCTAAGGAAAACTGAAAAAAAAAAAAACTCACTTTGCTTAATTTAATAGAATTGCTGTGCTCAATCTGTGAATGTAATACATGACTGTTACATGACTTTCCAAGTATCTAACCATATGAATATTTTTATTTGTTTATCTTACTTTGTAATTGTACACACATATCAATTTGAACATCATCGCTTTTTTAATAGGAGTAAATTATAAGGACATTAGTCATAAGACTAGTTAACTTACACATATTTTCTAATTGAGAATATATATGCTTTTAAATATCATTTAACTAGTTATTTTGTAAAATTAACCACTTGTGTTTAAATAAATTAGGGCAGTTATCATGATTAACACTGAACAATCCATATTAACTAATCCATGATCCACTGAGTCTCGCCTATTATAATCATGACAAAGTAGTCAATTTTATTTAAATACTTATACATAGAATCCATCTAAGGAATCACCAACCTTGTTGGCTTATCAGATTATATTTAAAAAATTGTTAAGCTGACATCTCTATTGTGTCTGACTCGTTCATCTGAAATATTCTAAAACATTATTTTAACATTATTTATTATTCATTTTTTCAGATTTCTTAAATGATTAAGAGAATTTATGCATCATTTAATTTGATTTTGTACTTGAATGAGATTAATAAAAAACAATTGAATTTATAATAGGAATAAAAAAAAGGCAACAATTCATTAGTAATTTTTTTATGGAAGCAGGTCAGTCAAAAGCTGAAAAGAATGTATATAGGCTATGAATATGGAGACTTAAGATCTCTGAAAGTGCTTAGCCATTTAACTCTTTAATAATATTTTGCAAGCTTCACTTTTTTTGTGTAAAGTGCAGTTTAAATTACATAAAATAATACTGAAAACAGTTAATGATGACATAAAGAAATACAGTCATGAATTTGGAAAGAAAGATGGTGAAATAAATTTTTCACAACTTCAAAATTGCACTAAATTTATAAAATATTTTTTGCAAATATAAAACATTATTAAGATATTGGAAGGAAGTTTATTTTAGCACTAAAAAGAAAAGGCAGGGACATTACTGAAAAGAGAAATGACATCATGAAATTAGTGGGAAATTTCTACAAAAAATAAACCCTGCATAATAAAATAGAAAAACAAAATAATCTACATTCAGCTATTAATATCAAATCTGATTGAAGTTTGAATATAATGTCTTAAGTCTATTTAAGATTTTTCATTCAACTACTTGATATCAGACTAGATGCGTCTAACTATTTTTAGATAAAAGATAAAAAAGATCTCTCAAGTAATATAGGTTAGTTGGAGAAGTACTAGTGCAGTCGCTGAAAAGAAAACATGATTGTAATATGATGCAATCTTCATTACAAAGAGATTTTATAATATATTTACTAACACTTAGTTTATGGATTATAATAACATTTCACTCTTCTTACACTTTAAAGGGTAAGAAGAGTGAAATGTTGTTATTATATGTTATATACGTTATATAAAAAAAGAAAGAAGGAAGAGAAAGTATTGAAGATTATATTACAATTTATGGATTATCTTTATCTTTTTTGAACACACAGTTAAGTAGAATTTTAGAAAGATCAACTTTTGCTCCACAACTATTTTTTTTTTTCAAAAATTGTAAATAAGAAAAAAAAATATTAAAATTCATAATTAAAAACATGTAAATTTTACACACATATATTATTTATCATTATAGCAGCAATCATTTTCTTATTTTGCATGATCTCATTCAGTCATAATTTTGCAATCTTAAATTAAATCAACTTATTTTGTCTAGTATTTCTTCCCCCTCCCTCCAATTTCATTTGAAATGGTTTTACAGTGTAAAGCTAATGATTACAACAAGTCTACGAATCCTACAGTAATTCAGGAAGTGCTTTCTTTAAATGAAGTGAAAATTATTAATTTATTGGTAAAAGAAAAAAAAAGTCATATTTTGAATTTGGCTGTTTATTTAAGAAAAATGAATTATTTGTGAAATAAGGGAAAAATTAAATCCATGACAACTTTTGCTTATACACCTAAAATGGCTAAAATTTTATCCATAGTATAAAATTATTTTTTTTTTTTTTGTTAAAATTGAAAAAACATTAATGTTGGAAGACATTAACTAGAAAAACTATTTTATTAGATAACCTCATATTGCATCACAAAGTTTTAAGTCTGCATGAAGAGATTAACAAATGATCTACTGAAAGAAGTAACTTCAAGACATTCACTGTGAGATTGAAGTTGTTGTATAACAAATTTGTGTTTATGCCCGCATAATGTGAGCAATGATTTTCAAATTATCTATGCAAGCTACACATGCGCTTTTTACACCTTTATTTCCATCTTTTTCTCCAGTTTCCAGAAAGGTAAATTTTATTTTTCTACAATAAAAATTTTATGATAATTTTTGTGATCAAGTAGATTGAATTTTTTTGTCTTTCTCTCATTTTTTTGATAGTTACTGGAAAAGCAATTAACGTAAAAAATACATCAGTAAAAATAAAACTTTTTACCAACATATTTTGAAGACAATGTTATGGGGGGGGGGGCTAATGGTAAGTATTTATTTTTCTATATTTTTTAATTATTATATTATTTTTATATATTTTTTAATTATTATTTTATTTTTATTTATTTATATTTGATAAAAAATATACAAAAAAAATTATTATTGAAACTAACATAAAAGAAAAATAGATCGTGATTGTGTACATTTATATTGTGAATTGTCTGCATTTTTTGCTATGATATGAATTTGGGTCTAGTATTTGAATTAGGTGATATGAGACAAAGATAAACATATTTTGCAAATATTATGACCTGATTTAGATTTTTCTATAATGTCTTGTCTGCATTTTAATAATAATAAAAATACGCAAATGCTAAAAGTAAAAATTTTAACAGTATATAAATTTAGGTCAATTACAAACTACTGCAATGTAAATTTCAAAGTGTATATCAAATGCAGAGAGAGGTGGCAGTTGATGAAGCTATTACTAAATTTATGTCATAGTAGCATGAAGCAATATGAGCCCTCAAAACCTATAAAGATAGGATAAATAATACTACATCGCACTGACTCTAAACTACTAACTTATGTACCTCAAGCTTAACTCTATAATGAATTTAATATTTCATTCACATTTTATTTTATTATTTTATATATAGTGACTATTTTAATAGTATTTTTTAATAAATTACAAATGGTATTGGAGTTCTTTATTATAATAGTCCAATTATATTAATTATTGATCATTATTAACTTGGATCAATATTAACTACTTGTTATAAAGGATGTTATTAGGGATGACATATATATTGCAAACCCCTGTATGGAAATACATTTTGAAGGGCTATTGAGAAAAATGAAAGCTACTAATGTCTATTTTACGAAGTTTTCAAATGATGGATTACCTTAGGTAAGTGTTATTATATAATAATTTTTTAGAAATTTTATGATGAATCCAACTAACCTATTAACAAAAATGTAATTTTAAGCTGTATGCATGATAATTTAGAATTTATGAAATAATATGAAAATAATTATTAGAAATGTTAACTTTTATTCTTTTTTTATTACTTTGAATATCAATGACTATATTTTTTTAAGCTTAATTACATTCTTTGGTGTTTGATCTTTAAAACAATATATATTATATCATTTTTTATTAATAAAACTTAAAAATTATGATAAAATTTGTGACTTAGCATAATTTTTTAAATATTCAATATGGCTGCTTCCAAGGGAAAAGGATAAATCAAAAATTAATGCAGACTTAAAAACATCAGAATCATTGCTGCTAACAATGTTGATATTATGATACCTGTAGAATTTTAAAAGCTTAGTATAGTAGTTGATTCTTCTGATACTTTAACCAAGAAAGAAATAATTTTTTTGAGTGAGTATAATTGAATTTCATTTAACCATTTAGTATCTTAGTTAGTGAAATAAAACAAGAATGGAAAATGAGTAAAACCTTAAAAAATATTGAATAGTGCCTTTGTCTTTCCTGTTACTCTGAGAGAATGTTGGAGAAGGTTTAGTCTTCAGTAACCCATTTAAAGGCTGTTTTTTTTTTGTTGTTGTTGTTGTTGTTATAACTAATTAAATGAAAAAATTATGTTGAAAGAAAATTATAAAATGTGTTTTAAACTAAAATTTAGATACTGTTTTTATGGATTTTTTTTATGCATGAATTCAAATATAGTATACAGTTTTTTCACTACTACTCAATAAAATATGTTAATATAGATAAATAAAATATATTAATATAGATAATTAATATTTAGCTTGGTTTTTTTAAATATAATATATAGTATACTGTAGGAAAAATTTACAGTTTGAGGTTTTAAATCTTATTTTGTTTTCACCAGACTTTCAATGTTTGGACTTAAATTTGCTAATGATTTATTTTTATTTTTTATCAATTTTATGAATGAAAATAACTTTTGTGAACTTCCTCTCCAACAAGCATCTTAAGAAACACAAATATCATATATGTATTTACAGAATTGAGTTTGAATTTATATATATATTTTCTGAATACTAATAAAAATTATTATTAATTAAACTATTATTTTACA
Organism: Epiperipatus broadwayi; assembly: GCA_028023455.1. Lineage (NCBI taxonomy): Eukaryota > Metazoa > Onychophora > Udeonychophora > Euonychophora > Peripatidae > Epiperipatus > Epiperipatus broadwayi. The sequence goes on from JAQFVV010006239.1 coordinate 42,353, forward strand.
AGATCTAGGCTTACTTTTTATTTATATAATCAGATCCAGTGTGCTACATTTATTTCTATATTGCAGTATATTTGTCCCATGCATTATGAGATGGCCATTCTAATTTATACATTTTGGGAAGAGATTTTTTTTAGCAACATATTATGTGTGTGTGTGTGTGTGTGCTTATATTTGCATATTCGGTTTTATTTAACTTTATTTCTAAAATGCATTTGAGAAAGATATATCAAAAGTACTCTTTCATGCAATATTTTATTGCATTGATATTTGTAATTTTAATAAATATTTTACTCTTTTTTAAATCTATACATGTGAATTTAATGGTCTAAGTAAAATCTTCATATATATGCATACCACACAGTATTTTTTGAAAGTTTAAATATAAAGCCTTTTCACATTATTATATACATATACTGTCAATTGTATTTTTCTTTGTATTGAATCAATTAATAAGTTTCTTTGAAGTACCTGTCTTTTTATTTACATATCAATTTCCATTCTAATGAAAATTCTAGCACTAACTGTACCACCTTTTGATGTGGTTTCTTCCTGTGTAATCATTTTGCATATGAGAAAATGAATCCCTTTGAAATAAAATTAGTGTCATTTATAAACTCCCCAATTGAGAGACTTTTTTGGAGATCTAGTTTTTGGAGAGCTATTGAAATGGCTGGCAGTTGTGTAGCCTCTAACATTCTGCCTGATAAGTCACTCAAAGCATCAAATCAAAAGGAAATCTTTAATAAACACCCTCACAGATCTGATTAGGCAGGGAAGATACTTTTAAAGTACAAAGTTTCTATCTGAGGGAAGAAAAGAAATAAAATAAAGTTGTTTTACCATTCCTTTTCCTCTTCATATCTTTCCAAACATATTCCAGTTCAATTGGAAATGTAATTGCAGATATCAATATTGCAAAATTGGATTGTTAAGATTGTGTTGAGAAAGTCTACAGCTTTGTAAATAAAAATATAGTACCATGTGCCAGTGAGTCTTTTTAGTGGGTGGCAGTTGACTCTCCCTCTCTCTAACTGGCAGAGAAATGATTCAGTATGTTTCTCTTTTTTGTTTTTTTAATATCTTATAATGAGATTATCTAACAAATGTTTTGAAGTGAGAAGCAGGAGATGTGAAACGGAAAAGAGACAAATCCTAACATGAAAGGTAGAAAACTGTTTTGATAGAGAGGAAATTCTTTTCATTTACCTTTTATCACTTGCTGACAAAATGCCTACTTTTTTATGAATAATTCTAGTAAAATGGTGAACAGTTTTATAGTAATCAAAATAGCAAAAATAAGCCTTTGAGGCTATACAAATAGTAAGCAAAATTATTGAGGACAACTTTCAATGTTTGTGTATTTGACCCATCTGTTGCTACCATTGTATTATTTAAATGTTAATTCATCATAAAAGATTGCAATTTTATCTTCTTAAATTTAACTCTTCATGGAACATGTGTTTGGAAAATATTAAATAAAGATTTATTTTTTTTAGTAATAACTAAGAGAAAAAATGTTGTTTGATGACAATTGATAATTTATATTTTATAAACAGTATATATATATACACACACACGATATTTTTTATTATTATTAGTGATTATATTTGTATTATTATATTTAGGAGTGTTTATTATAATATATATATTACACCATAATATTATCATTATACAATGACAAATTAACCAATCACTTTTTTCTTTTAAAATATATATGTTCTTCATCATCATAAATAAATACATAAACTTCTTCTAAAGCTTCTTTCCAAAAACTTTATTTCCTTATATTAATTATATGAACATATGTATAAATACACATATTATACATTTCCAACGTTTCAACTGTTTTTTTTTCATGATTACAGTCATTTTCAAGGATCTACAACAACAACAAAAAAATACATATCTCTACATCAGTGTTTCCCAAAGTGGGCGGTGGGTGGTGAAGACTTCTAGGGGGGGCAATAGTGGGTTCAGAAGTATTTGGGGAGTGTTCAGGTGGTCTAGCCTTTTCTCCGGATGATTGTCGGCTTTAACTCACTGTCAAACCACTAATTCTTACATTATTTTGCCGATTTTATAGTTATTTTATAAATTGCTTATGTGCAAGATTATATAAAAAGGGGGAATAGTGTAATTGTAAATATTTTGGACATTTTTGATGGTTTTTTTTTTCTCTATTAACAAGTTAAAAGGAATGCAGATTATTATTGGTTGGTTAATTTTACTAATAGATAGAAGTGGTCATCCTGTGCATTATATTTGTTGTTAAAAAAAAAAAAACTAATTTAAGGCCAATATCAGTTGAGAGAATCTAAAAATTTGTCATATATCAAATTTGTTTTATTTTTAATCTTTTGCAAAGATAGAAAAAGCTATTTCCATTGTATTAAAATTAGAATCTATATGCAAAACAGAAACTCTTGAGGAATTAGAAGAGTCTGAATGGAAAATGAAAGAAGTGAAAGATAAAAAGGTTTTAAAAGCTATTTCAATTGTGTTATGATCAATTATCCAAGAAATTGGAGATAACGGCTATAATAGTGAAAGAGGGGTACTTAATTTGTCTTTCTATAGGTGTATTATAAAAGGGTTTCAGCCACTTCTGGGAGGGGAGTCTCTTCTGAGTTTATTGTTTTCTTTGCTATGTTTTGTTTGCTGGACGATTAAGGGTTTGCTGAACTAACAGAAATATTCTAGTTGTAAAGCAGTGGAGAACATCATGAAAGAAGGCAGAGATAAGCCTAGCTTCAAATTATAGTTTGTCCAGAATTGTGTGGTTGATTCTTGGTTGGCTGCTGTCATTATTATAAAGATTTCTAGAGAAAGCTGAGAAATATAAATGCCTAAATTTTATCATTAAAATACTAATGAAGTAAACTCCCAATGTTAGTGCACCAGCCAGACTTCTATGCTGTTGTCATGTAGCCATAGATGCTAGCTGATGATAATGAACACCTTAATGCCTACATTTTTTTGTGAAGAGGGGAAGCCCTCACTAAGATGTGATATGTTGGACTATTTCCATCATTTATGAGTGAATGTTGAATGTATAGAAAATTTTAAACTTTATTTAAACTTTCCAAATACAAACAACTTTGTTCAGAGATGAAAGAAACCAGAATGAAACTGGATGGGAAAATTTTTTAATATTTTTATTTATTATCAGTATGTCTTGTTGCTATAAATTTTATTGTATTTTTTTTTATTATTTGTATTTTTTTTGTGTGTCTCTATAAATTATTATTTAATTTTTCTACTTTTAAACAGTTCTATCAAATTAATTTCTGGAATGCTTGTGTGTATGCCAAGGCATAGATATATATATTGTACCGTTTATTTATATATGGTACAAATATATGGACATTTGGTAAAAGCTAAAAAAAAAAGTAAATTTAGATTTTTTTTTATTAGTATAATCTTTTTTTAAAAAATGTACAGTGAAAGTTAAAATTGTCTTTCGTATTTTTTTTTATGTAATTAAAAATAAAAGTTAAAATTGGAGAGAACAAAAGACACACAAATTACTAATCTAGATAAGCTAAAAGAAAAATATTTTAGCTAATTAGAGATGGCAGAATTATGCTACAAAAAAATAAAGACTTTGGTAACGTAAATTTTATAAAGAATGTACAAGATTATCAGTGTATATTTTTGATTTAGTATATAGCATTGCTAAACCGGACTGAGCTTTTTAAAATAGCAATTATTATTTTTCTAATGATCACTATATTTTAACGGGTTTTTGTAAATATCATTTACGATTTTTTTTTTTTTTAAATGCCTTAACATAGGTTAATTGTTTAAGATTTACTATTGCAATGATAAAATACCTATTTGAAAGTACAAAATGTTAAGATTTTCATTATGAAAATTAAAGAAAAGAGTGAGAAAATTGTATTATAAATAAAGATGAAGATAAAAATTATAATGTCAGAATCAGCATACGATTTCAAAATTGATAATGAACACTTAGAATGAAATATTAGTTTTTGTTTTCTTGAATGTCATCAACAGCAAAATATTTTGATAATAGCAAGATTTATCACTAATATTGGATGGAAGTGGTATAAAAACCATGGAAAGTATTTTAAATGTAGGAACATACTTTTTTGATGAAGATTAGAATTGTTTATATTGTTGTATTTCCTATGATTGGTAATGGATGTGAAAGTTGGCACTAAAAAAAAGATAAGAAAAACTTTATTGCTTTTGAAATATTGAATTCTTTTTAGAATTCTGTAGGTAGCAAAGAAAATTAATAAGGAAATAATTTTAGCAGTTTATGCCAGAACTATCATTTAAAACAGTTGACCAAATTAAAGTTTTTTCCTACTTTTTCCATATCATGAAAATCTATTTTAAGATGTATAATGTTTTGGAAGAGTTTGGGATAAATGAAGAATAAGCAACTGACTCTGAGATGGAAGGACTTCATCATCGCTATAATAAATGGGTTTTTGAGAAGCTTGTAAAACCATATAGATAATGCCTTCTTCTGGGAATGTGGTTCGTATGGTGACATTATCTTGACTTGATGGTACCCAATAATAAAAAATAATCAAATAAATTAAATGAAGCAAATGTATGTTTTATTTGATATATCTAATGACTCATTAAAAATATGTTTGTTGACTGTATTATAATGTAATTTGGAATTATTTTTAGTGTCACATTAAAATGTCATTAATGAAGATATTATTTTTAAGCAATTTAAGCATGCATATAGTCTAGTTTTAGTTTTTATGAAAAGTTTCTCATTTAAATTTTATTGCTGATAATTGATATGTGCTTTTTCACTTTTCGTATGTACACATTCATTTAAAGGCATATAGTTACTTTTTATTAATATATTTGTGTTTTATAACATATCAAAATGTTGCTAAAATGTTTACAAAATTTTTAAATATATTTTATGTGTTAATTATGTCAAATAAAATAAAAATATTTTTTTATGTGGCAGTTATGTCATAGAGTTTTACTAAATAAAATTTAAATTATTAACTAAATACAAATTTTAATTAAGTAGTAACATAGCTGTTATAATATTAATTTTTAAAACAAGTATGCAGTATGAACCAAAGATATTGTAATTTATTCTGTAGATAGCAAAAAATATAAAGTTAGATTTATACATTATCACAATGTTAAACTATATTATTTGTGCATATCTACACATTTAAATTAGATTCATATATATATACAGTATTTATTTATTTATTTATTGATGTACCCAATTTATCATATCAGACTAGTGTGCTTAAAGTCTAGGAAATTTAGAAACAAAGAATTAAATAAAGATGTACATATGTCATGTTTGCTTTATATTATAGAATAAACAAATATACATTTATTATTGAGATAATTTTACAAAAAAGAACAAATAATAAAATTGTGAAAATATGTAATAGTAGGGGAAGAAGATTATAATAAAAAAATAGATTTGTTATTATATGCTAATATATATATAAATATACATTATAGCTAATATATTTTTTGAGGTGACTTCAGATTAAAAAAAAGCCTCCAATTAATGCATTTTAATTCAAAATGAGCTTGAATAAGCGAATACAGATTTAGGGCACCTTTTTATCATGGAGAGAGAAATCTTTCCTAGAGGTATGAGAATGTTGTGATAATAGTATGAGAATGTTGAAGGTGATGGGAAACTGAGGATCTACGATATTTTCTGATTTTACAGTCTTGATTGAATTATTATATTTAAAATTGATCTTATTGATTGTGAAATTCATAATTATAAAATATGGGATGAATGTTTAAAAATATATTAGATAAAGTGGGCAGGAAGTAATGGTTTTAGATCAGAAAATTTTTGAAAAATTTATAATGGAGGTATAAACAAAGAAAAAAATGTTAGCCTTATTTTTAAAAGATAAATGATTAATGATAAATATGGGAGTAAAATCTTGTTTTTATAGTATTTTTACAGATATATTTTTATATTACTGGTAGTGAAAGTGAAAATATTTATAAGACATTAAAAGAATTATTAGACCTTATAAATGAGAAAGATGTTTTGATGATTGTTTTAACAATGAGTACATATGAAAATTCAAAATATATTACTAGATTTCGTCTGAAAAATATAAATTCAGGGAGTGAAAGACTTGTTAAATTTTGTGTACAGGATGAGATGGTACCACTAAAATAGACAAGAAGGGTTGTAAGAAAAGGTATGAGACAGGATTGGTCATTGTCTGTTTCTCTGTTAAACTTTTTTTGTTGAGAATGTAGTGATGATCTATCTTGAAAAGGAAAACCAAATGAATAGCATTTGTTATGCAGGCGATATGTTTTTAATTACAGATTTGGAAAAACAACAGAATAAAATGCTTAAGGCATTGAATATGCTTTTGGAGAATTTTAAATTGAGGATAAATATTTGTAGAATATGAAAGTGGATAAACAACACAAAAATATGGTTGAAGTTTATAGTTAATAATACAAGTGTGGAGCAAGTTAAGGGTTTTTATTATAATGACAATAATTTATATCTAGTTGAGGCACAACTACTAAATACACTCACTGATATCAAAAACAATGAAAATTTTTAAAACCTTTATTTGGAGTATACTGACATATGGATTTGAGACTTGATTTTTGAGCAATAAGGAAAGAATAAAATTGAAAGATATGGAAATGTAGGTTTGAAGACAGTTTAGTAGAACAGGTTGAATGGAAAGTGAGTCTAAATATGGAGAAAAATCAATATATAGAGAGAACTAATTATCATGATAAAATTGAGCAAAAATAAAATTTCTGGATTACATTTAAGACTTGATGTTTATTTATAAAATATTTTGGAGAATAAACTATTGGGAATAAGGTTTAAAGATAGAACATATTAAAATTGTAATTAGTGAAATTGGATGTAGTTAATGTGCAAATATGAAAAGAATGACTAAGAATAAAATACATTGCTGAAACAAGAAAACATAGCTTTTGGAAACTAATGAATGGAATAATAAAGCTAAAATCTGGATTTGAAATCTTTATTAAATAATTCATATTTAGATATTGTAATATTTTTTCTTTTATTATCACAAAATAGAAGGGAAATAAATTTTTTTATTATCGTTTGGTTATTTTGTTACTTAGATCTAATATTTTTATTATATATTGTTTTTGCACATTTTTAATCTTGATTATTTTGAAATGTACACAGCTTTTTATTGCAGTTTTAAAAAACTCTATATGAGTTTACCATATTACAACATAGCTACGTAAGGATAGTGAAATTTTTAAAAACAGTGATCTTATATATAATTTATAATTCAAAGAACTGTAATGTCTGTCTAAAGGAATGAAAACTTAGTTAAAGTTTTTTGACTCTTTTATCCAAACAGTTTTTTTTTAATTTTATTTAAAACATTGAAAAATATTTCATATTAATGATATTGCTACATAATAACTCACTGATATATTATATTATTTGGTACTATTGTTTATCCTTTCTTTATAATACAGTAATACACAATACAAGGCAAGCCCTTTGGCCATTTTTTATTCTTAATCATGTACAATAAGTTTGTACAATGAAGCTCAGAAAGTATCAGACCTTTTGAATTTTAGACATTTTTTTTTTTAATTTCAAATTATATATAAAATTGTTGTTTTTAGCGAATCCATTAACCATCATAAGTACTACTTAAATCTACAATATGATGAGAAATGTATAAATTTCAATGTTATTATGATTAATATTAGATATAAATATAAAGACAATTTTAATGTCAATAGCAAATTATATGTAACCAAAGAACAACATTCCATTTTGTGATAATAAAAGAAGTATCTTTGGTTTTGAATTACTTCCATGTAATATATTCTATTTCTCTAACGTAAATAGTTTAATTAATTTTAATAAGGACATCCTTATTTAAAATTGTCACCTTATAGAGCAGTTTTTTCAAGTTAATTATTTCCAGTAATGTTTCATAAGATTTAGCAGTTATCTTTTTTTAAAAAATAACAACAACAAACAAACAAAAACAAAACAAGTTAGTGCTTAAAATTTTCTGTAAGGATTTTTTAAGGAAAAAAATGAAAATCATGAATCAATTAGAGTTTTTGGACTAAAAATTATAAAATAAATACATGTTGTTCATATCAATTAGATATATTAATTTACAAATATGTAGATAGATAGGCAAGTATGTGGTTTTATGAATGGAGTATCAAATTTATTGCCAAATAAGAATTACAAAATGCAGCAAATGATGTAACTTAACAAATAATTGATCTTCTAATGAACTTTATGTATCCATTTATGTTTTTTTTTTATTTAATATGTATTGTGTTTATTCTTTTTAATGTGTATATATTTAAGAACAAAATGAAAATATTACTTAAGTAAATTGTAACTCAGAACCTAGAGTTTGAGTCCAGATATGGTATAGTAAACTGAATATTTTTTAAATTATATAATCAGTTCATAGTCAATCCAATTATTCATTCATTATTATCTAAAAGGCAAGTACTCCAACTTAAACTGGATTGGTCACTTCAGTATTGTTGATAAAGAAATGTCATACCCATGGTTTACTTTTACTTTATAATTTTAGCTGTGTGTTAGAATTTGCAGAATTTCCATAAATGAATTAATAATAGTGTTTAGTTTATATGTGTAAGAAATTGGAATGGAAGCAAACTATACTTCCATTAGCCATGACTAAATAACATTCTTTGTATTAACATATTATAAAGAGTAGAACAGATATATATTTTCAGCTTGTGATGTTAATTAGTTTTGTTTTGCTAACAATGTTGGAAATTCACATTGAAAATATTATTTTGTTAATATTGTTGGAAATTTGTGATTAAATAAAATGCTATTTTAGCCAGATGTAAATATAACATTAATAATTTTGAACTTATAAATAATTAAACAGTAATAATCAAATAGAATCAATAATTGTAAATATCAAATAAACATATCTTAAAATATATGAAATTGAAGAGAAGTAAACTACACTCCCATGATTTATAAATAAATATTTCAGTAAACAATAAAAAATAAAACATGTTTATTCTTTCACATTCAGTTTTATATGCTTTAAGGTAGGCTTATTTTATACTTATAATTATTGATTTTTATTTGATTATTACCACATGAGTTCTTAGAAGTAAGATCCACTCTCCATTCTTTATTTAATTAGTTATAAATGTAAAATCTGGCTAAAATAGTGTTTGTTTACACACTGAATTTTGAGCAGTATTCCCAAATTTAACCATGTTAACATTATAAGCTGAAAGAATAGATGTCCATTTTATTATTGTTTATCATATGATATAAAAAGTTATTTATTTATTGCTTGAGAGATTGTAGTTTACTTGTGTTTTGTTTTCAATACTATAAACTTATTTGATATATGTATATTTAATTAGAATGGAGTTGAATTCAGATTTCCAAGTTCCCCACAGCTATTCACTCTATTTTATACAGCTGATACACATGACCATATATATTTGAAAAATATAAATGATCTCCAATATATGTATTTCTTGCTGAACTAGCATTCATCAGTTGGTTCAGATCATTATCTCCCACAGTTTATATTAAGATAGCAATTCTTCAAATTTTAATGGACATGCTTCAATATTTTCCATCCTTCACCTCTTCAACCATCTATATCATTGAAAATCTGATGGTGGAATGTTCAAAGTCCTTGTAGATGCCAATATTATTGTCATACTCATGTTGACTTTAAGTCACTCTGACTCCTCATGTATAAGACCTTAATGTGTCCATTGAATATACCAACATTGGTATGACAATAATATTGGCATCAACAAGAACTTTGAGCATTCCATCATCAGATTTTCAATGATATGGATGGCTGCAGAGTTGAAGGATGGAGAAGATTGAAGTCTGTCCATTAAAGTTTGAAGTTTTGCCATTTTAGTATAAACTGAATACTGATTACATATGTATGTGGGGAGATAATGATCTGGACCGACTGATGAGTGCTGGTTAAGCACAAAATTCATATATTGGAGATCACATATCTTTTTCACATGTGTTTGCAGTTATGTGTATTGGTTGTATAAGATGGAGTGGGTGATTATGGGGAGCTTGGAATTCTGAGTTCAAATCTTTCTAATTTCATTAAGTTCAGTAACTCTTTTATTTAAATATTATATATATATCATGACAAATACTGATAATTTTTCCTGTGCTGATTTTATCAATGCACCACACTCTCAAGTAGATTGCAACTTGCAAATATAAAATGAATCAGTTTTATTTGCATTCTTGATCTTATAACAGAAATTAACCTGACATGATATTAATCAAAATGAACTTCCAACCTTAATAAAACTTTATTTTTCAATATGGCAAATAACATCATAAGATAGAGTTAATTACTATTTTTAATAATCTTGTAAGTAAATAACAAAATATTAAATTTGTAAATATTAATAGTATTTCTAATAACACTTATCCTATGCTGCTCACATTAATTTAGTGTCCCCACATGTCAACTTGTAATATAAATCAAATCTTACTAAGAATAATGAATCTGCCAAGTGATATTAATCAGAATAAATTTTCAACAAAGATTCATTTCCTACAGCAAATAATTTAACATAACAAGATAGTTAATTGCTATTTATTTTAATACTCTTACGAGTAAAAAATCAATATACCTTGTACTGCATTGCTTACATCAGAGCTATCCAATTTTAAGTAATTCAATGGCCATATTAAAAATACAAATGTATTCAAAGGTCACATCCAAAATAATAAATACAATACATGTATTAATTTATTGGAGAATTTTACCATTGGTTGCAGACAAACTATAACAGAACAGAACTTATTGTGCACTAATCATGCAATTGTTTTCAGTGCTTAGAATATGCAAGCTGAACCTAAACAGTGTAAGGCTGCTTCTTTGTCATCTGTTTGAAAAATATATGGATATATAGTGTTATAAAAGCATCAGATAATAATACCTATATCAAAATTATTAAAATTAATGAATTATATATGGAATAAATATTCAAATTATTTTATTTTTTCACTTGGAAAAAAAGGCAAATGCAGGCCATATGCTACCTGCAGTCTGTGCTTTGGACAGCTCTGGCTTATATCAATTCGTTGCCATTTTTATAGTAGTTTTAACTTTTGTAAAATGCAACTATTTGCATTCTGATTAATATCACTTTTCAAATTCCTATTCTTATAAGATTAGAGAATGCAAATGTAAGTTGATTTATATTTTCAAATTGAAATTTTATATAAGAGGACAGTGCATTGGTATGAGCAGTGAAAGAAAAAGTTATTGATTCTCATAATTATATATTATAAGAACCAATCCATTAATTGAGTTTATTAAGATATTAAACTGAATAGTAATTAACTCTATCTTATAATGTTAAATTATTTACTGTATTAAATGAAGCTTTGTTAACAGCTGAATACAATTAGAAGTTCACTCTGATTAGTATTATTTATTAGATTTAATATTCTTATAAGATGAAAAATGCAAATATGAATTGATTCATATTAGATTTGTGAGTTGAAATCTGACCCAAGAAGACAACACATTGAAATGAGCAGAGGAAGCAAGAAAAGGTTATCATTTTCCATGATTATATCTTATTAGAAACAATCTTCTAATTTTTACATATATATCTAAATGTGTAACATATAACAAGATACCAACTTTAAAATTAAATATGAATTAATGTAATAAATTAAGATAACTAAACTGCTAATGAAAGGTTTATGTGGATGATTTTTATTATTATTCTTTTTTTAGCTTTATGTGATTTTATTATTTAATTTTCTCTATTATTTTTGAAAGAATTTCTATTGCTGAAAGGTAATGATTGTTTGACTAAATGTTTGTCTTGAAAAATGATATCCATATATTATATTGAAAAAATTATTTATATTTGCTTATATAATCCTCCCGCTCTCGCTATTTGAGTTGTTTATATTTGTTTTTAAAGTTTTTAAAATCTAATTTTTTCTTTATTTCTTTTTAAAAATATAACTGCTGAGGTTTTCTTTATTTTTGCCAGATTGTTGTTAGTTAAAAAAAAAAAAAGATATATAAAAGACTTTACAAATAAATCTGTTTGTTCAAAAGATTTACTGTTTTACCTGCAGCATTGTAAATGAGAATTTATTGTTGTTGTTATTTTTAGGGTTGCTCTTTCCTAAATCGTTATTTGGATTTGCGAGGACACTGCCAAGAGTCATATTTCAATATTGGCCGAGCTATGCACCAGTTGGGTAAGTCTAATTTATTATTGAATTGTTGTTCCTTTTTTTTTTTTTTTTAACTATAGAGATTTATGTTGATGAAGTTTTTGTATTGAACTACATTTTTGTTTTAATAAAATGTACTTTAAAAGTTCTTGAAGAATTAACATTTAAAATTTTTAAGAATTTCAGATGATTAAGTAGTTAAAAAAATTTAGTCTAATATTGATGAATGGTAATTAAATTTTCTTTGATCATTTCACAAGATAAGTAAATATATATTTTAATATTTTGTGGTCTAAATGTAATGATTACTGTATTAGCTGTCATGACTGTGGCTTAGAATTCAAACCTAGAATGAATTCTAGAATTATTTGAATAAGGTGAGAAATTCTACAAAAAATTCAATGTTTTTATAGTTTGTCTAGCCATCTATTTGTGTTATATATACCATATTTATGTGAAAATAAAGATTTTTATATTAAAATATGTGAATACATGTTTTGGTTTTATCCACGTAAGTATTTGCTTGTTAACATTTGCACTGTATAAGATTTTCTCCTACATGTCAACAGCTGTTTTTCAGGTAATAGAGGTCCTTCAGGAGTATTAGAGATAGCTAAAGATCAAAAATTGTCTTCTGATTTTTAATTATTTTTCAACATTCCCAAATGGTCTTTGGCTATTGGGAGCTAATTGAAATGTCAGTTCATTGCTGTTGTTAAAAACAAGCAAATATATAAATGGATGAATCCAAAATATAAATTCATATATATAAAGACAGAAATTTTACATCTTGTTGAAAAATATTTTTAGGTCTTTGTTCTGTATTTGAATCCCAAGTCACAGACATGGCAGGCTAAATAATTTGTTTTCATTTTTAAAAAAAAATTTTTTTTACATTAAATAATCAATCATATAAAACATTGGTGTGTAATTTTTTTATACTTGCGATTCCCTTTCTTGGATGAAAATGTGATGTAATCGCATTAGTTGTTTTCACCCTACATACGTTGTAAGTACAAGCATGTAAGGATATTTATAATAAAATGATAGTAATTTTAATTATTGCACAAATTTATATTTCCTAATATTTTAGTATTAAGCAATTATAATTTGAAATGAAATTTTTAAAACAAATCATACACTTAAAGAAAAATTATAATGCATATGAAACCTTATTTTTTTATCATTATCCAAAACTTAAGTTATATAAAAATACAATAAATGATTAACATGTATATATAAGCTTCTATCTGACACACATTGATATTTATGCTTACAGATATGTGGCATAATAATTTCTGAACATCTTTGACTTGCCATAAAATAAAAATACATGATTTAAATATATAAATACTCTGTGTTAGATTTACTTAAACACGTATATATATATATAATTGTGCAGACATGCCTTATATTAATTTATTAACAGAACATATTTAAATTTGTCAAAATAATAAATGACATTAATGTTTATAACATGTAATTAACATAAGTTTGTGCACATAGAAATGTATGTGCACACTTGCATTTATAGCATATATTTTAACTTGTCAAAATAATAAAATTATTAAATTACATTTCATAATTAATTCCATTTGGAAAATATACAAAATTCACATACACACTTGTGTATATTGAAAAAAGATCAATTTGAGTCAGTTATTAAATATAAATCTACTTCTTTCTCTTTTTTCTTTTCAAAAAAAATAAAGTCAATTTTGACAAGATTACTGTTGATTGAATAATTAGAAACATCTTTAAATTTAAAAGCATAGGTTTTAAATATTTTTACTTATTCTCTTGAAAAAACAAATACAAAATCCTCTATGAATTAAATCTTCATTTTTAGATGTTTAACTTAAGTAAAATTATTTACTTGTATCTCAAAATGTCATTTAAAGGAATTACTCAAAAGAACTTATTTAAAATTTCTTTCTAATTATATGTAATGCTACTTATCACATACATCAGCATACATATAATTACTTCAGCAAGCTGAGGTTCTCTTGGTGAGGACCAGAACAGGATTGTCTCATCAGTAAAGTATAGTCCAGATATTGTCATCAGGTAACTACAGTGATCCCTCTTCTCAGGATTGGATATATTTCAGGCAAGCAAACTTCCTAGAACCCATTTGTACCTATGAAATACTTGAAGTGGGCCCTTTTCTTCATGTTAATTCAAACTCCACCATCATGAACTATAAAGCAGTCTTTTGATTTGCCCTCCTACTTCTGGCCAGCTATAATTACTGCCAACTCTTTTAAAAAAAGATCATCCAAAATCTAATCTTTTTATCTATCTTTTATAGCTAGATTGCTAAGGTGACAAAATACACTAAATTAAGAACTTTTTATCTTGATTAAAAACAATTTTATTCCTTTTGAAAGCAACAAAGATTTTAAAAAACAGATAGAGAAATGTATACAAGCATTAATTAAAAGATTTCAAAGATAGATAATAGAAATGTTTACAATTATCAATTCTATTTTATTATAAAACATGCTTGTTTTTAATTTCAAAATCAGAATACAATATTTAGATTTTTTTAAACCATTTAATTTATAATATTTTATTTTAAATTCAGAATTATTGAACCCTTTTGTAATGTATCCGCCCATGGGAGGAACAACAGGGACAAACAACATACAATAAATTACTAAAAGTGAATTAGCTTCGTTTTGCAAATAAATAACCAATATGAAAATTACTAACTACTAAGATTTATTTAGTCAATTGAATGTTTACATCAGTTTAACTTAAACTCTAGAGTCCTGAAGGCATACTAAATAATAAAAGATTGGGAGATCCGTTATATTTACCCTAGTCGGACTTTTGAACCTTCAGATCTGATAATCTGTTTTTTTCTTCCTTGTAGGTTCTGATCAGCAAAATAAAAGTCTTAGCTCTGATCTCAATTGGAAACAACAGCAAAAGACGCATGCTCCTCTCCTACACAGTTTATATAGTCCTGCCTATTTTTCTTATCACTTTTTAATCTCGCTTCTCATTTAATTAAACATGCCTCTTTATCTCTGTACTTATCTTTTCCAATTACCCTATTATTGTCTTTCAAAATGTTATAATTATTTCCATTATACATATTATTAAAGATTGAATTTCTAAAGATTTCTATTTACACAAATTTAAGTTTAACATATATATATATATTTCTGTAGTAATATTTATAAAAGTTATATTTATTTCACTGTTAAACACAACACCTTTATAGTTATTTCCCAGTGCCTATAGAAAATATCTACACAAATTTTTTGTCTGTTTATTTCTACTTTTCATTTCAACTTTATATATATATATTTGTGCACACACAATATGTTATTGTGTGCTATGTAACAGAAGTGTTACAATTTATATATTAACATAAAGTATGACTATAATCATAAAATTCCAAACTAGTGTACCTGATTAAGATCAAATTACAATATTTTGCCAAAATGAAAGTCTTTTATTATGTCAAACTGCAATAGACTAAACTATTAATTAAATTTCAACTTTATTACTTTGAATTAGATTAGTTATGTGTTATTATATTATACATTGTCACAAACACTATATGATATAAATGATTCATACATTATATTTATAATTTGTATGATAAATACTAGAACAGTAGTATAAATATAATTCGGATATCTATTATTATTAACATATATATATGAATCTGCAAAATATGTCTTTTATCTATGCAACCCATGAAAATCTTCTTATCAACATTTATATATATCCTATTATTCAACATTAAATATGTTAAATAATAATGGGCATGTATGTAATTCAGTCTAGAAACCTTTAAAATAGATTATACCAACATGATCGAATGACTACTTTCTTCTCATATATAACACATAATAAATGGCAACTGAGATACATTTACTGATCCTGCTATACATGGTTATCTCAAATAGGTATGCATTTAACTTTGGTAATACTTTGTTATCCACTCTGCCTGAAAATTATACTTCATATTTTTATTTTTTCAATATATCTGAATTTAGTTTACTTAGACCATTTTATTTTCTTCTAATCATCACCACTGATATATCTTTTTAAAATAATAAATTTTTATTCTGGATATATTTATAGCAAACAATAAAGTCTTTTCATAATTCATATGGTATTTCCTCTTTCGTTCAAATTTTTATTGTAATGTTTTCATTTTTTTTATTAATTATAAACGTTAGTTCAACAATTTTAGATAAAACATAGTCCATTAAACTAATCATTTATTATTAAATAAATGTATGAATTTGATTTTTTAATTTTATTATTAATTATTTTAAATATTTAATTTTTATGAATGTCTAGTGTCATTTTTTTCCTCACACACATATTCCTTAGATTTCTGTTATTGATAATTATTGCTTAATCTATACCTTTACTAGGATTAAATTAAATAGCTTTCATTGACTTGTGAATTTCTACCTAGTTAAAGTATCTATTTTAAATGAATGGAAATGTATTTATGGTATTATTTACATGAATAGTCAATTTTATTGAATTAAAATAAGTTTTTTAAAAAAATCAATAGGCTTTAAAAAGATTACATTAGCCAGAGTCTTGTCTTGACCAAATTAAATTCTTTTTAATGATGTTGTTGAATTTTATTATCACTTGGAAATAATTAAACATAAATATTATTTCAGGTAAACAAATCAAACACAAACCATTTAAATATAAACAATTGGTCATTAGGCTAAATAAAATTTAAAACAAATGAATTCTTGTATAAATGTACTTATGGAAAAAATTAGATATTTTATTGCTGAGAACTAATTATAAATGTAGTATGTTTGTCCAATTATATTATTATTATTATATAAAGAAATTGCTCTAATAATTATTCTGTTGATATTGATAACTCTTTAAGAGAAAATAAAACATAACTCAATAATTTAATGTGAATTTGAAGATAGCAGTTCCATTAGTTGGTAAAATGAATGGAAATGAAGAAACAATAGCTTGTAGTTATGTGTCTTGATATTGCTATATGTTTTGTGTTGATACTTCTATAGCATTGTAGCTATTCTTAATGAAAGTCAAACTTAAAGTATATATTTGGGCTGGGATAATGTCAGTTTAATAAATGATTAAATAGTATATTTCCCTAATGTGGTTTGTTTCAATGTTGTGTATGCAGAAAATTTGTAACTTGTTATTTAAACTATGCTAATTTGCTAACTATATAACTGGATTCCAAGAGATTGTAAAAGACCCAGGAAGAGACCACATGTGAGATGGATGGATGAAATAAGAAAATGTGCAGGGGTATTGTGGAGAAGAGAAGCTAAAGATCGGAGAAGATGGATTAAACTTGGAGAGACCTTCATCCTGCAGTGGATTGATAATGGTTGATGATGATGATGATGATGATATATACTGAACTAATGATGAAAATTTGTGTAAGAGATTGTGATCTGGATTAGCTGATGAATACTGGTTCATGTTTTTGATTACAGATTTCAGTAATGTGTAATGAATTAGAAGTTTGAAATATATTTAAATTATATATATATATGAAGTGAAATTTAAGTATCTATAAATGTGTACATGAAATTAAATTGTAGCATGTGATTTATCTTACTCATTTGAAAAGTGTAGTGAATGTTTCAAATGTATCCATAGTATGAGAGGTTGTTCCAAATTCTGCTGATTGATGTTTGTGATATGCTTGAACTAAGATGAAAGATTCTCTGATAAAAACAAAAACTTGCAAATAAATATTATTTCATGTAAATAAATCATGATGAAGAAATAATATCTTAAAGTTTAGAAGGTATTTTCATATTTCAACATGTTTTGTGTTTATAATTCTTATTTTCAGTAATTTGTTAATATAAAAAGTTTGTGTTAGCATAATAATGTGAAATAGCGTATAGTTTTCATTTACTAATTAGTCGGTTTCCATCAATTTTTCATTATTTTAAAACTAAGGTTTTTAAAATGGATGCTCTGTTTAACCTATCTATTATTTGTTTTACAACACTGATAAATTAAATACTTCACAGATTCTCATGGAGAAATAATATAAAAATTTCTAGTACAGTACTGCATTCTTCCAAACATTCTCAATGATTGTTTTTGATTAAAATCAAATAATAGATATATAATTTTAAATATACTTACAACATTGATGTTACAAATAGAAGCCTGTTTTTATTTCCTTTCAATACAAAAATTCTAGAGATATTTTTTTTTTTTTTACTGTTTAGATGAAAGGGATAAAAATCTCCAACCCTTTGTTCCATATTAAAATAAAATAAATGTAATGTTTTTATTTTTCATAATAATTTAAAATTTCAATATTTATGATCTTAAATCATCTAACACTAGATAATAAATCAACATAAATGTAATCTTTTAGACTTTTTGCTAATAAAAAGCAGGGTTTTAAATATAAACATTTTTTATCTGTTGCAAGCACACATACACATGTAAATTGCAATCATGCATATGTGTATTTTTCTTATTGAATAATTTAATGTTTTGCACTATTTGTGACTTGGTTTAAACTTTAGTAATGTTTACATGTAATATTTAATTCTATTTAAATTTTAAATATAATTTGTTCTATTTTGTAATTATTAATCTTGCACTAAGTTCATAACTGTTAATATAAAAGTCTTAAATTATTTTAAACTGTTTTTCCCCTATGGTTTTATATATAATTATGCAGATAAAGTGGTACTCATGTAATGGCAAAGGTTACTTTATTATTTCAAAATATATATAACCAAAAGGTACTTTGTTATTAGACCTGCAACATGGAGCATGTATTAGACTTGCTGTGCCTTTCCACATTCATATCAATCCTCTAATAACTTTGTAATCTTGTGATCTGACCAAAATAATGTGTACAAGGATCTTTTGTACATGATATTTTTCGTAAAATTTGCAAAAAAAAATAGTAATGTGTACACGGATTTTCGCAAGATTTACCAAGTTATCGGCAGGTTGAAAAGGTGCAGCAAGTCTAATACATGTTCCATGTTGCAGGAGTATTAAAAGTATAAACAATAATATTAAAAAGACAATTTTAAAAACCATTTTTAAGGAACAAATGGATATTAAAAATTATCATTTTTAAAGGTTAAAAATAATATTAAAAACAGCACTTTAAAACAAATTTAACACACTAACAACTTTAAAATGTATAACGATATATAAATCTATATTAAAAACATTTTAAACCAAAAAAAAATTGATTTGCAATCTTAAGTAAATGATGCCATTTTGCAAAAAAAACTTATGTAAATATGCACAAAACAATTACTAAATTATAATTTTTTTAAATATTATTTATAAAATCACATAAAATATACACCTATGCTAATTACCATGTAATATATAACAGGAATTGTCGCGTTGAAGTCACAGATTTGATATTTATTTCTAACACACATAAAATGGAGATTTGAACTGAAAATTTTCCTCTCAAAATTGAGTTTTATTGAACACATCAGTGCACAGAGTATGCTGGGATTCCCCATAGAAATGCTAATAAATGTATTTTTTTTTAGGGAAAGAAAATAAAAAAAATACACACACACACACACAAAAAGAAATATAAATAATTATAAGACTTTTATTAAATATTTATCCTATTGTTAGAAAGAAATCTGGACAATAACTGAAAATGTCAAAATATTACAAAAAAAAAAGAAAAAAGATCCATTGATAAAGATAAAACACACGAGATCGATTAACATTGCAGGGATTATTTCTTTTCAATTTGATGTTGACACAAGATTACACATTTATTGTGGATGTAAAAAGGCCTCCTATATCCCCTACATTGCAGGTCTAATATCAAAGTGCCAATCAAAATTACTCCAAATTCATAACTAAACCAGACTAGCCAAAGAAAATAAACTCTAAAACACAACAAATGGTTTCACTACTACAACTAGATTTCTCAAGTGTAAGGACTACAAGATAACAATAAATTTATATTAAATATTACCCACAATTGTACTTACATCCCACATGTCCTTAGTGTTAAAATAATTTTATAATAAATTAATTGTTTCAGAATCAAAATTTTTTAATAATGATTCTTTAATTCTTCTTTTATGAAATAAATAGAAGTAAATAAGGGTGTGAGGTATATAAGTGGAATTGTAAGGTAATATTAATATAAATTTGTTGCTATCTTGTAGTCCCTTACACTTGAGAAGTCTGCTTGTAATAGTGAAATTGTTGGTTGTGTTTTAAAGTTTACTTTTTTTGGCTAATCTGGTTTAGTTGTGAATTTGGTTTTAATTTTGATTATTTTATTGACTACTTTAGCTTAGATTTTTAATGTTTATATATATGTAATCATAATTACTATTTATGTCTTTAATTTAAATTACATTTTTATCTGAATCACTATATCTTAATTTCTATCTCAGGAATATCACATTACAGAAGAAACAAAGCTTAGGATATTGGATAACAAAGGGTACTTTTATGGGAATCCAATAAGCCAGACAAAATTTAAAAAATATAAAATAATAATACTTTCTTTAATAAATCCCAATAACTTTTCTCTGCAGTATGATAACTAAATCATAAAATTAATTGCTTTAGGTCTTATAGGGTTTTTAATCAATTAAAGAAAGAGCTCTTATAACTTAAGAAATATAATAAAATATAATTTGGATTATTAAAATACTAAGAAATCATCTCTCCTGATGACCATTAATAATAATAACAATAACCTTTAATACTATAAATATAATATCATTATTCTTATATTGCAAATGTTTGAATAAAATTTATTATTTTCTTTAATAAAATAATTGGAATAGTGATATCCAAATAAAGCTCTGCTTACTTGTCTTAAAATAATAAATTCTGTATTTGAATGTAAAATACAGTAAGTCAAATCATAATATTATTGATTGTTACCAATTTTAAATACACAAAATAAAATCCTTAAATCTGCTACAAAATAAACATATGTGATGATTTAACATGACATTCTTGTGCATAATCAGATAAATTTTGATTTCTTCAACAGTTTTTTGAATCAATTAATTATCATACACCTCTTGACAAAAATAATCATTTTCATAAATGTAATACACATTTCTAAATAAAATGATTTATTATAAGTAAGTAAATACTGAATCCAATCAATATCTGTGATGAATGATAAATATAAATATGGAAATATAAATAATGGCAAACTATAAAACTTTAAATTCTCAAAACATAAGAAATTTTCTATTAATATAACTATTTACAACTTCTAATAAAATATGTAAATCAAGCAATCAGGTGAAATGGGTCATTTCGTGCAACCATCTTTATACATATTCTAAAGAATGGTGATCTCTGTTTAGTAAACTGTCAGCATTCTGAGATTTTCATTGCATAATATTGTCTTGTTTCTGGAGTGAGGATAGGCAAGACCAAGTGCACTATCAAGTTACTCAGGAGAAGTATAATTATACTAAAGGTAGCTGTACTCAGTTTTTCTGGAGACAGGCAGTTAAATTTAAAAGTCTGACTGTGTTTCCCCTTTCTGAGCATCAATTACTGAGAATCCTCAGACATAAACTTCCTAAAGACATTGAACAAACACTTATTGCTGCTGATGAGATCAGAACTCGATAATGAAACAAGGCTAAAGGGTATAAAAGAAAGATATAATTATAATGTTTCTAACATGAATGTATCTCCTATGTCATGTAATAAGTCATTTAGTGATTATGGTTATGGTCTTAATTATAGAGTTAAGTCTCCTAATAATTCAAAAAGGAATTATATAAGGATAAATTTAAGAACAAAACAATTTCCAAAGTCATTCAACTATTTACAAGTGGAATAACCACTTTATTAAAAAATCTGGTGGTAAAGCCCATAGTTAAGCTGGGGCATCAGTTTAGGTTGGTCTTTGTATAACAGTACCTCAATTACAAGGGCTTTATGCTAACAGTATGAGGGACAATGAAATGCGATTCTTAAATGCCCTCGATTTAGATGTTGATTATTTAGAGTCATTTGAGCTCTGTGAACCGCCTATAATATATAGTTGTCCTGTTGTTAAACTATCTATGGAGGTGATATGTATAGATGCATTAATTGACTCAGGTTGTCAAACATCTATCTTATCAGAAACTGTTTATCAAAAGATACTTTGTGTAAATAATTGTATAATCTCCCTGCCTATTGCTACTCTGGCTAATGGAAAGAGGACCATACTTTCAAATAAGCAGGTCTGGATTATTTTCAGACTAAACCAGTCTGAGTTTGGGCATGTTTTCTTGATTATACCTGGACTTTATTCATGACATCATAATAGAATCAGACTTCATGATCTTAAATAACTGTAAATTGGATTATGAAATAAATTGGTTTTATGTAAAGATTAAAAATTAAGTTTTAAATTTGGATTGCATAGTCTTCCTAGTTAGTTGTTATGCATCCAAACCACATCAATTGATGTTAGCATTAAAGCTGAAATCGATCATATTTTCCACATCAATTTAAATTTAGGAGAAAAATTATACCAATTGATGTACAGCTATGATAGCATATTTTGAAAAGTCCCAGGTATGATAAGGGGTTATACACATCAGATTAAATTGAAAGATAATGAACCTTTACATCAGAAAATGTATCCAATACCTTATCAATATCAGGCAGAAGTACAGAAACAAATAGACAAGATGTTAGAGTGGAAAATTATTCAAAAATGTTCATCGGTTTATGTTAACACTTTGTTTATCATAAGGAAAAAAGATGGTACAATTAATGTCTGTCTTGATGCTTGAATGCATAATCAAATAACTGTTCCTAAACATGACATTTCTCCACCTGTATATGAGCTCCTGATAAATTTCAAACAGAGATCCAGTTTTCTTTACATTTGATCTGACAGCTAGTTACTGGCAAATACCACTGCATGGTGAAGACTAAAAGTATAGGGCTTTTCATTAGCAGGGCCAAACATATGTCTTTAAAAGAATGCCCTTCAGTCTTGTTAATAGTGTTACTGATTTGATCAGATATCTGGACATGATTTTTTTTTAAGCAATTGAAGAAAAACTTATCATGACATTGTCATAGACTCAGGCAATTTAGCAGAGTATCTGGAGCATTTACAGATGTTTTTCCAAGAGTGTACTTTTCATACTGAAAAAATTTATTTGGAGAAATGCACTATATCTGTAAAAGAAATTATTTTTCTGGGTCATTTAATAAGTGAACATGGTATTAAACCCCATCACGAAAAGATTGCTGCTATACAAAATTTTTCTAAACCAAAGACTAAAAAGCAATTTAAGTTTTTCCTCGGTCTATGGAACACTACCATAAATTTTATGGAACTTTGCCAAGGATACTAAATATTTATTCTTATTGTTGGAAAAGTCAGAAAAGTGGAGGTGGACAACCAAACAGACTAAAGAATTTGATAAAATTAATAAAACATTTTTAAAGAAAATAATATTGTCTTATCCAGATTTTAGCAAAAAGTTCTTTAGCAATAGGCAGTTGTCACTATGGTCTGGGAGTAGTGTTGTATAAGTTTGATGATTATCAAAGACTCCAGATCTTACATTTTTAAACAGACATTTGAGAGAGGCTAAGCTGAACTATTCCATCATGGAAAAAGAAGCCCTAGCAGTAGTATGGTCATTTCAAAAACTATGCCATTTCTTGTTAGACTCTGAAGTGATTGTGTTATCAGACCATAGAAGCTTAGAGTTTTTAAGTAAGAACTATCTCAATAATGAGAAACTCATTAGGTGGAGTCTATCTACATTAGTGTCTAATTACAGTATTATATATGTCGAAGGTATTAAGACTATCTCTGCTGATCTTCTTAGTCACCACCCTGTCTATTTTGTACATCAGCATCCTGATACTAAAAATATTTATATCAATAATATAAATGTCATAGTGGATGAGTCTATAGCGAATGCTGGTACTGGTCTATTAACCACCGTACATCGTTTTTTGGCACTATTTTTCTGCAAAAACACAGAATTGTGCCATTTACATGGTCAAACCTATGGCTAATACAACACTATGGTTGCAATAGCCATTTATGGTCCACATGATGGTGTAGTTCTCTATGCATTTGCCCAGAAATAATATGCCCAGCTTTGTGTGATGGCACTTTATGCATATGATCAGTAATGATAGTTCACTACCATTTTATATGATGGTGGCTGGACTTCAATTTTCCAGAACTCTTCAAATCTGCTTCCAAACTCATTGTCTTACACTCCAACTGATGTAGTGTTACATAGTGATAATTTTCAGCCTGTCAACATGCATCCCTAGGCAGTTTTGAAGCTGTGAGAAATTGGGGAGGGGTCAGACAGCTCAATTCGAGGTGTTCGCAAAAACGTCATGTTTTAATGGTAACATGCACGAGATGAATAAAATGGCTGAAGACAAGAGTGAGCATTTCCAATACAGAAATTGATCCTGTTGCCTTTCTGCAGGCCCAAAACATCCTCCCATATACGCCTTCACAAAGGTGAGGACCTCTTTAGGACCATACTAGGCAAGACAATGGACAGCCATAACTGGTAATTACTTTAAATCAAGGACATTATTTTATTTTTCTGTTTATATTGTTTGGCCCATTTTCTGCAAAATTGTTTCTTGAAATGAATGTTCCCAGCAGCTGTAGTTTTTTTTTTTTTTTTTGCAAATGAATTGGACTAATTTCACAGTTTTCAATAAAGTTATGTTTGAAATCAATGCTTGTGTGATGTGATTGATTTTTAATGCAATTAATTGAAATAGTTTTTTTGGATTGAAGTTTTTTCACTTTTATTGAAAAATGTTACAAGAATCAGGTCAAGTTAGTTTTGAAATGAATTTGTAGAATAAGAAACAGTGAGGCATATTGCATGCAAGTGCCTGGACAATTATCTCACTAAATGTATGTGGCTATGCGTTCACAAAGGTGAGGACCTGTTAAAGGCCATACTAGATGAGATGGCTGTCCACAACTGGTAATTTCAAAAGAAATTTTAGTGTGCTTGAAAGTTGTGTTATTGAGAAGTTGTTTTTGGAAATAAAGTTGTTGTTGGAATCAATGCTTGTTTTGATTTTTTCATAAGAACCTAGTTACAGAAAGCACATTTAATTTAGCAATGACATGTATTAAAATCTTGATAAAAGTTGTTCCATCCACATAAACTTGTATATGTGTACATAGTTACAAAATCTAGGTTTTATGATCTCTATGAGTGTAAGAATATTATGATTGTTACTTAGCATTACACTTAAGCAACTTTAATGATAAATATTCAAATGTGAATAATTGTGATTTTGCCAAAAAATCTTGATAGCAATGGAGAATGGAGATAGTTAATTAAATTGTAATTGATAATTCTAAAATGTTTAATAATTGCTATTTTTAAAAAAAATTATAATAGGAGTAATTGCAATACATTGATTTTAAACTTGAATGTTAATTTTAGATATGACTTAGGTTATTTTTTAGTTCAAAATACTTGCATTATTCATAGGTATATGGAATATTATTTGAAATTTATGTTTTGAAAAGCTTAATTTTTGCTAAGTAGTTAGTAATCAATTAAAATAATGAATATGCTTAATTGATTATAATTTCTTAATTAAACAAAGTAACCATAGAATTATTATGGAAAAGGTAAAATTTGTTTTTCATTAAGGTTAATAATAATTCATGAAGTCCTTAAGGGTATATTAATATTGTATATTGTTTGTATTCTCGTTTCTTCCAATGTGTAAGCTTGTGGTTAAGACCCGTAGAGGCCCCTACCTTCGCATTTTCAACCGCACATGCTTTAGGTTTATTGCCTTAGTAAATATTACTTACGTAATCAAATGTGCATTTAATAAATTTATAATTACAACTTTAAATTATAGTAATAGATTTCTAACTATAAGATCTTTCCATTGACTTGTTGTAAATCGAAAGATTTCATAAGTACTAATGTTTTGAATAGCTTCACGCTCTCAGATCTAACCGCTTCAGCTTCACCTATTTATATAGAAAGTAGGTTGAAGTAAAGAAGGGTTCCCCTCTTTTCTTCCAATGCGTAAGCTTATGGTTAAGACCTGTAGAGGTCCTTATCTTCATATTTTTAACCGCACATACTTTAGGTTTATTGCCTTAATAAATATTACTGTACTTAAAGTAAAAAGAGAATGTAATGTGATAATGAGAATTATACCAGCATTAGTTAAAATATTTACCCACTTTGAAATATATAATGATATCAAGAAATAATTATATTCTTTTTTATGAAGGGTTAAGAAATTTGTTTAGATAGATGGATTTATTATCAAACTAATTTATTGTTAACTGCATTCAAGGTTTTGTAACTATAAAATTATTTTATTAGAAGTTGTAAATAGTTATATTAATAGAAAATTTCTTATCTTTTCTATTATTTTAATAAAACTTAACCATTGTGCTGTAAATTATAAAGATTGTAAATAAACTGATTTTTTTTTTTTGTAGAATTTAGTTTTGTAGTTGCCATTATTTATGTTTCCATATTTCTATTTACCATTCATCACAGATATTGATTGGATTCAGTCTTACTTTATTCTTTGATTGCACACTTATAATAAATCATTTTATTTAGAAATATTTATTACCCTTATGAAACTGACTTATGAATATGATTAATTTTGTCAAGGGGTGTATGATAATTACTTGAAAAGTAATCATGGATTCAGAAAAAAATGTCGGAGAAATCATTATTTATCTGATCATGTACAAGAATGTCATGTTTAATCATCACATATTTTAATTTCGTAGCAGATTTGAGAATTTTCTTTTGTGCATTTAAAATTGGTAACAATCAATAATATTATGATTTGACTTATTTAACATTCAAATATAGAATTTATTATTTTAAAATGTGTAAGCAGAGCTTTATGTGGATATCCTTATGCCAATTACTTTATTAAAGAAAATAATAAATTTTATTCAAACATTTGCATTATAAGAGTGAGTGATATTATATTTATAGTATTAAAGGTTATTGTTATTATTAATGGTCAACAGGGGAGATGATTTTTTTAGTATTTTAATAATCTAAATTATATTTTATTATATTTCTTAAATTATAATAGAGATCTTTCTTTAATTGATTAAAAACCCTATAAGACCTAAAGCAATTAATTTTATGATTTAGTTATCATACTGCAGAGCAAAGTTATTGTGATTTATTAAAGAATGTATTATTATTTTATATTTTTAAAATTTTGTCTGGATTATTGAATTTCCATAAAAGTACCCTTTGTTATCCAATATCCTAAATTTTGTTCTTCTGTAATGTGATATTCCTGAGATAGAAATTAAGATATAGTGATTCAGATAAAAATGTAATTTAAATTAAAGCTATAAATAGTAACTTATAATAAATTTTAATATTGTCATTATTAAATATTTAGTTTGTAATATTGTATTAGCTTTATTGAAGTAGGATTATTATTGTTAGTCATGGAAATATAATTGTAATTCTTAAAGGATTGCAATCAAATATGTGTCTTTGATATTTATTTGACTTTAAGGCAGTCTGTATCTCTTAGCATGGCAACACAATCTCATGATTAAATTTGTTATTATTATTTTGAGCTAAGCAATTATTAATTAATAAGTATTTATTTGTTAAAGCAGTTTGAGGTCAGGGGTTGTTGTTATTATTATTATTATTATTATTATTATTATTATTATTATTATTATTATTATTATTATTATTATTATTATTATTATTATTATTATTATTATTATTATTATTTTTACTCACTTTGTAGTCTCATTGCTTATTTTGATTCATGTAGAATGGTCACATCCTGCTTTTGGTGCTTAATGTGTTGACCTGATATTAGTTGAATATTGGCTCATTAGTTATAATATGGTTGTCCAGAAGGTCAATGTCTTTAATTTTGGCATCTTTAAGCATTGGCATAACATTGGTCGGATGTCTGCTTAGTATTACATATATAACTTCAAAGAAATAGATATTGAATAAGAATATTATTATATGTATATATATAGTAACTATTTGGCTATATTGCTATATTAAAAATAAATAGTAATAATGAGTCTTAAGTTAACTAAGTATTTTAAATCCCAAATTGATAGTATAAGAATTATTACACATAAAATTTGTTAAATAATATGATTTTAATATGTGGATATTTTAATAATAGTTATAAATGATTGTAGAAGGGAGAGAAAATTATAAAATAATGTAAATAAGTTTTTTTAATCTCTCTTCAATAGTTATAATTAATTAGCAGTTTTAATTTAAATTGTGAAAATGTACTAAAAAAAAATAATTTTCTCTTTTTTGTAAATTATTTAATAAATTTTAATTTTAACCTTAAAAGAGAATTAAAGTTTTATATTTACTAGTATTTTTAAAAGGAAAAGGAATTTAAAAAATGAGATTTTGACATTTTATTAAATATTATTTTAATTAGTCAGGGTTGTTGTATTTTTCCTTTATCTCTTTTCAATACAAAAGTCAAATCAGTGCAATTAACTAATTATCTTGTTTTTCTTTTTGCAAGAAAATTTTTTAATTAAAAAAAGAATACCAAAAATTTTATGATTCTATTATAAATTTTTTACCTGTTTTCCAGTGTTAATGTTTGAAGAAAGAAATAACTGAACCATTGTATTTGTAAAAATTTACCTAATTAGTTATCATAAAAATTGTTTTGTTGAAGACAGATAGTTATTGGTTGAAGGCAGGGTTCTTCCAAAGTTAAGAGTGTGGAAATAAGTCAGAAAAGCTAAGTGTTTGATAAGAATTTATTCTTAACTTAGCTGTTGAAGAGAACTGTCAAGTCTTAATCTAGCTGTTGAAGAAGACAGGAAAAAAGAAGTTCCTGACTTAGCTGCTAAAGAAGAAAAGAAGCAGAAGTCTTCATCAAGCTATTGCATAGAATAGCAGATGTTATAACTAAGCTTTTAGAACACTATGAGTTTAGTTATAGAAATGGTTTTTACAATGAAAACCATATGCTAAGTTAGCTAAAAGCTAGGTACCATCTTCCTCCATATAACTTGCCTTCACTGGAATTAATTGTAAAGAAGTTATCCCTACAGTAATCTGAAACAAACCTTGACTTCAATCCAGAGCACGAGTCTCTATATGTGTTAATCTCACCTGTAAATTTTAATGAAAAGAAATGAATAAAATTTGCTTTTGGTTAACCTAGTAATATTGCATGCAAGAAAAGGACAAATTAATTATATACATTTTGTAAAAGCTTTCAAAGAGAAACTTACTTGGAAATTATAACTGGAAAGGACTCCACAGAAGAATAAATTCATGGCCAAATATATTTTTGTATGTATATTGTATTTTCATTTACAATAAATATATATATTGTAAGAATTGATAATTTTAAATATTTTTATTAAGTTAATGTGTTCAAATTGTGAAAAAAAAATTTTTTAATCCATTCAATTTTTTTCTTAAAATTGTGAAAGTTTTGTTTAGAAAATTTATTTTTTTTTAAAATGTGTTTTATTTCTTTTCATTCATTTACCCCACCCCACTAAACAAATTATTAAGCTTAGTCAATGATTGTTATTTCTGGTTATGAAAATGTTTTTTTCTAACTTTTCAGCTAGTAAATTATAATTTTTATGAAACTAAATTTTAATTTTTTGATAAAATGAATGTTTAAAATGTCATACTATTGTGTCATTTTTTTAAAATGTTGTTTATTGTTAATCAGTTAGTTATTAAATAGTTGTTTTAAAAAGTATTTTTTGTTGTAATGTCTTTATGCAAGATATGTGACTTCATTACAGATTTTTAAATTATTCCATTAAAACTATTTAATTATAGTTGGGCAAATCTATGAATTATTCAAAGTGATTTAGAATAAACTTTTTTTTTATCTGTTGCTCATAGCAACAGTTCATAGAGTTCTTCCTGTGCTAGATTAGCACATAACAGTTAGTTATATGGATTAGGGGTTTAGATTGATGTTTGTATTCCAGATGATAACCCTATATGGCATGAAGGTATATTACTCTTTAAAGTTCATGCACTGCATTTCATTTTACTTTTTTTAAATTAAAAATTAAGTTTTTAGTTGGCCAATGCGTTAATGGTAGTATATGGCCGTGATATTGATGATGATTAGCATGTTTGAGTATATCAGCATTATTTGATTTTTAAATATTTTGATGGATTAGCACTTAGTTTGTGCATGCAAATTACTAGATATGTATCCTATTTATAGTAGACCTATTTCAAATTCAGTCACAAGGTTGACTGTTGATTTTTGTTGTTTCTTGTTCATAATTGATGAATGCTTTTATTATAACTTTTGTTTAATGCTTGGAGAACTTGTAATTAGTTTATTCTTTGCTGATCTCTCATGTTCATTCCTTTTGATTAGTCTATGGGGATAATGATGGTTTACGATCTTATAATTCAGTTCTAATATGTTGGGTACTGTTATAAATGGTGCCCAACAAGGAGCAGTGTAACCCCTGTCATTGTGTGTTGTTACAAATGGTCACCCAATTGTGGAGCCATATAACCCCTATGGCATCCCCTCTCATCCTGTGCTCTTACAATATATATATAACGTTAAAAATAAATCATTTTAGGCACTTTGTATAAGCCAGTACAATTCTTACATCATTGTTTATTCATTAGGTATGAATTTGCTTTACTGAAAGATTTATTATTGTAAGAAAGATTATGCTTAAAATTTCCTTCTAAATTTTGTAAAATATCATTCTAAAAATTATTATTAATTTGACCTTGTTTAAATATTTGTTTTTAAAAAATGAATTGGAATATGCCTGATATGAATGTGGTTAAAACTGTGACCTTTATCATTATGAAGTTTTGGGAATAGTAGCAAATAGTTTCTGTTTTTTGTTGATTGTTTGATATCTGTCATTTTTTATTAAATAACAGGCATTGTCACTTTTTTTTTTGATAAAGAAATCATATAAAAAATTATTATATTTTTGTATATGTTGTGAAATCATTTTTGTTCAAATTATTGATATATTTATTTTCTATATGGATTTTGTTTTTATAATTTGAAAATTCTCACTAGGATCATAGCTTCATCAAAAATTATTTTGTTGTAGACAAGCCACATTTTAACCAAATTATGTCTTTTATATTTTTTATGTACATTTTATTAAAAAATACTATGAATTCAGCAATAAGCATACATACCTGCCATGCCCAGAACCTGCAGTTAGAGTACAAGTTAGGTGAATCTTAAAATTTTATTAGACTTTTAGAATTTTTCTCTTTGGTAAATGCTTCTGTAGCCAATTTAACTAGTTATCTAATAGTGGTCTGTAAATTGATATTTAATTATTTTTAGCTAGAGAATAAAAATATAGCTGAAATGTATATTGGTGCAGTGGCTGTAAAAATAAAAAATATGATTGTAATATGGTGTGACCTTGTTGGAGAGATAACATAGTCCTACAAGAGCTCACTGATTCCATAGTTATTTCTACATATGGAAGACATGACTACTTAAATTAACTGATTAAAACAGCTATCATGCTTTACCTTGTAATCACAACATAAATGTAGCTTTCCTTTTTTGATAAATGCATGTTTTGTAAAATATTTTATCATTTAATAATTTTTAAAACTATTGCTTAGTACTGATTGTTATTTTTTTATTTTAGGTTTATCACATGCTGCTATTTATTATTATAAAAAAGCTCTAGCATGTCCAGTACCGATTGAAGGTGAAAATAATGCAGTAAGTTTCTATAATGATGATGAGTATATCTATATATGAATTTTATGTTTAATGAGAAAAACATTTGTTAATATAAAATTTAATGATTATATTTTATTACAAAGATATTATCAAGAAAATTGTTTTATATCAGGCAAAAAAAAATGTGATGAAAAATTGGCATTATATGTGCTAAACTACTATTTGCATTAAAAAATCTTCACTTGTTACTTGATTATATTAATTGAATTTCTTAAAAAAAAAAAAAAATAATGTATTGAATATTTTTAAAAGTAGTAGTAAATAGTTTAATTGAAGTGTCTCATAGGTTTAGAAATGCCTTAATAATAATGATTGATAATGGATATCTGGCTAACCATAAAAAACTATTATCTATTGATTGATGACTAGTAAGTATTGTATACTCTTTTAGTAGTCAGCAGCATTTATGTAGAGTCATGCTCACTGTAGGACAAGACCTGTTACGTCATAAATTGACATTTATTTTTGGTTTTTTTCTTGATAAAAATTAGTTCATTTGCAGTTATTTTGTGCTTATATATTGTGGCAATCATGAATCAGGTTACACCTTAACAAAATTTAAAATTATAACAGTAAAAAAATAGGAATTAAATTAGAAAAAAGCCATCACTAATTAATATATTGTTTTGCATATAATTCCCCATCTGCAAATATAGATTGGATTCAATAAAATTCCCTTTGCTTCCAATTTATATTTTTGGTGAGTAATTAAATTTCATTGGTCATATTAAACCCTGAGAGTAAATCAATTAATGTCTTTTATTATTGTTCTTTGATATCTATGCATATTTTATACACAGGTAGTCATGGATAGATTGGACCATATTTTACTTATGCTTAAAATTTATCTTTTCATGCATAGATGTAGTTCACTACAATTGCTACCTATATCTATGGGATCATTAAATAAGAGTTTAGCATCACAATCTAATCCATTACATTTGGTATTGAACAATTGGGCTATTTTATTTTCCATTGCATGAGTGTAGTCCATTATAATTGGTGCCCTTCAATCGGACTGTCCATTACAATATATATCACTGCAGAGATTTAAAGATTAATTGACCTTTGAATTTCAATTAATGACTAATTAAAAATGATCTTGATGATGATCAAACCTTTTGTCCCCTATATAAATTCTTAAATAAATCACACTGATCACATTTTCTAGTCACCATGCACCACATCCTATCTCACAGGATCTCACTTAACAATTATTCATGAGGGTTTTCTTGAATGTACAGTGTTTGAATTTCATTAACCTACATTCAGAACACCACTTTCTCCTAAGATGGACCACATAATAAAATTGTTACCCTCTGGCATCTTTATCACTGTTCTCATGATGACAAAACTGCTTTCTTTAGCTCAGAACATGAGCACTCTGGTCAAGGGAGAATTGATATATATGCACTGGGGATGAGACTACTAACAGAATGGCATACAGGCAACTAAATAAGCTAAATAATATTATTTATTTTAGATAATCTCAATTGATTTCAGAATGATTTAATAATTAAAAATAATGAATTAACAAATATAAAAAAATATCAAAGTTTGACTATAAATTTAAAAATGCATTTGACTAACATATATATCTGCTTGTGTTACATTAATAAAATTCATTAATGATTTTCAGAAAAAAATTTAAACAAAAATATAATTATTAAAATATATGTATAATATTTATATTTTAAGAATGCCTCTTATCTGTATATTTATCTTTAAATTCTTAATTCAGTTTCTCAAGATATTTCTTCAAAGTTGGAAAGGTCACATCACTCAGACACTGATTGAAACATTTTGGGCAGGTTTAACACATCATTTTATTCTACCTACTTTAAATAATTTTGACATTCTAGCTGGATTTTGTGTTGGTACTAAAAAATACTATAATAGCAGTCTTCTTAGCCTGTAGAATGTTTCCACAGCTAAAATTAAAATCTTTTTTGAATTATTTGATGCAGGCAACATGTATTCTAGCTCTCTGCAGATATTGTTTTCCATTTCTCTTTTATAACATTTGCTCAATAATGGCAATTCTTCCCAAAATATCCTAGTTTTTTTTTTTCTTGTTTAGTCCTGTTTTTCATTTTGTGATAATTTACTGCTAATTGGTTTTTCTTTTTCTTCATTACTTGTAATTACAGTTTGATGTTGTAGTTTGAATTTAACCTTAATTAAATTTTATCATTAATCTTAATTAGTGTTTGTTTTTGGTTTCCATTGTTGTTGTTGTTTTTGATAGATTTTAACTTTTATTAAATTTTAAGCAAGATTACAAAACGTATTTTGGTTTTATTACTTAGCTTATTAGAAATACATGAAATTTTACAGATTTTATAAATCTCTTTATGAATAAATACTTTATTACACTGATATAAACTATTCATATTCAAATAAGTATAAGATATAAATTGAGAGAATCTTTTTTAATTTTCTATTCATTTTATTCAGGAACATTTAATTAATCTGCCATTTTAGTCTTGATTGATGAGGTTTGCAACACAAGAGTTGACTAGAGCTAACCAAGTTTATAACATTACAATATTCTCTCTCAAAATGATCAGATAATCAAATATAGTAGAATATATCATTTCTCCTTATTTAAATTTTAATCTGAGTCTCTTTTATTGTTTGATCATTAGCTTGATTATTGGCAGTCATAAATCCAAATCAAATCATAGAGTTTTTTTTAATCTTTCTCCATTTTCTATATATATTTAGATATTTGTATTTGTTTCAGCTATTGCTATTATTTTTTAGTACTATATCATCTCTGGATTGATGGTAAATTTCATGCTCAACTTATTCCATCATGCATTCCCACAAACAATATCCACATGCAAGAATTCAGAATTAGTGTTATAATGCTCATATATACATTCAATTTGACAATTCAAAATAACAACTGGATTAATGCTATCTTCTGCCACAGGTGTAACTACAATTAAAAAAAAAAATACCAAAATGCTTAACTGATATATAGACAGGGCATCTCAACTGAGGTTTTATCTGGCAGAAGTATAGCCATCTCTCCATACATAGGTATAACAAATAATACATGAGTAAAATAAAACAGTATGTCCTTACGATTTCTCAGTCCTGCAAAGATATATCTGAGTAATGCATCATGACACCATTTATACTCATTGCCCAGATGATCACAGAACCAATTACTTTCTTTTTAATTAATATCCCAGTAGAGGAAGGATTTAATATTTTACTTTCATTTCTAGGCAATATATTCCTTTATTATTCCCAAAGAATAAACTGAGGGCATATTAACACATCTCATTATCCCTAATGTACACAGAATATTTTTTCCTCAAGAAGTAAAATTAAGTCTTAGACTTTATTTGACAATTCTCAGATAAGATTTGTTTTTATTTTATTTAACTCTTGCCTGACATCTTGGTTCTCTTCAGATCATTTTATTTCACAATTTTATTTTTCACAATTTAGTGATTTATCTTTTTTTTTTTTTTAGGAAGCTGGTATTGTTTCATTCTTTCACTGAGCATCTTTAAATCCATTCTTGATTATCATTTTCAGTGTTTACCATTCTTTAATTTTTCAAATGCTGTATGTATTTATGTGTTTTATTGTATATTTATGAAATTCTTTGTTCTTAAAAGGTTTGTCAAAATAGTAGGCCTTTCTTGTTATCCATCTAAAAGCTATCTTTTACATCTGTCCAGGAAATTTTTCAGAAGAAATAGTATCTTCATTCTTTGGGATTTAGAACAGTGGTATGAAACCTTTTTACACTTATGACTCTCTGCCTTTGACGAAAATTTAGTGTGACCTATTATTTGTTTTTACCATACATAAATTATGTATGTAAGGATTTTATACTAAAATGATAGTAGTTTTCATTAATATATACATTTATTTATTTTTCTAATATTTTAATATTAAGCATATATAATTTGAAATGAAATTTTTGAAACAAATCATGTACTTACAAAACAATTATGATATATACAAAAACAATTTTATAAATGAAATTAGTGGGATAACTGTTCTTTCATGGAACTCATAATCTCATCCACGTTTGGGTTGATATTTGAAATAGCAAGACAAATTTTGTTTGTATCTAAGAATGAACAATTTTGTTTTTATTAAAATTAATTTTGAAAAACCAATTTGCACAAATAAGTTGATGTGACCTATATTAATATTCTTACTACCTGTTTTCTTCATGTTGAAATATTCGTCATCAACTGAGACCAAAATTTTTGAGAAAGTGATGATTTAAATTGAATTTGCAAAGTTATCTCTGTAGAAATATCACTCAATTGTTCCTTCTTTTATATATATAGGAATATTTGAATTTAAAATATCAAATGAAATTGAATCACAAACCAGCCTAATTCTTGATTTGGAAACTTTTCAATAGCCTTGAAAAGTTCTCATGAAGTTTCAATAAATAATAACACAATCATATCTGTAGATGTTCCCAAGTCCAAATCATTGTTTTTGATGAAGTTGAAAAAACATGAGAATATTTCTATATTATTTTTATTCACCTGAACTTTCCAAAGCATTAATTTATTTTTGAAAGTTTCAATTTTACTCTCCAATGTTAAAATATTTATTCCCTGACATTGTAAGCTCAAATTTAAGTTATTGATTTTTTCAAATATATCGATCAAGAAATTTAATTTTCCAATCTAGTCTTCATCTACAAATAAAGAAACCAGTGTGAAAAATGTAAACTTCATCCTTCAAATCAAAAACACATCTCAGTATCCTATCACAAAACAACTATCTAAATAATAATGCCACATATGTAGAATCCATCTCATTGCAGAGTATCAAAAAAAACTTAGCTATTCAGTCTATTGCTTTTTAATAAATTAATTACACATACTGTACTATCTGTTCTAACACTTGAAATGATTCTGCATTCATATCTTTTGTTACAAGAGCTTGCTTATATCATAAAATGATTAAAAAATATATGTGGAACTTTTTCTTATTAAGCCTTTGTTTTTTTCTATTAAGAATGCAGCATTGTCAGTATAAGTAGCAACACAATTTGACCACACATTGTTATTATTTTTTTTTTCAAAACAACTTTTAATAACTTCAAATACTCTACCCCAGGTTGTTATTTTTTCAATTTTTTCCAACATAAAAAATCTTCTGTAATATCTCTTTTGTAAATATATCTCATATAAACAGTTAATTGAGAAAGTTTAGTAATATATATTGTTTTTTTTTTCAAATTGTATTGTAAACATTTGATTGTTTTGTATTTGATTCAATAAAGTTGATTCTGTTTTATCTGATATGAAATAAATAGTATCTCTTCATAAAAGAATTTCTCCTTGCATAATTGATACAATTTTAATATCTGTTGAAAGAATGAGAGAGTCACTAATTTATGAGGCTTTATATTTTTTGTGATTAAGTATGAAACTTCTGGAGATGCTACTATGCCATTTTATTAATTGTTGTATATTTCTTCATAAGTAAATGTTGATTTTTTAAATCATTAGTATGTCTTTTAAAAACATTTCCAGTTTATTAATTAAAAATGTTTCACATTGAAAAACATTTCAGGTTTATTTATTATTAATTCTGGATGTTTAACACCTTTATTCACTAGTTTTTCTAAGCAAATTACTAGTGTTCTCCATCAATGATAAATCTTTATATAAATTTCCCTTGATATTTCCTCAACTTGTTCATGCTGGTGGATAAAATTTCTTCTATCATGTTTGAAGCCCGAGAAATGCCACCAAAGCCATTATTATTTGAATTTATGTCATATTTTTTTTAATTTTTCTGGTATTTGCCCATCTTTTTTCTTGCCATTATCTTTGTCACTTTCTGAGTATTTCATTTTGATCATCATTTTATCTATCCATTGTGGATAATGATTTTTACTATGTATATATGAGAATATAATTTGTATATTTATAATATAGTATAATGAAAAGCAGCACTAAAAAATATGTCATTGTAAAACAAGTGACAATATGATATATGTTTGTATAATATTGCTTGGTTCTTATAGATCTGTTGCAGTCACAAGTTGTTTAAACAAGGCAGTATTCTAAGAACTATATATATTCAAAAACATAGAATAGTGTATCAAATTTGTAAGTACTAGTCCAACTCAGAATACACCTATTATTGTCCTCTTATTTGATTTGAAATGGAACACATTTCAATTATACGTAAAATGCCTGTGAAACTTCATGTTTGAAGAAGTCCTTTAAAAATTTAAAATGAGGGAAATCCTGTTTCTCTATAGTGTTTTATTTTTTGCAGAATGAAAGTTTAGTAGGATATTATACTTCTGAATAAATTCTTAAGAAAAACATGGATATTGATTACACACTTTTTTTTGTTATTACTCATATTGTACATCATATACTTTGTAGAACTAAATAGAAAAGAATTTAATCATATGTTTAATAGTTGCTAGTGGTATGTGATCTTTTTTTAATAATGAGTTCAGCCATTTTCAAATATAATGTATTATCATGTTATTTATATCTATTTTTAGAAGTTTTTTGACCCTCAAAAATTTTGTACATGACCCCAAAGGATCATGACCCACAGGTTACACACCAATCATTTAGAATATTTTTTGCCATCCTCAAAATTCCTGTTTATTTCTTCATGCTGTACTCAATTTTCTTCCATTTTTTGGGCTTTATGGTTCTACTTCTTTCCTTACATACTAATATTTGGATATGATGGTCCATGGGGTCATACCTTGGGCTTCAGTAACTTTATAAACATCTCACTATTTATGATTTTGCTATACTATCTATATTTTTTTCTTTTTCTACTTTGTTTATATGGACAGAATGATTAGGTATCATTTCTATTTTTATTTATTGGTTTATTCTGTTGAATAAACCCACCTTCTTTACAATAGAAGCAGCTCGGCTTCCTATTCAATATAGTTCACTGATCTTTGCTAATAAGCATCTGTTTTACTTTGAGAGGTAGATTTCTTATTACTTGGATGATCTGTCTTTCAGTTAAAGGATCAGCAGTTGGGATTTTCAATTTGGCCAATTATCTTCTAAAGAAAATAGCATATGTTTTACCAGGTGTATATTTTACCTAAAAGACTTTTACATAATTCCTTTTTAATATTCCTCAGTCCACTAACTGCATAATAACATCTCTTTATATTTGTCTGAAGGTTTATGGTGATGGTATATTAGATGTGATAATATGTTGGACTATTTCCATAATCTGTGGATTAAATGGTGAATGCCTAGCATATTTTTTAAATTTTATTTAAACTTTTCAAATACAAACAACTTGTTAGTAAGAACATACAAATAGACAACACAGATTAGTAGTTTACACAATGTTTCAAGTAGTATTACTCTCCATACTTCTTCAAGTATTACTGGCCTGATCCGTGACAATATTGGCATAGGATTTGAATTTACACCTTTAGATTCTTGAATAGTGAATTTTAAGGCAATGCTCTAACCAACTGAGCTATTCTATCAAAGACAATATTCAACAGAAATTACATATACTTATTTATGAGGGTTTGTTTAAATCCTCATGATTCCTTCAATTTTTTAATACTTTTTTCTAAGAGTGAGATTAATTAGAGGTTTCGGACATTGTGTATTGCCACACTGGATTGACATAGAAAATCCAAAGAAGTTGCTCATATGATAATAGCCAATAATTCTATATATCAATCGATTATAGCAATATATAATGTATGGAAGCTTTTTATTAACCTCACTCTTAGAAAAAAGTATTAAAAAAAATTGAAGGAATCAGGAGAATTTGATCCAACCTTCATAGATAAGTATATGAAATTTCCACTGACTTTTGCCTTAAAATTCAATAGTCAAGAATCTAAAAGAGTGAATTTGATTTCTATGCTAATATTATCACTGGTTAGGCCAGCAACTCCTGAAGAACAGTGGAAAATAATACTACTCAAAACATGTAAATTACTAAACTATGT
The DNA here is from genome assembly GCA_028023455.1 of Epiperipatus broadwayi. NCBI lineage: Eukaryota > Metazoa > Onychophora > Udeonychophora > Euonychophora > Peripatidae > Epiperipatus > Epiperipatus broadwayi. Next base: position 82,330 of record JAQFVV010006239.1, read on the forward strand.
TGTCCATTTGTGTGTTATTACTATCAAGTTGTTTGTATTTGAAAAGTTTAAATAAAGTTTAAAATTTTCTAAACATTCAATATTTAATAATAGATGATGGAAATAGTCCAACATATTATCACACCTCTTTATAGTTTTGGAATATAATGGGCTTGGTAAACAGATTCCTACCATGCTTGACATGCACCTTGTAAGTGGTTGCAAGCTATAGCCATCTTACTCTCTTCTGACATTGGGTTTAAGTTATAATACCTTTCCAGGCTGCTCACGTATTCTATGAGTGCTTCCCTAAGTGTTCTAATCTTAAGGAATTTGTTCTCCATACAATGCAGCTCATTGTGTAAGATAGGGTTCAATCTTGACTTTCTTTAATGATTTTTTTTTAAATTCCAATTTCATTTTCTTCTATAAGATTTGCTATTACTTAAAACCTTTTTTATTTATTTACACTCTTTCAGACTTATTGATTCTTTTTTCTTTTGCAATTTTTTTTAATCATAGTCAATAAATAATTTCTGTATATTTTCTGACTGGTATCTTATAATTCTCTTACTTATGCATTAGCTTCTTGCTGAAAATTCCTAACTAACTCTTAATTTCTCTTCTTGCTCATTATAGGTACATAAAAATATTATGTAAATATTTATTTACTAGGTTTATCTGTATGAAATTTTCAATTATGAACAATTGGTTGGCTTATTTTAGTTGTATACAGACATTCTCATATTCCATGAAAATAAATCATAATTATTGTTTTACTCCTCATACTTTATATTTACATTAATAATTTTGAAAGTGCCTATGACAATATTACATATTTCTCATGATGTCTCGAATCACCTGATTGTATTATTATTGTTCTCTTTAGACTATTGGTAAACTATGAAAGATTGATATCCTCTACTCACATTTCTAAGAAAACTTGAAGCTTTTCTATGAAAAATAGCTTAATATTTCTCCAAACACTATTTATGTATTATATAAATTTCATCTTATATAAAGTGCAAGCAATTTTTTGATAGAAGTGTTGACGCTACAATACATTTTGGTGATATTACAGACGTTTTTATTTTGTTCTCTGCATAGCATTAAACTTCTTTTAAAAAACATATTGTAAAATAAAATATTAGGTTTCATATAATAGCAAACATTTTGTATTGGAAACTACAACTGTGAATCTTAAATTGTCATAATTTGCAATTCAAAAGTCAAATATTATATGTCAGCTAACTTTTTTATTCGCACTGAACCTTCTATATAGGAGTTTGTTCGGGAAAGTTATATATTAGTCATTTTCAATTTGGAAAATAAAATATTTTTTAAATTTAAAAAATTTAAATATGAAAAATTTTTATAACTGAAAAAAATATCACTGATGCTGAATTAATATATAAAAATCGTAATTCTCTTACAACAGTAAAAAAGAAATATATCTATTTTTTATAAAATAATATACTATATTTTATTATTAAAGTTCTAAACATACAAGTTGAACTTTTAAAATAAATTAAAAGATGTTGCCATTGCTTTATATAAATATAACAGTAGCATTATATAAATTGATAAATAATTGCTGCTAAAGTTATGGGAACAAATTCTAAAGAATCTTATTTTTAACTACTCCATGCTTATATTCATATATGTATCAAGCTTACATTTAAATTGCAAGTAGTATGCTTTTTTAAATTACTAAAAAAAAATTATTACTTGATTTTTATTTTTCAATAATAATTATAATAATTCGACAATTTAACTGGGAACTGATATTGCTTCTGTTTGTTTGTTTTTTTATATATTTGAGGATTATTTATTTTAAATCACTCCATGCTTTATCAATCAAATTAAACGGGAAGTTTTTACAGATAATTCCATTATTAAAACTTTTAAGGGTAGGGCTTGGTTATTAAAGACTCTTGTAATAAGATTTGTCTCCCTATATAATGAATTTTAATTTAAAGAATATGGGGGGTAGGAAAAAGGATTAAAAAACAACAACATAAAATTGGCATTTTTTAATGTGAATAAAATAGAATTATTATAGAATTTAATGACACAATTGTTAGAAAGGTAAGACCATTTTGTATAATTCATCTATATTATTTTTTTAAAACAGATGTAGTATTTTTAAAATTCTATACTATATATGTGATCAGCAAACATTAATAAAAACTACTTACATTTACTTGATTTAAAATAATAATAATAATAGATATAAACATTTCCAATTTTTTGGAAGTTTTTATTTTTAATTTTGAAAAATCATAATGGAAGTTTGTCTTACTCCATTTTATAATTAGAATATAAATGACTTTTTAATATTTTATTTTCAATTATAATATACTGAAAAATAATTTTATGATGTCATAATCATAGTAAAAGTATCAGTATTAATTTCCATTAGTTGCAAAATAAAACATTTTAAATTTGCTTTTGTGATGCTTTTATTTGACTAAATTGTTAATAAAAATTATGTAAATTACAAGAAAAATTTGAGTACTTGGAAAATAATGATAATTGTCAAAGATGTTTTAATTATGATTAGGAGTGAAAATGGGACCATATATAAACACCATGAGAATCATATTAGAGGGTGTTAAACAACAGAGATATTCAGTTTTGGAATGATGAACACAGAAAGTGAACAAGAAAGATACAATACCAAGGAAGAGAGTTATGAAAACCTAAAGGATAATGACATAAGAGAAGAACAACCAGAGGAAAACTAAAGCTCACAAAAATCTCCAGAATGTATTATTGTATGGAAATTTGCTGTCTGAATTTTATAGTAATTTATATAATAGGTATCCTGAATTTTTCATATTAAGCTAAAATTAAGTTTTGTTTGTAGATTGGATTAATTATACCCTTATCTTATATATAATAAATTAAAATTACTAATGTCATTTTATATACTGAGAAAACTTTGACTATTTGTCAAAGGCGGCAACTATTATATTTAAATAAAAAGAAATAAAATTATACATTTAAGTATGCATGTTCCAAAATCACTTTGATTTTCTGTTCATTACTGTTTCTACATTATTTATAAAATATGTTTCTTTAATTTTATATTTTACATCATTATATTTAATGCAAATCATTCATATTTCTTTAAGATTAAAAATATGACAAAATATTTTTTCATAAATATACTGATAATATTGTAGAAACTATTTCATCTTTATTATAAATAATATATGCTGTTTTAAATTTAATGTTTGATCTTGATTCATTATAGTAGACATAAGAACAGTTTGGTTTCTGACACTTAATGTGTTACTTTCTCTGTGATCAATTTTATTTTTAATATTATTGATTAATTGGTTTAACATAGCTGGTGTCTTTTTTCATTTTCTTAATATTTACATAATTTCTTATTTTTTTTTTTGGAGTTTTATCATATGCTGGATTATTTTTCAGACTTAAACCACCATCATGGTTGTATCTGATATTAGTGACTTGAATTTTTTAAAAAAATTAGTCTGATAAAATCTGAAAAAAAGAAAAGTTTTGAACTAATTTCTAATACTTCCAGAAGTTACTGCATATTGAAGTCTTGTTGGTAGACCTATGAAGGTTGAGTTCTTCAAAGAAACTGAAATAAGAGATGGCTTAGGTATCAGCAAGGTCTTAGAAGTGAAGTCAGATGAATAGTGATCTACTGTGAGAAAAGTAGCAATAATTGTAAAAATTTTACAAAAAGCAAAAGTCAGTATTTCTTATAAGAATGTATTAATATAATCATTTTCAATAGTTGCAGTTTTATGCACAAAATTTATAAAAACTCAGACTATGCATACATTTATAGTTTTTAATTAAAGACTTAATTGGATTTCTATAAGCAGACCTCAAATTTTCAATTCTGATTTTTTTATAAATGATATTTTGGAATGTATATTCATAACATCATTTATTACTTGTTATTGATAATCACTTCAGTAGTTAACTCCAAATTTTTTTTTTTTAAAAAAAATACATAGCTTGATAACTTTATATTTTTTTGTTTTTTGTTTGCTTTATTCTATATGAAATATTGTTTTTATTAATTAATGTATTTTGATTTTATGTGCTAGTAATAGATATTATTTTGTATTATATCATTGCATGTGATTAAAAAAATATTCTATAAATAACCGTAGTAGTAATATCCTTCTACTAATTAACAAAACTCCATGTAATCAATTAATATAATTAGTAGTTACTAGGTAGTAGAACATTTAGCCTTATGAACATTTTATGGTCAGTTAGTCTTATTTGATTGAACTCACTGAATTTATATTGTTTCTATTTAGTGGACATTGTTTACTTTTATCCAGCTGTCCAAAGACAATAGTTTGAAAATATATAGATGTAACACAAAATCAGCTGCTATATATTTTAGTACCCTCAATTAAATATTGATGGCATATATCTTTGATCAGTTGGCACAAATCTGAATCTCTGATTTAATCGTAGTAATTATCCAGTTGTGACATTTCTTTTCCTGTTCATAGGCAATAAAGTAAGCAATGGTTTAACTTTAAAAATTTAAGCATATTATGCTAAGCTTTTCAAATTTATGTCTGTAGTAATAGAACATTATTATTAGCAATTTTATTAAGCTTTTCTTTTCTTTTTAATTTTTTTTCCGTTCTTTTTTTTTTTGCAGTCAATTTTTAATCTGCAGTATGAGATTGCATTCAACCTCAGTTTGATATACCAATCCTCAGAAAATAAGTTGCTTGCAAGCATGGTAATGCAGAAATATTTGAAAATTTAAAATAAAGGGAACTTTTTCTAAAATCAAAATGTGTTTGGATGTATGTATGTATATATGTTTCAAATATTTTATAATAAAATAATATTAAAATTTACAAATATTATATTATTGTGTATGTCTTTATTTTAAAGTTGACACTTACATAATATATACCTAATAAATTGCTTTTTTTTCATTACCTATATGTCACCTACTGTAAGATTTAGTAACTAATAAATGTCAAGTGATGGTGCTTAATAAATCCCTATTCTGTGCTGTTCTATCCAATATGTCCAGATTAATTTTAAGCTTATGGCTTTCATCGGTAACGAGCTTTAGAAGAACCCTGTATTGGATCTTTAGGATCTAATGCACCTTTCATCTAGCAATCATTGTTTGCTTTTCTGTTATCCTATCAAGATATCAGTCCAAACTAAAAAAACATTAGTCATGCGATTTCTTATAGGTTTATACAAGGTCACTCATTTTAACTGTCAATTTTTCATTAATTCTCTTTTTTGTAAAAAAAAAACAAAAAAAACAGCTATAACCTATAATTGAAATCATATAAAATAGTAAGTTAATTTTATTTATTTTTTAAAATTCTTCCATTTCAAAATAAATTATTAAAAACAATGCAAACACTTTATGCTTAATCATTCTGGTTTGTACAAACTATATGTATGCATTTGCTTGATTAGCCGAACTATTCAATTAACTGAATCCATATTGATTCCAATTAATATAGCAAATCGATGTTCTACACCACAAGATTTAAAGTTAAATTTACTGTGTTAAGATTGCAAATGCACTATAATTTATCTGTAATATTTGTATCAAGATTATTGGAGTTTCTAACTGAATGAACAATATTTAGATATCATGTACATATTTATATATAAATGGGTGTGATTGAACCAGGTAAAAAAAGTATTAATTATTCTAACTTTTATCGGTAGTAGTATTTTTAAAATTAGAAATGGAATGTCATACTTTTTAATTATTATAATCATCAAGAACGTCTTAATAAAGTAATGAGAGTGGGCTGATCCAAAAGCTAATTCCTAGCTGAGAAAAGTATAAAAGAAAAATCTATTTGATCAATTGAATGGAATTATCATGTTCTACCTTCATTTCATATTCAAACGTTATATGAGTATCTGGACCACTGACTTTACAATTACTGTACTTATTTATTCAGATGAACGTTCTGAATGATGCCATCCTGGAGATTGTATTTTTTATTTTGATTTTTATTATTATATTATTTTTAATACATTTAATGTAGAAATAAGCTAATAATAATAATATAGTAATAAAACATATAGATACCGCATATGTATGCGCACACATCCAGGAAATATTTTTTTGTACATAGTACTGTATTAATATTTATGAATCTTTTCATATAAATATTTAATTTTATTATCCTTTAATAGTAAATATTTTTAAAGGCACATTTTTTATTAACATTTGCAAATATTTTTCTTTTATGTCATAAATATGTATATATTTCTAAATTAACAAACTGTCAAAACAATTTTGTTATCTTTAATACTAATTATTTATTTTGATTTTATATATGCTTGTTGAATATATCTGTATATATTATTTTTGTCAAGAAATGTGGTGTGTAGGATGCTGTTATTTTGATATTTTACTGTATGTTATTCTTTTTAATTTTTAATATAATAATTATATGTTGAATTGTATTATTGCAATAACTTCAGTTGTTGGATACTGAATAGGGGATTAGCACTACCATGACATAATTGTCCAGCCATAATTATTCTTTGTGAATTATTCTAGCACTTTAAATTTTCATAATAATTTTGCTGCATGTGTTTGCTATGGCAGAATGCTCTATCTTTCTCCAGTGGGTGGAAGGGGGGTACGACACCAGAATACCATTGGGGTGGGGTGCGATACCAGATTACCATAGTTGTGACTTTTTAATACGGCATTCTGCCATTGCAAACATCATCGTCCCCATTGGAGAAAGGTATGGCATTCTGTCTTGGCAAACATGGGCAACAAGTCTAATATATAAGAACCTTCATTTTTAAATATAAACTTTGCTAATCTTTAAAAAAAAATAACAAACCTAAAATGTTAGAATAATTCACAAAATTATGGCCAGATGATTACATCATGGCAGCACTAATCCCAAAGAACGAATATTAAAAGGGTCTGAAAGTGATGAAATAATCTTTAGATATTAGGCTTGACTGTGAATAACCAATTAGAAGTGCCTGATCAAGATTATTTTGTGCTGTTTTATAGCATAAGATATTGGTTTATCCAAGATTAGTTATTGTTTCCAATAAAGTTTTTTTCTCTGTGTTCATTTATGCTTCTGTTCTTAGCTACTTATGTAACCTCTCATGCCATCGTTTATCTCCTTGCTCTACTTAATAATAGGATTTGGTGATTTTACAATCTGCATTTCCATTCTTTAATTACACACATAATTCTGACTAATTTTATATTTTCTCTTTTTTTTTCACAAATTTTTGGTTTAGGAAAATGATGAAGGAAGATTTGATAGACAGGAAGTCTTTAATTGTGATCTTTGCTTAAGCAGCGTAATCATTTAGTTATCATGGAATTGAATTTGAGATAGGAGTTTCAACTTGGCAAAGTTTATAAGATGATTTGAAAATGGTGAGACTCACATAATCTGTCTAGGTATCAGGACTAGGATATCATTCATTGACATGTAACAAATAATTTTTATATCAATAATATTAATGGTGATAAAGCAGAAGGAAGTGATAGTAAAAAATATGCATTATAATTTTTTTCTAACAAGAAATGAACTTTGATGAAACTATCTTGTGGATGCAACCACATTCAAAACAATGGACTACATTGTAATTAGAAATCAGAATGCAAAAGAAATTTATATTACTTGACAATTTACAAGTATAGATTGTTAGACAAATCATAGATTAATTCACTTTGAAATTTAAATGATAGTAGCATTAAAAAGTAAATTCTATTCCAATTATATTTTTAAGAAAATTGTTGTTTGTTCTTTAAACCATCTACTATCAATGTTAAATTTCAATAGCAGTTAAATTGACAAGTTGGTCTCTCAAAATTATTATATTTCCAATGCATGAAATTTTATGCAGGGATGAGTTGTAGAAGGATTTCTGATAATGATTCTTATATTAGTTACTTGATTAAAAGGAAACATGGCATTTTTTACTTAACATGGAGTTTCATAAACAATATAGAAATTTAAAGGAATGAGTTCATCATCTGATAAAAAGATACAAAAATAATTAATGGATTAAAAATAGATACAGACATTCACCAATCATGGTCATTTTAGACCTGAAAAAAGAAAGTATAATATGCTTAAATCCATAGAAGTAATCTTTTATATTATAACAATAATAAAGTATTTTGATTTCCATTTAAATAATAATACAAGAATTATGATGGCAGATTTTAATGATATAGCAATCCTATTTTTTAATTTGGACAAAGATATCCAACATGATAAAATTAAAGCTATTTTTTATAATCTTAAAAATGAAAAGTCTGCATGTCTAATGTGATACTTGAAGAAGTTTTAAAATATGATTATGATGGGTTAGTTTCGAAACATTAGAAATATATGAATTCATAAAGTTATTTTATCTGATCTTAAGGATGCTTTTACTATTACAAGAATTTAAAAATAATAATATAAAAAATACTTTCCAGGATTTTATTGAATAAATTGCATTCAGTCATAGACGACTGATTACAAGAGATTCATATATGGTTTTAGAGAATCAAGAAACATGGTTCTTGGTGATAGGAAAATGTAAAAAAATACTAAGATCAAATGAGTGATTTATATATTGTTTTTGTTGATGTGATCAACAGATTTGACTCTATTAATCAAACTGTTTGGGGGGCACTGTTTGAAATTAGTTGGTTATCCATCAAAGTTTATTTATATTATATGGTTTCTATCTGATGGATTGAGTGAAAATATTATTACATATAGAAAATCTAAGCCATTTTGAATAAAAACTGGTGTTAAACAAGTATATGTATTTAGCCCTGACTTTATTATTTTATGACAGTGGTCTTTGCTATTTATAAGCAGTCCATGAATCTGGGAATAAAATAGTTACAGGTTTATAATGGTGGAATTTTTAACTTGAATTGATTAATAATAAAAACAATTTTTTTGGCTTCTGGATTTACAATATTTTGATGATTGTGCTATCCTTACTAATTCAAAAGATTATCTGCAGAAGGTATTTAATGTTTTGGATAAAACAGACAAAGATTTTATTGTATTAACTAATTTTCAAAAATGTTGAATTCTTTATTAGACAGGAATAAAAGAAAAATCTTTAACAACTTTTAGCTTGGATGACTATCAACCCGAGAAAGTGAATTTCGATAGATTTTAAGTAGAAAAGTGATATTGAGATGCAGCAGAGATTCAAATGTGTTGCTGCTGCTTTTAAGTTAAAAGATAAGATTTTTGTTGCATTAATAGAACTATTATTTAATTTATTAATTGCAAGTGAGACTTGAATCTCTTATCAATGAAACATAAAAGCATTAGAAAAACATCATTTGAGGATGCTCTCTAAAATTACAAAAACAAAATGGCAAGATAGTATACTATTTTCTTCAATAAATTTAATGGATATGATAGGGTTGAGTCTAGTAAACAAAATTATGTCATCATTGTATAGGTAATGTAAAGCAAATGAAGAAGACTTCCTAAAAAAGTATCTTACAATAAACTTGTTTATGTCTTTTTTGGAAGAGGCAAACCTTATTTATTTTATAAAGATTATTTTAAAGACGTTTTTAATGAAATGCAAAATTGATTGTTTTATGGGAGAAATATATTTCATAATAAAATACAATGTAGAAATACAGTTTATGCAAGATATTGAAATATTTCAAAAGTAAAGTCTGGTGCATGAAAAATTAAAAACAGCATCACAAAAAATATCAAATAAATGATCAGTATATGATATATATATATGGATATTTGTTTCAAACTCTTAAGAATCAAATAATTTTCATAATTGAAATAAAATGAAGATAGATCATTTGGCATGTGATTGGTAATTAAATTTGCTATTTTTATAACATTAGGAAATAATATAGAAAGTGATTAAAAATAATTCCTGTTTTATTTAAAAAATAAAAAAAGTTGATTTTGTAATGGAATTATATCAATTAAAACAATAATTGTCATATTAACATTTTCTATATGTCTTTATAGTAATCAATTGGTCATTACTTAATAAATAAATTCCCTATGTATGTGATAATTTCTAGTAATACCAATAGTTAGTTATCTTTGTAAAATACAATCTTTAATTTTGAGTATCATCCATATGATTACAAAGAGAATTATATAAAATTCCACATATGCATCTATATTTCTGCCATCATCATCTGGTGCTTAGCTTCATATACAATAAGTCTCAGACAATTGAATAAATGTTCATACAAACAGATACTTATCTTAACATATAATACAAGTAATAATTAATAATCCAATGTATTAATAAGTAATAAAAAAGCTCCAGGTATAGGAAGAATACCTGTATTTCAAATATCAATAAGTAATAAGTGAATAACTAAAGGAATACATGAATAAATATTCTAGAATATTGGATTATAAATTATTTAATTGATTTTAATATCAAGTTATAAATTGAAAAATATTATTTAATGATGTGGAGATCATATAAAGCAATATAATTAAAATGGAAGTTCATATTAGGATCATTTTATTTGCTAAATTAATATAGGTGAGCAGCTTAATTATTAACTAGCCTTACAGTAATTAGATATTCAAATTATTCTGGATTGAAAAATACATAATTATTTTGCACTTAAGTACTTGCAAAATTACATATATGAGGAATGAAATGATTTAGATTGACATTTGTGATATTAAATATACTTAAAAAAATTGCAGTATTTAATTTTAATTAAAGATAATACTATTTCATACTCAGATAAAATTGTACAGTTAAATGTACTTGTTCCTAAACGAATTTAACTTAACATTATTAAATTTTGTGTTCATTACTGGGTCTATTTTATTAATCCCGCATCTCTTTAATTTTACATTTCTATTATTCAATGCAGATTATCAGTATTTTTTTAGATTATAAACATGACCAAATATCCTTTTGTGTTCTAAATATACTGATGATATTTTTAGAATCTATTATGCATTAATGTTTTGTTTTTCATGTTATCAATATTTTTTTCATTAGTGAATAATGATGATGAGGTTATCATAGTGTAAGTCTAATTTTTATTTACTTCATTTAATAGCCTTTCTAGTAAATAATCATGAATCATTTATAAGGAAACAGTTTAATCTTAATACTTATGCATGAATTTGTCCAGTTATATTTATAAATATAAATCAATCACTATAATTTTGTCCTTGAACATAAATACAATTTATTTAAATCAATTTAACTACTTACAACTTTAACTCAGTCAAAGTATTCTTTTTTTAAAGTAACAAAGAAAATAGCTTTGGATATAAGAATTATTGAGAGAGTATGTAAAAACATTTTTAATGCAAAGCTTTTTAGCTATAAATAAATTTTATTTTAATTCTTATTATTTTTTTTTTTGAGACATAGTTAAGTGAAATATTTGAAATACGGGCATTCTTATACCTGAAACTTAATTGTAAATATAGGGGATTTGAACTCAGACTTTCAAGCAATCTTCAACTATCCATATTATCTCATACTACTGATACACATGACCACACACATGTAGAAAAGATAAATAATCACCTTTATTTGTATCTTGTGCTGATCCAGCACTCATCAGTTGGTCCAGATTATCATCTCCCACACATATATATAATCAGTGCTCAATAAATATATATATATGGAAGATGATAATCTGGACCAACTGATGAGTGCTGGTTTAGCATGAAATACACATATTGGTATTTATCTTTTCTACATGTGTCATCATGTGTATCAGTAGTATGAGATAGTTGAAGGTTGCTTGAAAGTCTGAGTTCAAATCCCCCATATTTACAATTAAATGAAATTTCCTCCAGGCTATAATTTTCAACAAACTGACAGCAATATTTTTTTTGGGATTCTCACAATTCTTTCTTGTTTCTATTAGCACTTCCTTTATATCAGCAACAATCTGTTAATGTCCCTATCCAATTTGCTAGCAAATTGATTTACCCAAAATTATTTAATTTTTAGAGTAAATTAAAATATTTTTTTTACATAAATTTGAAATAAAAGTATTTTTCTAGCACAATTCTCTATGTTATTTATTTTATAGTGGAGTCACAATATCCACTGTATTTGTTTCTAATCTTCTTTGCATATATCACATATAATAACACATTTCATAATAAACTTTTATTAGAATAGAATACATATCTAATTGACCTGCAAGTATATATAATGTAAATGTCTTTTTTATATGTATTGTAAGAGATGGCTTACAACTAGCCATCACATCTGTCCCAATTTCTTTTACAATGTTTGAATTCAGATCAAGTGGTAGGCAAATAATTTATCCTACATACTTGCTTATACAAATGTAGTATATACATATATAAACATGCATATAGACTAATATGTTTGAGAAATTAATTTTTTTTATCTATTGTGAGAAAGCAAACAAATTCATTGTAGACATGAAGTATATATGCATATAAACATATATATATAAACTAATATGTTTGTCTATTTGTAGAAATTAATTGTTTTTCTTTTATTCATTTAATATTATTAACTAAAATATTAATTGACTTAGAGAATGGACATAGTCAGGGATTAAAATTTATATGAGGTATAAATTGTTGTGAAATGATCGAATTTGGAATAATGAAGATTAAATAAAAATGTTTTATAATTTTTTTTTATTAAGTTGTAGCAATAGGTTTTAGTAGCACGAGACAATCTAGCAGTGTTTCTCCTTACTTGAAAAGTAATAACAGAACTGTCAAGTCAGAAAAAAAAAGTCTTTTATTTTAAAAATAACCTAGTCTTTTTAATTTGGATAGAAGAAAACTGGAAAGTTAAACTTTAATTTATAATTAGCAGGAATGAACTAGTGATTTAATTTATTCTGCAAGATTGAATTCATTAGAATGAAAATGATGCAAAGGAAATGTGAAACTACTAGAAATTGACTGTTTTCTTTAAAGGCTATATATATATATATATTGAAGCCACATTATAAATAACAGTTTATAATAAAGGAATCATTACAATGTATTCGGGGTAAAAAGCCAATGCTGTAGAACCTTCCAAAGCTAGCTTCAATGTCATTATGAAATTTGTGAAATTATAAAATTTCACAACCAAAATGTCTATTTAAAGAATGCTGGTATACAGCAATCTTCCATGGATTTATATACATTCAGGAGAGATATTTCATATGTGTTTGTTTTAATCAAGGAGCATGAAATACATAAATAGCAAGAGTTGGTGAACATGAACATTAGCCATAGAGATAAACTTTTAACAGTGGACTGAATGCTTGTTTCCTCAATATAAATATATTTTGTTTTGATTCACATGATTATTATTTTTTTTGCTTTTAGCATTTATATTTGAAAGTTTATGTATTGTATTTTTTTTTATTATGTATTCAAGATTTTTTTTTTTCAAATTCGATCATCTGTAATTTAAAAGTGGAAGCAGTGAATAGATGTGTCATATGTTGATGTATTTTAAAAAAAGGAATCATAGTCAATTAATGTGTATTATTTTTAATAAAAGTAAATTTACAGATTCCTCTGGAAATTCAACAGTGATCCATCAAGACAATCTCAAGTAAGGTTTTTATATATTTAACATTGAGGGCAAAACTTTAGGACAAACAAAACTATTTTGTTTATTAATAAGTTTTAATAATATTTACTTGTAATTTTGTTTTACTTCTGAGTGCAATTAACCCACTGAGTAAATGGTCTTTATCATATATGTCTTTTTTTTTACTAGGACTTACACACACATATAGATGGGAGTGAGGCTATATATATATTTTATTAAAAAAAATAGTTATAATTATATTTACCTCATCCTAAAAATATCATTCTAATAATTACATTATTGGGGTAGTTTTAGAATTAGTGAACTCTCATTTTGCTTTTCTTTTTTGTTTTATGTATATATATTTAATGAATTATATAGTATAATTTTGTATATAATATAATATACTTCAAATTATTCTGTTGTATGATGCCATTAAGATGATAGAAAAGCCATTCTTGATAACCGAATATTTATTTATTTATTTTTTGTTTGTAAATATTTATTATATATGTTGTTCATAAACGTATTAAGTTGTTTAAATCAATCTGATCTCTGTTTGATTATCACCCTCATCATTATGCATTTGCATTACTAGATGTTTGATCACCCGCATCATTATGCATTTGCATCGCTAGATGTTTGATCATCATCATTGTGCATTGATACCACTAGATGTTTGATCATCAACATTATCATGTGCATTTACACCACTAGATGTTTGATTATCATCATCATTGTTATGAATTGCTCTTTTAAATAACTGATCATCAGTATTTTTCTATATCTATGCTTATATATAGGCATATTTGGTTAATAATTGAGTAAGTCCATCCCTGAAGAGAGCTGACTGCAAGAACTCCCTGAGTTCGAATTCTGTGGTATAATGGGGCCTAAAAAGGGAGCTGTAATGAATATGCATTAGTCTAGGTCAGCATTTCCCAACCTTTTTTGGCTTGCGTACCACTTGGTAGTACATCAGCATGTTTTTCATTATCTCAGCATTATTTTTTTAATTGTTATATTCTGATGACTTAAATTTGTGCATTCAAATTATTGTTTAAATAATTTGACCAAGTTGGCAAGGGCTAAATAATTAACCTGGTGGATAGTAGACCCATTTCAAATCCAGTCACAAGTTTGACTGTTTATTTATTTTTATTGCTGATCATTTCTGATGATGAATGATTGTTGCTTTTGTGTAATGCTGGTGAACTTAGTTAGTTCTGTGGTGTATCTCTCATGTTCATACTCATTTCTTTTATAATTAATTTTATATTTTGTTTATTTGGGGGATGATGAGTATTTTTCCATTATTCCAGATTTGCCCCGGAGTCTATACTGTAACAGTATATATATACACCTGGGTCTCATTTTATGCGGATTATTTTAATGCGATATTGAAGTTATGCGATTTATGTTTCTTCTTAATATCTTTCATATTTCACTATATTTATTGGATATCAAGAAATTTAAATTATTAATAACTTATTTTGACTTTAAATACTTTTTTTTCCAAAAAATATAGCATTATATTAGCAGTTAACGTTAATATTGCCTGAAGCTGTATTTAGAATCTTAGCTTCTATGTAAATAACCTATTTATACTAATGAGTAAATAATAATAATAGATTTATACTTATGTATAAAAATATCGTAATAAATATTCAAAAATTTTAAACTTTTAAAACGTATTTTGTTAGATATAACAGAAATAAAAAAAAATTTAGATTGTTAAAATAAATAACGAAGATTTTATTGATTTTTTTAAACTGAAAATAAACTTAATGATTATTATCTTTTTGTTTTGATTGTGATCTCATTTTTTTAATATAAAAACAGAAAACCATTAACACAGCACAAGACGGAAAGTGGTGCTAGTTGTACATCACATCACGATCTGATTCACAAATGAACGCATATTCTCAAATAGTGGTAATGATTAAAATATGTATGAAAAAATGTAGAATTAAATATTGTAGTTAATAAAAAAAAGTAAAAAAAGTTTGTCTTGTATTAATTTTTTTCAAATATTTGAAATTTTTTATTAGTTATACTTCATTTCCTTATTTTTTTAATGCAAATTTTAAAGTAGTTTTTCCTTGTTGCTTTGCTTTTATGGATTTCTGAAAATTACTGGAACATATCCCCCATTTTTCAAGATAAGTTGAAGTCTATTTTTGTGCAATTTCTTTTCTGCACATTTTCTGAGGAACCTATCTATCACATAAAATGAGATCCAGGTGTATTTATAATTTTCATATTATTAAAGGCATAAAAAGATAGGTTCAAGACATTGTAATGAAGCATAAAAAATAAACTGTTTCTTCACAAACATGTTAGGTACTTTGGGTCTGTGTGTGTTTATTTGGATAATCCTATATTCCAACATAAAACATGGTCACTTAAAATAAAGAGTAACAATCAATTTATTTGTCTTAAATTTGATTTACATTTTGAAATTTTTCAAAATAAAATTTATAAAATAAAATATTTTACAAACAATAAGAATAAAAGCATAAAATAAAAAAATAAATTTCACATGATAAAGTTCTACTATAAAAATATGTTTGAAACAATGAAAGAGTATGATAGAGATTTACAATATTTTATTTATTCAGAATAGAATGAATTAATTTTGTGTGTAAATGTGTGCATGTTACAAATATATTTATAATTTAGACAATAAGTAAACAATTTTAATGATGGTCAAAACAATATTCAACAATATTGCATCAAGTAATGCTTTTTCTATCCATTGGGTGGAAACTCCCACTGTGCCAGCTGCTACCTTCTCTGGAATGGTAAGTGGATTCTTTTTCATCCTCATCCAGTTCTATAGAGTTAGAAGAAGAGATTATATGCAATAGCAATTTCTCCTGAAAAATATACAACAAATACATATAGTTAGGTAAAAACAAGTCTTAATATACTATAGGCTAGAAACTTCACATATATCCAGCCAGAGAAAAAGAATAAAGAAGGCTACTTATCAGACTAATTAATAGGTTAATTTGCCAGGAATTATTTTTTCCTTTTTATTTTACCCATTAGCTAATAATTACATTTCAAGCTATGAGCTAACTATTTGAAATAAAATTTGAACAGATCCGGAAATTTTGAAAAAAGTCCAGGTATCATCTGGATGGATTCAAATTGCAGTTGTAGATAACAGACTAATGCACGCACTAACCACTGCACTATAAGACTTTTAATTGCAAATATATAAATATAAACATTAATAGCCATTAAAACAATTTAAGGCAAAAAAAAAAAAAAAACTTTCAAAGTTAATAAAACAAAAACTATTGACAGTAAATTGTAAACATTTAAATAAAATATCTAAATTGTAAGTAATAAATTTGACCTGTAAGAAGTCATAGTTATATCATAAAAATGTATATAGAAAGTCATTTAAATGAAATTCTTTAATGTAATGCATATGCAGAATATTTTATAAATAACTTTTAATTTTTACCTCTCGTAGAAAACTTGAAAATGACCTGTATTATTTATGTACTACTTAAATATTTTTTTTTCTTCATAACTTTCATCATTTATAAAGACCAATTATAAGGTTTACTTCAAAATAAAAGGTGGGACATGTAGCAAATAATTGTCTTTTTCAAGATGATTTGAGTACAAACAAAATTATTTGACAGATAATTTGCAGCCAATTACACAATATTTCATAAAGAGAAACAAATACAAACATATATAGGATTGATAAACAATGGCAAACTTATTGCCATGTTTAAATGCAAATATATCAGTGACTTGATTATAGAATGTTATTGTATTGATTGCTACCGCTGTTTGAATCTAGAATTTATATATAAAATATAAAAAGCTTTAAGGTACTGAGGTAGTGCATTCATGTTCCATGACCATAACTTGGATTCAATTATATTTAAGATTTTTTATTTCAAATAGATAGCCCACAGCAAACTAAATTAACCATCCGATACTGGTTGGTAAATGGATAATTAACTATCTTAATAATAATGTAAAACATAGGTTAAAACACTAAACTCTCATCATCTTGCAATTAGAAATTTTGATTAGTAGTATTTTCTCCTTCACTATGTCTTTTGAAGGACTATTAGAGAAGACTTTGTTCTGCAATAGATTATTTTAATTGATGTTTTATTATTATTTTTAATTAT
Source organism: Epiperipatus broadwayi (assembly GCA_028023455.1). NCBI lineage: Eukaryota > Metazoa > Onychophora > Udeonychophora > Euonychophora > Peripatidae > Epiperipatus > Epiperipatus broadwayi. The sequence goes on from JAQFVV010006239.1 coordinate 100,035, forward strand.
ATATTAGACTGGGGTCATTATGTCTAAGAATACAAATTTTTGTATGTATTCAGTCTTGAACTTTCTGTGTATCCTTTTTATGAGAGCATTTTAAAATGTGTATGCTTATTATTGTGTATGGCTGAATTGCAGGTTTTAGACTCAACCAACAGTAATATCAAAAATTGTGAACACTCACAAAGTTGATATTATACCATTAATAAATACAATTTTACATATAATTTAGTCAATAATGACCTGTTTGTGCTGAATGATTGAATTCACTTCCAGCTTTATATCTTAGCTTGCCTCATGAGTTCTAGTCAAGACTCTTCTAATTGTACTGGACAGTTTGCCTTGAGTCACCCATAGTCATAGAAACTTCCATTCCTATCGTGGACTTGCCACACTTCATAGACATATCGATAATGACTATAGTAGAAACACCTTCACAGTTGAAAGTAGTTTCAATTGATGCTCAGTCATTCAGGTTAGATAGACATTATCTCTCTCTGGCTTGCTTCAAAAAAGGCTGACTATTTATTGCTAGATCCCCTATCTTACTGGCAGTAATCAGATTCAGAGAGCATCATTGCCTATTGGTTCATACTAACAATGGTAGGATTTTATACAAATGTTTATGTATTGGCCATACTTTTGTTTCACCCTTTGGCTATGTTTATACATTGGTTATCCAAATGTTTACACATTGGTTAGTGGCAATGAGTGCTCAATCTGATTAGATAAGGAAGGAATCTGGACTAATTCACTTCCGAGGGCAAAGTCAGATATGACATCCCTCCCCCTGGCTAAATTTAGCCCTGGAGAATGTAGTTGAGATGAGCTGGATGCTGGGTTGTCTGCTTTGTTGGTTTCTCAGATTAATTGCTCTTGTCTTGTTCATCATCCTTGTTTCATGGTCTTGTCCCTGGGTATCTGCCTGGGTTGTTGCTGTCTTCAGTTGGTGGTCATTTTCCCTTGATAATTGTTTCTGTGTGATTCAGTCTCCATTGGTTTAGGTGGTGATGATGTTGATACCCATCTGCTATTTGAACTACTACAGTGTAGAGTTCTTTCAGTTGTGTAATCACTGCTGGTATCTATTTTGTGGATCCATAGTACATTCTACATAGCACCTGAGTTCCTATTTGTACTTTTATCTTGCTATTTTCTTTCTCTGCATATTTGGAATCAGCAATCAGGGCTGGCAGGTTAGTTTGCAGAGGCCTATAGCAGCAGTTTTGGAGTCTTTCCTCTTGCTGTATTTGGTATGAAGTGCTGTGCTTGCTAGTAGGGTTCTGGCAATCCTGGTGTTCCAGCTTCCTGTATCCATTTATGTTATCAGCTTTTTTCTTCTTGAATTAGTCTCTACCTGGCCATTGCTTTCAGGGTGGAATAGTGGGCTGTATACTAGCTCAATGCCCTGATTAGTGTAAAAGTTTTTGACGGCACTCGCTGTAAATGCTATGCCATTATCTGACGCTATTGTTTTAGATAGGCCATGTGTTGCAAATAGACTTCTAAGACCTATTGTGACTGTGGACTGAAGTGATGAGACTAACCCTACCATCAGCCACTTGGAATATGAATCAACTACTATCAACAGCAGTTTGTTTTTCCATGAGCCTGCATGGTCCACATGGAGTCTAGTCCAGGTTTAGACCACTGGGCTGATTTGTCTTTTGCTGGCATGTTTTGATTCATTTTGCTTGATGTTGTGATCTGGTTCATTTTTGTTACTGCAAAACCTAAGTGACAAACAATCACAAAACTAATAAGTTACTATGATTACCTGATCCGACCATCAGTGGTAGGTGTATAGTCTTGTTAAGCATAGTAATTTTAACTTTTTTGGCCCAACAGCTTTATGTTATTACCCTAATAGTCTGTGATAGACTTGCTGCTAGGGTGCAGCTTATATTCTTTATTTTTATTAATGATAGCCTACGTCTTTTTTGAAACAATAGACACTGCAAACACTGTGTCCAGTTCCATTGTAACTGATGTATCATTAATCATAATACTGTGTATAAATCCAGACTAATCATCTTTAATATGATTTATGCAGGCAACTTGTTTATTTTTCTTGTAATTGCTTTCACTGTTTTTAGGAATGGATTTTTCCATTCTCATATCAGCTGACTTCTTGTTAATTTCAAACATAGTCTTTATATGTCTGACCCACTTGCAAAACATACGTCATATAGCAATGCAGCCATTCTGTACATGTGTGCATTTGTTCATTGCATCTATAGCAACACAGACTATTTGATGCTGAATTATCTGAGTGAGGCCTATTTCATCCTTAAAATGATGATGATGTTGGATTTAGATTTTGATACAGCTGTAGTGTTTATGCTGCAAATAAAACAATCACAAAGTGCTTCATTTAGGAAATCTTTGAATTCACACTTTAATGCCAATGATCAGATTCTTGTTGCGAACTCTGGCTTCCCCCCCCCCCCCCAATTCTTGATGCAGAAGTTGAAATAATATCTCTGCATTATTGTTGAGGGTTTTAGGGGGAAATAATCTGTGACAATTGTTAACATTTTGTCAAAATCTAGGTCAGCTGGTGTTTCTGCCATAGATTGAGACTTGAGTATCTCATAAGTTGGTGGACCTATTATGGTCATTAATGTGGCTAATTTTACCTAAGGTTTTTGATCTGGTTATCCTGTAGGTAAAATATTAATCACTTTATAACTTGACCAGCTCTCACGATGGAACAGATCAAAAGCTTCCATGGAGCAATAGAATTATCCATTTTTTAATTTTCCCTAGTTTCTTAGAAAGGTAATAGCTAAACAGCATTAAGCTGTTGCACATGCGCTTTGCAGATTTTAACTATAAATGACTGAATACAAACACATGATAAAGTCTTTGGGAAAAGATAGAATGGCCATCTATCTTTTCGAACCCAAACTCTTTTGTATGGGCAAATCTTAAGTGTCTGAAAGTGAAATGTACCGTTTTTGTATTTTTATTTTTGCGAGTTTCACTCTTAATTTTAAATTTTGACAGCTACTGCTTATAACCGTCCTAATGAAGCTAATTATCCATTAGGGAGAGCTTCCATTGCTTTATTACCAGTTATGCACTCGTGATTGGTTTATGATTTTAATTGATACACCTATTATGTTTGTGGTCAATTTTTCTTATTCAAACAGATCTATGTGATTTTAATATTTACTATAATGTAAATATGACGAAGATCTTTGGCTGCAGTCATGTATTTAATCTGTTGGAACTGGTGTATTTTATATAATTTTTCCAGTCAATGGAGAAAAATATTACTTTTGTCTGACTATGCCAAATCTGTTGTATTTGGCTGAATTGCAGGTTTCAGACCCAAACCAACAGTAATATTAAAAAAATATGAACACTCACAAAGTTAATATGTACAATTTATTAGAACAAATATACATACATGTTATGCCATTAATAAATACAATTTTATGTATAACTTAATCAATAATGAGCTGGTCATGCCGTATGACTGAACTCACTTCCAGCCATATATCTTAGCTTGCCTTGTGGGTTCTAGTCAAGACTTCTGGATGTACTGGACATCTCGTCTCGAGTAGGCCGTAGTCATAGCAGCTTCCAGTCCTATTATGGACTTGTCTCACTGCATAGATGTATCGGTAATGATTATAGTAGAAACACCTTTGCAGTTGAAAGTAGTTTCAATTGAGAACACATTCAGTCATTCAGGTTATTTCTCTTCCCCTGGCTTGCCTCCAAAAGGTCTGACTATTTATTTCCAGACTAGCTACCTTACTGGAAGTAATCAGATTCAAAGAGCATCATTGGCTATTGGCTCATACTAACCAATGGTAGGATTTTATACACGTTTACACATTGGCCATACTTATATTTTACCCTTTGGCTATGTTTATACATTGGTTATCCACATGTTTACACCTTGGTCAGCGGCAATGAGTGCTCAATCTGATTTGATAAGGAAGGAAATTTGGACTAGTCCATTTCTGAAGGCAAGGTCAGATATGGCACTTATGCAGTAGTGTTTGAAGATGATCTTAAGATAAAATAATTAAGAAATCACAGAAAATAGATAAATGTACAAACAGTGAAACATAATTTAAAAGTCATCATAAATGTAAATCAAAATTTAAAAAAGTATCCTTTAAATAACAAAAATAAATCTTATTATAGTTTTAATAAATTGGAAAATTATAAACATTAAAATACTAGCAAAATAATACGCATATCAAAATTCTCTAATGATTATGATTTTTGTTATTAGATAGTGTTTAATTTTTATAGTTTTAATGAATGGAATGATTTGCATGGAAATGAACTAAAATTGCATTTTATATTAGAAAAATTATGTACTTTTGAAAGCAAAATAAATAAATGTAAACAATATATGTATATTAAATGTAAATAATTATTTTATAGCAAATCAAAATTTAAAAGAAGTTACTGCAAAATTTAACAGACTATCTAAGATCATAAACTAGGACATACCGTTGAATTAGCAAATATATAACAAAGTTCACATATCAGAAGCCATGCATGATAAATCCCACAGTAGATCTTATATAGTGATCAACTAATGGTATTGTGATTATATTTATTCATTGTAACATATATTTTTAAAAGTATTTTCTAATTATTCATCAAAATGGAAGTGTCAGAAATAGTATCTTATATTTTTCAGGGTTATAAGCAATATTCATATAATTTTCAAAACAAAAAATGAAGATAATCTTAACTATTTCATAGAATTTAGCGAATGGATCATACAATTATATGGTTAGAATGTCAAATTCCATCTGTTAATTTTTTTTTTTGTGAAAATGGAAAATGTTCACTACTAATTTCAATCATGCAATTATTTTTGATATAATGGGAAACTTGTTGATCAAATGCTGTAATAATAGCATTTGTTTTGCCTGTGCATCTATCATACTGGACTTACAGGACACTATATATTGTAATAATTATGAATAGAATTGCAATGTTAATACAAGAATTAAAACTTGAATAGGCAGGAAGTTAAGTTAGGAAAAAGCATCACAATTACAAAAGGTTTAAACAAAATGCAGGTAAAATAATTATTCATTTGTAACATGTAAAGGAATGTGTTCCAAATATATATTTACCTCACACTCGATCTCATTACTCTTCGAGATCTAACATATTTTCTTTGAAAAGTTAACCTTGACAATGGCGGATGCTATTTTGTTGAAATGTTGGGAATTAATCAAAACTAATACATGGTTTAATTCAAAAACTATTTTTATAAACATATGCTAGGGAAGTATATATTGACAGCAATAAATAATTTCCATTGTTCACTTATTTTATTAATAAGACTTTGATTCCATAAGAAAAATTAAAACTATTTATGACTGAAAGATGAAATAATTTTAATAACTGATATATGTATAAACAGTATAAGCTACATATGTTTTGTAGTGTATGCTTGCAAAGATTATCAAAAATTTTATTTTTTATTACAATGGATCAGAGTGGTCAGCCTTCACAAGCTCACAAGTTATTTGTAATATTAAGTTTTGTCAGTTAAAGAATATTTCCAAATATATGTTGTTGGATGTTTAACTGATACCAAAAATAATAAGTTGCAGGCTGAATTGATTATAAAATTCATTTTTGTTAATGTCAATAAAAATAAATGCTTTGTAGTTATAGGTTTTCAATTTACACAAAATTAAAATAGTAAAAACTATAATTTAGAAAACAAATTATTGTCATTGTAAACAAAAAATTAATTAGGGATATGCTTTTCAGTCAGTTCATTCAGAATTCAATACTCATTTTTATTCAATCAAGTCAGAGTTTAAACATTCATTACTGTTAATGGTGGCATACAGAAAATTCAGTTATGTAATAAAATAGCATTCACTGGCAGGTTGTAATAGCAACTCCAATTTCATCAACAGGAAAACTCATTGTTCAGTTTTTAATATTAAAGAAGCAAGCTATCAGTTTGGAATAATATTTTTCAGTATACTCCCCAGTTATGACAATTTATATTTGTATTTATAATTTTATGAAGATGCCTGGCTGAGAGCCATTAAACATGCATCACCTCACCACTTTTTCAGTCAGTAGTTTCTGCAGAGAAACAAATTATCTGACAAACTAGTATGGGGCCTTAAGTTGCAGACTTTTTACTAAGTTATGTGTGAATCATGTTCAGAGTTGGTTTGCTTTGTTGGACTGATATCTACTTACCATAATCAAGATTGATGAATATAATAAATTAGTGAGCCCATACTATGAGATAAATCATATCAAGATCTAGAGATAACCCCATTAGGAAATTGAATCATATTTTAAATCAATAAAATGCTACAAGCAGCAGCTCCAAGATTCATTATATACATAAAGTATCTAATAATGTTTGTGAAAAATAGTAAAACAATATCACTAAGAAATTTTGTTATTTAAATATGAAAGGGTATCAATTTAATGTGTATATAATTTGTAAATTATTTATTCATTCTTAGTTGTGAAGTTTTGGGGAGAGAGATTGTTGCCTTTTCTGAGATTAGAATGAGATTTTGTATGAAGATAATATTTTAAGAATTTCTCTTTTCATCCTTACGTTATAGTATGGTGCAATTAATAAACATATATATATAAATTGTATCTAACTGAAGTGTCTCTTAGTTCCAAGAGGTAATCAAGGTTATCTTAGCTTAACCTTTGTTTAAAATTTTGGATTTAAAAAAAAATAATGATAAAAATGGAAATTAACTTAGTTAATTATTAAAATAGGATAATCTAAATATTTTAATAATGTTAGTTGATTTGATAAGGAATATTAGGTAATAATTTAATATAAGCAAATGTTAAAAAAAATGGTGAATTGATAAATAGTATTAAATATATTTGAAAATAACTACTGTATAATCTATTCTAATGTTTAAAGAATAATAATAAGATATTATTATTAAGTTGGAATAAGTAAGTAATAAATTTTTAAAAAAAATGATATGTAAGTTTTTATTAAAAGGAAATAAGAATATTTGTTATTAGTTTTGTAGTTTAGCATTCTAGTTATAAAAGTTAGTTAGATTAAATAATCATTAACATTTTATTGTTGTGATTCTAAAAATAATTTTAAACAATTAATGTAAAGCCAGATGTATGTGAGAATATGTGCATGCATAGACATGGAAACATAAAAAAAAATAATTAAATTCCAGTATTGTTTAATATAAGTAAATAAAGCAAATGGGTGGATAAAAATTATTTTTAATGAAATATTTAAGGGTTTAATAAAGGGTATAACTTTAAATTTTATATTTATTACTATTGTGTTGTGTAAAATATCATTAAAAACATTTGTTGCATAATATTTGTAATATTAAAATTTTGACTTTGCAGCTGAAGGTCACGTGGTATGGGAAAATTATATTGATTATGTCAGTAGATTGATTCCACAGCTGGTTTGTCAGAATATTAAAATTTAATAAAAAAAAATAATTTTTATTGGTTTTTAAATGAATTGTAGGTGGATGAAAAATTGTGAGATAAAACGGAGATCAAGGGACCATCCAGGGGCTGATCTTGTTTTGATTCAACTGGTGCTGGATCTTAAAATTTTGTTAATAAAAGTAATTTTTAAAAAAAAAAAATATTTTTTTAAAAAAAAATACAAGTATGTTTAAAATATTTAAAATCATCCTGTAGTTATGGAGGGCTAAAAGAAAGGTAATCGATTTTTCTGACAATTTGAATTTCAGTCGAGGCATAGAAATTATAGTAAAAAAATGTCGTTAAAGTAAATGAAGCATCTCACATATTATATGACATTAACTTGTTTAATTTTCTTTACTTGGAAATAAGGTTAAGGAACAAACTATTAATCATTTCCATAGATAAGTGTTCGGTTGTATTAAACTATTTTGAAAGTAAAATGCTAATTATTTTTCCTGTTATATTAAAAGTATATGTAAAAAAAAAAAAGAGAATTTTTTTTTAAAGTTTAAAAAGAACATTATAAAGAAGCTGCTACGTTCGATTACAGTGAAACTATAAAGAATGATTTTTTTTTTTTAAAAAAAAAAAGTTATTACTTATATCTTGACATATATGAAAATGATTTGTTTAGCTAAACGCAAACAGATAATATATACATTTTAAAGGATAATTCTTATTTACACAGTAAGAAAGGACATGCATTTGGAAATAAAACTTTAAAACAATTTGTAAGGATTAATAATGAATTTATAGTTATTGGGTACATTATAAATGATCATACTTGCCAGTATCTAAAAATAACTTTATGGCATTAATTATAGCATATAAATGGAAAAATGTCTTGAACAGTAAAAAAATTTCTACTCTCATATTTAAAAATAAGCAAAGGAAATTAATTTTAAAAATAAATACGTCTTGGAATATTATTAGGAAAAGTACTTAAGAAAAACTATATTTCAAAAGAAGTGTTTTCCTAAAAGAGGATAAAGAAATTCAGATAGAAAGATATTCTTATTATTATTATATGCAATTTTGAACTCGGGATCCTATAAATAAATTAAAGTGTGTTCAGTTGAAGAATTTATTTTGTTTCATGCTGGCTTAATCTTATTATTTAAGTTTTTTTTTAAATTGTTTTTAAAAAAAAATATTAATGAACTATTGAACATTTTCGTTTGAAAATCATTGCCATGTGTATAAATGTATTAATTAAAGCTCCGAATTCGGATAGATATCTTAACCTGGATAAATTGTCTACACATTATGAAATGGAAAAATCATTACGGAGCCGAAATATGAACTTGAGTTAATGTATTTTTTTTTATGGTCTGCTTTATTGGTTTTAAAAAAAAAAAAACCATAAAAATATTTATGCTATTAATTTTATTTTTTTTGTAACACTTTTGCATAAATATACAGGTAAACTAGGGTTATAATTTTAAAATGAAATAGGTTTATTTGAGTGAGCAAATGTTTTTTGCCATTCTTAAGTAGATTTCGTTTATTTATTAAGCATTACACTAGCTAGTTTCTATTTAATAATTTTATTATAGATATTTAAATATCACAGTCTTATTTTCATATAAATGGGATGTTTTACTCTATTTTTATTTTAAATTTACTAAAGAAGTTTATCAGAGAATATCCATTCATTTGTTTTATGAAAGTTATATTAATAATAACTACAAATATTTTATATTCATCGAGAAGTAAATATTCTTGCATTTAATTTACAATTTTAAAACTCCACTAGTTGCTATATTTTAGCATTTAATATTTTGTTATGTGTGCATTATGACTTGCCTAGAATTTTATATGCATTTAATTTCAAAGTATTTTCTACAGTAGTCAGTTGACACATAGTTTGCTTTGTTGGTTCGAACATTGGATATACATTTTGTATTTTTAGACTTCTTAGGAATAACTTAATTAATTAAGATGAAGTATATATATCTTGCTATTAGTTAGTATTTGTTAGCCTCAAGAATTAGGTTTAGTTCATAATTTTTGAATATGCTTTATGGAGTAGAGAATATCCTCCATCCTTATTGTATTGTATTTCCATGATTTGATAGTGCTTGTCCCCCAAAAAGAGGGTATTGTATAGTATTTTTCAGTGATGATGATCACATTTAAAAGCATTGGAAATACCACGAGAGGATTGTGCTTTTCTGGTGTGTGTTCCTGTTCCCAGATGTACTGTAGATGAATTCCAGACATCTTAGTTTTGCCTCATAGTTAGGTATTTTGGAAACCACCACATTTTTTTCTAGCTCTGATGAGCCTAGTATTTTTATATTTCTTTGCCTATCATTCATGATGATTTAATGCTAATTCCACCACAGTAGGTGATGTTGCATTTGTTTTAAATTTGTGATGACAAGATATGCTTGTTTGAAGAAATGTATTTCTTCAGGTAGTTGTAGCTAATTTAAGGCTCATAGGTGTATCAATGTTTGAATTGTGTTGCTATGATAGTTTTATCACGCACAAGCTAACCAACAATAAGTTATATTTATTTTAAAGTATGTTAAATATGCATATGGTATAAGTGGCAATTCACACATACTAATTTAATATTTTCATCCAGAATTTTTCCGCTGGATTTGTAAGTCTGTTACATCATTATCTTTAAAACATTGAGGGAATAATTTTATGTGGACTAAAGTTATTTAAAAAAAAAGTATAACTGATCTCTGATGAATGATTGCCCCATACATTTAATTTAGTTTAATTTTAATATTAGCTTAATCTGATTTAAACATATATCTAGCTATGATATTAGTTATATCCGTGAAATTAGTGATGATATTTTTCCAAAGTATTGCTGAATATGCTTATTCCAGCTTAGCGTTTGTTAGGTTTAGGAGTATAAAATTTAGCTTAGGGTTTTCAATATAAACCTAGTTCTGTGTGTCATTCTGATTATTAGATGACACAATAATAGTATAAATTAGTCTAATAAAGAAGAATAGTAGTGTGCTTATTAAGTACATATGATAATTAAAGTTTAAGGTATTTTTGATAAAAATCTAATTATTAAAAGAAAGTAATATTGAATAACCTTTGTTGGTAATTAAGTGTATTAATGTAAGTTAAATAAAACTGTTAAGAGTCCAAATAATTATATTAAATCTTAGTGTGGTATTGGCATTGTTTGTATTCTACTACATTTGTAAACATTTCTTCTCATTATTAATAAATCAAATTATTATTATTTCAAAAGTGTTGTTTTGTTTGTTTTACTTTTATATGAGAATATATTATTGTCTTGGGTTCCAAGTTCACAAAATCTTAAAATGTAAAAGTTATTGAATCTTCAATTCAGACATCTACAAGTATATTCTAAGTTAATTAAATATAGTTAATATTATCTTGAAAATTAAAAAAAAAAAAGCTATGTTAAAGTAAATGATTCTTATATTGAATCATAAATAAAGATAATTGCATTATAGCAGATACCTAATTAAATATTTAGTTAAAAGTTTATTTTTTTAAAATTATCAGTATATCTTTCAGACTAAAGATTATGCAATATCAGATTAACAATATTAGTACTTCAGAAGAATATTTTAATTAATATTATTTTAAAAGCTGCACCATATTTTATATTCACTGCCCATCATCTATCATCATCTTAAATCTGATATATTTAAAGAATTCTAATTCATTTGCATTTGAGGTCTTTAGCGGTTGTCTGTGAGTATGGAAAGGCATTAAAAGTACCCTTGCTCTTTTCTTTGCTCAAGTAATATCTTAGATAATAGGCCATTATTAGTTCAATTTAAATTGATTCATTAAATTTTGTGAATTAATGTTTGTTTTGTTTGTTATTTTAAGATTGAACATATAATTATTTTATGGTCAGCTAAGATGTCATTTATTAATCACAATAATTCCTTATTAGGCAACTTAACTTAAACTTTAATTTTATACAAGAGTGTTAGTTTTAAAATCCCTGAGGTTATTTACTCTTGTTGTTTAGTAAATATAATTCAATAAGATAATATTTTAAAGCAAAGTATCATAGGTTTTATTCAGAGAGTGTAAAATCTATTGATAGGACTAATATGGTAAGCATTGATTAGTGATTTTAGATAATCTTTTGTATGGTTTATTAAAATATCAATATGCTATAGTAGTTATAGTTCATCAGTATTGGATTTTACCTTTATTTGATTATACATCTCTGGATCATCATCTCTTTTCTTTAAATGTATTGTAACCCCACTGAGCCGAGTCGTTTAGAGTCTCTCATTTATATTTTATTTCATTTCAATTTTATTCCATTTCTTTTCATGTCATTTCTCATATCTTTCTATTATCTCAGCTATTTAAAACATTCGTTAAGAGTTTCTTCTATCATCTCATTTCATTTCTCTCTCTTTTATTCCATCTTCTTCTTATATCTCTCTTTCATATCTTTCCATCATCTCATTTCTTTTCTCTCTCCATTACGTATATCATTTCTATTACTTTTCCCCATTTCTTTTCCTCCTCAATTCTTTTCTTTTCCATCATTTATCCTTACCATTATCATTATCTCCATTTTTTATTTCTTTTTCTGCTTTTCTCTTTCCTCTTTCTCACACCCCCATCTTATTCTAGTAGGTTACAATATATATATAATAACTATGCATTCAAATCATATAATGTGCACATAATAAAACTATGGTGTAGTTGTATCTATTTATTTTCATTAATAAATAGGTTGTTTATTAAACAGCATATTCTCAATGTAGGAACATTCTCAATATTTATGCTTTAAGCTAGTTAGAAGTCTGGGGTAGTAACTGAGATCGATTAATAATGCAGAAAAGATAAATTCATTTCCACAGAATAGCCTTTCTTTATTGAAAGTGATGTCTCTCTTTTACCAGCATTAAATACAAATGTAAAGCTATTTTCTTTAGCACATTATACTTTCTGGCAACAATTCAAGATTAGATGATACATCTGGAAATGTAAAACACTATTTGGAAATAATAGTATCACAGAATAAATATAAACATTACAAAATGCTTGCTTTATTTGATGTTATTTCTTTATAAGTCACATTTTACTATAATCAAATAGTTTAATCAATCCAAGTAATAAGATTTCATATTCTATCGTCTCATTATGAATGTTATATCAATATGTGACCTTCACAGTATTTGCATATAGATACCCTCTCTTTAATATAAAGAAAATAAAGTTTGCTCATTATAGAAAATACTTTTTACAAATAGAAATTATAATGGATGAAATTAATCATACTATTAAACGAAGTGTTTTTAGTAGAAATAATTTAATATTAAAAAGAAATATGCCTATGTGTTGGGGGGAGATTTTAATTTTACTAGTTTTTACATATTGATATGAAACTTGGACACTAAACAGATCAGCAGGGTACAGACTCCAGGCTATACAATAAAGTGTATTAAAAGTTAAATGCTTAAGTGACAACAAGTAAGTATTATTGATAATAAAAAAAAAAGTCAGACTGAAATGAAACTGAACTCTACATATTTCTAGAAAATAAGCGGACAACTGATATCTTGATGTGAATCCCAGGAGATTGAAAAAAATCCTAAAAAGAATTAAAATCAAATAATTTGTTGGAGTGATGAGAAGTTTTAAATAGAATAAACTGGTTTAACTTTGGAGAGACTTATCTTGCAGTGAATTGACATTTTAAAATATGTGTTTTAAAATAAAAGTTTCAGTAGTAAAAATAGCAGCATGTTTTTTTTCATATTTCTTCCAAGTGTAAAGTTGCTTATTATTGTATTATTAGCACAGTTTCATCTTGGATCTCATCTGGCATCATCTGAATAGTATAGGTGTTTCGGCAGTTGTAGAGTTGACAAAGATTATGTTGTGGAAATGGGATGGAGCAGAATATGGGGGAAATTAGACTGGGGAATGTAAAATTAAGTAGCTAACAAGTTTTTGTTGGTATAATTGCTGAGAGATTCTTGACTTCGTTTAAGGAGTAGCTACAGTACATCACATCACAAATAGTGAAAAATTTAAAAAGAGATTGTGATTAAAAAGGAGGGGGAGAACTGGCAAATTATTCATGTTGTGCGTGCATGTGTTTTTTTTTTTTTTTTTCGTATTACAGTATTTTCTTTTTTTTTATTATTGATATGTTTTATAAAATTAAATATGAATGGAAATTTAGCTGTTTCATCATCTTTATTAATGCAGTTTAGTTCTTTATAGAATATCAATGACTTTTAATTATTTTGTGGTAGTACGTATTATATCTGAATAAGATTTTAGTATTGGCAATATATACAGTATATTGTAAGGTGTGGCCTTATATCTCTCCAATATCATTTACACACCCTTTTTGCCTAATTCGAATCCAAGATCCTAGATAATAACATTTTCTACCAACCACTACATTAATGAGAATGCATTATAACTGAGAAACCAATAGTTGTCATATACATTTAAACTCCTAACTTAACTATACGATAAATACGTATTTTAATTAAACTAAAAACTCACACGAAAACTAACCTTTGTTAAAATTATCTCATCAATTGTGATGTAACTCCTATACACTAACAACAATAGGAGGGAAATATGATTGGATAGATTAAATGCAAGAAAGAAATGAAAGAACATTTAAAGGAAGGAAACAACAAATAATTTATTATTATTATATATATATATAATAATGACGTAAATAATTAACTTAAATCATAATCACGAACTTACTATTCAAAGTCGTCAAAAATTATCTTATATAGAACATCCTTGTTTTGATCAAAGAAAACAATCTGCATAAAGTTTAAACTGAGAAATTAAACTTGCAATTCGAATAGAAATTCCAGCCACCATTAAAATAAAATATTAATAGAAATATCTTTGGATATTTAGAAAAGGAATAAAAGACATATAGATTCAAATCTAGCCAACTGAGGCATTCGAAAGTGAAATCTCCAAAATTAAATTCAAATTATTCGACATTTCCAAAGTATCTAATTTTTAAAGCATAAATTGAATTAACTTTAATTAATGATCTCTAATAGTCAGTAAAAAAAAAAATGCTTTTAATTCATTCAAGATATTCTAGTAAAAATATATAATAACAATACAGACAACCATAAAGTGACATGGGGGGTTATCACTCATGAAGCTATAATTGTCAAAACAAATGAAATTGACCTAGCATTTACCACCTATACTGCAAAATATCAAGTTTACTATTATTAAATAAATCAAATAACCCTACACTGGAAAGCAGAATTTGTAAGGAGGGAAATTATAAGTGATATAATGGATATTTTAGAACACTCAAATGTCACCTTCTTTACCCGAATAGATTAATAAGAATGATTATAATCCTTTACTAGGACATCCTTATGAACTTTCAAATTATATTTAGGTTGACATCATAAATTTTATTTAATTATATATTGTATAGCATAAAAACGATTTACTCGCTGACGAAGAAGCTTCCAAATAAACAAAACTATTAAATGGGCCAAGCGCTTTCGAGGTTTGCCCTCATATTCATGGCCGACGAAAGTAATAAATCTTTACGTAGTGTTATTAAATAACAAATATGCAAATGTAAATGCAAATCAGTTTGACCATTTTTTTAAAATGGAAAAACACATATCGCGTCTATTGATAGAATTGTTGTCGCAAATAATAAAGTACGCCTCTTTGATCTTTCTTTTACAGTCATTGGTTTCAGGGCATACAATCCTGGGGTTGCCTGGTTCGAACATATGGCCAGTCTGCTTTTCATGTTACAGAAATATTGAAAAGTTATCGCTGTTCTTTTTTGCTCTATGTAAATGTCTTTCTTTATCTCTTTCCTTTAATAAGATAAAAAGGGGGAACACAAGTTGGCAATATGTAATACAAAGGATAATTATTATTACCATTATTGTAAATTAAAATAAAATGTAGGTTTGATGAAAACTTGCTTGCTTATAAGTCTGATCATTATCAAGAAAAAGATAAGATTTTACCTTAATACATATTTATTTCCAACATTTGTACAGTTACACTGTTATTTATATTTTTTGTTTGTTAACACTAATATTTATTTTAGTTAAATGTTTTCAGTGTACCTGACTAACTATTTCTATTATGAATGCTCTTTCCTGTCTTTATCATAATTACATTATATAACAGGGGGATCATCCCATATCAGAAACATGATTGATATGAAGTAATCTATCAAGTTAATGAAAAAACAAGTTATAATTTCAATATAATAAGTTAGCAAGCAAGAATGATTTAAACAATCATAAAAGTTATATAAATAGATTTCATTTGAGTTAATATGGGCATCAAATGGTTATTCTTAGTAGAAAACAAGGGATTGAAGCAATAACTGAAGTAAACAATAATCAAAGAATATTCATAGATGTTAAATTAATTGGTTTATATTTTATTATGAATTTCATTACTAAATCTTTGCTTATTGTAAATATATTTGTTAAATATATATGCATTTAAATTAAAGATTCATTGTATTTTTCTATATTCAGTTTTCAATTGATCATACATACCTACATATATTCTTATGTATTTACATGCATTCTCACACATTCACATCTATCCTCATACATCTAAACATGTTTTCACATAATTGAATATTAAGTGATATTGATATACCCTGAACTAGATGACTATGCAGATTCTCCCTGAGTTTAAAACTTGGGAATAATGGCAACAAAAAATTATAAGGACATGGTGAGTATATGTATATAGTTTGACATTTGTTTGAGTATTAACTCCTCATCTCCCAGGAATGACGTCAAAGGGTACATGGATATATACTTGCAGAGATTTTAGATAGATTCTCTTACCTACTGTGATGATCTAGCTAACATATCATACCAGATAAAAACCTGTTCCTTTATATATATATATATATATATATACATTGTAACCAGTTGGTTAGATTGCTACGCTATTAAAAATAAAAAGACAATTGGCAGCATGTTCCTTGAGTTTAAGTGTAGAATTATTCAATTATTGGAAAAATAGCATTTAATTTTCCCATGTATATTTTTTATAATACTGATGGGTCTGAAATTAGTTAAATATTTTATTTTCATTCCCATATGACAGTAGGAATATTCTAGACAATTTTGTTAACATAGTTGTCAAACCTTTTTTTTATCATAATATGCATATTTTGATAAGTATTATAAATTGTAAATGTTAGTAGAAGAAAGAAATTATAAACTCAGAAAAATAATTTCTTAGTTCTCTCTCTTCAATAATTTTATTTAATTACTAGTTACTTTTATTTTTTTAAATATACCAATAGAAAATATTTTTTCTTTTTAATAAGTTGTTAAATATTATTTAATTTTAGCCTTTTAAGAGAGATAAAGTTTTATGTTTAAAAAAATATGATTTCAATAGTTTTGGTAAATTCTATTTTTAAATAGTTTTTTCTTTTCTCTTTATCTCTCTTCCATGCAAAAATCAAATCAGTGTAATTAACTGATCATCTTGTTTTTGTTTAAACAAGAACATTTTTTTAATTAAAAAGGAATGTGAAGAATTTTATGATGTTAATTTAAATTCTTGACTTGTTTTTCAATGTCAAAGTTTAAGGAGGGAAATAGCTGAAAAATTGTGTTGGTAAAAATTTATCTAATTGGTTGTTATAAAAATTATCATGTTGAATACAGTTTGTGATTGGCTTGTAGGCAAGATTGTTCTAAAAAATAATAGGGGTGAATAAATCTGAAGACCTAAATGTTTGGTAAGAAGAAATTATTCCTAATGTAGCTATTGAAGAGAGAGCAGTCAAGTCTTAATCTAACTGATAAAGAAAAAGGCAGAAGTCTTCACCAAGCTGTTGCATAATACACCAGGATTCTTAATCAAGCTGTTGCATAGAATAGCAGAAATTTTAATCAAGTTTTAGCATACTATGAGTTTATTTATAAAAATGGTTTTTACAATAAAAACCATCTGCTAAGTTAGCTAAAAGCTAGATATCATCTTCCTCCGTATAACTTGCCTTCTCTGGAATAAAAATAATCTGCAACCTCATCTTCAACCAAGAGCATGAGTTTATCTATGTTAGTCTCATCTGAAAATTTCAGTGGAAAGAAAGAAATAGAATTTGCTATTTTTTAACCTGGAAATACTGCATCAAGAAAAGGATAAATAATAATGTACATGTCTAAAATTCTTCAAGGAGAATCTCAAATGGAAAAATGAAATTGTAAGTGGAAAGAAGGATTCCACAGAAAATAAATCTATGGTTGAAGATATTTTTATGTGTGCATACTAAATTTTCATTTGTGGAAAAAAGATTTTTTTGTTGTAAAAATTAATAATTTTAAATATTTTCTTTAAGTTAATATTTTTAAATTGTGAATTGATCCTATCAGTTTCCTCTTCAAAATTATTAAAGAGTTTTTAGAAAATTTAATTTTTTATAAATTTAAAGTTTTTTTTAAACATGTTTTTCTTCTTTTCATTCATTTCCCCTCCTCATGTTGAAAATGTTGTTTTGCCAACTCTTAGTTATTTTAAAGAAATAACTTAATGAATTAAAAGTTAATTTATGAATAGAAATCAGTTGTTTGATTATAATTTTAATGAATATATATATTTTGATGAGATGACTGTTTAAAATTTCATATTATCATGTCATTTTTTTTTTGTTTATTGTTAACAATTAGTTATTAGTCAATTGTTTTTAAAAATATTTTTAGTCTTAATTTCTTTATTCTATTCAACTCTTGTTTCATAAATTGCAGTATGTGACATTATTTCATGACAGCTTAATGTTCTAGGATTTTATTAAATGATCCCAATAAAACTATTTACTTATAGTAGGGTAAACCTAGGAATTATTTAAAATGATTTATAATAAGCTGTTTTATTAATTTATCTCTTGCTCACCATAATACTTTATAGGGTTCTTGCTTCCTGAGCTAAATTTGTGCATAACATTTGGTTATATAGAATGGGAGTTTATGTTTAGTGTTATGGACATCCAGATGATCCTGGTTGGGGCAAAGAGATGACCTTAAAAGTCCATGCACTACATTTCATTTTATTTATTTAGAAATTTAGTTTATAGTTGACCAGTACATTAATGGTAACTAAATCCTCAGATCATTGATGATGGTCAGGATATTTTTAGTATCTTAGCATCATTTGACTTATTGTTGTATTTTGATAGAGTAGCACCTAAGTATATGCATCCAGTTAATTATTGTTTGTATTCCTGCCTTAGATTTGGCAGTGGCTAAATAATTAGCCTGGTCTATAGTGGACCAATTTCAAGTCCAGTCACAAGATTGACTGCTATAGCTCATGCTCATTCCTTTTATATTTAATTTTAATTCAGTCCTAATGTGGTGTACTGTTACAATTGACAATTGAATTGTGGGATCTTGTAATCCCAGATTCTCCCTTATTAACCCCCTATTTTATGAAATGTTACAAATGGTTTTACACCATTGTGGGACCTTGTAACCCCACATTCTTCCTTATTAACCCTATATTTTCTGTACTATTAAATAGTTTGGGATTAAGGATTTGAGGAAATTCTACACATTTTGGATAATAGTGTCATAATGTAAATTTTGTTAATAATAAAATCTTATCCAAATGCAGACACTACCAGAAAACAATTTTAAAATAACCTGACTACATTAATGAATAACATGAATTGTCCTGCATGGTTTGACGCAATGGTAGATTGACAAACTTGAAAGCACACTGTTCATAGATGGTACTTCAATTCATTCACTTCTGCTGCATAAAGTTTTTATGAACTTTGGAGCAATAAATCATTTGATTAATATTTAACATTATGAAATGAAAAAATATCCATCTGTATAGAAATTTATTATAAACATATCAATTACAAACAAGAATAAATTATTCCTCTATCCTTCCCCCATATTCTGTTCCATTTTAACCCAACCTTATCTACATTTCATATTGGATTAAATAAGTAGCAACTAAATTATCTGACAAATGATCTGCAGTATATTTTCCTTTAGCAGCGTATGTAGCAATAGTAATGGGCCATCATGGCAGTAGATATTCAACTAAAATATTGATGTTATGATAACAATAAATGCACACAAAAAAATCCAACAACTATATAAATGCACACATTATATAAATATGGTAATAGTATGAATACTGAACCCTACTGTCTGATGGCATTCTTTTTCACCCAATTCACATCAATATACTGATTTATGGGACGTCTGTTTGTTTACATAATATTATAGTAAAAGTTTTTGTTTTTTTTTTCAACCATTTTTTATTATTTTTTTGTCGGTGATGGTAAACTACTAAAGTTTATTTTTTTATTCCACCCGTTTTTTTTTTTTTAAATAAACAAATACTTTGTTTTTAGATAGTCTAGGGGTTATGGTTTGTTTGTAAATTAATGACTAACTGTCCGTAGATTTCTTTATATACTATTACTTATGGTAAACCAAATTTTTTTTGCACACTTTTTTTTTGGTTCGTTTTTTTTTTTTTTAAGAAACAAATATTTTGCTTTTAGATGGTGTAGGGGTGTTGGTTTGCTTTTAAATTATTGATTAACAGTCTGTCGGTTTGTTTACACAAAAATACAGTAACAAACACTTTGTTGTTTTTAGATGGTGTAGGGGGGTTGGTTGTTTGCTTTTAACTTATCTTCTTTTTTTTTTGGTTGATGTTTTGATTTACTGAAAGACTTCAACAATTCGGTACTTTTGAATAAACCAACACTTTGTTTTTTAGAGGGTGGAGGGATTGTTTTGATTTTGAATTGTCATCTTTTTTTTTTTGTTAATTTATTATGAGGTGTTTTTTTTTTGTTTGTTTGTTTCAAATCTTTATATGATAGCGAAAAGTTCTTCCTTAATTTTTTGGGCCTTTAATTTAAAAAAAAAAGACATAAACAGTTCGTTTTTAAAGAACACTTTTTTTTTAAGCCAGGGGAGGTGGGGTGGTGGGGAAGGTTTGTTTTGATTTTTAATTATTGACTTCTTTTTGGATTTTCTTTTTGAACATTTTATTATGTTACCACACAGTTCTTTATTATTATTATTATTATTATTTTTTTTGGTGGGGCCTTTTGAATAAACTCTTAAACACTTCTTTTTTTTTGGGGGGGTATAATAAAATATTACCTTCTTTAACTGTTAATGGAAGTTATCAAATATTACATACCTACTTTATAATCATGCGAACAACAAAAACTACAAGTTTCCCCATAAAATAATTTATTGAATCAAAAAGAAATGGAACTTTGAACAAGTTGTGAAGCAAAACAAATAAAAAAAAACACCACTATTTACAGGGGCATAAAAAACAGCAGCCAAAAGTAACATGCAAATAAAATAACAGGGAAGCCTCAAAGCTGTAAGTAATGGGATTTTAGAGGAACCAATAACTTCCCTTACACAAATCTACATAGGTACATTTGCAGGAGTTTCTCTTTCTGGGAAAGCACAATATTGTGCATCCACTTGTGGGCCAGCTGTCAATTCATTCAGCTTCGACCAATTCGGACAATTTGCAGATGACATTTGATACAGTTCTCACACGGATTCGCATGTGAATGGGCATTTGGACACAAAATCAGAAAAAAAACTCTGCTGAAAAAAGAATATTTTCAAATTGTGTGCAGTTCAAAAGTGTAGGGAAGCATGTATGACAACATGACAATTCTTAATATGGAATACTAACTCCACTATGCTGTCTAAAAAATTTCCGACAATGAATTTTTGCAGTTTTGTCTCTTTGAAATACGACCACCATCAAATCACACCATAGTGAGAGTTCAATAACGCTCATTTGATGAATACTATTGCAATGCAATGGGCATAGTATTTCATTATGTAATTGTAGAATACATCACCCTCAGGCAGCCTGTTAGGACTTAAGGCTACTAAAATGGTATATTGATGTGCATTCTGTGAAAAAGAGAGCCATCAGATGGTAGGGTTCAGTTTTCATATTATTACCATAAATATTATGTAAATAATAAATTTAGTAAATGAACAAGTATATGATTTAATTATATTCACTAAAGAAATATGATCAAACTATCATTTAGAACACTTATTTTACATAACTGTGAAATATATTTATATATATTTTATTTCTTCATTTTATTTAAGTTCAATGATTCCTTTTTTACTGCAATATTCTTAATGTAATATTCTAAAAAAATTATTTGCACTAAAAATTAAAAATATTACAATAGAAACTATAGGAAGCAATACATAATTGGTTTGTGTACCATTTTACAAAGAAATTATCCCTTCAAGAAGGAGTGTCATAACAGCATGCAAATCAAGGGTGGTAAATAATATAGAAAGCTGGAAGCTAACTTTGTGACTTCATAAGAATTAAAGAAAATCAAGGTTTGAATAAATTCATATGATATGTTATTCCTTATATTAGATAGATCAATACAAAATAATATTCAGCATTGTTATATCATAATTAAGAAACCAAATAAAAATATTTTGAATAGACTAAACTACTTCAAAAAGCACTTGACAAATGGCTGATTCTACAACTGCCATTCTCCCAAAATAAAAGACAATAAACAAAAATGGCAAAAACTGACCTGAGACCGTGACAACTTTAGTGATGCAGCAAAACTCCAAGTTTAGGTACTAGTAGATAAGTAATAGAAATGTCACTTTAAGAAGTCATGCCTTGTCTAAATATTGGTCTGCCAATGGCATGTTGTTAGAACTAGTTTATTAGTTATATATGAGTGGTATGACTAAAGAATTAATTTGGCTATAACATGTGCATACTGCTTCTTCACTGATTATCTTTGAATGGAATGCTATTTCATATAATAAGTACTCCTTTGCTGGTATATATTGTCATACTGATAGGCAAGTAAAATTTTATCATTTTGTTGTTGCTTTTATTAAGTGATCACTTTCCTGTAAAATAATTCAAAACATGATAACTTTTCAGTGGTTCACTTTACAAATAACATATTTTTCCATGGAAAACTAATGCCTCCACTTGAAAACCAGACTTTATCGTATTATGATAAATTTCTGACTACTTAAAAACAAAATATGAAATCATATATATATATTAGAAAATTAAATACATCACTTTTAATTACAAGTAAATATTAAAAAAATTACATAAAATTGCAAAACAATATAAAGTTAAATTAGTGATACAAACCTGATTTACTTGTGATTCTAACATATTTTTCACAATAAAGATGATAACATCTCCAGTACTGGTACCAACCATTAATCGCTGAAATGTTAAATAGGTGTGAATCAATGTGTGCTTATAAATAGCATATATATAATATTAATCAGTTTAGCATTTTCAAACTATATCTTTAAAAAAATGATTTGTTTTTCCAAATGATATTAATATCACTGCATCACTCTTTATTTGTTAGAAAGCCAGCAAATGTAAAATGACTATTTACACTTGCAACTTTGGAATTTTCTAGAGATGGGGAATCAAACATCCAATAAGGAGTTAAATCCATATCAAATGTAAACAAAACCTCATTCAATGTAATTAATAAATTAGCATCATAAAGTAGAGACTATTTCTCCTCATTTTAATATTTTTGTAAATAATACTAATTAATCCAGTACTTACTGGAAATGACATTTTCTAAATGCTGTAAATACCAATTGCTCCATTTTTATTTGTTAGAAAACTAACAAGTCTAAAATGGGTAGTCCAATGAATTCTAAGATTGCAAGTATAAATGATCATTTCTTGTTGGCTTTCTAATAAATAATGGTTCTACAATGGTATAAATATATTGTGATGGTATGGATATTGCCACATTACATATGTAATTTAAATTTAATAAAATTATATCTTTCTTGTACCAAATGAGCATTTCATGTCCAAAAATTCATAAAATAAAAAATAAAAGTTACTTAATGATGTATAGTAGACAATTGATAAAATAATTTAGTAATTTAATTAACTCTTAAGAAGTTTGAACTCAGACTTTCACATGACTCTCAACCATCTGTGCTATTGCATACCACTGATACACTTGTATGTGATCAAGTGTATCAGAAGTATGAGATAGTACGAATGGTTGAGGGTTGTGTAAAAAGTTGGATATTATGGATGTGTGCCAATTTTTCTGCAAATTGAAGACCAGATAGCATATAAAGAAGATGGATTAAAAGGTTGATTTTGGGGGATTATTCCAAAAAATGTTTTTACTAGTTGTCAATCCTAATATTGAATTCAACTCTTAAATGTAATAATGAGAAACAGAAGAAAATCTTTGTAAATTATTGTTTCGAGTTTCAAATATAGGAACTATAATTTGTACACTCATAGCATCATATCTATAATGATAAAGTCTAGAAATACAATATTCATGTTCTCAAGTCCAAAACTGAGAGATGAAGATTATAAAATATAGTCTTGGTTGCAATATATATATAGGTATACATTTGAGAAAATTTGCAAGAGCTCATTCTGGATAATTATTACATTTTTTATCTAGCTTTTAAAACATAGTTATTATTACAAGTTTAATTATAAAATCTTACTATTACATAAATTATATTATTTTTGCTATTGAGATTATTTTTTAAACTGAAAAATGGATATACTTCAGTAATATATGATCAAAGCACACTCACTATATAGAATGTATAATAAAATATATCAAATTTCATCTTTTAAAATCCAGAAATAATATTATAATTATTAATTTCTTATTTATTAGAAACATTTAATTGACTTAATAAAAAGGTAGGAAAAGGCCTATAATTTAAACTATTGTTGTGGATTACATGTTTAATGATTTGGCAAGTATTATTAATGACAATTTTGTTATGTATGTATATGTAAATAGTGAAATTATGATTAACATTTCCATGTATTTATTTAAATAAATTTCAGTTATGATTTAATTGAGCAAACATTAAACAAACTTGAAATTGTGAATTGAAAATTATATTATCTAATAATAATAATTTTGTCTGACATCTTTATTAAACTAAAAATTGAAACAATTTTAGCTTAGTCTCATAATAAATCAGATATGCTAGAAGATGTCACCTTCCTAAATATTTTTCATTAATAAATAAAGTTCTCTTCTAAAGAATTATATATATCAAAAGATTTTCAGGATTTTATAAATGCAAATATTAAAAGTACAATGAGGATTCTATGTATTTATCAAGATAAATTTCAGCTATGATATTAGGCAAATATTTTACATCTTACTTGTGACAAATATTTAATTGTGATCTTCCACTTTTCACACATACAGCTACACATTAAAGATTAATCAGATGAAAGTTTAATAGATGATATGATTTTAATTTACATTTAACAGTTTTATTTGATTATTTATCTAATTACATTATAGCTTATTTAAGTAAATTCACAGAATTCTCATTACACTTTCAGTATTTATATCTATAAAGTCCGTAAAAATCTTATAACACACACATTTTCAGATTACAGATTGTTGAACTGCTTCCTTATTAGAGTGATTTGTGATATTAAAAAATAGATCCTATCCCAAACAAATTGATAAAAAAAATTGATACTCATTCTTTAGAAACATATTTTACTCATGCTAAGTTTCAACAGCTGTTAAATACAAAAATTACCAATTTAGATGTTGAAAATGGTAATAATACTGAGACCTGAAATTCTCTTAAAGGATTGTGATGTAGATATGAATAAGTTTGTCCTTGGATTCATTAAATAAAACAAAAACTTAAAAGTTTATAAGGAATGTAAGCTTTATAATAAATATAGGGATTTAAAAGTAAAAGTTCAGTGACTAACAAAAATAATTGTTGCATTAAAACTAAACTGATATATATAAAAAAAAAAAGTCATTTTATTATAATGAAATCATTAACTCAAATTAAAAGTATACAGATCAGTTATTCTGTCAAAAAGAGAGATAGATGTCCTCATGTGCTGCTCCATAATACTATGAAATATAATGATAAGATCATAATATTCTTCAATTTTCTGTGTGATGTGATTTTGAATTTATAATTGTAAGAACACATCCTCATCGAACTGTATATGTGAAATCAATAAAAGGTGTTTACAGAAATTTTGAACATAATTTCCATAGTATAACAAATTCTATCCATATTTTGAAGATTTATCTCAAAGGCATTACAAGTAATGCTTTTATTGGGAAAACAGAATAAAATTAGAATATTTTTTTTCAGAAAAAAAAGTTTATTGCAGAAGGGGCTAAAAACAGTACTCAAAATGCTAAGAAAGATATGATTTATATGAAGATATTTGTATTTCACAAATTGGTTTATATAGTTTTTGAAAAACTTATATTAAACTTTTGATCGTTCATCTTTCAATTTTTTAGGAATTAGGGTAGTCATTTGCCTGTAATGCAGATATAATATTACACACACCTCCCAATAGTGCATTAACATGAACTTCTTTTATGAAGATTTGTTAAAAATGCATTTATCATACAATGATTTTATTATGCAGTCTTGAACATAGATTGTGGCATGTTTAACATAATATTTGTGTAAAAGTCTGTGATAGTGATATTGTAGTTGCAATTATATGTTGGGGTATTTCCATCATATAATATTAATTGTTAAATTTTTTTAGAAAAATTCAAATTTTATTTAAACTTTTCTAACACACTCAGCTGTTAGTAATAGCACACAGGTTAGTATATAACAAAACATTTCTAGTAATATTCTCTTCTCTTTTTCAGATGCTAATAGTTTGACCAGAATAGTACTAGCAAGGAAATCAAAAATGGAGAGATCAGAAAGACTTTCTTAGATAAGTATATACAATTTCTACTGACTGTTGCCTTTGACAGAACAGCCTAGTTGATTGGAGTACTGCCTTAAATTCAATATTCATGAATCTAAAGTGCAAGATTCAATTCTCTTGCTAGTACTGTCACTATTCAAGCCAGAAATTCCTGAAGAGAGAAGATTAATATAATTCAAAATGTTGTGTTATATATTAAAGGGTGTATTATTAATAACAATCGAATATATTTGAAAAGTTTAAATGAAGTTTGATTTTTTTTTCTAAAATCATTTACAATTAATATTAGATGATGATGATAGTATAATATATATTTACAATATTTAATAAAAGTTCATTATTAAGTCACTTGATTCAAATGATCAGACAATTGGTAAGACAGAGATTCATTCATAAAATCTGAATCCTGTCAAAACTTTTCAGAACACAGTTAAATTTATGATCAACATATTTTCTACATATATTCATTATATATATATATATGTGTGTGTGTGTGTAAATTTATAAATAAATATTAGAAAATACAGTATTTAAAAGTTTATACGTTTTTAAATAATTTGCAGAGATAAACTTTAACAGTACTCATGAAATATGGTCACATGATGACCGCTATTAATTTAAATTAATTGGTAATTAAATGTAGCTTTTAATAGCTGTTTACATATCAATTATTTTATAAAATCCAAGCAGGCATTATATATATATATCGTAACTTGCTTTTAAGCTTGCATTTTATGATCACTAGATGGAGCTTACCAAAGTGCTAAAAGAGAGAATTTAAAATCTTTATCATTATCCTACATCCAGCCCAGCTGGTTTTAAGCTTATGACTCACGTCAGTGGAGGCCTGGGAGTCTAAAAACTAGATCTAAAATACTAACTCAAAAGTCAGCCCTTATAAAACATGTTTCTATCAATTTGAAAGCATGAATTTATCAGACACATAAAAGTCTTCAAATCCAGCCTACCAAACCAGATAGCTATATGGGTCTGAATTCAGCTCAGTTTTACCATATAGTAATAGCCTCTGCAATGAATATCATTGCAAAAACCTTCAAAGGTACACTTATAATAATTAGCTATATGGATCTGAATTCAGTTCAGTTTCACCATATAGTAATAGCCTCTGCAATATATAGCATTGCAAACACCTTGAAAGGTACACTTATAATAATTAAAACATTATAAATTTCATAACTTGCTTTTAAGCTTGCATTTTATGATCACTAGATGGAGCTTACCAATAGCTCTAAACAAGCTTTGTTTTTATAAGTGCCGAAAAAGATAGAATTCAAAATCTCTATTGGGTATCCCGATCAATTGGTTTCGAGCTTATGGCTCACGTCAGTGGAGGACTGAGAGTCTAGAAACTAGATCTAAAATACTAACTCAAAAGTCAGCACTTATAAAACATGTTTCTATCAATTTGAAAGCATGAATTTATCAGACACGTAAATGTCTTCAAATCCAGCCTATCAAACTAGATAGCTTTATGGGTCTGAATTCAGCTCAGTTTCACCATATAGTAATAGCCACTGCAATATATAGCATTGCAAAAACTTTCAAAGGTACACTTATAATAATTAAAACAAGTTATAAATTTTATAACTTGCTTTTAAGCTGCATTTTATGATCACTAGAAGGAGTTTACCAATAGCTCTAAACAAGCTTTGTTTTTATAAGTGCTGAAAGAGATAGAATTCAAAATCTCTATTGGCTACCCCTACCTCTAGACTATCTGGTTTCAAGCTTATGGCTCACATTAGTAAAGGGCTGAGAGTCTAGAAACTAGATCTAAAATACTAATTCAAAAGTCAGCACTTACAAAACACGTCTCTATCAATTTGAAAGCATGAATTTATCGGACACGTAAATGTCTTCAAATCCAGTCTACCAAACCAGATAGCTATATATATATATATATTAATTTTATTCATATAAATGTGGGTGTTTTAGCAAGACCATTTTTAAATATTCGATAGCAGACCCTTTATTACAAACTATTTTCATTAACACCCAATACCTTATATCCTGGAAATATAGCAGCAGTTCAAATCAGATTATTAAAATTTCTGGGACCAATTACCCTAATAGACTATCTAAAATAAATATATCTTGTTTAGCATTTTTTCAGATTACACTTTCAACTGATTCATAATATCATTGTAGTATCCTCCAAATAGAAAACCATTACTTTCATTTCCTACTCCTTAACACTAATGGGTTTTGAAATCTGATACCACCACTCAATTCAATTTTTTACAGGTTAGAATCAAATAAAAATAATCTAAAGATAAAATACTTTATACAAAATTTTTCCTTTGAAACTTTATTTTACAATCTGATATTTGAAATAATATATCTACAGGAGCTGAGTTCATATTTTATCTTTAATTTAACCATTCATTATATAATCCAACTCTGCATAATGATAAAGTGATGGACTTAAGGGTGAAAGATTTCTGAGTCAAAGTTCATTCTGTCATTTCTAGTGTTGATCATCATGTGATTTAATAAACAATTAATATATTTGCCATGTTCTGTTTAGTGCAATTGTAGAGTGAGGGGCTCTAATCATTAAAAGTTGCTTGATTGAAATTCAACTCACCATCTCTGGTGCTCAATGCCACATGAACTTCAGTTATTAATATACAATAATTTTAGAAGTATAGTCTTAAAAATATTGTGTCTGCTGTCATATCACATTTCTACATGACTTCACCATAAAATCATTAATATAATTTAACATGATTTTTTTCATATAGTTGTATCCATTCTAATTTTTTTTTTTTAATAATTTACAGAAAATTTATCATTATTATATTATTTTATAGCCATGTATGGTTTAATACAGTAGTAAATGGCAAACTCTAAAGTTCAAAGTTCATGGATCACTCCTCAAGTATATCATTTCTGGTGCTTAAACTTCTGATGAGCTCCTAGCAACGTAATATCAAATGTGCAAAACAACAATAATTAATAAAAAAAATTATTGAAATTTAATTCTTATTGACTAATCAAAGAATTTGAAACAGGTATTGTTAATCACTTGTTTAACCAGTAACTTATCTACTAATATTTCAGCAACTAATTTTATTCTCAACCAGAGAAAATTTATCTGCACTTTAGATTTAAATAGAAAGACAAACTCAAAATAATCATTACTATAACTGGGAATCATTACTAAGTAGGTAATTATTATCAAGAGACACTGCCAAAATTGATTACAACATGGTATCCAGTCTATCATCTTAGCTAAATAATCATAGCCAAAAAAATGTAAAACCTAACTATGTATTAGTAGTTAATACCACTGATAAAGTTATAAGCAGGTAGTATAAATACCATTATTAATTTACTATAAAATATTTTAATCCATCAACAGTGTAATTTGGTTATATCCCAGTAATCAAACATCATTGTTATTATATTACTAATTTCTGTTTCCAGACAAATATTAATATTAATTATGTTCAAATTGTGTACTGTTGAAGTAATAATTGGGTATTAGTTAATAATAAAAATGTATAACTTTAATCATAAGTTTTTAAAATAAACAGCAGCAAAAGATATAGCCATGACTGATTATAAAATTTGCTAGATATTGAATGAAAAGTAAAATGAAAGTCAGGTTTAATTAAGATGTTAATAGAACTTTAGTCTAGTGAAAAAGAAAAGTTAAATAAAAATATTCAGTATAAATAGTGTGTCCACCTGTAAAATGCATGTGCCATGGTTTAAGCTACATTATTATTTATAATTTATGAAGATTAATGTAAATTATTAGAAAAAATTGATCCAAGTAGTCTTGAAAATTGGTCTTTCTATTTGGGTAGATTAAAATTATTTTTAAGCAAATCTGACATAAAAATTACAATGTTATAAATGTGTGGAAATCAGAAACAAAGTTTTGCAATCTCAAGGAATTCTTTCATATTCATCACAACCAATACATGGAACTGTTTTATTGGCAATGTACTTTTCATTCATATGCTTTCAAAGGCTCACAAACATAGAATTTTAACTTGTATATCAAGAAAATAATGAAAAGACAATTGACAATACCACAGATCTCAGAAAATTGTAATAATTTGTGTTTTTAGAGAATTCTTAAGTAATGATTTGCAATTTTATTTCATCTGTGTTTATAATTTACGGGTCAAACTACTGATGGATTCTATTTCATAGTAACCAAATATCCTTTGCTGAGTTAATTTCTGATCAAGTTTTTTTTTATTTTAAAAAATATTTTTCCGAAATCAAAAGTGACTGTATAGACTGTAAATGTGGTTTACAATTCAAACCTCTTTCACAATTAGATTAAGCTCTCATAACAAAAGCACTGTTTAGAGGCAATGCCTAATAAACAATAACTGTCAATACTGCCAATTTATTGATCACATTAAATCAGTCTGTTTCACAAAAAGAAGACAGTAAGATTTTTTTATTAAGTATAAAGATTAGGTCTATTTAAAAGAATTTGAACTAAACTATGTTAAGAATTTAAAGAATAATGAATGCTGTCTTTAACAACTTAATTTTAACATCTTAATTAAAATAAGTAATAACCCTGATAATGGAGTCTCATCTCTTGATCAATGACCTCTATTATCTCAAAAACTAATTGAGATAAACATGAAACTTTTTCAAGTAGCTGAGAATTTGTCAAACAAACAATTTTTTTTTCAAGTAACTATTCGTAATTAATTCAGTTAAAATTCCAATTATTGTACAAATGTTACATTCTTGAGGAGTTGTCAGCTCATAATTTATCTTTGTTATTCATCATAGTTGATCTAGATTTACATATATAGGAATGGATGGTATGCAAAGGGTTGTTAAATTTATCTCTAGATAAAATGAAATATAAAAAAACTCATATATCAGTCATGTAACAATCTGAGATTTAAATCCAAATTTAGTTAACTACAGAAACTTTTCCAGATCACAATAGGTCTAAGATTTTTTTTTATCAAATAGCAAATTCAGCTAATCTTTCAATATTAGTCTTTAAATGGGTAAGTAACTATTATTAGTTAGAGGGTAAAGATCCCTGATTAATCTGGTTTAGTTAGACCAATGTTGATGTGATGACTACAAAATAAAAAAAATGTGATTGGAATATAATGAGATGAGAAGGTACCATACTTCTATGGATGCTAAGATAAAGGCTTGACTTTACCCCTAGTCAATTAAGACAGAGCAGATGTACTTGCCACTCTAATAGTGGTATTTCATTTCATTAGCAAACTAATAAATAAATAAAGAACAAGTTAGATTATCAAGATTCATGTCAATCAAACATACAGTTAAATAAATAAATTACTGAGAATTTTAAAATATTAAAGTTTATAATAAAGAAATTAGAATTCTTTAAAAAACAAGGCTCTGCATCAATAAATATATGACCCCATTCAGAAATACTGCAATTTCAAATCCAAAAAATTGTGAAAATTAATATAGAATATATAGGAAACTACAATTTCATTATACCTTCTCCCCATTAATTTTATAAGTGGCTCAAATTATAAACTTCTAATATCACTCTTCTTTAACTTAAGATTGTTATTAAATGTTAGTTCAGATGTTTTGATTGTACTGGGCAATCATCTTTAATCTATCTATTTGACAAATTTTCATGATGAAAGAAACAATTATTAAAAAAAGATCATAATAATGAAATACAAATAACTTAACACACATTGCACATTGTGTAGTGTCTACCAACAGTTTTAACTAGCTGGATGACATTCATTGTTGTTGGTCATATTCTGCATCATTCAGATCTTATCAAAACATCCATGTAACAAAGAACATGCTATAGCATTAAGGTTGCTGTAAAAATTAAGAAAGTTAACAAAAAATAGGTTAGTATAATTGGATTCAAGAGGTTTGATGCAGCATCAACATCTAATGTAACAATGCGATCAAAAAGTTTATTATATCATTATAGAAAGCATTGGGATAGACATTTGTAAAGAATTATTGAGATACTTTGTCTCCCATGGCTATTAAATGGCATTATAATTTTAGCAAATAATGGTAAAAATCTCTCCTCATGCATATACACCTCTATTTTTTTCTTTGGAATGGTCCTTAGTCTTCCCTCTATTGGCAATATTTCATAAATCTTTGTCCTTTTCCCCTTTCCTTAAGACTATTATAATTCTTGTATTAGTTTTTCCTCCATAAAAACAGTAATTATCATTCTAAATCTTTCATCAAGTAATCAGACTTTACTGTTTTTACTTTGAGCAATAATCTGCAGGATATCTTCATCTTTCTAATCGAACATAATATTTTAATCCTGTGTTACCAATGCCACATTCCAAAAGATTTTAATTTTTTTTTTTTTCAGATTCAAGCAGTACCCATTGTTTTTCTGAAGGTTTGTGATGATGGTGTTCTAGCTGTATTTTTATATTGGACTATTTCCATCATCTAATATGTGTGTTGAATGTCTTTAGAAAAGTTTAATTTTTATATAAATATTCCAAATGCATTCAACTGTTAGTAATATCACAGTAAACAGGTTAATATATGCACAATGTTTTGAGAGGTATTTTTCTCCCCTCTTCTTCAGGTATTGCTGGCCTGACCAGTGACAGTATTAGCATGGGATTCGAACCTAGATCCTTAAATTCTTGATTATTGAATTTTAAGGTAATGCTCTACTCCAGATATAAATCTTAATAAATTGTTATTTGCATGGAGATATTTTTAGATTTATAATTATATGTTGGATTATTTCCATCATCTAGTTCAATTGTTAAATATTTTTAGAAAAAGTTAAATTTCTATTGAAATTTTAGACACATTCAACTTTTAAAAAGAACACACAGGTTAGTATATAGCATATTTCAAGTGATAATATTTTATCTTCCGCTTCATGTGTAGCATATATTTTTATATATTAAAAATCCCCATTTTCTGTTAAGTTTCTTTCTGCATGCGCAATTCTATATCACTCTTACTTCTTCTGATTGATGATATTAAACTTCCCAAGTATTTAAAAAGTTTGACATAATCTAATGTTTATTCTGCTATCTATATTACGATCATCTGATTTCTCTCTTTAACACATTTTATTATTTTAAATATCATTTTGTTTTATTTTTGTATGACATTTTATTCTCACATTTCATCTATTTTCATTTTGCAATACATCAGTGCAATGCGTCATAATTATGTAAGGATTTTTATATATTTATAATGTGGCTCTAAAATCAAATCTCAGTTTAATGAACGATGTATCTTTTAATATGAATTGTTAGATTAATTTATTATCAAGAAGCTCTCATAAAAGATATTTGAACTATAATTATAAGTTTTCAGCAATAATTAAAAATTAATTGGAACACTAGTTAAAAATTATTATGAATATTTTTTTTCTTAAACTGATTATTACATGACTGCTTTTGAAAACAATTATTATAAAAATTCTCAGTTAGATATCTGGATTTGAAATTTTTTTAAAAAATACTTTATGGAGAACTTTTATTGTGAGTTGTATCAGATTTCTGTTAAGAGTAAGTAGCAGAGGCTAAATATTTCAAAGACATTTTACTAAAGTGCAATGTTGTATGCTTTTATTGGGAGAAAATGCCTGAGGACAGAAGACAGACATTGAAGTTTTTCAGGAAAAGAATTTGCTTTAGCAGTTTTAAAATACTGGAAGATGTAAATAAATGAGTTTTGAGACTAACATATATGTAAGTGTATTAGTGTTTCATTGATTGATTTGTATAATCAGAGTAAATTTGTCTTTAATTTTTTGTTTGATAGACTTTTTTATACAGTTGAAATGGTCATACTTATTTATGAATAGCTTATTAATAAAAATTGTGATGATGTCATCCTGTATAACTCTTATAATGAATGTGGAAAAAATTTTGGATTCATCAAACAAAGACTAGTAGTTAAATACACATTAACATAGTAACAAGTTGGTTGTACCAATTAATTTATATGACAAATAATAAACTTGTTTAATATTTAACATCTTGAAGAATATTTTCAGATTGTTTTTATCATGCAAGATAAATTTTCACTTAAATGCAAGTAGATCAAACTAATGTTTATCAATAGCATCTTGACTATCATCAGCAATCATCTCAATTCTCTTATCATAATTTATTCTACTATCTAAATTTTAGAGATATTTCACAAATTCATTATAATTTGATTTACATGTATCAATATTTTTACACTCACAACTTTACACATTAGTTTAAGATGCTATAATTGTCAATATACTTTTTCAATAACTTCAGTCATAAACAGTCATGCAGTTTCACTGTCATAATTTGAAGTTTAATTCACCATGTAGATGGCTAAGATCTAAAGTTACTACTTCTGATTTTATGGATTGCAAAACAGAAAAGTTCTATCCTTAAATACCTGGACAACTCATTCACTCAATTCATTCGGGATTGTTTTCTCACAAATAATTTTAATGAATCAATTAATTACTCTTCCAAAAATAAAGATTGAGGTAAGGGATTTAATGCATCATTGATAGATATTTGTTAATATAATTTAAATATTTTAATAATTTTGTAGCTATTTTTATTTTGTGCTACACTTCTTAAACTCTTATGAAATCCAATCACTTCTGTGAAAATAAACAGTTTTATTTAGTGCATATCCCCAAAAGTTTTGTGTCAATAATTTGGAATAGATTTTTTAAATAAAATCTCTTAATAGTTTATAACATTGTAGTAGTGCATTATCTAATGTAGTACTAATCAATGAGGAAGAAATTTAGAAAAAGTAAACATAGATAAAAAATAGTATCTAAATAATCCATTTGCAATGGAGCATTCCCTCTAATAAATCCTCATAGAGAAATAATGGGAAAAAGGCACTACTCACCAGGATTATTAAGTGTCAGGAACCTTTGAATGTTTTTCTTTATTTTACCTTTTAATTAAACTAGCTGGAAACCTATTTAGCGGTTAATATTGAATAATTATTTGGATTTGTTATGGGCCAGTGACTTGAAAGAAGAAATGTGAATCTGAAAAAGTTTTGATAATTTATATAGTCTAGATTCAAAATCAAAATGTGAGCTAAGTATGCAGATATGCTTTTTCTATATAAAGCCTTAATAAAAGTAAATATACATAATTTTCATGCGAAAAAAATATAAGCAATTCATTTTTTACATTGTAATTCTGAGGTAATTAATTGCATTCTGTGATTTAATTATTTATCAAATACATAATTTATTACTGATAAAAATAAATCTGAGAATATGAACATTATAAAAATAAAATATTTGTTGGTGGTTTTATACCCAATTATATTAATTATAATAATTAGATTTCTATCACTCTAGATCCCCAAGCTAGTTTTGGATATTCGTTTTCATCAATGAGAAGCATTGGTTTGTACATATCTATTCAAAAATCCCTTTTGCTCATGATTTTGAAAGTGGCAAACAACCTAGAATTATGAGGTCTGAAATAATATATATATATATATTAGTGTTATCTAGTGCAAAATTAAACTTAAACGTCTTCAACTCTTACTTAATGTAAGCAAATGGATTTCTCATATTATAATTCAGATACAATTGAAACTTGATAGATATGTTAGAAATATTAACACCTGCATATATTCCAACTACTATTTCATTGTAGTAAAATGTAATGAGATTCTATGCAGATCTTAAAGTTTGAATTGTAGCTATAACATATATAGTGTCGAAGATTAATATTTTTTTGCTTAAAAATCCTTTTTTGTCCCTTGACAAATCATTTATATACATATTCACAAATAAAACAAGCTAATATCTTTGTTTTTAAGCACAAAGATCTTAAATAAAATAATATATTATAGCATTGTAGTTTATTTTATATATATATATTTTTTCAGAAACGTAAAAAAGATGAATATTTTAAAATACTGTATTACAAATAATAAAGAACAACATGTTTTAGTGTTAAAAACACATATAAAATAAAATTAATAAAAGTAACATTCAATGGAATGCTTCCAGTCTCAAATTATAGAAAAAATTAATAAATAAAATACAGATGTTATATGTATAAAATAATAAATATGTAAACATTTACAATAAAGAATAACAAATTAAAAATACTTTTCTTTTTAGATTCTTTTGTTACATAATGAACAGTAATGGTTTCTTAGTAGTTAATCTAAGATAACATAGTTCGTTTTAATTTGTCTATAGAACCACACAAATGCAAGAACTTTACGTTTATTAACAGTTTTCATTTATTAACTAATAGTAAAACTAAATAGCTATTTGTATTATAAAAATTCATAAATAACTTCTATCTGATAATGAAAATCAATATTTTGTGAACTGAAGCAATTGAGGGAGGGGTGTAAAGTTTAAATTTGCAGTAGAGAACACTTAAATTCATTTTTTTTATATTTATTATATCTATTTTAATGCATTTATTAATAACCAAGAATAGGAAACTGTTCAAGTTATCACTATCTGGTAATTGGCAGGCGTGGCAGAACTGGTCTTTCCTTCATTGTTTCCTTTATGGGGGATTGCTAGAGAAGTATTTGCATTGCAGAGGGGATATTTATTTTAAAGGTTGTTATACAAATATATAAATTTTAAATGTAAACTAGATCATTTTTGGTATATACATAAAATTTCTTGAGTGTGTATTAAGCTTATATTAATTATTTTCATCATTCTTTGGATTCTGGTTTTTCAATAATTTTTTCGGCGTTTTTTAAAAAAAAAAATTAATTTTTGAACACCACATTATATAATTTAACAATATTTGCAGTACTCAGAAAGATATAAAGCACAAATAAATATATTTTAAAAATCAAAAGAAATCTTATAAATATATTCTTTTCAAACTGTATTTTGTTTTGTTTTGTTTTGATAATAAATTTCAAGAGATTATAATACTAATTATAAGATGCAATTTTTGTATAAATAAAAAATATATTCAAAAAGGAAATAATTATTATTTACTGAGAGCATAGTAACATTAAATGCGATAATGGTGAAATTTATTTTAAAAAAAATATGAATGACAACATTAGAGAATATCTGACAATAGAGAATTTCTCAAAAAACATGGTCATTCTACTTTGTTGCCTTGATTGCAAAACTATCTTTTTTTGATAAAAATTACATTTTCTTATATACAGTATATGTGTGTGTATATATAATTTTTCAACGATTTTTTCTAAAGGCAATAAATTTCATTTATAACATCTGGCATTCACAATTTTTTCATCTTTTGTTAACCTAACCCTACCAATAGAAGTGGACAGAGGGATTAGTCTGAAATGTAAACAAAACAAGGTTCTTTCTACTTCCAACAGATGGTCATCATAACATTTCCTGTCTTAAGCAATGGTCAAGTTTGTTATTTTATGCAAGTTATAGGTCATTTACTAGCATTGTAACAAAGCAGGTAATATTTTGGTTATGGAAAGGTTGAGAGGGTGGTACTATCTTAATCACTTCGGTCAACATTAACCATCTCTATTAGAAAAGACAAGAACAAAACAAAAGTCTTGAAAATATCTTTCACTAGAGAGTTTTTCATGAGATAGTATAATAAAAGAAAATGTTTATTATTCATGAATTTGCTGATTACTTGAAAAATACAGAGGCAATATTTTCTTAGCAGAAAAAAAAGATTTAGAATACTGTATACATTTTACAAAGCTTTAAAAAGTGATATACAGTAATTTATTAAAGCTGAAAAATAATATCTTTTAATCTTATATATATATTAAAGTAGTGATATAGCAATTTAAGTATATGATGTAACTTGTAGTTACTAAAACGCCAGAATAAGTTGTATTAAAGGAATGGAAAACGATTATGATTTACTGCAATGGTAAGATGATGACTTCAAGAGCTGAAGGATTCTGATCGATTCTCGGAAAAGTTTAAGTTTGGATACTGGGCAGATAACTTTATGCACATACTTCGCAATTTATGTATATTTATTTTCAAAAACCAGTGATAAAAAAATTGGAGGGGAGGGAGTAATAGTAAAGTTGATGATTTACATAAAACTATTAAGCAAATAAAAATGATTAAATAACGTTAAAAACTTTGAATGACAATAGCGATGCTTGATCAAACTATTAATGAGATTATTCTTGTGGTCTTTCGAAGTGTGATTTAAAAAAGGGGCTTTTAAGATGATCTATAGATTCACAACACAGAAGTGATTCGGATAATTAAAAAGAATAGTAATTTTAAAGATGTCAGTTTAAAGAAAAACTGAGCAGATATGATAAAAAAAAAAACTTGGAATGTTCAGATAATCAACAATAGTAATTTTAAAGATGTCGGTTTAAAGGAAAAATGAGAAGGTATGATAAAAAAAAAAAAAACTCAGAATGTTCAGATAATCTTGATTTTAAATAATCGTAGCATTCCAAAGATTTCCTTTCTGTCGCAGTTTTAAATTTTCCAAAAAAATAAATTATATCCAAAAAAACACTAAAAATGGATATATCACAATTTCTAATATATATATATATTACTTTGTAAATATTTTCTGATATTTATTTATTCATTGTGGTTTGTTTATAGCTATTGTAACAATTGATGTGGAAAATTATAATTAATAAATATATTGTATTGATTTTTACATTTTTATGTATTGAGTAAATCACTGGACTTAAAAGATATTTCAATAGCCAATGTGCACAGGTCAGTAGACTATGCACACGATCTCATTCTCCAATTATCTTACAGTTTATTATATTAGCACATATTTTCAATAAATAAAATCAATTTAGTTTCAGCACAATAGTTATATTTATATTTTATGTGATATATAAATGAATATTTTTATTTATTTTTGAAGAACATATTAACCAAATATTTATTGTCAACTACTCATATTATCAAAGCAATCTTGACCACTCTGCATCCTTGTATTTCTTACAACAATTTAAAAGCTTGTAATAGAAGAACATTCATTATTAGCAAATCATGTATAACAACATTAACCTCTTCTCCTTATATCATCTGATTTTCTTTGTTCTTGTTCAATAATGTAACTCACCTTTTGAATAAATTAAGTTTTGAAATGAACTACTGCGTTTCTTAACCTTTTCTCTCTCTCATAATGCTTAGATTTCAGAAAAAATTTCGATGGACCATTAACATAATTAAAATTACCTTCCTTTTTTTTTTTTATCTGTGATATTATATATATATAATACGCAAATCACCCACCATGATGCAATATGGCTTCTCCTTTTTTGGAATCAGGAATCTCTTAGCCACTATTCCAGAGAAATCTATTAACCACTTTATCTTCCCTTGCCATTCCCCACCTAAGTTTTCCCAATATTTTTCTGAATCCTGCTCCATCTTGTTTCTACAATATAATCTTTGTCACCTCCATGGTTTTTATATTTAAATATCTTTATCTTTTCCCAAACCTAGCATAAAAATCAAGAACCCACATTCTGTATAATCACTTTGTTTATATTTCTTCTTCCACAACTTCATTATTTGTACCCTTTCTGCTTTCAGGAATTTACATTCAATTAATAGATGCCTAATATTTTCTATCCCTTCCTTATATAACTTGCATACTAAATCACCCACATTTTTTCCATTTATGTGTATATTCTTTTGTTGCTAAAGA
This sequence comes from Epiperipatus broadwayi, assembly GCA_028023455.1. Taxonomy (NCBI): domain Eukaryota; kingdom Metazoa; phylum Onychophora; class Udeonychophora; order Euonychophora; family Peripatidae; genus Epiperipatus; species Epiperipatus broadwayi. The sequence continues at coordinate 139,895 of JAQFVV010006239.1, forward strand.
TTCCATTTGAGCCTTAAACAGTAAACTACTTTCCTTGCAATATTCTGTTTACTTCTATATATATTTAAACTTTTTACTCTTCATACTAGTTCTCTATCTCTCCAACTTCCTATTTTTTATTAATGCATCTATTTTTCTATCCCATTCCTTGCCATTATAACACTCAACAATTTTCCTAATACAACGGATCCCACCTTTTGTATAAGTACACTGACATAAATTCTTTATCCAAATCTTCTGCATACTGTACTATCTTTCTCAACCATGTTATTGCCTGCCCTTTACTCATAACCCAATTAAATACTATTTTAGCTATTATCTTATAATCCATAAACTTCAATCTACTGAACATATTCATTTTGCTTTTTGCATCTCTCTCGTATAAAAACTTGACCATCCCATTTCTCCTTGAATTGCTTCCTTTGCCATCCATACATCCACATCTAATGCATGTCTTCCTACTTCTTTTTGTACTTTTTCTACTTTTCTAAGTAATGTAATACCCCTTTACTAACACATAATGCATCATTACCATATGTTAACCCTGCCACTGCCTCTCCTTTCCATAAAATTCTAGCTACATCATATTTATTAGATGAAAACACTTAATTTCTTTATCAGCCCCTTTCTTTTCTTTGCTTCATTTATCAATTTTTTCTCCCATTCATCCAAGAAATTTTCTGATTACTTAAGACAATTCCTCAATAGTTTATACTTATTCACCATATTTAACTTTATATCCCCCAATAAAAATTCTTTGTCTTCTCTTTCCCAGTATTAATCATCATTACTTTTGATTTTTCTTCACTAAATTAAATCCCCATCTCTTTACCCACTCTTGCGCATGTCCTTAACATAACTTCAATATCTTCCCTTCTTTCTATGCACAAGATATCATCTGGAAATAAAAGACCCGATAATGTATATACTCCCTTGACATCTATTAATGGTATCTCTACACCTCTTTCTAGTTTTTCTATTGCTCTCTCCATTTCTCTCAAATACAACAAAAACAAAATAGGTGACATAGGCCATCCTTGCCTTAGTCCCAACCATTTTTAACTTTAACTGATTCTATATTTCCTAACTGATACATATAAGCTCCATCCACTACCAAATTTACTAAACTTACCCATAATTTATTTCTATTTACTCTATCATGTGCCTTCTCTATATCTTAGAAACCAATGTTAAGATATTTTAGCAATGTTCTGTAAATAAATATAAATTCAAACTTTATATTTATTCACAGAGAGGATTGTTGAAATATCTTAATATTGTGGTGGGTAATTTGCTTTCTTTTGTCTTCTACTGAGTAAATTTGATAAACCAAGATATTGGTTTGAACTAGCTACAATCCCAATATAGATAACAATTAAGAATTTCAAACTGTTGTCAAGGCAACCTCCTTTTAGTAATAGAAGTGGATTGCTAAAAGATTGCCTTGACATCAGTTTGAAATTCTTGATTGTTATCTATATTGAAATTGTCTAAGTGATGACTGGTTTCTAATGGTTACTTATAAGCCCATTTAGCCTTGAGCATTATTACATATATATATTTATAAATGGCTTCTTGTTATATTTTGGATGTTTTACAGAATGAAAAAAAAAACACCTAAGATATGATAAGGTCCTATCATTTGTGAGGCTAAATATGAAATATTACAAAAAGTTGATAAAAAATCGAAACTTATAAAGACAAAAAACTTGGTAAATGACATTTAAGTATAAATATATATCTTCAATTACCTTTTCTCGGTTGGCAAAATTAATTGTAGTAGGTACAATCCCATAATCAAAATTATGCACAAATACTGGATCTAAACTGAAAATTATATATATATGTATGAAACTCTACATAGATATGAGTATATATTAATATCACTTAAAAATGCTGGAAATTTTTTTTAAAATACATATATATGTGTATATATAAGATACTCCCCCCCCCCCCAAGTAATTTTTATACCAGGGATAGACAACCTTTTTCAATACTAAGTCAACTCAAACTTATTTGATAAAGATGAGAGCCATAGTTTTTAATGTTCAAAATAAAAATAATATTATTAAAGGTATTTATTTTTATTATTTCAATAATTATTAATTAGATGTATTGTCTTACTATATATATTCTTCTACAATAAAATATGCATTGTTCCATTTTTTTTGAAATGCATGATTTCCTATATCAACTTTTTTCATCTTACTCATCATAGTTATTCTAATTAAAAAAAGCTTGAATTTTACTTTTGATTATTGAAGACAATGCCGTTCTGATTTCAATATATCAACATTTGGACAGCAATTGGTCCAAATATCCTAGTTGATATTATAGATTTTATTGAGGAAACATGATTATCTGTGATTTTGAGTGTTCTAGTATAAAAATGGCTGGAAATATTATCTAATTATATAGGCTTGTTAGTTCATTATGAAAAATTAAAAAAACATTAAAACACTTTAGCAAAGAAGTGTGCATAATCATAGTTTAAATGATGTCATCATGAGTAGAAATTTTATCAGAGGAATTATAAGCAACATATTTTTATGATGTGACAATTCTATCAAAGATAATTTTGCTATAAATTTGGAAAATGTACATGAGTCAGATTATCGACTTTCAATAGCTAGAATTGGCCCATTAACCAGATGTTGCTCATCCCCATTTTACACATAGAAGATGTTTAAATTTTTTTAATAATTTCTATGTGTGTTTTCATTAATTTAATTTTATAATACAGAAAATATGACAGTTTAAAATATGTATTATTGCAAAAGTTCAAATTTGTCTTCCATTCTCATTGAGAAATGGGAATCCATATTTGCTAACTTAACTGTTTGCATAGCTGAACATTCCATTTCTATAGCTTTCCACAAGCTAATACTGCAATTTATGACTGAATGACACAAACATTGTCTTAAAGAATTCCAACAATGTTTATTTTAATATGAAATTGTGAGACTCACTTGCAGCCGAGTGTGACATTTTTTTCCTAAACAGAATCTGGACTTAATTAATATGACTTCCAATATTGCTTCACCACAAATTAATTGTCATTGTTCAAATGTGAATCAGATATTATCCATTAGCACAATCAATTTGCACATAAAAATAAAAATTAAAGGCATTAAGTATTAAATTACAATGTTTTTATTTTATTTCAGATTCACTGGATATAGCAAATTAAAATTTAACTTAAGTTGTAAAATAAATATCATGTGAATTTCAGTTAAAACTTACAATGATTATTTTAAATTTAGAACAAGTTGGACATAATAAAAAAGTTTTGTGTTGAGTTGATTGCTAAGTTACCTCTAAATAAAAAGATTTTCGCAAATAGTTTTTAATCAATATTTATCTATGACTTGTGTTGTGTTAGCATCAATAAAATATAAAATGTTGCACATTACTAAAAAATAGTAATGTAGTAATTTACGTGTCTGAATTTTTGAGTCATTTAAACTTTTTTTTTTTTATGCAATTAAGGATTTTTAAACATCTTTAATCTTTTTTCACCAGATAGAGATTCCTTGGCCAAACAAAATAGCCAATTTTATTAGACCTGTAGAGGTCCCTACTATCGGATTTTATATGCATGTTCTTGAGGCTACAGCCTTAATAAATATTACTTACATAATCAATGTGCGTTTAAATAAATTTATATTGATCAGTAAATGATATTCACTTAATGCCCTCACTCACTGGAAATTGATTAGCTTAATGAATAATTTTTTTCTCCATTACTAATTGTTTGTGTGGTAAGTTGTTTTACTTTTATATTAATTAAAAAAAAAAAAAAGAAAAGATAATTCTTATAAATATTATATATCTGGGCATGCTCAGATAGAACATCTTACAGATCAGAGTAATATATAATTTTAAATATATTTTAAAATTAAACATTCAACATTAAATATATGAGATATCAAATAAATATAAAAGAAATTTCAAAGTATAAGATTATTATTATATGCATTTAGTTCTTTGCCTGAAGAAAGATTAAGTAACTAGACAACAGAATACTATATAATAAAGTGACAACACTTGATCATCATTGGTAGTAATTCGTGATTGCTTGCATCTTTCGCATCATTACAATTTTATGAACCCTTCACATCATTAAAATTATTTTAAAAATATATGTAGATTCTAAAATGTTAAATCAATGTACTCTAAAAATCATGTTAAACAGCAAAGGAACATCACTGAAAGACTATGTGAATAGTGACATATATGCAATTTACACTATGATTTCTGGTTTGTCAATCTGATCAACAGCACCTTTATAAAAATAGGTTTATCTTCTTCATAAATGTTTTTAGTGTGAAAACCTTAAATTGTGAAAAAAAAAACATTATTATATAGAGTATGCAATTAATATTATAATCAGCTTTATTTTAACAGACTGGTGTTTCTCACAATAGGAGGGGAATGTATCTAATTATGGTCAGACTTAGAATCTTTGGGTAGGATGCTGGCAAGGATGCGATGAAATATTTAACCCATGATCACATCCATCTCCAATGGGCTAGCTCTATATTCATGCATTAAATCTAGATATGATTTGGGTGATTTGGGCTAGTTCTTCTTCATCTCACCCCCTTTCCAGCTCCATTATACCTCAGTATACAAACTGAAGGAGAATTTGTACTCAACTCTCTTCACAGATGGTCTATTCAGGTCAATGACTACTGCACCTCTATATAAGTGAGGATCAATTACAGTACTGTCCATGAATATTTCTAATATCAGGATACATATAGATAAGGTTTAAGTTTATTGGGGTTTAGCATATATATTTAGGAGTATCAATGCACAATGATGGGAACAAGATAGACCAAATTGATTGAAACAACTTAATAACATTTATTAAATAATAAATCTACTTTAACAATACTTACATATATAACAACATGAGTCAAGGATGGCTTTCTATCATCTTAAGAGTTAAATATGATTAATATCTTAATCTCCATATGCCATGATAGAAATCCATATCCTGGTGATCTTTATTTACAAAAATTAAAATGATAACAAAATTTTTTTAGATCGCGAACTGACTTACTAATTATTCTTATGTATAGTCATATTATAGAGTAATGCTTGCTGTCTGATAAATGATGAGTGTCATCATCATTCTTGGTGGAGAAGACTTGCTTCTATACATATATGTGATTCCCTAATACTGATAGGAGAGACCATCCACTCAAGGAAGTTAATCATGTATACCGAAAAATGAATATATAATGAGTGTTAGTAAAACATTTAACAAATAAAGAAAACTCTGTTCTGTCACTACTGTATGCTTTTAATGAGGAACAATATCAAGATATTACCTAATTCCACATTCACCTGGGTGATGTCAAACTATTGGAGGGGTACATAGACCTAAATTTTATTTAATACAATAAAATGTTTATCAATACTTATGCGCTTATAACGCTCATTAAAGAAGTTATATGTTACAAAATCTAACTCTTCCCCCTCTACGCTTAAAATAAACTTTCCCATTTTCTGAAATACAAGCTTCCAAACATGGAAACGAAAAGGAAAAAAATATGAAAAGTAAGAACAAGATGATAAATAATAAATAAAATAAAAATACAAATTAATTGAATAAAAAAAATCCAATTTCTAACTCTGGCAAAACACTGTCCATTATGCTCAAAGTCTATTCCACCTGGTGATAAATCTTTTCATATAGTTACTGTCCGTAAGTTTACTTGGTGCACACTCTGGGATTGTAAATCATCAATGCTTTCCAGTTCATTACCTTTGAAGAAGACATTCACTGAAGATCATTGTCATTAACCAGTATTTAGTAAAGACTTCTCACACATCATAATGCTTCTATGTGCTTAAAAAGCTGGCATTCAGTCTCCTACGGCAAGGTTCTTTTAGTCAGACCTCATTGCAGTATCCTCATTAGTATGTATAGTTATTTTGGGTTGTTTTTATGCATAGGAAAATGGTGTAAAAAATCTGCAATTATTCTCTTGTGATGGTTTGATGTAAATTTGAAGTTTTGTTTTTAACAATTAGCTCAAATCATTTGATTTGCTTCCATATCTTGGCGGTATTTCAGGTTTTGGTTTATATTGATGGATGAAGTAAATTACTGTTTATTCTTACACAACTGAAATTTGTTCTCAAAATCAAACACATATGTCTATCTTGCTTTGTTAACAAATAATAACATGGTTGTCAAAATGTTGAATTTCTCTTGCTTGCTGTATATCTCTATTATTGTATAATTGTACATCAATGCAATATCTTTTCATTTTCAAGTCTGGTTGCTTAGCAATATGCTTGAAATTAAGTCATTATTTTGTGTATTTTATTTATGTTCATATCATAATGTTGGTTAGTGGATGATATTCTTGGTTAGTCATATTGTCTATATATACATGAGTGTATTTATTTTCTTAGTGTCTAACTCAGAACTGCATCCTTCTTTATAACAAAAAAAATAATTTGCTGATCACAGTGTTTAGTGTATATATGTATGTTTGAAAAAGACTAAGCAATTATTTAACAATTGCTTGGTTAGGCTTAGTATGGTGTAGCTTAGTGCAGGTGGGTGATAGTTTTTAGGTCCCCCCTTACAACTCCCCTTCTCTGACAGAGCTAAAATTTTAATTTGTATTCAAATTTTAACACTTATAAATCTGTTAGTATGTTTTTAATGTAAGGCTTTTTTCTTTGGAATTGAATGAAGGTGTTGCTAAACCTATTTCTTGACTACTTTATACCTTTACAGCTGATTTTGAGTAGTTTAAATATCTTTCTTATGGCTACACCATAACATTTATGGAGTGATCTAGAATTAGGGTTTTTGATGGTATTATGGTCAAAACTTAACCAGTAATATGCCTTTGTTGCAGGTAGAAAATGGGTTTATTTGCAAGCCTTCTTCCTGCTCCCTTTCACGATTTACTGGATCCATGAAGGTCTAGTTAAATATTAGAGTATTCATTTATTAGAATGGGTTGACTCCTGTGTGTTGCTTAGCCTCATCCTAGTGACTGAGTTTGAGTATTAACTGGGGAATACCATCATTGTTAATCTTGTGTTTAGATTTGTAGAAGTCGCTACTGTCACATTTTAGATGCGTAGTGTTAAGGTTATAGCCTTAATACATATTATCCACAATCTTGTACATTTTTTGACCAGCTGTTGTTTTTACCTTTCTCTCATGTGATTTACATCATTTTTATACATTTCTCGATGGTTACTGTCATTCTTTAATTGCATGATTGATTTAATGGGTCATCATAGGTTATTTAGAGCAGCCAAATAAAGGTTTTAAGATACAGGCATTATATATATCCCAAATCTCTTTTCCCAGTTTATCAAAAATGTATTGGAACCTGTTTGCTTAATGATGGTATATGGTCCTTCATATGTATTGTAGAACTTATGACACTTATTTTCCTGGGGTCTACTTGGGTGTGAAGTTTCTATTAGAACTTTTATCTCCAACTGTAAATTTGTGTGGTGAGTTTTGTTTTTTGTTGCTTCTTGTTCTTTTTTTTTGGGTTAATTACAAACAAACCATATATTATCTTTTTCCATCTCTTTTGTTTTGGGGTGGGTAAGGTGGGGTTTTTTTTATATTGTGGGTGTGGTTTTGTAAAAGTGTGGGTGGGGGAGGTTTAAACCAGAGGGTGTTTGATTTATATATATTTCAATTTAATAGTTATTTTTTCCTTTTTTTTTTCCTTTCCTTTTGTTTCCCCTTCAAATTGTTAAAAAAAATTTAAAATCTTTTATAAGGAATTTTTGTGGGGTTTTTGTTGGGGTTTTTTAAGGGGTGTTTTTTTTATTTTTTTTTCCCATTCTTTTTTTTCTTTTTTTTGGAGGGGGGGGGTGGTTTAGGATTTTTACTTCATTGAGTGGGGGGTTTTTTATTTTTTTTGTTTGGGTTTTTTTTTTGGGGGATTTTGGGGAGAGGGAACCAATTGTTACAGGTATGTTTTGCTTTGTGGATACCATAATGCCCATATAGACAATATACATACTTTATGAGTGAGTCTCATAAGGACTTATGTATTATTACCTTTGACTCATCATCATGGTTAACTTTATATACTAAGATTTGTTTTTTAAACTTATACAATATAAGATTTTTTGGCACATGCAGAACTTTCTCACCTTTTAAAGCACTTAGATATTATTACCTTTGACTCATTACCATGGTTAACTTTAAGATCTGTTTTTTTAACTTATACAATATAAGATTTTTTGGCACAGGCAGAACTTTCTCGCCTTTTAAAGCTTTGATTATTAAATTTAGATCTGGATCTTTTGACTGTGCCTCATACAGGTCTTCTAAGTCATTCTCTACATTTTTATCAATCTCCAGATCGATTTTGGTAATGTAGACATTTATCTACTGATCGTAGTTTTGAATCAGCACATAAGCTATGATGTTCACAGATCCTTTGCAATACTGGACTATGTAGTTGAATTCCTGTAACAACAGACTCCATCTGATCAAACAAGTGTTGATCAGGTAGCTGTGGTTCATGAATTAGGGGCTGTTGTGGTCCGTGATCACTATCATCTCTAATCTGAGAAGCATTTTTGGAATTTCTGGAAGGCCCACATAATTGCTAGGGCTTCCTTCACCATAATTATATAATTTATTTCTGGATCCTTTAGCAACAGGTTGATAAAGTAGAGGATTCTATGTTGGCCATCCTCCTGAATTTGTGATAGCTTCCCCTAATCTGTAACCACTACTGTCTGTCTGAACAAATGAATGATTTATTAAAATCAGGGAAGGCTAACATTGTTTTCTCTAAGAACCCTGTTTTAATATTTGTAAATGCTTCATCTTGCTCCTTGGTCCAATTCCATTGGTCATCCTTTCTAATGAGTTTTAGTAATAGTTCCATGTGGTCAGAGAACTTTTGATAGAAATGATTATAGAAGTTGCACAGCCCTAAAAAAGACCGGATTTATTTCTTATTAGTGGGTTTTTGAAAGTTCTGAATGGTGTTGATCTTGTCTAACACCTTATCCCATTGCAACCAATGTGACCTAAAAAGAATTTCATTGCGAACTAACATGCTCTTTAAGAAAGTTGACTTTTATCGCATTTTTGTAGCACTGTTTAAAGAATAGGTTTATGTGTTGAAGATGCTCTTCAATCATGGCAGATGCAATTATTACATCATCCATGTAAATTATAGTGAACTGTTTGACCTCAGAAGATAAGGTTTTGTTCAAGCACCTTATTAGACCAGCACCACTATTGATCAATCCAAAAGGCATTCTATTAAATTGACAGGTAAATCTGTCATATTGGAAGGCAGTGTACTGGTGATATTCCAAATGGGGTTCAATCTGCCAATAACTGGAGATCAAGTCAAAAGTGGAGAACACTTTCTTATTTCCAAATCTCATGAACAATCCATGTAAGGGCAGTGGAATGTTTCTATCAGGAACTGTAATTTTATTTAATTGCTGAGCATCCAAACAAAATCTCATCAACCCATTTTTCTTCTTCATGGTTACATCAGGGTTGCAGTAAGGTGAAGAATGCTTGGAAATAATCCCCCAATACAGCATTTTAATAATCTTCTTGTATATCTCTTCTTGATCATAATTTCATCGTTTCCAAGTATATTGGATTCCACAATCATACTTTCTATGAGTGTTTCTGGGATGGTAGTTACTATGCAGCCAACCTTGAGTAGGTCATATCTCTGAAGCAAAGTCATCTTCTCCAAGACTTCATCATTAATCCTGACTGCCCTGTCAGAGAAATCAATAGTACAATAGTTCATGTGTAGGAAGTCTGCCCCTAAGATGACCTTGTATATTAGTCCATGGTGATTATGGTTTGAACATGAATGACCATTCCAAAACAAATTTTTATTTATTTATTTGTAGATTTCAAATCCTGAAGCTATCCCTGTAAATGTCTTGTTTCATGCCTCTAAAGTTAGGTGCCAGATGTAACAGACTGATGTTTCTTGCTAAAGGGGGGAAATAACTATGGATAGACCTAGGATCTTTGGGTAGGATGCTGGCAAGAATGTGATGAAAATATTTAACCCATGATCACATCCACCTCCAATGTGATAGCTCTAAATTGCAATAGTATATTCCTTCTCTCATAATTGTTTTACCTATTTTTTCCCTCACAGCTTCATCAGTGCCAGATTTAAACCTTCTCTGTGTATGTGTATATAAGTGTCAACATTAGGTATCATCACACAAATATGCAAACAGATAACTAATATCATTGGTTTATATTTATATTACAGCATGTATATTTTATTTTAAAATAATATATTTTGTATTATAGATATTATTTTGTTGAAAAGTCAATTTATTATTTTTACATTTCAAATCATGTGTGGTCTACATATAACGATAGAGAGCAATATTGTTTAAAAGTTCTAATAACTTAATTTTAACCTTAAATAAGTTGTAAACAAAAGCCACACTGGGCACACATGTTTTAGCATAGCTGGATGAGGTAATTTATGTTGTCGCTAAGTAATATTTTTTCCAAAAATGTGTAAAACTATTGCAAAGTCATTAGGGATTTAAAATGGTCAAGTTTAGTTTAAAACATCACGTTAAAGATGAACAGGGAGATTTAAATGAATTAAGTTATAAAATTTCAAAGGATGCTACAGCAAATAATCTTGTGACAGCAAAGTGTTCTAATCTTTAAATCATATAAATAGGCCATATTTCTTGCTGTAATGGTTATTCTATAATTTTAAGATGTGTTGCTTACCAGAATCCATGCCAGTTTTCACTGATATGTCTGGCTAGGTGGACATAGGTTTGCCATTTTTCTGAATGAAGATGATCTCTATGCACCTCTACATGCCTGACCACAGGATCATCCAGCAGCCTATCGTACAAAGACATCTTAATCCAAACCATCTATCCTGAGGAGAGTGCCACTATGCCCATCATCTCATGTGCTTGCATTACAAGCTACAACCAAGAAGATTGATAATATTCTTTTCAAAGACTGAAGAGCTCTATAAATTAATCTTTAAATCTGTAATTTTAATATTAAGCTAGCTTATTTAATATAATGAACATTCAATCTTATTTCTCAAAATTCTGTTAAATTTGGTCATTTTTATAGTAAAAATATGTAAAATTGCCTGAATTCATCTTTATAATGTATCTATAAATAACTGCAATCAGTTCTTAAAACTGTGGTTGTGTCTATATTTATTGTTTCAATTATTTTATCTGAATTTATTACATATGTTATAATATGCCAATCTTTCGAAACAGCGGATACTAATTATTAATAAACTTTCAATGGAGATAATTAAAATCTCCATTTTAAATATTTTAAGAATGCTACTTGCATATTGAATTGCTGTTTCAAAATCCTGTATTATAGATAATAATCAATCGCTACATGCTTGTTATTATCATTGTATTATTGATTTTATAAATTGCATTATATTTCAGGAGGGTTTGTTTAGACAGTTATTATAACTTATGACTTTTTGATATCTGTTAGTTAGAAGTGATGGGATAACTAGAGATGATATTAAAGTATATTTGTTAATGTTTATTAATGCCCATCAAATATGTATTCCTTCCTTAATTACAAATATATATATATATATGCAGATTCAGAATTTTAACTTAGGTTACAATTAAATTTAAGCCCTTTTTATCATTATAATGCTGGTTTAAGAACTGGGTTTTGTTAGTTTGGGAGATAGAAGCTATCTGTTTTTAGGTGCAATTAATTGATGATAAGCATACATCTTGGTATTTTGCTTGTGTGTTATATGTCTTTGAAAAGTACGCATTCAAACATTTACATTTTGCTGCACCTTTTTAAATGGGTTCATAGTGACCCACTGCACCATTCTTTAGTTCAGGTATGGCTATCTTCATTAGAACTGAAACATGAGGTCCAGACCATATTTATAAAGCTAATCCAAGTCCCTGAACTTATATGTTTATGTATTAATTGTAGCAAACTGTCCGGTCTCAGAGCACTGAGCATTAAATGCTGAAACTCTTGAATAATTACTCACTCATACCATGGACTTATTCCTTATTATTTTATTCAGTGCTCTAGTATATATATGCAAATCTAAAAATAACCAGTTCTTTTCCTCCTTATTAATTAACTATTCAGTGTTAGACTGAAACTCAAATCTTGGTTACCAAGTTGCATCTGCATTATCATGAGTTTACTTATTCACTCACACTGTTAATGTATAACAGCCATCTTAAAGCTGTATGTAGTCATTATCTCATCTAGGCCATTATCTTGTAACATTAGCAAACCATGCACAATAGGATAGACATATTAAATGATTATAGGCATAATGTATTAACTGCACATACACCTATTTTAATATGTTAAGATGAGGCTGCTATATTGATAATAGCCTCATCCACTATGTACAGACATGTGGGCATTGATCACACATACTTAATATTATGTAATCCTTGTCATTTTGCTTTATTTTATGTTATTGTTTTAATAAACCTGTTTAAATTATAAAGTTGTTTTATATCTTTCTTGCTCATAGTCCTATTTAATCCAAACAATATTATCTTATTCCAATTCCTTAATGATTTTATATGTTGAATATGCATTGTTTTAGTTAAGTAATTAGCATGTTAAGAGTTTATTTTAAATCTTCAATTAAATTGCTAATTTCCCTTGAGTCTCATGTTTCTCCCTATTCAGAGCCAGCTCACAGAAGAAATTGAGGCCCATGTGCAACCTCAGAAATGTCATTCATCAAGTGTTAAATCACAGATTACTAGCAAATGAATTGAAGTTTGGTTGGATTTGAGATATCACCATCTCATTTTGTTTTGTACTTTGCCTGGGCTCTGGATTTTGTTACATGAATATACAAATCTGATCATTACAATATTCACACATTAAATCTAGATATGATTTAGGCTAATTCATTCTCACCTCACCTTTGTTTATGGCTCCATTATGCCTCAGCATTCAAAGTCAGAGAGAATTCATATGTTTATGGCTCCATTATGCCTCAGCATTCAAACTCAGAGAGAATTCATATTTGGATCTCTTCAGAGATGGGTCTACTCAGATCAATGACTACTGTGCCTATATAAGTGAGGATCAATTACAGAACTTTTTCAGAATATTTCCAATATCAGTAAACATATAAATAAGGCATATGTGTATTGGAGTTTAGCATATATATATTTAGTGATGTGAATCCACAACAAGACAAAGCCCAAATGGATTGAACAACAACATTTATTAAATAATGAAGCTACTTTAAGAATACTTACATATAATAACATGAGTCAAGGATGGCTTTCTATTACTTTAAGAGTTGAATGTGATTAATATCTTAATCTCCATATGCCATGATAGAAATCCATATCCTGGTGATCTTTATTTACAAAAGTTTAAAATGGTAAAAAAAATTTTTTGGAAGATCGCAAATATGACTTACTAATTATTCTGTATTATAGAGTAATGCTTGCTGTCTGATTCATAATGAATATCATCATCCTTCTTGGAGCAGAGGACCCCTTTTATTCATATATATGATTCCCTAATATTGATGAGACCATCCACTCAAGGAAGTTAATCATGTACACTTAAAAATGAATATATAGTGAGTGTTAGTAAAACATTTAACAAATAATGAAAACTCTGTTCTGTCACTCCTGTATGCTTTAACATGGAACAACATCAAGATCTTACCTTATTTCACATTCAATCAGGTGATGTCAAGCTATTGGAGGGGTTTGTAGATCTAAATTTTATTTAACACAATAAAATGTTTACGAAATCTAATTCTTCTCACCTCTACACTTAAAATAAATTTTCCCATTTTCTGAAATACAAGCTTCCAAACATGGAAATGAAAAGAAAATATATATATATGAAAAGTAAAAATAAAATGATAAATAACGAATAAAATAAAAATACAAATCAATTGGATAAAAAAAATCAATTTCTTAGTCTGCCAAGCACTGTCCATCATGTTCAAAGTTATTTCTAGTGATAGATCTTTTCGGGCAATGTACTATCCATAAGTTTACTTGACATACACTCATTCTGGGATTGCAGATCATCAATGCTTTCCAGTTTGTTTTATTTTAAGAAGACACAGAAGATTCACTGAAGATCATCATCATCAATTAGCATTTAATAAAGAAAGGCATCTCACCCATCATAACTGAGCTTGAAGAACTGGTGTTTGGCTTCCTATGGCATGGTTCTTGCAGCCAGATCTCATAACTGTGACCTTGTTAGTATGTGTAATTTTTCTAGGGTTGTTTTTATCAATAGGGAAATGGTGTAAAAAAACTGCCCTAGCTAATTGTTAATGGTTATTTACTTATTCTCTTGTGATGATTGGATGTAAATTTGATCTTTTCTTTTTAACAATTAGCTCAAACCATTCTATTTGCTTCCATATCTTGGAGGTATTTCAGGTTTTTGTTTATACTGATGGCTGAAGTAAATTACTATTTATTCTTACGTGATTGAAATTCATTCTTAAAATCGAATACATCCATCCATCTTGCTTTGTTAAAAAAATATAATACAGTTGTCAAGATAGTGACTTTCTCATGCTTGCTGTATTTATTTATTATTGCATGATTATATATCAACTAATGTATTAAATAAATATTTATTGGGATTATCTTTTCATTTCCTAGTCTGGTTGCTTAGCAATATGCTTGACATTAGTCCATTATCTTGTGTATTTTATTTATATTCACATCATAATGTTGATTAGTTGATGACTTACAATACTCTTGTTTAGTCATATTGTTTATCTTTCTTTATAGCAACAACAAAAAAATAACTTGCTGATCGCAGTGTTTAGTAATATATATATATGTGTGTGTGTGTGTTTGAAAAAAAGTAAGCATTTGTATTGTTTAACAATTGCTTGGTTAGGCTTAGTATGGTGTAGTTTAGTGCAGGTGGGTGGCAGTTTGTAAGTCTCCTTACATTATATGTCAAGAAATTTTCTAGGTAGCTGATGTTTGAGTAACTAGGTAAAAATGACTTTTATAAAAAGTGTTGGCTTTGAATAATTCCTATGTATCAAAGAAATTTTGATAAATATCTAGAAGACATTTCTTTTTGATTAACACTAGGCAGAATTGCAATGAAAAACCTGAATAATATTTAGATTACATAGGAACATATTTTTAAAAGCAAAGATTAAAATAATTCAGGCTCCAATCTAAGTACCTTTAACTTTTGAATCCATTGCTGTACTAATTGCACTAAACACCAAAGTACTTATATCATGATATCATTTTACATTCATTTTAATATGTAATGAGGAATGCATAAGCATACACTCATGAAATAAATTTAGTATGAGTAAGTCCAGGTGAGAGCCACATACATACACGTGAAATATATTGAGTATAGGTAAAATCAATTTTTGTTGTTGCTTGCTTTCAATTATATCGTGATAATATGTTAATAAATTAACTATTTTTCACAATGTTTTATTATTTTTTTCTTTTTGACATTTCAATTGGTTAACAGTTTTCTTTATAATTTGTCAACATTTACTTACAAAAAGCTTTTTTTTATTAAGATAAATGAACACTAGTTCTGAAAAAAACATCTAACTTAAAATATCAGAAACAAAAAAATAATAAATTAGGAAAAATAAATTCAAAAAAGAAAATAATTTATTAATTTGCATTTTCTATTAAACATTCACTTTTATTTTTTGCTTAGTTTTAACTTATAATAAAATTCTAAGAAGCAGCAATAAAAAAAATCGATTATTAAGTTACAAATGCAAAAAAATATGTATTAATTTATTAATTTGCAGAATTAATAATGGCAAAATCTCTACAAAAAACTTCATGATATGATCATTCTAGTGTCATATTGAAATAAAGATTCATATATATAAAAAAAAAATCTTTAAGAGGCACTTAATAATTTATTAAAACAATAGCAATAATTAATTTTTACAAAACAATTAAATTATTAAGTATAAAGGAAAAATGCATTTCAGATTAAAATTCTCAGAATTTAAATATTATTAAAGAATTGTAATCCTCTTCAGATTTCTCTGTCTTCAGTATGAAACCTTTAAATAGTGAGTCAAAGTAATAGTACGAAATCTATACCTCATAACAAATCTTCAAAGCAGCTTAAATGTATGTGTGCTTCATAAATACATGCCTTAGAAAACCCATCTTAAATATAAACTAGTTGTTTAATGATTTCTATTTGTAATATTTATTTTGTTAACAATAAATAATACTATTCTTTTCTTTTTTTATATATGTAATAATTTTTATTATAAATGTGACTCTATAGCAATTAAGCAACATAATAATGTTGAAGATTCATTAGTTTATGGTGCAGAAATAAATTTCAGATGCTACAGTAAATAATGTTAAGATGGAAAAGTAGTAAGCAATGATAAACTACCACCTAATATCCCTAACTTTAGGCATATTGCATTAAAAGTTTTCATAAATAATGTCAGTATTAACAAATATATTCACTTTGCATAGGTTCATCAAAATACATTTAGAAATACACAAATATGCTATATTATATCCAGCTCTCAATTTAAATAATGTTTCTCAAGGTTTTGTGTAGCTCTATGAGCAAGTTGTAAAATATAAATTTTTATTTCTGTGATATGTCTTTTTTTTTTTATGATTGTATTTGCACTGTTTCTGTATTGAAAATATTTTTATAAAATATATACTATTTTGAAATATTGCATTTCTAATAATATACTGGAAGTACAATATACCCTGTATAAATATATACTTCTTTAGTAATATGTTATCCTCCTCATAAAATGTAAACAAACAAAAAATAAAACATTAAAATTCATAAATTTATTAAACTATATGAGTATTTATCACAAACAGTATGTCAGTAACTATTGTTTCTTCATGGAGTGTTCTCACTACTTCTAGTTTGATTTAGTTTATTAATTACATTTTCTTTGTGCTAATATGTTGAAAGCATAGGCTCTTTTTCTTCATTTCTTTCCCTTCCAAAAGTATGATATAGTACAATATTTTGTTTGATAAAATGTTTTTAAAGTAAAACCTAAGAGAATTTATACTTTTCTTAATAAGTGATAAAACAAAAACAGTAATGAAAGAAACAAAGAATCACTTTTCAGAAATTGGTCACATGTTGAAAAAGAGTGAATCAACTATTAGAGAAATAATTAAACCAGAAAAGCTTATTTATAAAATAATTGCTTGTGCTTGAATGTCAAAAGATGGATAAAAGATAAAAATTGATAAAACTTCACAGGTAAATAATGTTTTGTTGTGTCAGAAAATGTAAACTTTGTAAGAAGAGACTGACAATTCATTGTCCATTATGGTGCATTAATTTTTTTCATTATCTTTTGAATAAATGTGAATGAGTGAACACATAGTAAATATATATAAAAGTACTCTCACAATTTATTGTTAATAACTATATTATTATTTTTTCTTTATAATTTTGATTTGTATATATATATAAAAGCATCAGTTTTCTATATACGAGTATGTTGAAGAGTGCTGTATACCTACAATACAGAAAATAATAAGTACTATATTGTAATCAAAACTTATAAACAAAAGGTGAACCATTATCCACTATATATAATATATGAGAAAAAGGATTGCAACAAAATATAGCATACATCACAGCTCCACTTTATTTAAAATAACTGATGACATACAAATAACAAATTTGTATTTAATAAATGAATAAATTAATTGTAAAATTGAATGAGATTAATTAATGAGCAAATAGTATTTCTATTTATTTTTTACACCATTAAGATGAATTAGTAATCATTTTTGATTGATATAATAAAAAAAACATTCTAGATAATAGATGAAAATGTTTTTTTTCTCTTTTAAATTTATACTATTAAAATAAATTAATTTTGAATAATATATATTCAAAGAGTTTTCTTGCTTTCTGTGTACTTTATGTATGTCAGATTTTTTTTTTTGCATAAATGAGAATTTGTGTACATAAGAATTTAACTGTATATAGGTTCTAAAATATATCTACTGTATCAGTGATGGAATTCAATTAGTTTGCACCAGTCTGAATGAACAATTACTGAATTTTTTGTTGAGTTTAGCAAACCAGTTGCTAAAATGACACTTGTGATTAGGATTGTTTCTAAGATGGGTACCTGGGCAGACATCCAATGTGGAAATCACAAACATACATTCCTTACACTTTTTTAATGTTCAACTATTCGACAGTGTATTCTAAGTGTCCATAGTAATGTTCATTCCAACCATAGGTTAAAAAATACTTTGCTTATAATATTTATTTATTCACTCATAAAACTCATTAGACCGTTGATAAAATACTACAATCTTATTCCCCCATGTTTGTTACTTCCATAAGCAAACATATGACATAAAGAGAAAAAGTGCTTTCAGCTTTGTATTATGCCCTAAATTAACATTAGATATTATAAGTGTGTTGATGTTTCCCAATCAATAAACACATTAAGAATTTAGGACACACAAACCAATAAAAATATAAATGTCAAGGGTTATCTTATTGCCCATTTTGGAAGCCATGAAAAAATGTTCTTCCAAATTGGAATCTTTATGCCAGTGTGCACATAGTAATTAAGACATTTTTCTCAAACTTTCCTGTGACAAACAAGTTCATCATACACATTATTCTATCATATTTAATCTACATAGCATATGTCATTTATTAATTCAGCATGAAATTTTTGTTTAATATCGATAAAATAAAGAAAATATTTGTTCTGGCTGTCATTTATCACTAGTATAAACACAGTATTTTGTTTATTAAAGTTTGTGATAAAACCACACATGGGCAGAGCCAATAAAAATATTCAAATATATAAGTATATCCCCACTCTCGCTCTATAATATATTAAAATAAAACACTTTTTTAATTTTTTGAAGTAGCCCTTAAAAGGATGATACAGCAACAAAGTTTGACAGATTTTTTTCAATAAGAAATGAAAATCAGAATCTATTGTATCAGAAATGACTCTGGATGGTACAAAATAGGCGAAGCACAGCCATTCCAACTTGAAGAAAGCAGCACATCAATTATTGAAATAAAAAATGATAACTCCAAAATTGAAAATAATCTTCCTGAATACTGGATAGTATGACAATATAACAATTTTAAAGAAAAATATGATGGACTGATAATTTTCAGTAAAAAGTTAGGTTGTGAGTATTGTGCAAAATATGTCTTTATAAAAATCATTCATGTGTGAAAAGAATGAAATGTTTCCTGATTGAGTCATAAGGAAAAAATAAAGAGGTGCAACAAAATTCTTTAAGGTAAAAAATGAAAGAATATTTTTCATCAAAAGCTTATAATATTTGAAAAGAGAACTTAAAACGTTGTGAGAAAGATTCAATAACAAAAGTAATAGTTAAGATGAATGAAAAATATTTAATTGGTACTTATAGAGTATTTAATACAGTTTACAGCCTGGCAAAAATGTGAATTGTTTTCAGACATAGAAGATGAGATAGAAGTTCAAATTAAAAATGGATTAGATGTGGGAATAGGATTATACTCTTGTAAAGCTGCTGTGAAAGTAATTGATTTTATTGCAAATAAAATTAAAAAAGAAATATTTAATAAAATTACTGAAAATAATCCGAAGATATGTTTGATTATTGACAAACTTCAATGATATCCTGCAAACCAGTTCTTATACTTTTTTAAAAAGTTAGAGGATTCAGTTACATCACCAACAATTTTCATTGAACTAGTTGAATTGGAAAACAAGATGCAGAGACAATATGATTTTCAGTCATGGAAAGTTTAAATAATGTTAGGCTTACTAATTATTACCTAGAAAAAATGTAACAGGATTTTCTTCTGATGGTGTCAGCATTATGCTTGGGAGAAAATCTAGAATAAGCACTAGCATTGCAAAAAAAAATTCTGATATAATAATATGGCACTGTTTAAACCATTTCCACCATTTGTTTTAGATGATCCAGTAAATCATTTAAAAATATTTATTGATATGTACTATTTTTCATCAATCCAAAAAGAATTGAACTAAACTTTCAAAAATATCCAAACAACTTGGAATCAAAATTATAAAGAATGGTAAAGTTTTGGGACTGCCTATAGTTTAAGATCAATTTTAGCTGTGTGGTGTGCTTATTTAGTGTTATACCACAATTTTTATTCAAAAAAAGTACTTAAATATGACTCTCCATCTTGAAAATATATATTTTAGAACTAATTTGGCATTGAAGATTGATATTTTAACTACAATTTCTCCTCTTTCAAATGCTTTGCAAGCAAGAAATATAGACATAATAAAGACTGAACAACAAATGATAATATCTATTAAAGTATTTCAAATGCTTGGAAAAGAAAAGGGTCCATACAAAAAGAAATGTTAATGAATTAATTATCTCAGAACCCTCAAAAATATAAAATTTATAGAAAATCATCAATTTGTTGTGCTTCAGCAGGAAAAACTTTTAGAAAACATAGTAATTGATTTGAAAAAAAGACTTAAAGATTGTGAATATTTAAAAGCAAGTTGTAGCCAATTTCAAGATACGTACAAATTACCATTTCTCAATTTTTGGAGCCAGATTACTGAAATATTGAAAAAGAACTAATTCCATGGAAAGTAACTGAAGAGCAATTGCTCATATTTAATGACATTTTAAATTACTAAATAGATATTAATGATTATTGATATTTCATAAAAGATATTTAAAAAATTCCCAGAATTATGCAATTCCTGAAAGTGTTCAAAATGCAAAAAATATTGTCAGAACAATTGCTGTAGGTTCAGAAGAAATGCACATAATATGTTCAGAGAAGTCACTTAACCATTTCTAATATATCAAATATAATCAGTAGTAGTCTAATCAGTGTACCTCTAAAGAAATGGAATCCTATTCCTACAGTGAAAAGATGGTTATGGAAAAATCACTCAGCTGATGAATCTCAGATAAAAGTGAAGAAATTTGCAAGTGAGGACACCAATCAAAAAGGCATATGGGAATATCTTAAATAATTTTTTTTCAGATATCATTTAATATTTTTTCATTAATATTTTAAAACTCTTTCTTATAATATCTCTTTTATTGTTCTTATTCAAATATTAACTGCATGAAATAATAAACTATATCTTGGCATATCATTTTTTTTGAACTGGTTGTTGAATTATTTGAATTCCACCACTGTACTGTATGCTATATTTATAAAAATATTTAAAGTTTGTATTGAGAGGTAATGTAACATATAGCTTTTCCTTAATTAGTTATATATATATATATTCCGTTTTATCCAAGACATTGGGCTCAGTTGGTTCCCAAAATGTCTCATAAATCAAAAATTTCATACAAGAAACAAGCAATTAGAATGACTTTCTATGTCAGATAATTTGATTTATTATTCTAGATTTAAAACGTATAATAAATGTTAAAAATCTGATTAAAAATAACAAAGCTAAATTCGGATTTTATGGGAAAAAAAAATAACAAAGCTTAAAATTGGAAAAAGTGACAATTAATAAATAAGTATTTTATTAATCATATTTTAATAATAATAAAAACATTAATATGCATGCAAATATAGTATATAAGAAAAACATTTCTATTATTGTGATTAAAAAAAAAAAGATAATGTTATAATTTTGAGTTTTCAACATTAGATAAGCTGTTGAATCATGATTCATTACATTATTGTGAAACATATAGGGGAGAAAGGTTAACATAATGCGCATTTTAAAGTTTATTTTTGGTGGACTTTATATTTTATCATCCGTGTTTATTTGTATGTTGGACTATTTCCATCATCTAATATGAGTATTGAATGTCTTTAGAAAAATTTAACTTTATTTAAATATTCCAAATACATTCAACTAACCTGTGTGCTATTACTAACAACAGTTGAATGCATTTGGAATATTTAAATAAAGTTAAATTTTTCTAAAGACATTCAATACTCATATTAGATGATGGAAATAGTCCAACATATAAATACAACTTAAACATCATCATCACAAACCTTCAGGAAATCAGTGTTTATTGTTTTTGTATTCTCTAACCATTAAAACATTGAATTGTTTTTATAGCATTGATAAAAACAATTTTTTTAAACAATAATCTGTAGTTTATTTTTTCACATAAAAGCAGCCTTAATTAAATAATAGTAAGTAGTGTACAGATAATATTCATTTGTAATTACTTATTTTCAAAAATAAATTAAAAACAGATTAGTTTTAAAATTGCCTTATCTGAAAACAAACTGTTTTTTAACTGTTTATTTTTTTATATAATTTTTGATTAACATATCTTTAGTATGTGTTTGGGATTCTTATCTCGTGTCCACCATTTGTACTGCACTTTATTCAATGATCAGCAGTGTTCTATCATTCATCTATTGACATTTTATTACTCACCAAATTATTAAATATGCATTGTGATTGTTCATCTACTCTGAGCCTTGATTATGGAAAACATTTGGTCATTAATATATGTATATAGTTATCAAACAAAATTTGGTGCTGATTTAGAGTTTTCTCATTGCCATTTTGAATTCTAAGGACCACCCAAAAACACTAGATACATGTAAATAATACATGAAATCGAATAATCCACATGTGGTTGCAATATGATAATTTGTTATAAAATCACAATTTACATCAATAATTAAAAAATTAAAGCACAAATTTCATATGAATATTCTTGATCAAATCATATGACTAAAATGTACAAAATGGGAGGAATGAATAAATTTTGAAATACTAAAAACTTATAATTTCTAAAATGCGAATTTAAAATACTTAAACAGAAAAAGTAAATGAAAAAAAATTGGACACACCTCTTAATTAAAAAATCATGATCAAACCAAGTATTATAATTTTGAAATACTAAAAGCTTATAACTTCTAGAATATGAATTTTATTACAATATAGCCCTATAACCACATGTGAAATAATGTAAATGTTGAATAAACATAGAAACAACTGCTGAAACATATTAATTCTACAATTAATAATAAATTGTATTTTATCTTAACATTAGTCAAAAGAAT
The DNA here is from genome assembly GCA_028023455.1 of Epiperipatus broadwayi. NCBI lineage: Eukaryota > Metazoa > Onychophora > Udeonychophora > Euonychophora > Peripatidae > Epiperipatus > Epiperipatus broadwayi. The sequence goes on from JAQFVV010006239.1 coordinate 162,960, forward strand.
AATTGTTTAAAGTAAAGAATATTAATTTTACAATTAATAAAAAATTAATAAATCAGATTTTTTTCTTGACAAAGTGAGTATTGTTGTGTGCTTCATTTCTCACATGACGTTACAAAAAAAAGATGGAGATGATAAAAATTTAATACTGTTCACATGTGATCACGATTTGAAAATGTCTATAAAAGACAAATTTTGATTTAAAATCTTAAAAGAAAACATAGCTTCTCTTGAGCAGCCAAATTTTTTCTTAGTTTCTTTAAACACGTTTAAGTGTTCATTTGTTGATTGTAAAGGTTCTATTTTAAAATCATTATGTTTAAATTTACTCATATGACCATAAACTGCAGAATTTTTATCATTTAAATGCTGTTTTAATCTTGTTGCCAATTTATGACATACCTTGTAATGCTAATTACAACAATCTAAACATTTTATAATATAAACTTAAATCATAACTTCTAAATTTCATTTACATTACAAAATGTTTAGATCATTTTAAAGATAATAAAGAAATATCATATGTTGGAATTACAAAAATAAGTTGGCAACAAAATTAAAACAGCATTTAAATAATAAAAATTCTGCAGTTTTTGGTCATATGGGCAAATTTAAACAAAGATTTTAAAATAAAACCTTTAGAATGTATCAGATTATATTATGAAAGAACCACCTGTAATGAATAGGATGTAGAAAAAGAAGAGGATAATAGGTTGATTTAATTAAATAATTATAGGGGATTATTTTAAGAAAGGTATTTAAGAAACGAATGTAATGAAAAGTTAAGATTGTTTGTTAGAAGAGTTTTAAGGTAAGAGGTATTTGTATTTGTTACATGTGTTATGGAATATTTGTATTATTGTTTTTTATGTATTTTTTACTTGTTCCTTGATAAAGACTATAAAAGAATGCAGTCGAAATGTTGGAGTATATTTTTGTATATTATAATAGTTCATATAATAAATCAAGATTTGTAAAGAAGTTTGTCTGTGGTTTGTTGTATATATATATTTCATTGATTAATTAAATTCATAATAGATGGCTCTGAAATAGAATGATAAAGTGGATTTTTGTTTTTAATGCATATGTTGAAAATGTACCGAGAAAGTCATGCATTGCTTTGCCTAAATGCCAAATATGACTAGCATTAGCAAATATTTAAGATCATAAAAGTATACAAATGTTTGGTCTTAAGTCAGATTTATATAGCTATGCCAGAAAGTTAATAGAGTTCAAAATCTTTTATACTATTTAAGATCACTATCTTGAATAAAATAAAAAAAGTAATGATGACCATTGCAAATCCATTGCTATTTGCTGATGAAGATCAATATTCAAAAATTATGATGAAATTTGCTGGCACTCACCACCTAGTTTTTATTGATTGCTCAACTTTATAATAGATTATTTTTATGAGTAAATTATTGATCCTAATACAGACATTGAAAGTTAACTCAAAAAGTCATGTGATATTTTGTTAAATACAAGAATGAAAGATAAAAGATGAAATGGCACTGAGAATTAAATAAAGAAAAATACTCTTCCTCTTTATTTAAACATCAATCTATTCTGGAGAGATTTGCCAATAAAATTTCTATCTATCTATGAAAAAATGATTAAATTTAGATGATTTGTCAAATCAATAAACATTATAACCAAAAACTTAATTTTAATAAATAATATATATTAATAAAATCAAAATATAATGATAGGTGAGTAACAATGAGATAGGTTAACCATGCTGGTTTCCAACAGAATATGCCACTTCAGGATTAAATTATAAGTTTAATTCTCTTAATTACACATACTTACTGTAAAAATAATAATGATAATATAATTAAAATGTTACTAATTATTAAAAAGCTGATAAACTTTTCTTCATTTTTTATTCAGGTATCTTATATTATGCATGTAATTTTAAAATGAAAACTTTACCAAAGATAAAATTCAGTCAATAACATTCTAAGAGTTTACATTTCAAGAGACATTCACAAATGACAAACTACTCATAATTCTTCCTTTCTTTTAAAGCTCAAATTTTATTCTTTTTCTATAATTTTATATATTCATCTTTCTTTTATCTATGATAACTTAGTACGTACCTTATTTTCAATACTGGATATTTGTTTCTCCATTTCATTTTGAAACTTTTCTAAAAATACATACTTTACTTTCAACTCCAATAATAGTATTTTTTTTCTTAAGAAAGAAAAATAGCAGTAAATTTGTCAAGTAACAATAAATAGATAGATTATTTTCAGTAATTTTTCATAAAGAATACAAAACATTCTTATAAATCTCTCAATAAAATAAAACACTGCTCAGTAAAATTAAACACAGATGAATGACATGACATTATATGATAAACAAACATATACATTTACAATATAAAGAAATTTATAGGGACTTCCAATCAGAGGAGACAATCCTAGTGAAGTCCTTCAATTTACTTATCCATAGAATCTGTTTTTATCTGTTTCAGAAATATAATAGTATTTGACTTATATAGCTGTCCTTATGCATAAATCATGAAACACATAATTAAGCTCAGTTCATTCTATATGTAAAACAGAATTAGAACAAAATATTAATAAATTTACTTATTTCTGTAGAAAATTTAGTCATGATAATTTTAGCTACACGATGACAAAGCTTCTTTTCATTTCCCCTCCTCAATGTTTATGTATAGATTGATTCCTTAACCAAGTATGTTAGCTTATCTTAATAAACAAACAATATTTGATGTATTTTTAATTTTAAGTGATATATATATTATTTAAGGCGGTCATCTAAAACTCACATTCTAATCATTTTTTTTTAATCTTATCAACAACAACAAAAAAATACGGAAGCAACTGAATAAATTTGTTTTAGTTAGATGAAAATATTCAAGTTAAAAAAAATTCAAGTTAAATAAATATTTTTTGTTTGTATTAATGTAAAAATTATTCTACACGGTTTACAATAATATAAAAATGGTTGATTTGAAAGCTAATAGTTGTAGAATCAATTTCCAAATTAGAGAAATAAAAACTGAATTCAGTTTTGATCAAGTAGAATCATTATACTCTTTGGTGCTTGAATATTATATCACTTTCTGAGCAACAGACCATGCGATTATTATTTATTATTATAATTAATATTTTTATCAACTTTAAAAATATATTTTAAATTTAATAAATAAAAACTTTGAAAATAGAAATTTACAGCACAGACATTCTATTTCGGTGTTTATATGTAAATTTAAAAATTGAAACACCTTTTATTGAGCTCATTGTAAAATAAATTAATTAATGTATATAATAGTCAATATCTGAAGTGTCAGCTATGAAAATACAATATTTATAGGAACGCTGACCACAAATCACAGTAGATTAAAGTTTTGTTCAAAGCAGTTTGTATTTAATAATATTTGAAAGCCTTACATTATTGATGAGGGGTTTTTCTTGCTGGTTTTGTTAGTCTTACTGACGTCACACTTTATAAATTAGAAACCGCTTACTATATACTGTATAATACATCTTATTTCATCTGAAGCTCAATAGAGGACGCTAAAATGTTCTGATTCATAAATTATAAGTTATAGCTATTTAATATGATAAATTATATAATTGATAATACAATATATATAAAAGAACAAATTTCTTATATATATAACGTCAGTAATGTGCTAGAAATCTTTCTTTTATACAAGTATTTACAGTCTAACCAGCGATGTAATACTGTTCATTATGGTAATTAGTATTGGCTCCATTCTGATACTATATATATACAGGTACGCAGAGAGTTTGATTATTCAAGTTATTAAAGTCAATTTTTCTTTTCCAAATCAGCATCTATTTCCAATTGTTTATTTATAACCAAAAGTGTTAAATATAGACTATTGGAAAGGGGCTGGGGGTGTATAAGTGATGGACTAACTGATAGTGTAAAGAGAGAGATTTGAGTGTATTTTAATAGTATTGACAAATACTTTCTTAAACATTGAAGGGAAAAAAATCAATACTGAAAAGCTGGGTATTGATTAATGGATCTACAATGCCAGACTTTGACAAAAAAAAAGCATAAAAAAAGAATATCTATTGGCATCTCAACTCTTAACACCTCCAAAGTTATGGCTAATCATTTGCTGATAGTGAGAGCTGGAGGTTAGTGGGTGACATAAAACACTTTCGGTTTGAGCAGCTGCATCTTTCTAGGGTCAATCTAATAAAAACGCTCTCTGAAAGGGCCAAATGATCTGAAAGCTACTGAATACTAAAGCTGATTTTAGCAAAACTGTATTGAACCTAACTTTCTGTCTTAAATAAAACAACAAGACTGAATAAAGTTATTAACAAGAACTTTTTTTCTGTTTTTTCTTGCAGTCATTTGAAGGTTAAAATATTGCAAATTTTAAAGCTATTTTTTTTAAAAAGTAAATAATTTGATTTTTAAAAAATAAACAATGTTTAGTTGTTTAAGAGATCATGTGATATTCAAACATCAAAAATAGCAGCGTGAGTTTCAATCAGAAATGTTTCTCATTATTTTATTACTGTACTAAATCATACGTGGTAGTATGCAGATCTTAAAAGCCCATCAATCAAGCTTTATATAACATGAAGCTCATCGTGCAATATTCAATGTATCAGCAATATGCTAAATAAGTTACTTGGGATTCATGTTTGGAGTGGATCTGGTGACATTTTCATGTGGTTAATAATTTTCAATTATGCCCAGCAAACTATTCAATGCTGAATTACAAATGATTATCTAGTTATTCTTAGCTGGAATACCAGTCTTGGCTAAATCAGTTAATTATTAAGAAACTTTACAATTTCTAACTTTGTTTATACAGCATCCAATTCAGGAAAACTACCTCATAGGTGTGATTCATAATAATAATATAATGTTCACTTCTATGAAATTTTCTATTCTCAGGATTTAAATATATTTGGCAAACCAAGCTAGATTATTATTTATCTAGAGGCACTAATTATGTATTGCCCTATGCGCCATAGTACTGTACCAGATTAAAAAAATGAAAATATTTTTGAAATAAAATTCCATTTGTCATATTGATGCTTGAATGTCACATGACATCTATGAAATAATCAGTCAGTTACATTTTTTTGTCAATTGTATCCGTATGGATTATTAAAATGAGTTTATTGTCTGGAAAATGATCTTTGGTCAAGATCAGTCAATTAGAAATGTAACAATATTGAAGATGATACCACTTGCAATAAAAATAATGTACTAATTAAATAGACAATGAGCCATGTTTTAATGTAGACTAAATGCTCATAATAAAAAGATGGCAAAAAGAATTAAAATAAAGTGCAGTAATGGTTATCAAAACAAAGATTTTGTCACTAGCTGTATTAGATTAAGACAAACTTATTAATATATTTTTAACCATTTATTCAGCTTGAAAAATATTAAAATATAATAAATTTATCACATTTGTGAGCTTGTTTAGTATATAGATTACGAAAGGCAAGCTCATTTATGTCAGAGATAAAATTGGTAGTAAACTTCCTCTAAAGTGTCAGATTTTGTGCCACATTACATGCCATCACCAATAGAGTATACTTATGGTATCTCCTATACCAATTATATCTTTATATTCAAATATTTTACCATCTATAATAATCATCATTTGTGTAACTTCAGATGCTGATTAATTGCATTTGCACATTACCATTACTATGATATATGATTTTTATTTCTTGCTGTGAACAGAGCAGACTGAATTGCTTTGAGAAAAACAGCTCTTATTAGTTATAGTCTCAAACCATTGAGTGAATTTAGGGTTATTATCACCTTATTACAATTTCTTATTATATTTGCATAACAAATCAATAGCTGTTTGCTTCTTTATTTATTGAATTCATATCTCAAAGTAAAACATCTTTATAAACTGGATATATTCATTTGATAGACTGGATAATTTTCATTATATTTTTTCTCCTAGCAAAAATATTTTATAGATAAATAAATATCTTCTTCACTATTATTTTGATTATTCAGTATTTTGCTCTTATGTTGATTAACATGACTGGATCTTGATTGCTGTAGCTTTGCTGTTGAATTATTGCATTTAGTAGTAATATATTATGGGATGAATATGTTTGCAGAGATTCAATCAAAACACTTTCCCTCTTTTTAAAGACCATTTCAGCATCCCTTAATAATTAATTTTAGTAAATATGATTCTATAAGTGCATGTGCACAAACAAAAAAGTTTTAATTTAATTGAGTACTATGCTAAGCAGTTTTGGGAGATATACATCTCCTGAAAGTACTTAACTTAGTACTCAATTAAATTAAAAGCTTATAGATTTATATATGCATTAAAGTAAAACTTTATTTATTTCAGGAATTTAAATATAAATATGATTGTAAATGCATGGACATTTTTGGTAGTTGTAGACTTCCAGATTTATTTTGACTCTGCAACAGTTAGGAATAATATGAAATTGCAAACTTGTTTTCAGAAATGTAAGACACTGAATAAGGGTGCAGTTGAAAGGCCAAGACATAATACAGATTTATAATGGAGATTCTCATCCGTAATAATGTAAGAATAAAAGAAACATAGACTTTCCAATTAAACAAGTAATGTCTAAATACCCTAAAATGCAGGCAATGGTGAAGCTAAGTACTAAAATTATAGTATTAATTGCTGAGCACTTTTGAGAAGTTTTATCATCTCATAGTCATAGGAAATGGGTTGTGTGAGCATGGTAAAATACATATGTGACAAATATTTAAATATATGCCAAGTGGATTATAAAGCACACTTCTTTTTGGTTTATAGCATAGGTGTTGTTAGCAACAAGCTATGCTTCTTTGATTTTACATTTAGAGTCATAGTGTCCTACGCATATGATAAGAAGCAAAAAATAGTTCAAATATATGGCCAGTGGACCTTTGGTGTTCAGGTTTATTAAGTGCTCTTTTGTATAATTAACAGTCCTGAGAGACACAAGTGGAGAAAGATGTGCAGTATTCATCATAGTATACTGTGCTGCAACCAGTTTGGTGACATGGGATCTTATACACTGTGTGAGGAGTCTGATCAGAGAGAAGGTGGTCTTTTGAATTGTTAACTAATCTATTAGTTATTGTGGGGGGGGATATGAAACTTAGCTTGAAAGAAGAAAAGAAAGTTTTAATAAAGTTTTTAGTAGTAACATAATATATCGGTGAAACCAAAGGGAATACTTCTGACTTGATATGACAAAATGAAAAAGAACAGGTAATCCAGAAAGAACCTGGATTACCAAATAGACTTAAGTGGATCCAATTTAGCCATTATGCTAGTGATATTCATCATCTTGCATTAGAACAATAGAAAATTTTTCATATATTTAGCGCCACCCAGTGCAAGCTATAGTAGTCAATGGATGCTAGAAGTTTTGTGCATCAAAATCCTTATCTAATGCCTATTCATGCAATATCCCCAGACTAGTTTCTAGCTTGTAGTCTTCATCAATGGGCAGCTATGATGTGAGAGCATTGTACCTAATACTTTGGATCTATTGTTATTATGTATAAACCTTTTAGCATCCATTGATTACTATAACTTGCACTAAGTGGTGCTACTATATGGAGAGAATTGCTATTGTTTTAACAGCTTGAATAAACATAGGAAATGGCAAACGTATGCATGCATTAGCCATATAATTATTAAAGCAATAATATATTCCTTACTTTGGGGCCTGAAGGGAGACAGGGGGAGGGGAGGAAGGAGGACACAAGTGGCAATATGATTAATTTAACATGTAACTGATATGAAAGAGTACATCAATTTAAATTGCGGAATTGCTCTAAAATTCAGATATGATTCAAAGTTATTAGTGTGGAAGCATTGTTAGATTCAGACAGTCACAATATTTGTGATATCAAAACATTATGACATATCATCCACTTCAATCCTCATATAAAAACTCTATCACTGAATCTATGCAAATAATCTTAGCAACAACAAAAAATTCAGATTAATTTCTAAGCAAATTTGATCCAAAAATAAGATAGGAAAAAATGTATAAACCCTCTATTGTTAATTTTAAATGAGCTTCTTCATGAAGTCATCATAAGGGATGGTATCATATGATATCAGATCACTTGTGAGGGTGAAGTTATACATTTTATGTCACAGAATTTATCTCATTCTTCAAAAGTGTGTTACTTGCAAGATAATATTCAATGACAGAAAGTAAGTATAAAAATTCAGGAATCACAGTTTATTAAAAATAAGTGGCAGACAGTTTTGAATATATCTTTGATAAATATAAATCAATTTTCTCCAATATTCCAAAACATCTGATTAAGGTGATCAGATAAACAACTATATTAAGCCCTATATTCTATCAATAAAAAAGAGTGATAGAAAAACAACTGGTACAAGTGTTGGAAAGGGGGTGAAGTCATTTCTAAATGTATGTCACCATTTGACAATCCTATTATAATCATAAAAAAAGACAACTTAGTATTCCTCTACTAATACATGACCTATTAATGAGATTTAGAAATAGTAATTTAACAACTTTTGACTTCTGGTCATTGGCAAATAAAACAATCTCAAGGACTGTCAATATATTGTGCTTCAATATGATAAATAGGCAAATCAGTTGAAGTGACTGCTCTTTGGTTTAAAAAATATAGTGCAGTGTTGTGAAATGCCTGGACCAAGTACTTTCTCCAGAAATAAAGATTGCTAAACAACTACAGCATTTGGAGTTATTTTTCCAGGAATATGAAAAAATAAATAAAAGAGTTACACTGGCTGAATGACAGAAATGAATGGAGAAGCAGTGAATTAGTCATGTAATGACATCTATATGCTACCTTAATCTAACCCATGTAAGCAGAGCTGGGGCAGCTGTTCAGGATATATCTTCACTCACTAAAGTTGTTTTAAGCAAGTCAAACAGATACTAAATTACATTATTTGTTCTACTAATGAGTATAATGGGTTTGTCCATGTATGGCTATTAAGGCTTGTGATCCATAAGATAAATATTTTCACTTTTGTACTTTATTTAAGAAATTTCCTCACAATCTTATTATTATTAATCAAATATTTTTTTCTTTAAATGCTATGCACACATTTTCAACACGGCTTTCCCTATGTGATTCAGAATACCATGTAGTAATGTTAAGTAATAAATTATAAATTTAAAATTAAAATTATTTAATAATTAATTGAGTATTTTCTCCATTTAACACCAATGCAAACATTTTAAAATAAAACTCATTACTATCAGAGATTACAATAATAATAATAATTCTTCAATTCTTTATTTATTTAATGTACATATCAACAGCATTTAGCCAATTATAGATTGCATAGTAATGTAATTATTATATACAAATAATAATAATAATAATAATAATAATAATAATAATAATAATAATAATAGTTATAATAATAATAATAATAATAATAATAATAATAATAATAATAATAATAATAATAATAATAATAATAATAATAATAATAATAATAATTCAATTCTTTATTTATTTAATAATAATTTATTTATTTAATAATAATAATAATAATAATAATAATAATAATAATAATAATAATAATTCAATTCTTTATTTATTTAATGTACATATCAACAGCATTTAGCCAATTATAGATTGCACAGTAATGTAATTATTATATACAAATAATAATACTAATAGTTTACACCACCTAGTGGTTTGAGGAATACAATGCTAGTTTCAGGTCCCCTATAAAAGGTGGAATTAAAAAAGAGTAATGAAGCTTCATGGTAATATTTTGAAGTCAAACTGAGGGTAAGCTCATTATCTTTAAGTGTTGTTATCAAAATGAAGAAAACTTCTAGTTTCCTAACAGCAACAAGATTTTAAGTGATATCGTTGTGAAAACAAGGATGGCAGAGAACATTTCAAGCCAAGTGCAAAATAGAGGGGAAAATGCAAATCAAGAAAACAGCAGTATAAATAAACAACTGACAGAAAAAGAGAATCCAGTTAACAAAGAAATCACCTCAGGTGACTTGGACTATATGTCACCCAAAATATCACAAGGGACAGAGGAAGTGAATGTCGTTGAGGGCTTCGAAAAGTTTAAAATTGAAAACGTTATCTAAAAAGCGAAACCGATTAATAAGAACAAATCTATAAAATATAAATTTGAAACTAATGAGAGAAGTAAGTCAAACAAATTATTTAATGTTAATAACCAAGAATTCAAGTATGAAGAGGCATTACAATCAAAAATGAAAATCTACGCAAATGCAGTAAAAACTAGTGGGAATAGAAGTATCTGGTAAGTAACGTTATATAAAAGGTTTATGATAATATATTGGATTTAATAGATGAGGAAGATGAACAATCAACTGTTTTATCGAAATCATTTAATGAATAACTTTTAATAAGGATTGAGAAATTTAAGGAATAAAAGTGAACAATTCTTTTATCAAGAACATAAACACAGACAAATTCAATTGACACTCTGGATGCCAGACACTCCAGCTAGAAATATCTCTGTAACATTAATGGAGTTTTGCTGTAATATTTGCAGGTGCAGGTCTGCACTCCTAATTTCTTTCTCAGGGGTTGATGGTGGTGGTCATTGGGAGTCTGGTTTATGGGTGTGGGCTGTTGACAATTATTGCCGCTACCCGGAAAGCCTACCGGGAGGGTACAGGGTCAAAGTTTCCAGTGCCATTTCCACTCTCATGGGTTGCTGCACCCCTTGATGGATTGTTTTCTAGCAGTGCAGATCTGTGCTCGTAACTCATTTAACTCTTTTATGGATATAATTGTGATCGAGCGTATGTACTTTTGTGAACCTGGTCTTTAATTGTTTCACCTTGTAATATTGAACAATGTATTTACATCATGTAGCAGGTGATCAGTCACCTGCATTTTTTCCTTAATAAAAAAAAAAATAATGATGATGATAATAATAGACGTTAGCTTATTTTTCAAAATACAAGTTTACAAAATTATTAATACTTTATAAAATATACCATAGCGAGTTTTTAAAAATATAGTTATCACATATAATTGACTGAAACCATGTACTACGATATTTATTGATAAAATTGTAAATCTATATCTCAGTGTTAATCTTAAAATTCAAACACACACATATACATAATATGCAAAGATCTCAACACTAAAAAAATTTTAGTGATTGCAAAACTGATAATCATTAATTGTGATCTTGAATAAGTTAGAATAAATCAATAATGAATCACATAGATATAAATTTGGTCTAGGAGTTCGTTTAGAAAATAAAAATATAAACTTGATATATCTATTGAAAAATTCACTTTTCCCCTATCCACAAATATAAAATAATTTAGAAAAGATATTCTACAAATGCTCATTTCACAAAATTTGGCTAGATGATTATGCCTGGTATATATTAGTCATTTAATTATAATATCAATAATGATAGCATATGAGGAAATTGCTTGGGTAATAAATGCAAGTATTTCATTTTTCAAAAAATAAGGGTACATAGAAATGTGAACTTTACATTATTTGGGCTCTTCAAGAATTTGAAATTAATATAATTGTAATATATGAATATAAGTATAATGGAATACTGAACTTTAAATGTAATTAGAGGGGATTTGAACATAGACTTTCAAGCTCCGTTCAGCTATCCAATTCAGCTTATATAACTGACACAGATGACCACATACATGTAAATAACATAAATGATCTCCAATATATATATTTTGTGCCAAACCAGCATTCATCAGTTAGTCAGATCATTATCTCTCATGCACACATATATAATCAGTGCTCAGTTCATATTAAGATAGGAAATCTTCAAACTTCAGTAGACAGGTTTCATCTTCTTCACCCTCCAACTTGAAAATCTGATAAAGGGATGCTCAAAGCCCTTGTTAATGCTAATATTGTTGTCATACCCACATTGACTTTAAGTCACTCTAATCTCTCATATATAGGACCTTAATATGTTGATTTAAATATCCAGAAGAATGGACAAAGTTCATGTTGAATCTGTAATATTTAAGTATAATGTATATATTGAACTTTAGATGTAATTAGAGGGGATTTGAACACAGACTTTGAAGTTCCCTTCAGCTATCCACACCATCTTATATAACCAATACACATGACTGCATACATGTAATTATACCTATAGTTCAGTATATGCATTATACTTGTTATTTAAATATTACAGATTCAGCCTGAATTCTTGCCATCTCTCTTTTGTATATTTAAATGGACATATTAAGGTCCTATATATGAGGGATCAGAGTGACTTAGAGTGAACATGGGTACGACAACAATATTAGCATCAATAAACGCTTTGAGCATTCTATCACCAGTTTTTCAATAATATGGAAGGCTGAAGAGTTGGTGGGTGGAGAAAATTGAAGTCTGTTCATTGGAGTTTGAAGATTTGCTACCTTAATATAAACTGAGTGCTGATTATATATATATCAGTGATGAAGTGTGATGTTTTTAGGAATGGAAGCACACTTCTTTTTTATAATGTTTTTATTTCACTTGCCACAACAATTTTTACATAGTAGCACCTAATATATATTGTATTACACATATCTAGAAAAATCTGAAACTCTTTTATCTGCAAATCAGAGAATATATTATCAATATATTTTTATCTTCCAAATCTTATTAACATTCTTCAAAATTTTAACTATAAATTAGATCTCACCACTGTTTGAACTTCTTATAATCAATAATATGTGCATTAGTCAAATTCATTCTTTGCGTATATAAAAACAATTCAACTATTGGTAAAAAAAAATTGAAAGTCAACAGGAATTCCATACAAAAAAAATAATGAATTTGAATTGCTCATTCTAATCAGACTGTGATTAGTTTAAATATAGATAATATATTGTCAATATATTTTTATCTTCCAAATCCTTTTAACATTCTTAAAAGTTTTAACTGTAAATTAGATTTTAGCACTGTTTGAACTTCTTATAATCAATGATAATGTATTAGTCAAATTCATTCTTTGTGTATATAAAAACCAACTGTTGATAAAAAAAATTGAAAGTGAATTTTAATTAAAGCTTTTGAAAGTTGTAGTGAATTTTTCTATGGAAGCACTCACTCTGTTCAATACATGGATGCTTTATCTCTGATATAGATATATGGAAAATGATATGGATCAGTTGACAAATTCAAACAGAAATACATATATTGGAAATCATCTACATGGTCATATGTACTGATTATATAAGATGGAGTGGATAGTTGAAGGAAGCTTAAAAATCTATTTTCAAATCTAAAGTTCAATATATTCATTATACTTATATTCAAATATTAAAGATTCAGCCTGAAATCTGCTCATATCTCTTCTGTATATTTAAATGGATATATTAAGGTCCTATATATAAAAGTTCAGACTTAAAGTCAACATGGATATGGCAACAATATTGGCATCAACAGTGGCTTTGAACACACCATCATCAGATTTTTAATAATATGGATGGTTGAAGAGTTGGAAGGTGGAGAAAACTGAAGGCTGTTTAATGAAGTTTGGAGATTTTCTTTATATGAAATGACTGCTGATTATATATCTGTGGGGAATGATGATACAGATTAACTGGTGAGTGCTGGATCAGCACAAAATATATTACTGTAGATCACTTATATTTTTCACATGTATATGGTAATGCATACTGGTTATACGAGATGGAGCAGATAGCTGAAAGCTTGAAAATGTATGTTCAAATTCCCTCTAATTATAACTGTAATAATAAAATATGCCTGATAAAAGAAAGAAATTAAATTGAATGGGCATATGACTATAACTTTTAGAAGTAAAAGGAGACTATGCAGTTAGATTTGCTATGAAATTTAATTTGGGTTTGGGTTTTATATTCTTTGAAAAAAGCGATTAAAGGTTGATTTGAATAAAAGATACCTGTATCTATTTTATTAGTGTTTTTATCATTACAATAATATTCACAATGTTTGAATAGAGTTAATGCATAAATACCAATAAAAACCCAAATTTTTCTTCTTGAAGACTTGAACATCCATGTTTTTATGGACAGCATAAAAACGATTTACTCGCTGACGATGAAGCTTCCAAATAAACAAAACAAAACAATTAAATGGGCCAAGCGCTTTCGAGGTTTGCCCTCATATTCATAGTAACTATACCCAAAGTTAATTGAAGTAATGACGTTGGATCTGTACATTCAAATATATTACTATTGATTTTTTTTACACTGAATAGATTAACAATCATAAACTGTTTATTTTAAAAAAGCAATATTATATATAAAAAAATTTGATACATCTAACTCATAACACATCTTATAGTTTATATTATAGTTAGAAAACAAACTATAAAACAAGCTAACATTATGCAAACTTTTATATGAGAGAATGGTGTTATAAGGACTCCAAGATTGAAATGATGGTTGTATTAAAGAATCGATCTTATCCCCAAAATATTAATATAAAATTTTATGTTTAATCTTCATCTATAATTGGAGCTTATGCTAGATTTCAACTAGTGTTAAATAATAAAACTGCCAATTTTTAACCTTATAATGAAATTTGAAGCATGAAATTCTCTTAAGAAATATGAAGTGGGTAAATATAAGTCTATTATTGAATTCACTAAAGAGAAAAATTCTTCCAATTCTTTGACATTTAATCTGTTGTTAGAGACTTCATTAAAAAAATGTAACATTCTCTGATTGATTAAATCACAACTGTAAAGAAAGACAGACATTAGAATCAAACAATGGATTACATGAACTCAATTTAATTTTAATATTTGCAATAAAATCAATAATTTACTTCAACAACCTATTGTAAAAATATTTATTGTAGTCATGAGTAATCCGTGAACATCACATGGTAATACCAAACCAAAACCCAGACTAGTTTTTATATATTATCCTTTGTTAGTAAAAAATATTGAATAATGCATAGATATCACATTTGCTTCTTTTACATTATCTAAGCTAATGAATGATTCAAACATTCTAAGTTTCGAACTCAAGCCAACTTGCTTTAATAGTTATATAAATCTAAATCTAGATCAATAATTATATATTTTAGTGGTTTTAATTGTAGGTTAAATTAACCACATTTGTTTCTTTAATAATAAATGGAAGACTCACATTTTATATCTGCATTAAAATCAGAAATTGACACTATGACAATACTCCAGATTGATTTATTGCAAATAAAAATAATCATTAGATTTGAAGTAGCACTGTCTATCAAATTTCCAAAATATTTTCTAGCCATTGATCATGATCAAAGCATTGATCAAAAACTGCCTATCTCTAAAATGTATAATTGCTGATCTAGTGTTAGACCTATACACTTATATAAGCATAATGGCTTGAGTTCAAATCCTAAAGCATTTTTAAAACTTTTAGATTTTTAGGTTGAATAGAATGTAAAAAAATCCTGTTAGATGTATAATGTGCAATGCAATGCCAAAAAGTAACCTAAAGATTTAACTAGCACTGGTATATGGTATTTACTGATTAATCATGCTTACAACAGATATCTCTAGAGCAAACTAATAGAGTTGATTACTGCTTTTAATTCATAAAGTCATTTTCTGATCATGGACACATTAGATCTTTTTATATTATAACAGGATAAGTTGATGAAGTGATCCTGGGGTGATGGAAAATCATCATCATTCCCAAGTCAACAAAATATAAGTATAAAATTTAAGTAAAGTATACCATGATAGTAAAAGATATTAAAGTACAAGAGATATTAAAGATATGTATAATATCACAAAATATATAAGAAATATTATACATTAAAGAGCATGAGATCAAGATCTCTGTTTGTTAGATCAGTCCAGTTACCCCCCCCCCCCGAGTAACCAAACATATAACTATGGTATAATGATCCAAATATCAACCACTATTATCAATATGTATACTCAAAAGCAACCATTCTCCATCATGAATGATCAATAAACAATACAATAAATCAACAGTCAATCTGGTGACTGGATTTGCAATGGGTCTACTGTAGACCAGGCCAACTATTTAGCTTTTGCCAGCTTAGGAAATTATTTTAACATTAATTTGGATGCACTAACTAAGTGCTCATCCATCAGAATATATAATAATCAAAACAATAATGCTGGAATATTAAAACATGCTGATCATAATCAATGCTCTGGTCACTTAGAAACATTAATGTACTAGCCAACTATTAACTTCAATTCTAATAGAGACTAAACTAAAATAAAATATAGTGCATGGACTTTGAAAAATATAATCCTCATGCCAAAAACAGGACAATGTCACATGGGAATGCCCATAAACACTTTTATACATCCCCATTCATATAATCAGACTATTATACTTGAATCTAGTGCAGATTTCATAATCTCTATTACTGTATTATGACCAAGAGATGATGAAAACATACAATATTCTAAAAACTTGAGAATCAAGTCACTGGAATAATTTTAACAATTAAATGCAAGTTTATTAACAACAATAAAAAAATAAAATTAAGGTTTCTAGGATAAGGCTATACATATATTAATTAAGCCTTCTGATTTTGATTACTACACAAAATTAAAAATCATCACATTATGATTTACATATAATTAATACAAAATTCAAATTATTACATTGATTTACAATACTTCTTAATGGATTTACATAAAACACATTCAGC
Organism: Epiperipatus broadwayi; assembly: GCA_028023455.1. Classification (NCBI taxonomy): domain Eukaryota; kingdom Metazoa; phylum Onychophora; class Udeonychophora; order Euonychophora; family Peripatidae; genus Epiperipatus; species Epiperipatus broadwayi. The sequence goes on from JAQFVV010006239.1 coordinate 179,628, forward strand.
ACACAGGCATGTGGCAATAACTTCTAAATATATTTGATTTGTCATAAAATAATAAAATAAATGATTAAAATTTGTCAATTTGACACATAGTGCAGTACAATTAATGAATAACATATAAATGAAATTCATTTTCTGCCATATCTGAATTTATCAAAATAATAATTCCATTTTGACTGTACATAAAATTCATATGTGCATATGTATATATAAAAATAATATAAATCAATTATTAATTCTCTCCTTACTATTTAAAATTTTATTTTTTCTTTAAAAAAATCAAATCTGGGTTTAACTGATTATTGTTAATTAATTATAATGCTTTTAGAATTATCTTTAAACTAATCTAAAAAGATTTGTTTTGGTTAATGAATTCAATCATTTCACTGACTCAAAATTTTACTTGCTTTTTTAAAAAAATATATAGATTTTTAAAATGTCATTTTTAAGGAATATTAAAAACAACTTCTTCAATAATATATATAAATCAACTTTCTTTTACACATTTGACTCAAGCAAATTATTTACTTATTTTATTTTAAGTTACAGGTTAAAATGTCATTTTAAGGCATATAACTCACATTATATATATATATGTGTGTGTGATGTGATGCATGTATATGCAGCAGCATATATCTAACAACTTCTTCAACTGACAGGATTCCCTTGGTGAGTTGGTATTGGATTGTCATCAATGAGATAGGTATAGTCCAGGTAAGTTGATCTGCAGTGATCTCCCTTCTGTCTAGGGCTTGATGGGCATCAGGTTAGAAAGCTATCTTGTCCACATCTGTACAGGCTAATTGATCCATTAGAAGTGGGCCTGGTTTCAGGTGTATCAATCTCCAGCATATAGAACTATAGAGCAGCTGCTCCTCCTGTCTTGACTTCAGCTACATCTGATCCATGGTAGTTAATTGTATAATTCTGGAAACCAACTCTGCAGTTATCTATTATTATTGCCAACTAAGTACAACAAACTAGCCAACTCTTCTGATCAACTTTTACAAAATCTATTAACCAAACTGTCCTAATCTTTCTATCCAGCCTTTTACAGCCAGATTGCTGAGGTAACAAAACACTAATTTAAAAACTGTTTTTATCTTTTTAATCCTTTTGAAAACAGGTTTGAAGTTTTATCAAAAGTATGATTGGAAAAAGTTGATTTCAATTAACTTTAATCCTTTGGAATTTTATAATCTACAAAGATTTTTAACTAGATGGTGAAATGTATACGTCTTAAATAAAGGATTTCTAAAATAAAGCACTGCTTGCTTTTAAAATTCAAAATCGGAATACAATATTAATATTTATTTAGACCTTTTTAATTATTTACTTCATAATGAAATTTTATTTTAAATTCAGAATAATTTAACCTTTTACAGTTATTATTATTCCAGGAAGGTAGAAAAATATCTGAAAAATTTGTCTGTGTTTATTTCTACTTTTCCTTTCAATTCTATATATATTTATGCACACACACTATATTATGGTGTGCCTTATAACAGTACTGTTATAATATATATGTGTGTGCTAAAAATATGGATATAAAAAACAACATTGTTCTCTTTTATATTACAATGATAATTTGACTTGATAAAGAAAGTATTTTGATTATCATTTGCAGAATCATACAATAATTCAGATGAAAATGCATATTTAGTGCATTCTATTTGTAACTTCAAAAACAAAAAGACAGCTTGTTTTGTAGAAGTGTTAAATTATGGTGATAGCATATTTATTCAAAACTAGAACACCTATCTTTTCTCTATTTTATCATCAACAATCAATTTAATCACCAAATTCCTTCTCATTTTATGGCTATTTCTGGTATCAGTGAGCACTAGGAGTTCAATTCTAAAAATGAATACATTTATGTATGACTTTAAACTTCTTTTCTATCAAGCTGTGAATATGAAATTCAAAAGCTTTACCAACCTATTGTGCAGTTATATAGTTTTGACACCAGATAAGTAACTTAATATTTTAGTAACTTCAGTTCTATTTCAATTGTAAGCATATTTTTCGCTGGATAGGAATTTTAATAATGATGCAACATCACTTTATTCTTTGAGATTGCTATAATAAATAACAGCATTTGTTGTTTTTCTACTCTATCACCATTTATTGTCCAGTTATCAGCAACCCCCAGTTAGTAGCAATAATTTAATACAATACCAAACCTGTTTCTGGCTTTTTGCTTCATTAATAAGTAAGTGCTTGAGGTTCAAAATTGAATCAATAAAGTTAAGTATCTAGCAGTTACAGCAGCCATATTTAGCTGGGAATCAAAATATGAAGGTTTTTTCATTCCAGGCAATTAGTTTGATAATAATAAAAATTAATCACATATAATAGCTATATAATATATATATGAAGGGGCCTAAAAGTAACCAGAATCATTCTCTGGTTTGCACACTTGTTGTAGTATATACTTTTGATGTTACATAAATCTTGCAGGAACCCTTCTGCATCAATTTCCAAATGACATTACCATGTAAAATCAAGGCACCATGTGATATATTGTTTTGTAAAGTGAATTTTTGTCTTTTTTTTTTATAATGGCTGAAAAGTTCGACAATGTGAAATTCTGTTTTCGTTTACAAAAACAGCTTGTCTTGCATTGGTGGTCGAGAGGTCAGCGCGACTGCCTTACAAGCAGTTGCCCAGGTTGCGGGTTCACGTCCCGGCCGATGCTATGACACTGGAAAAAAAAAAGCAGTTGTAATGCTTAAAATAGATTACAAGAAAGCTGATCTAATAAAAACACAAGTTTATGAGTGGTTTAATTGAAATGTTAAACTTACTATGTCCCTAAAAAGTGTTGCAAGTTAAGTCCAAAGTCAAAACAATGCTGATTTTTTTTTTTGCAAATAGCATTCTTCTCTCAAATTTAGTTTGTAATGGTCAGGCATTTTATGAGCAACTTCTGAAACATTAAAGAAAAGAGTTCAAACTACATCCCCACAAAGTGTCATCATCTTGAGTGTGAAACACTTTTTAATTAAATTCAGCAATTATTCAGCTTACCAATCAACCATATTCACTCGATCTCACTTTTTGCAATTTTTTTTTAATCTCTTGATTGAAAAAGTATCTCAGTTTTCTTCTTCTTTTTTTTTTTTGCAAATTTGGAAGTAGTGAAAAAAATGACAGAAACATTAAAAGACATAAGTTTGCAAGTACTTCTGGACTAATTTGAAAAATGAAAAACATGTTTAGACTAGTAGCGTATTGCATTAAATGGATAGTCATTTGGAAAAGATTAAATTTATAACACTTAAAAATAAATTTTAAAAAAATTATAAAATTTTGAGTACTCCTATGTCTATATATAATTGTACTAAAAAAATCCTTTTCAGCACATGTTTTATGCCTTAAATCTATTTTAACATTAAACTATTATTGCATATAGAATGCTATCTAGTGTGTTATAAAAGAATTAAAAATAAAATATAAATTAAAATAAAATTATGATAGAGATTCAATAAAAAATTGAAATAATTAATTACATAACATAACAATATACAGAATAAATAAAAATATACATTACACTTTATATATACTACTTTACTATATAATTTTATTTTTATTTTTAATTGATCAGTTATTACAATGTAGTATATATCTATATACAATAATAGGTTAATGTTAAAATAGACACTTAAGATTTGATAAGAGCATAAAACCATGGCTGAAAAAGATTTCTTATGTATAACTATTAATATATTATTTTTATATAGTTATTATATATGATATTTTTTTATTTATTATAATTTATATGAAAAAACAGCATAATGGACTTCATTAATTTCCATTTTTGATGATTAAAAAAGAATAAAAGATGGCTGCTAAATACATAACTGCAATGCCTTTAGCTTCAAATATTAAGTCTCAATAATAAAGAAAAAAACTGATCTCAGGAAGAAATCTAAATTGTACTACCACTTGGAATTTACTGATTATTGAGGCTTATAATAGAAGGCATTAGAATAGATATTCTGTCAAATTGTTGTCACACTTTCAGATTCTAGAATGGCCAGAGATACTTATAAGTGATTTCTAATCAGTGATATTTATTTATTATTATTAAGCTCTTATTCCAATTTAGTATTTAATAATAGAGATAAAAAAAATTATATATTAAATGCATTTATTGACGGTGCACTAAAAAAAGAATAAAATAATTGTTTCTTCAACTACAATTGGAATTTTCAAATTTAACTTGAAATAAAAGCATGGGGGGGGGGGGCAGAAACAATTAATTTCTGGACCTCCATGCTTTTATTTTAAGTTAAATTTAAAAACTCCAACTGTGGTTGAAGAAACAATTATTTTATTTCTTTTTAGTGCACCATCAATAAAAGCATTTAATATATATAAAAAAATATTTCTATTATTTTTAAGTTTTTAGTATTGGCACAGTAAATGTAAAACTATATTGTATTTTAAATTGGCTAGACACTTATAGTTGTTATATATGTATCACTAAAACTTGTTATAAAAAATAGGGATTGACTTAATTAATGTCTAGACATAAGAAATATCTAATGACATATATACAACAAATATGTATTTAGTTATGTGTACATAATTATATATGTGAAATAAATCAGTAAGTAAGTTTATTACTTATATTGATAGATTTTTTATTTTAAAACAGTTGTTTTTTAAAAAAATGCTTTTAAAAAAATTGTTTTAAATAATGCATTTTCTAGTTTTCTTTTTTTAAAAAGACAAACAATTGTTTTAAAGTAAAAATAAAAACAATTTATGGTTGTTGTCGAATAGCTACTATAACCCACTCGATGGCGCAGTTTTTACGCTTAAACTATAAAATATGATCATTCCCGGGCTGTTAATTATAATCATTTTGATGTGTTTTTTGTAATGCGAAAATAAAAACAAAAGAAAATCGTCTTTTTTAAATATTATTTAATTTTAAATATTATTTTTTATTAACGTATACAAATTAAATGATAATAATAAATGTAAAATAAAATAAACAAATTACAATTTGATTTGTCTTTTTTAGTTTGCTTTTTATTAGAAAAATCAATTTTTTATCGGAGATTTTTTTACTAGGTTACAGCTTTTTTTGTTGTTGTTGTTTACCGCTAGTTTTTATTTCAAATAGAATGATAACTAAAAGTAAAATTTGTTACGGTTACGTTTAGGGTTAGGATTAGGTTAGTTTTAGGGTTAGGTTTAGCGTTAATTTTAGGGTTATTGTTCTGTTGTTTGTAATGCTAAAATAAAAAATATCAAAATCATATTTTTGTAAATATTTTTTTACTAACATCTATAAAATAAATGATAACAATAAATGTAAACTATATTCACAAATTATAATAGTAGTTGGAGAAAAGAAACTAAAACTTTTTTAAACAACGACAAATATATATATAAAATGTTTATAATATATGCTTTTTATGACATTTAAAAAAACAGTGTACAATTCTACTTTTCTTACTGGATATTTTTGTGTTAACGCTCTTTTTTATTTTAAAAATATACAGACGGTACAATCTTCTTTGTCTCATGGAATGTTACGAACAGTACGTTACTTGAATTGTTACCTACTTCCAACTCACTTTATACATATATCTCGTCAACATTTACTACTTAAAACTTCAATACACTACGGTATAAAAAGTCTGTTAATTATTACTTTACAAAATCGGAACATTTCAATACTTTAAAATAAAAAAAAATCAAATGAAAACAACATTTCCATCCAATTCAAAAAAACACACCCTCTCCCCAAGCCATAACCATTTTATAAACTGTGCGATATTCGGAAAATGTATTTACTGCGTAAAACATACATGCTATACTGCGACGCGACATAGCGGCCTGCAATCTGTAGCACAACAAAAAACTTGTATTATAGAAAATGCAGGTTCAAAAGTGTTGGCCACAAAAACAGCATTTTTATGTGTTTTAGCGCGAAAACAGCGCCATCCAGTGGGATATAGGGCTCTTTGATGAATACCCAATTTTAAATAGAAAACTTACTTACTAATTTATCATATATATATATTTATGTATACATTTTAAATATGATATGAGTTTAAAATGATTTTTAAAATGTTATTAAATTTAAAAGAAAAAAAAAGTTAAATGCCCTCTTGCAGTCATTATTTTTAAAAAATAAAAATTTTAAGAATAATTGTTAATTGCAAAATTTAAAATTATTGAATATTTTTCATATTTTCCCCCTCCCTGTTTCACATCTATCAAACTATTTGATATACTGAAAAGATAATTGTTTTAGATAGATTAGGGTGATATAACTTAATTATATAGCACAAGGAATTCCATTGAATTCATATATATTAAATCTTGATTTTAAAATTTCATTCTAACTTGAAAAAGATCAAAGTTAAACAAACAAACAATCAGATTTTCCAAAATCAATAAAAAGCATTTAAAAATAATAATAGAGGGATAGAGGAATATGTTTTTGAAGATGAGTACCATTGTATTAGCTGATTTAATTCCAAAATGTTATGCCTCATAATTTATTAATAATCAGATTACAGTGAAGTCTTGAAATATACTGTACCAATATATATAATTTCAATTATATATTATCCAAAAAAAATAAACAAACAAAAAAAACTAAAATTAATAAAATGTTTTACATTTTACAATACTCAAACAGCCATTTTCCCAACTCTAAGTGTTGTATGCAATCACATCAAAAAAAAAAAGAATTTGTAAATACCATTTTCCTTTTCAGAATGCCATACACAAACATGTTTATTAGTAAAATTTATTTGGTTTTCATTGAAAGCACTACATTTTATTATTCCTTTACTATTCTTTCTGAATTTGATATAATGTATTTTATATAATAAAATGTTTTTATAAAATTTTAAATTATACTTAAAGTTAACACTGTCATAAGACATCAAAACAATTATAAATATCATAGTTTCTTAGTAATAAGATTACTATTATGTTTTTATATGAAAAAAAATTATTGAAGAAAAATATATCATCTAAAGCTTATTTAAATTGTGATGAAAGTCAATCTCAATAATTTGCTATTTACTTGATTTAAAATAGTAAAAAAAAAACAGTACAGTAAGTTATTTTTATTTTTTCAGAGAATGACAAGGGAATATACACTCAATAAAGTGTAGTTAAATGTGTCCCCTCAATTTATTATTAATATTAAGTTATTGTTATTTTTTAAAATTGTTTTTATTATAATTTTAATTTATATATGCATACTATACATATAAAAACATTTACATTTTATATATGTGCATATTGAAAAGTTACTGTAAACTTGCAATTCAATAAACAGTAAATATTCTATTGTAATCAAAGTTTGCTAAGATGAGGGAGACTTGGAACAAATGTAGCAGATATTGTTACTCCACAGTATATATAATAAGTCAGCAATGGATTGCTCTCCCCCTCCCTGGTATGGAGCATTTCTTCTCTATGTATATTCATGTGATCCTTCACTAGACAGACATATATTTCTGTATTGGTAAAGATCATTATGTTTCTTCCAATAAGATGATACAGACATAAATTCCTGTCTCATGATTTTTGTTATGCTAGCATTCTCATTTTGCATTTATCACATCGGTATATTAGTAAACTAGCATTGGTTTGAATGCTAACTGTTTGTCTGGAATTAAATGTTTGAGTCTTACAAATGCTTGGTTTTAGGCAATTTATTACTTCTAGCAAGATATTAAAATAATGTTAAAATATATAAAATTTCATTCATCTATGCATATTAGATAAATAACATGAATCAAATCTATTCAATAATAAATATTAGATAAAGAATCAAATCCACAAATTTGTTTTCATATTGTATGTGCATAATAAATGTGTTTTTGTCTCATTAATTCTGGTAATAACTTGTCTTATTATCTTTATTAATTCTATCAGTGATTAAAGATGTAAGTTTGAAATGTTATATTATAAAGTTCAGCTTTTCCATGAACTTGCGACTAGGGCTATAGATCAAATAAAATTTGAACCTCATTCTACATGTCTGCTTACTTTATAAATTTTTCTAGGTTCAAATAGCCTAGTGGCCCTGATAAGGCAAATGGGGGTAGAGAGGACACTGACAGATATAATTGGCTACCAAATGTGATACGATATAGTTACTCTGAGAATTTCAGAAAATTATGCAAGTAACAAATCTGCATAAATATAGATAATGTAGTAGTGAACAATAGTAAAGTATGGCCATTATTACCATCATATATATATATTGTAAAGCGAAGAAAATTTTTTGAAATGAATAATTTTTTTTTTTTAACATTAAGCTATTGATTGCAATGTGATTTAAACGTAAGAAATTGTGCACATATGCAGAAATGCAAAGTATGAAACTTGTAAAATATGGTATAAATAGTAGTTTTAGGAAAGACAGATTAATAAATTAAAAAGGGGGGAGGGAACTGTTGAGTAGGAGGCACATGCTTGTCTGATGTAAAAAGGAGAGAATAGACAATATAAAATATGTATTTTTTTATATATAACTACTAACCATATGAACTTATTAAAAATAATTTTAGTGTATAATTAATTTGTGTTTACTAATCCTAAGTAAAAAAAAAATTATTGTTTTTGTTTTTTGAGGAAAAGTCTAAACAAAATTTATTTAAATAGAGTAAAGTTTTAAAATACAGAAACAAAAGATTACCTGTTAATTTTTCTTTTAAGTTATTTTTAATCTATAGTATGATGGAAATGAATTTATTGAAAGGTAGTGGCAAACATGTCCTAATGGAATATTAATTCCACAGATTGTACGTCAGATAAGAGATTAAAAAAATTACTAGTGACAGAAAATATTGGTGTTTCCTGCTTTAAAGCAAGCTAACCAATAAAGATGAGTATGCACACACAGACCAGAGAGAAAAACCATCATTACCAATGAGAACCACACTGAGCTAAGAAAGATCGATTCTGAAATTTCTTGATAAGAAATACGAACAGATATAAAAAAAGAAGAATTATGTCCGATCATGATTAGAAAGGTTATTATTATTTATGAAAACTTTTTTTTCTATTTGAAAGAAAAAAAAAATCTTTGGACCTGTAATGCAGTCAACCATGATGCAGGGGTCACAAACACCTCTCCCCTCAGTTGTGCTGATTGAGGGGGACTTCCAGGATGACAGTCCTGAAGGATAGAAAATATTGGACTCACCTCCAATAAGAAAAAAAAATCTAATCAGTGATGGATAAAGTCTTGAACTGAGATGCGAAGTGCATAAAAACCATAGAAATGACATTCAACAAACCTGTCACAGTCTGAAGCATCCCCTGAAATAAAAGAGAAGTTTGAACTTTTAAATGAAATTTGAACTGTGAACTATTTAACTTAAAAAAATATGAACTTTCCATTTTAATAATAATTAAATCTGAACATTATTTCTTCTTAAAGAAAATCCCTTATCTTAAATTCCCATTTACCTATTTCATATGTAATAAATATTTTATGTAAACATGTTTGCTGCATGACTGGAGATCAACTCATTAATTAAATTAAGATGCCATTGATGATGAGCATAACTTAAAAATCAATATAAAGACACTATTTGGCATATCCCACAATCTCTTGTCATGTTGTAAACATCTAAATTTTGCTATTATCATTTCCATCCTCATCCAATTAAATTAATAAATGTAAAGTTAGGTGTAAATGACTGCATAGACTCATTAAGATTAGGTTAAGTAGGATTAATTTGGGCTAATTGTTTCGCAGTTGAATCAATGCTGGTGAATGAATGTATGGATGTTTTATATCAATGTATTCTGGAAAGGCACATTAGATTCTCATTCCCTTGTGTCACGTTAGCATACAGGGTATATCATGCAGTTGAATGCATGGCCTGAAAATGGTAGCCATTGCATTACCAATGGTAGTAGAGATATACCTATGTTATTGATTTCTTATGCTCTGGATGAGGACTATAAGTTGGCAATGGACCACTATACCCCCTTTTCAGTATGGATTTCTTTTTCCACATATATTCATGTGATTCTTCACCAGACAGACACACATTCTTATATTGGTGAAGACCATTATGTTTCTTCTAACAAAATCATGTTACAGATGTAAATTCCTGCAATCATGATTTTTGTTATGCTAGCATTCTCATTTTGCATTGACCACATCGATATATCGATAAACTAGCATTGGTTTGTTCACAAAATTTTGGTCTGAAATTAAAAGTTTGAGTCTTTTTAATGCTTAATTCGATGTAGTGTATTACTCCTAGCAAGATATTAATATAGTGTTAAAATATATTCAATTTATCCCTCTGAGCAAATAATAATAAATGTTGAAACAATTAATTCAGTCGTCAAAATTTTTGTGTTTGAGATGTACGTGCATAATAAACATGTTTTGTTTAATTAGTTTGGTGGTGACTTGTTTTATTGTTATTAATTTTTATTTCAAATCAATTTGTATTTTCTAAAATTTATATTTTATATCTTAAAGTTCACTTTCTCCATGAGTTTACAACTAGGGTTGTCAGTCAAATAGAAGTTGAAACTCATCCGTACATAACTGTATACTTTATAAATTTTTCTAGGTTCAAATAGCCTAGTGGCACCCTGGTAAGGCAGATAGGGGTAGAGAGAGAATTTACCATTATAATATATATATATAATGAGATCAATCAATGTAAAATATCTTTAAAATAAATTGTATGACTGATTTAATATTCATTCTTTCTAAGCCTACGTTTTTTAAAAAATCTCTTTACAAGAAAATGAGAGGAAGTGCTTGTAAAAATTATCTTATGCTACTAGATATATTTCAATTAATTATTATAGCAATGGCATGAACAATAATCTCAAAGAATTACATACACACATATATATATGTGTGTGTGTAAATAATATAAAACAGCTTTTAAACAAACCATTCAGAGTAATTGCTTCTTCAACAATCCCCCCAAAAAACGGAACAGTGAACAATGAAGTAATTATCAGGCATGATAATTTCTGAATAGTAAGTACTCCGATGTTTTTTCTTTATAAAATAACTACTTATCCATTTTCTGAGAAATATTGGAGGGTAGTTGGGTTGATTATGAGTCAGTCACCTACAAAATAAAAATAATTCCAAGACTAGTTGGAATCTGCAAAAAATTTCAAAGCTGATCTAGGCAATAATAAAATAATTATTTATTTTTTAGGAATGAAAATTTAACCATTCATTTCTTTAAGTTATTGTTTGAAAAGCTTAATAAGTTTATAGTAACTAATTCTCATCAGGTAATAATTATAATTTCATTAAATATTGTATCTGATAATAAGGTAATTGTAATAATTTATAGCAAGGGTAAAAAAGGTTATTCTTTATAATAGACATTCTATGAATAAATGTTCAGAAAACATAAAATGCATTTTTTTATAATTATAAAACACACACCTAATATATTCTGCAGACTATTATAATAGTTCAATTTCTCTTAGGTGAAAAATTTATTATTGAATTTAATGTTTTTTTAATTTAATTTTTAGATAATAAATATGTTGCAGCAGTTTCAAGAAATCTGTGAGGAAAGGAACATGTTAGTGAGGAAAGCAGAAGATTTTGATTTGGCAAATTTCATTACAAAAAAAATCATTCTCAGTATAAAAGACAAATCAAAAAAGTATAAAAAGTCAAAAGTTTAGTTTTTCAGAGACAAGAATGCTTTATTTCAATATTCATTTCCAAAACCTCAATTATTTTTTATGCATTATCTTTAAAACACCTTTTTGTAAATAGTTTAAGTTTTCATTAGATTGAAGCAACATTCAAAATAAGACATGCAATAGTAAGCACCCATCAATGATAGCATGAATTAGAAAAAAAAATTAAAAAACATTTGAAACATAGTTTCAGAATTTTGAGATTATTAAATCTGAAGTGAAAACATCATAAAGCGTTTCTAATTAATTTCTATACTATTTCAATTTGCTTCATTTTCAATATAGGAAGAGAAATAATTTGTTAAATTTTAAAATGGAAGTGATCATATATCTTTGCTTATTTTTTATTTTATTATGAAAGCTGTTGGTATTGCCGTGTATTAACAAAATCTTTACTCCGTGTTATTATTTATAATACCATAATGCTTTATTTAAACACAAACTTCTACAGTACACTCTACTTTTAAAACTAATTACTACTAAAATATATACATGAAAAAGTCTTTTTATTTGCTGTGTGTTGAAAAGTTCACACCTTTCTGGATTTATCTGTTCATTGGTTCAATTATCTCATTATTTCAATTCGTCTGTTCTTCTGCATTTCTACCAATCAAATTGTACTCCTAATTTCTCTGTGGTCTGGCTTGTTATCAATTTCTCTAAACGTAATCCTTTGTCTTCTATAATCCGTTTTATATTTTTATATTCCGCCATTCCAAAAAACAAAATATATGTTGTAATTTCACTTCTGAAATATTTCTTTTTCTTTTATCAAACACTTCACTTCCTCCCCTCATTTCAGAAGTCGAAATATTTCCATTACACATAGTCTTTGAATCGTTCGGGTAATCGTCTATTTCTTGTAGGCCTGGGTGACTTATTCTTGTATTGTTCGTGTTTGTCTTCACCATTTGTTGCTATCGCAATTTGTCTCTCTTCTTCCTCTTTCCCTGTACTATTAATTCCACTCTCCTTAGTGTCAAACTTCTTATCCTCACTTGGTATCCAATACCATTCCTCTGACATTCTTTTTCGCATGTGGTTTATGTGTCTTCTATGTATTCTTTCATTTGGACCATTTATTTCATATATCTTGTTTGACATCCGTTGTTTAATTGTTCCCTGAATCCATGTCTTCCTTAATATGTCTCTGAACCAGACTGGTTCTTCATTCATAAATTCTTTATCCATTTCATCATGTTGTATTATATTGCTCTCCTTTGGATATAATGCAGTTAATTTTGTTCTCAATTTCTGTCCGCATAGTATTTCTGCTGGTGATTTACCCGTTGCTGTTGATGGTGTTGTGTGTTGCGTCATCATGAACATTTGTAGCGTTTCTTGTATATTTTTTGTTCCAGTTTTTTTCAAATTTTGTTTCACTTGTTGTACTGCATTTTCCGCTAGCCCATTTGATTGAGGATGATATGGTGGTGACCACACTTGTTGAATATCATGTTCTTCACAAAATTGTTGCATTTCTGTTCCAGTGAATGCAGCACCGTTGTCTGATACCAATACCTCCGGGTATCCATGAATCGCAAAAATATTTTTAAGGCATTTGATTGCTTCATTCGCCGTCGTGTCTCGTACTTTATGTGCTTCTATCCATCTGGATTGTGCGTCTACAAGTATCAACAACATTTTCCCATCCACTGGTCCAGCATGATCTATGTGTACTCTCTCCCATGGTTTCTTTGCTGGCTTCCATGATGTCAGGTTCTTTTGTGGCATTGCAGCATATGTTTGGCATGAAGCACATTTCTTTATATAGTGTTCGATGTCTTCATTTATTTTTGGCCACCATACGTAACTACGAGCTAGAGCTTTAGCACACACAATTCCTGGATGTCCTTCATGTAGTAATTTTAGTACTGCTTGTCTTCCCGCTGTTGGTATTAGCACTCTATCGCCCATTACAATACATCCCTTACATATTGATAACTGTTGTCTATTTGACCAAATCCCATTTGATACGTAACTTGGTTTAGTTTCTGGCCATTCATTTCTAATCCATTTTATTAATTTTTTATATCCCTTGTCTTCTCTCGTCCACATTTCCACAGTTTTACTATTTAATTTGTTTGATTTCATCGCATCAATGTAATTAATTTCTAATTCTTCCTTTCCTGTTTCATCTATATCGGGCAATCTTGATAGAGCATCGGCATGAGCTATTTCCTTCCCTGGTTTATAAATCAGCACGTAGTCATATGCAGCCAGTATGTTCCGCCATCTTAACATGCGTGGGCTTATATGTTCTGGAGCCTGTCGGTCATTCCCTAATATCGCTAGGAGGGGTTTATGATCTGTGATGATTTGAAAAGGTCTACCGAAAACAAACTGATGATATTTTCTTAGTGCAAAAATAATTGCCAAAGCCTCTTTGTCTATCTGACTATAATTTCGTTCTGCCTTCGATAATGTCCTTGATGCGTACGCAATCGGTCGTTCGCCGTTTTCCATTGGGTGTGCCAAAACCGCTCCCACACCTATTTCAGACGCGTCCGTCATAATTCTTACTTCTAATGCGTTATCAAAATGTGTCAACAGTGTATCTGCAGAAAGTAGTTCTTTTGTTTTTTCAAACGCTTCTTCATGTATTTGCGTCCATTCCCATTTTTGTCCTTTTCTTAACAACTGATATAATGGATTTGCTATCATTGCTTTGCTTTTTAAAAAAATTTCAAAAAAATTAATAAGCCCTAAAAAAGCTTGCAATTGTTTGACATTCTTGGGTCTCTGCGCATTTTTTACCGCTCGCACTTTCTCTTTTATCGGTCTTTTCCCATTGTTAGAAATCACGTGTCCTAAAAATTCTAGTTCTTGCGTTTTCCATAAGCATTTTTCTTTGTTCAGTTTGATCCCCGCATCTTTTAATTTATTACATACTTTAGTCAATCATTTACGTAACTCACTTTCTGTTGTGGCTGTGATCAGAATATCATCATAGTATGGCGTCACTCCCTGTATTCCATGTAATAATGTGCTGAGTTTTGCCTGAAAAATATTAGGTGCTGTTGTCACTCCGAACGGTAGCCTATTGCATTGAAAAAGACCAAAAGGTGTGGTTAGTGTTAACATTTGAGCTGTTCTATTCGTTACCTTAATTTTATGGTAGGCGGCGTTTAAATCTAACTTTGCAAAGAAAAAATTTTCATTTGCTAAACCGGCTAACAGCTCGCGAACGTTTGGAACTGGATACGCCCCTTTGGATAAAAATTTGTTTACCGTTACTCGGTAATCCCCACAAATTCTAGCTTGTCCATTTGGCTTTGTCACTATTACAATCAGTGTGGCCCATTGAGCGTCTTCTACCGGTGTCAAAACTCCTTCGCTTACTAGTTTCTGAATTTTTTGTTTTACTTTTTCATGTTGTGCAAACGGAATCTTTCGGGGTTTGCACACAATTGGTCGGGCATTTTTACTTAATTCTATGTCTACTGGGTCTGATTTGAAAACTCCTACTTGTTCTGAAAAAAGTTCCGGATACGCTGTAATGTATTCCTGTTCGAACGACATGTTTTTTATGATTGTTACCGTAATTCCTAGTTGTTCGAACCATTCTCTTCCTATTATCGGGGCTATGCTTCCTTTTACTATATAAATAGGTAGATTTAATATTTCTTCTTTGTACCTAATTGGAATCTGTGTTTTTCCTTTTATTATTACTGTGTTTCCGCTGACGTCTTTGACTCTAATATTCGTTTTCTGTATTATGCATCTTTTATGACTTTGGTAATATCGTTCCATTTTTCTTCTGATAAGAGTGATATTGCCGAACCACTGTCGATTTCCATTTCTATGTCTTTTCCATATATATTCAGTGTTATCATGTATTGTTTTTGGATTTGTGCGCACACATTTTTTTTTACTTCATATTCCGTATGTTGTTTATCTTGAGATTTTGGATTTCTGCAGACTGATATTAGATGTCCTTTCCTTCCACAATTATAACAGGTATATGAACGCCATTTGCAGTTTTTCAATATGTGTCCTTGTTTTCCACAACAGAAACACTTTTTTGTTTTCCTCGGTCATTCCATTCTTTCGTATTTGTGCTCTGTTTTTTCCCTTCTGTTTTATGTATTTCCCATGACTGTTCATCATTTATCTTGCCTCTGAAACACATTGCTTGTTCCATTACGAGCTTGTACGCTATCCCTTTCCGTATTGCTATGTCGTAGGTCAAATCTGGTTCCATTAACAAATTTTGCCGTAGCCGGTCTTCATTCATTCCCCATAACAACTGATCCAGTAGGGCTTGTTCTGCGAACTCTCCGTATTGGCAATCTCTTACTAATTGTCTCAAAATTATATCGAAATCTCATGTTTTCACCTCTCTGTTGTCTTCTATTCCGCAAGGTTAATCGAGCCATGAACTTCGATGGTTGTGGGCTAAAATAATTGGATAACTTGTTTATAATATTTTCGTATTCTGTTTCATCTGTTGTTGGCCCATTCATTAGTTTATGTATCACTTCAATTACTTTTTGTCCCGCGAGGCATAAAAGAGCTGCTACTTTTTTATTATTCTCCGTAATGTTATTTAATTTAAAAAAAATTTTCCAGTTGAGTGACGTATAACGGCCATTCACCCGCATTTCCGACGTCGAACTCCGAGATGCTTCCTTGTCCTAAAGACATTTTAACTTGTCCGTCCGTAGGTTCAACTTTTCATGGCGACTGCGTCAAGTTTTGCCGTGTATTAACAAAATCTTTCCTCCGTGTTATTATTTATAATACCATAATGCTTTATTTAAACACAAACTTCTACAGTACACTCTACTTTTAAAACTAATTACTACTAAAATATATACATGAAAAAGTCTTTTTATTTGCTGTGTGTTGAAAAGTTCACACCTTTCCGGATTTATCTGTTCATTGGTTCAATTATCTCATTATTTCAATTCGTCTGTTCTTCTGCATTTCTACCAATCAAATTGTACTCCTAATTTCTCTGTGGTCCGGCTTGTTATCAATTTCTCTAAATGTAATCCTTTGTCTTCTATAATCCGTTTTATATTTTTATATTCCGCCATTCCAAATAACAAAATATATGTTGTAATTTCACTTCTGAAATATTTCTTTTTCTTTTATCAAACACTTCAGGTATTTTTTTTAAAAAAAAACCCGGAAGTTTCATTTTATTGAGAAAGCTATCAGCATTTTTTTCTGGACGTTTCTGAACATATCGAATTACATTAGTAAAAAAAACAATATAAAATATCAGATTTTGAACTCATTTACGTTTATGGATAATTCTTTATCATGCCTTTCTACAAAAAAAAAATGAAGGCTAATGACTTTATTGCTCAAGAGTTCATAATAAGTTTGAGCACCAGAACAGTGAGCATCAGAATCGGCCCTGGGACCTCTGGATCCCAAGTTGGATGCTCTACCACCCCACCAAACCACACACAACATTTCTTTTTAAAAAGTAATGAATTGGTTTGACTTACTAGATTTCTAGCTAATTGGTATCTTACTATATATTAAAATATAAATCTGACTTTTCTTGAAAATTTCACTTTTTGATAAAATTTCTGAATTCCTGGTAGGTTTTTGTACTTGAGTGAAAAAAAGTCATAATTTTTGAGTAATATTTTATTTGCTTAGTGAGAATTTATAATAAATAATAGAGAGAATAAAAAGACATGCAATATAGTTGAGTTCTAATTTTGATAACCCAATTAGTTATGGATAGCTATCTATCCATTTACTTATCAATATTGATGGTTAGTTTAGTGGGTTACATCAGTTACCTAAAAGAAAGATCCCAAGCCTGATGAGAACCTGCTGAAGCATTACACAAGTTGATTTAATAATACTTGCTTTTTGTATCAAATTCTTTGTGGCTTTTCTTAAGATCACCAAATAAAACAACTCATCTTTCATATTTTTCTTGTAATAAGCAAACATAGCTAATTGAGAGTTATTTGAAACATACATTGATTCATTCAAGGCTAAGCTAAAAACAAAATATTTCAGACCTCTCACTAGGATGGCAGAAATACTATGTTCTCTATTATGTAGATGCAGTGATATCATTCACATTCTTTTTAGAATAATTCTGTATGTGGTATTAGTCATGAGTAAAATTCTAATGTCAACAGAATATTTTATTGCATGCCTAAGCTAGATTTTAAGTTTTATCTTGTGATTGATGATCATATGATTAAAAATATATATGGAATTTTTTTTACCTTTAACAATAAAGATAAAATTTTCTCATTCCAAATCATAAACTTTATTTTTATAATTCTATTCTTACATTCTATTGCTCAATCATTTTAAACTATTAAAAAGTATTTTATAAAATTTATACCATTAATGGTTGTAACTGAAAAATTAATAACCATTCCATGTTAAAATCAATTTTAAGTAATCATTAATCCAGAGTAATGTTCTTTTAGAATGATTAGAGAAATAAAATTTTCTATACAAGGCTTGAATAGATTCAGGTAATGCAGCTTATTAGCAGACTGCATTTAACATGCTTCTACTTGCTTGAACACATTTGAAATACTCTTGGTACATTTATATATAATGTATACAACAATAGTTCCTTAAATTAAACTATGTTAGTTAGAAAATGTGAATTGTCAAATGTGTTAGTTAAAAACAGGTATTACCATATTTTAAGAATTAACAATGACAATAAATATTATCTCAGAAGCTGCATTTTGTCTATCTTTGATATGAACATAACATACCATCAATATTTAGAATGCAACTAGACAGGATATATGGAGAAATAAATTAAAATATTATAGAGTAAATTAAAATTACCTAATTTTTATTTCAATCAATTATTGAAAACTTAAAATAAGGTACACAAATTAATGATCTTAATTTGTAATATTAATTCATATTTCACTTTTTACATGACACATTATTACATTTTACGTCTTTAAATTATAATGATGTGTATAATTAATAGCAATAAAGTTTAAATTTATATAGTTTTGATAAATTAGTTGTTAAAAGTTTACAAACATTTCACTTCCTACGACCATACATAAAATGTCAATTGCAAGTAATATTTAGTATACAATTGAACTAATATTAATTTTCTTAGCTACAACATAATATTGCTATTTTTGAAATAATGATTTGAATTGTAGATCAGAATATAGAGAATTACAATAAAGTGCATTAATGAAATAGAAGTCACACTAAATCATCATTATCAGTAATGATTTTGCCTAATCATATTATTTTATTGCCTAGTTATTACAACATCCTTCAAGAAGAAAATTTATTCTTTATACATTGAGACTCAGGTTCACTATTATATTAGATATATTATGATTTAAATACAATAACATTTTTATATGACAATGAAGAATGTTTATTGGTTGCCCAAAATGTTGTCATTCATATATTTAAAATTTCCACTACAGGCTCACAACTAGTAATCTTGGATTTGGTAAATATCGATACAATCATTTTTTCATCTACTTATTGTATTTCTGGTCTTATTCTGAAATCCATATGACAAATGAATTTGAATTTTTTTTTTCTTTTACACATTCCTTCACAAGGAGAGTGCCTATTTTTTTTTTTATAATCTTCATTGTCATTTATTTATTTTGTTTTGCATTCTTTTATTCCTATTGTTTATTAATTTTTGATATTTTATTGATAATATTTGTAACAGGCTGCAATCAAATATGTAATGACAATAAAAACAGATAAATAATCAAATCACTTTATTGCTTGTGAATTCATAAAACGTTTGATAGCTGGATGTGCTAGAACTGGAATTGATCCAGGTACCATATGACTCCAGATTCCCACAGTTAATCACTACACTAAACCACATAGAGCAGTAATAATAACTAAACACAATCATTTCAACAGCAAACACTATGCCAAATTGCAAATTGCAAAATGCAATCATGCTCAAACTAAAGAAAGCAGTTATAAATTAATGTTGCATTCTATATTGAAAATTAAACATAAAGTCATTGATATTATGCCTAGGAGTTAGAAGTGGCTTATCAATAGTATCCAATAATCTTATTTTAAAAGGGCAGGTCTACAATTTGACTTTAGATCCTTTGTCCTTTCATCTTTGAATAATAACAGTAAATGTCATGCTTTAACAATTTTAAATTTTTAGTTTCATATGAAGTGGAATATGTATCTGCATTATATTTCATATTTATATCAATAATGAAATGACTGTATAAGACTACTATATGCAATGACTTTTCACTGGAATGGCTACATTCTTGTTATGCAATAATTTGCTAATCACTTTTTCAATGAAATAGCAATGTTTTGCTTGATAACCACATGAATATGTTTTCAATAGATAAGATTTTATTTTTTCTTGATGGTAACATTGCCCCCACTTTGTTAACTATCAAAATTATCTTTTCATGACTGTAATATTTGAAAAATAATAATAGTTTTCAAAATTAACAATAATAGATTTGCTAAATGTTTTAAATTTAGATACAAGTCTATTTTATTCTTCATAAAATCTTTTAGTGCCTTTAAATCAGTATCCCTTTGATCTTAGTTTGGGTCATGTCCTGACATCTGGAGCCATTGAACTAAAATAAAACCATAGCATCCTAACAAGAAGTTAATTTGAGATTAATAGGTTTAAAAATATAATGTCATTATTAAATAATAAAGCAATGAAAGTTTCCTTAATTGATGTCAAATAGAATTAAAGGATGCACACCTGTCTCACCTATGATTTTTGACCAATGCCATCAATGAAACCCCTTAATTTATTTTGTTCTTTTAATTACGCATTTAGTCAAAGTTCATTTTCTCTCATTTTAATAATAAAGATAATTTACAAAGGGAAAAAAATATTCATTTTGAGATAATTGGAAATTTTAACATTTGACAGTAAGAGAAGAAAGATTATAAGCAAGAGGTGACCTCAATTAATTTAAGCACAATAGCCTCTTCTTTTTTTTTTTAATATAAAAAAAAAAAGTAAAAAAAAAAGAGAAGACAGAATGAACAAAAAAAAACTCAAAGTCTAAAACAAATATATTCTTTTTAAAAACAATTAAATACTTTTTGTCATTTACGTATATATGCATACATCCACATATTCATTATACAAAATGTTTATTATTTATGATCTTGAAGATTTATGTCAAATAACTATAAAATTCTATGAAACAAAATCATACTTCCCAAATTCCTTCTAGATACTTGAGTAATAAATGCATCAGTACAATTAGATTCTTGCAGTAGACTTCTAGTTAAATGTTTTTCTTCTATTAAGAAGCACTGAGTTAGGAATATTCTCCACCCAATAGCTGTTCTTTATTTTTATCTTGCATTTGAAACCACCCGATTTGAAATATCACTTAAAATATTTTTACTCCATGTAAAGCAGTCTTTATAGCTATATGCAATCTGTCTTCTATGCATGTTTGCATAATATGAATTTTATATAAAACAGATTTACCTTTCAGGTACATGTTTATCATTATTATGGTGCACAATGTGAAAATATTTTTGAATAAATAAAAATAAGCACAACAGTACATAATAAAAAATGATCACACAGCATGAGACATACCTAAAATGAAGATTGTAGTGACGTGGATAACATTTTTCAAATTTGTTTTCACTTTATATATTTAAAAGATAGTTTGTGTAAGCTTGGATTTATATAAATTAGATTAATATAAGTAAATAAATGCCTGTAGGTCTGTCACAAGTCATCCAGAGTAATAGTTGAGGCTTTTAATTTTTGGCAAAAAGATGGTTAAAATAATCATTGAGTATATATTGATTTCATCTTCAACTTAAAATTAATAGGCATCAGTAATGTATTTTTTCCAATTACAGCACATTATCACCATTTCTTAAGCTTATACAAACTGTTTACACAGAGTATCACTGGTGGCGCTACTGTATGGAGAATTTAGCCTCTGTGGTTTTTCCAATTACATTAGTTCAAATAGATAAATAAAAATCATAGAATAATACAAATCTGATGTCTTCTATTAAACAAAAAGTGAATTATCAAAAAATTGTTTAAGAATTAGATTTTAATTGCCATATAGTATACTGTATACTGATTTGTAGCTTCTGGAGTATGAAGAGAGATGTCACTAGTGTGCTGGAAAAAAAGTGAATGTATATTTATGCATTAACTCAAAAACAGCTAATTTGATCTATGTAAGTATAAAGATAAAAGGTAAAAAATGTTAATTTAGAATACTTTTATTTTCATATTATTTATGAATTGTATAACTTTTTCTATACATTTCAGAAAAAGTCCTGTAATACAATTAATACATTCTGAAAACATGCATTATAAAAATCTATACTTTAAAAAACAACTGGACTTACAAAAAATGAAAATTAGAAGCTATAAAATTTTGTAAATAATAAAAAAATAATAATATTAAATACAATAAAAATTTGAATAATAATATGCATTAATATGTATTATAATGAGAAAGATGATAAATGATCTCCTATACTTATTAAATTCATCAAAAAATATTGTATGTGAGATGAAATATTCAGTTATTCAAAATCAATGTTAAAAAAAATCTAAAATTATATTTTGATCAATATTAATACTATTTTGATCAATGTTCTTTATTAATGGATACCAGAACACATAATTAGTGCAAAACAAGATAAATAATAAAATAGACATTTATCAGGTTTTGTTATTTTGGAATAAAACTAAATACTTCACACTTTGAATTCTATTTAACATATCTAACCATTTATGTTTACACTAATGTAATAATGGTAATAAATCAATTTAAAGTGTAAGTAATTATTATTTAAATAAGTTAAAACATAGATTACATAGAAAATTTCTTCCATTACTTTTTCATTCTATTGTATTTTTCTTATGCAAACAATTTTAGAATTGAAAGATTTCTATAAAAATAAAATTAAATATAGTTAGTGGCATATTTAGATTTACACAGCAAAGCATTATTCGTAATAACATCTACATGACAAAACTAAACATTCTTTTCTTTCTAAATTCAATAAATAATTGTACTGGCAATATTAAAAATATTCTTTTTAATATTTAACAAAGAGTATCCTAGTTTTATTTTATTTTTTTATTTTCCTTATATATACGTCAAGTATTTCAATCACAAGACTTCATGAATAATGTATGCACACATAAATGTGTATATATAATACAAACAAAATGCCCATTAATTAAAAAACTATTGTAATCACAATATTTTTATAAAGTTTGTTTTTATATGTGTAATAAGTGATATTTATAAAATTTATTGTACTAAGTGATTATAAATGATATTAGTAAAATATAAGTTATAAATAATTAAATGTTATGATAAAAATTTAAAAATTATGGATTATTTATTTTGGATTATGGAAATAATAAATGTAAGAATTTGTATTATTATTTTTTATTTTTATTTTTTGATTTTTGTAATGTAAATATTATATAAGTTGTTTATTAAAGTTGATGTAAATAAATTTGTTTAAGTTGTTTTAAAAGTGTGTAATTCATTATTTTAGATTTGAAGTAATTTGAATAAAATAATATTTGAAATATGAATTAAATTATTATTATTATTTTTTTTAAAAAAAAAATAATATTTTTTAATATGATTTATAGAAATTCTTCATTAAATATTATGTTATAATGTAAAATATTATATAATATAAGAGTATAATATTATTTATTGAATATTATTAAATTATAAGATTTTATTATATTTTAATTAAGATACTATATAAGATAAAAGAATGTAGATGATTTATTGTTTTCTTAATGATTAGTAGTATAAAAAATAGATAAGTTATATAACTGGAGATTGTTATTATTAGTTATTTATTATTATTATAAGTTAGGTGTAGTTAGGTTTGATATTAAATCTTATATGCTATTGCAGAAGTATTATTACTTTAAGATAATTAAAAGAATGAGATTATTTATTATATTCTTTGATAAAAAGATTGAATTTATTTATTATTATTATTGAAGTTAGTTAATTTTATAAAGAATAGAGTGTATAATTATTATGAGATAA
The DNA here is from genome assembly GCA_028023455.1 of Epiperipatus broadwayi. NCBI lineage: Eukaryota > Metazoa > Onychophora > Udeonychophora > Euonychophora > Peripatidae > Epiperipatus > Epiperipatus broadwayi. The sequence goes on from JAQFVV010006239.1 coordinate 203,351, forward strand.
TAAAGAGGTAATATATTTTATGATTGAGATAATGTTTAGAAGAATATAATTAAATTAATTACCTTTATTTATATTTGTTTAATAAATTATTTAATAATGATATTGAAATATTATTTTGTTATTTAAATGTAAGATAATATTATAAAATATATTATAATATTATATATTTTAAAGTAAGAGATTATAGGGGACATATATATGAGTTGGCTAAAGATATTGCTATTGTGTAATTGATTAGTGTTTTTAATATGGAATCACAGCCTATTTTAAATGATTATGGTTTATATAAAAAAATTGCAAAATGGATAAATAAAAAAAACTTTTAAATTAACTACATAATTATATTTAAAGTCCTCAAGATGATTTGAACATCAGCAGATACAGTTAACACTTACATATAATAAACTGTCTTCAGTAACTGAAGCTATATATAGATATTATGAAAACTTTCCAAGCCATAACTGAATACCTACATACTAAAAACTGACTACAAAAATTTCAATTTTATATTTAAAACTGTATTGGAAATCATTAATATTTCTTCTGAGAAATGGGGTAATTTTGATTATATATATCCATGTAAAGTTGAAAGAAAAAGTAAAAATAAACAGAGACAAAAAATTTTTCTAGATGCTTTTTATATTATACTGGAATAACAAACAGTTAAGGGTTAAATAATTCTGAATTAAATGTTTTATTATAAATTAAACATTTAAAAGGTCTAATTAATATTTTATTAATTCTCATTTTAAAATTAAAACAAGCATGTTTTTATGTTACAATAGATATACTGGTAATTATAAAATTCTACTACATATTTTGGTTAGCAAATTTTTTTTAATTAAAGCATGTATAACATATTTTGATTAAAATGCTACAAAGTTGTTTTTCAAAGGATTAAAGTAAATCGAAGAGTCATTAATTTCTTTTAACCAAAATAGAGAAAACATTTTTAATTACTATATCCCCCCCCATCTTGACTATAAAAAGATTGGAAAAAGATTAAGGGAGGTGTTTTTAAAAGTTTTACAGATTATGACATAGTTATCATGAAGTTATAAATGAAAGCAAGAGAATGCATGTCCAGTTGCTGCTACTAATTCACTATGGTAGAGTTTGGATTCACATGTAAGAAAGGGCCTGCTTTCTGTGTTCTCCATAGCCCATATTGTGTACATTAATAATACTAAGTGGCTAAAGAGTATTGATAATGATCAGCATGTTTTTATTATCCCAGCATTATTTTTACTTGTTATATTCTGGTGGATTAGCACTTAAGTTAGTGCATCCAAATTATTGTAAATATAATCTGCCCAAGTTTATACCAAGGGATAAATAATTAGCCTGGTTTCAAGGGACTGCTTTCAATTCAGTCATCAGATTGATTGTTGATTTTATTTTTTGATAGTTTTTGTTGATGATTGATCTGTAATACTGGTTAACTTATAATTAGTCTTTTTTGCTGATCTCTCATTCCTGTCATCATATTCATTATATTATTTGTATAATTTAAATTTAAATTTGATTCATTAACTCACCCCCATCTTTGTACCATTACAATGCATAGCCTACTTTTTTTTTAACTAAATCAATAATTTTCATTTCCTCCTTTAATGAAAGTACTTTACCATGTTTTTCTTAATTCTCACTCATGATTCTGAAAAAAATACAGTATTTTATTAAAGATATATAGAATAATACTTTTTGAAGAAAATACTTGGAAAAAAATAACTACATGTGCTTTTAACTTTGGTGTAGAACAGAATAGGTATACTATTTAAATCATGAAGAAATCATGTTTACAATACATAAATTCATGTTTGAAAATGTGTTATTCAGTGAGGGAAAAAATGGCTGCTACCATAATGATATTTGTAAAATTTAAAAAGTTCATAAATTTCAGTTTTATTATTTATTTATTTATATATTTTTTGTTTATTTATATTTATTTTTGATTAGCATATAGTTGAAATCATGTAATTTCATATCACATAGTTCATAGATGCACTATATTCAATTAACTGCTCAGCCAATCATGTAGTTTCCTCATAGTATGTAACAAAATGTTTTTTTCTATTTAGGTTTGGAATGAGAGCAAGAGAATGAATGACTAGATTTGAAAAATGATGCACGTTAACATGAGAAACTTTTACCACACTAATTAAAATGTTTACAAATATTATAATCTATCTTTCTTTAAATCAAACAAATGCTTCTCTCAGTCAGCTGACAAGAAGTTTCAACTAATGTACTAATAGGATTTTCAACCATGTATTTCATTCTCACTAATTTCTCCCAAATATGGCTAATAAAGAGTCTTTTAAAATGTGGAAATATACTATGGAACGAAATTGAGGAAATGGATAAGTAGATTTGAGATTTTTTTTTTACACTAATTAAAATGTTTACAATTATTTAATTTTAATTTCTTTTTTTTTGCATTGCCTTATTAATCAATCTTCTTTTTACATATTTTAATTCCTTTATTATTAAACCAATGTTCATACAATCATTTCTTGACAGTTCTGAGGAAGATTGCAGGGGCAATTGAAACTGTAAACTGTCAAGAAATGATTCTATGAGCATTGGTTTAATAATAAAGGAATTAAAATATGTAAAAAGATGTTTACAATTACTATAATCTATCTTTTCGATTTTCATTTGACTGAATTTGATTCTATAATCTGATATGTTTACATATCCAATTAAAACTAACTTTTCCCCAGCTCTTATTACTATACCTACTATACATACAGATCAATATAATCTAATTACAAAACAAAATTGTACTAAGAGAAAAAAAAGTATATAACAAACATAATAATAAAAAATATTAAGAATCAAAAAGCCTAAACATTATAATAGATAAAAATAATGATTTTTTAAAAATCCTTTTATCTAGATAAAATTGAGACTTACCTAAATATATTCAGAATTCTGATTTTGAAAATCAATTGACTAGAACAGGTTCAAACCTTTAAGATATTACATATATAACAGTCACTGATTAGACAATGTTCATTTCTTCATTCAGTTGATTTTCTTTTACCATTCTTCATTAATAATAAGGATAATAACTAATAAGTCTAAATGCATTAAAACACAGGCAATGGTGAAGCTAAAGTACAAACTGAAATATTAATTGGATGAGTATTTTCAAGAAGTTTTTATCTTCTCATAGTTATAAAAAATAGGCTATGTGAACACAGTGAAATATATATGAGACAAATATTTAAATATATGCAAAGTGGATTAGAGAGTCCATTTTTTAGAGAGGGTAAAACATGCATTCTTTTGGTTTATAACATAACTGTTAGCTATAAGTCATGCTTCTTTGATTTTACATTTAAAATCATGGTGTTCTATGCTCGTGATGTGAGCAGAAGATGGTTCAAACATATGGCTGGTGGATCTTTGGTGCTCTAAAAAATGGAATTGTATTCAGGTTTATTAAGAGCTCTTTTGTATAAATAACAGTGCTGAGAGACAAGAGTAGAGATGCATGGGATTTGCCATGGTATATGGCTCTGCAACCAGTTTGGGGAACATGGGATCTTGTACTGTGAGGAGTCTGTCAGAGAGTAAGTGGTCTTTTGAATTATTAAATAAGTTATTGGTTGGAGGGGGAGTATGAAAACTTAGCTCGAAAGAAGAAGTTTTAATAAAGTTTTTAATAAGGGAATGGATGTGTGAAAGGAGAAGCCATGGTCTGTCATCTTTGGGAAGTAAAATTCTTTTACCTTTCTTGTAAGATGGCTGAATTTGAATCCAATATTAGTGCGGTCTTTTAAATATTGTGTGATGTTAGTTTTGCAAGAAACATTAAATTTACCTAAGTCATAATTATGAAAAATAAATGATGTACATAAAGATTGCATGTTCAGCATGTTCACCATAAAAAGATATATAAAAATTAACTTGAGATGACAAGCAACAGCTTGCTCTTATGGTATCAGTCATAAATACTGGCAGAAACACTCTTCTTTTTTTTTTACTGACAACAGACTACCCAGTTTCAAATTTCAGCTAGTGCATTAATAATGGTTTTTCGTACTCATAGTAAGACTTTCGACCATAGTATGATTGATCATAATTACTTAACGAGTTCCACAATCTGAAGACATTTTTGCAGATATATGTCATTCTCCCTAACTAGTTTTGGTTGTTTTTGATAATCAGTCATGGCCACTTGTTGACATTGTTTCTATGTAAAAATAATGAAATGTAATGTTACCGGCCCGATAATTTTTTTCTTTCAAAAATTTACAAAACAACATTATTTTCTCAATTCCATTTTTTTATTACATTATACATTCTTTTTATAATTACTTGATTTAAAATAATATTTTAGAATTACATTTTTAAAATGATACAAAACCTTATTTAAATTACCTTTCAAACTGCAGGCATGGGGCCCAATGGTTGCCAGATCCAAAGGATCCAAATACAAACAATATATCAAAATATGCATTACTCTGATACAACCAATCTTATGATTTCCAAAATAATGTACAACATGTGATTTATGTGAAATGGTGCTGGGACATATCCTTTTACAATTTTTTTTAACTTCTACAATCTATAGGGAAGCGCAGAGACAACCTTACAATTATTACTATGTAATAGTATGTCAGGTAGGGTGCAACATTGTTACTTTCAATGCACATTAAAACAGTTAAGGCCAGTTGAATCCCATACACCCTCACATTGTATAGTAGTGATCTTTGAAGTGTTTGCTATTTCAATAGAGCCGTGAAGCACACCAGTAGGCTGTAATATTGGCATGCAACACCATCTATGCCTGCTAACAGCTAATATAAACAGAAATGTTCTATACACTGTAAATTCGACCATGTAAATGGCATATTTCTGTGCTTTTGCTCAGAAACAATGTCGTCAAGCAGCCATGACCAGCTATCAAAAGACAATCCTAGTTTCTTCTGAATATGGCTAATAAAGTCTTTTAAAATGTGATGTACTATGAATTGATTCTTCTCATTTAAAATTTTATTTTTATCAATGCCATCTGTTCTTCTTTTTCTCAATTATCCTCTTCCTCTGCATACAGGGAATGTTTTTCTATATTTTTTTTCCAGTTTTGCATGCCCTCAACAGAACAACAATCAGAGTTCCTTTATTATTATTCTATTTTAATCTTTTAATTAGTTTTAACTAAATATATTAAAGTGATATTTATATATGCTTCATGGATTTAAAAATAGTCAATAGAAATTTTTAAATTAAATATTTTCAGTAATTTTTAATAAATAAAAATTACATATATAAGTATATGCACAGATAAATATATACTGTATGATTAAATATAAGTTTGTTTTAAAAGTATGTTAAAACAAAGTGTTTTTTTTTTAATATTAACAATCATAAAGTGGAAATGGCATTATTTTATAAAAAGTAATTAAATTCTTATAAACAAATCAATTAATTAGGAAGATTAGTATTTGATGTAATTTAACTTAGTATCACTTTTAAAAGATAAAATTTTGTAAATGTCATGACTGGACAAATAAGCCAAGAACCAAAAACGGTGATGGATCAGATTTTGCTGATAAACCAACACCAGGAACTATAAATAGCAGATTGCACATCATTGTGCTAATTATTTATTATTGCTGAAGTATTTTGATTGAAGTTTGTACTGCTGATTAATCTTTAGTTGTGTCCATTACAGCCTAAACTTCACCTGTCTATTGCTATGGGGAGAAACCAGCGATCAATCAAGAAGTAAATTACCATCTGATGCTACTTGTGGAATTAAAAACAATATCATTAAAGCATTCTGTCATGTAGCTATGGTTGAAGAAATAAAATCCGCTAAAAGTATACAAATACCTGAAGTCCAAGCTCAAACTCTTAATGATGAAAGGAAATGATCTTTAAAAATATATAATATATTATTATAAATGTCTATTGCTAACACTAAGTATTTATCTCTATTATTCTGAAAGTATTTTATAAATTATTGGTATTATTGATTTTGTAAATCTGTTTATAAACTAGTATGATAAGGGATTGCTCTTTTGTTTTATTTAATAATACCATAATTCAGGCAGTGTAAATCTAAGAGAGCAATAAATGTTTATGTAAAGCAATTAGCTTTTTATCACAGTACTTGGCTATGCTTACAAAAACTTAATATTTTAAAACCAGACACTTACACTACCTGTAAATATAAAACATTGTCAAAATAGTAATTTAATCACAGTTTGATGAACCCTGAATAGGATACAAAACAGGCTGCATAGACAGAATAAGTTAAAATTGTCTTTTTGTTAACTTTCAATAAATAACCATTTTAAGCAAACTACCCTCCAGGCTTGGGGAAAGATGTATTGATATTGATATCACTGTAATTCAGACTATTTTGTTTATATATGAGTTTCATTTGTATAAATTTATTCACAAATGATTGTGATGCAGTTTGTGATTTCTGGCTTCTTGCAGTCATTATTTTACTTAAAGTAGTAGTATGCTGTAGATGGACATTCCTACTATATACCATATGCTTTGTTTTTATACATCTCGAATATCATTTATGACTGCTCATTCCTCTCATGCTTAGTCCCTTTAACAGTAGGATGCAAGAGAAGTACATTCCTATTGTATAGCGTATTCCTAGCTAACATGTATTTCATAAAGAGTGTAATGCTGATGTTGTTTTTCTGTCTCTTACATTTACTTATATAGCATTTAGTTACTTACCTACATTACAGCCTGAAAATATTTATGGTAGTCCAGTTATTTAAATGAGTTAAAAAATGATTTATAATTAATGAATTTAGAATATCCTCAAACTGTAGATTTATTAAATTTAAAACTTTAACAACATGTAGTTGTGATCGTTAGTCTATGCAGCAAGTTTATATCTGTTCAGAAATATTTAAAAATATATTATACTGTATATCAGGTGGCCAACTTTTTTGTTCATAAGATCTACTTTTTATTTTAAAAATGTATTGCAATCGACTTGTTGTCATAAGCGATCGACTTGTCATAGGCATATTCTAAGTGGAGGGAGGTGTGAAATATATACTATTTTTATATATCTACCTAGTAAAAAATAACAATTATTTAACAGGCCAAAAAATTCATCTCTGGGGAAATTAAAGCAACATGAGTAATTACTAACAATATTTATTAATTCAAATTAGCTACATTAAGTCAAGATTAAAAATATTATTTTCAATAATTATATGACTTAGTGAACTTCACCTATCTAGAATTGAAAAAAAAATTTAGAACAAAAACAAAAAATAACAAAAAAAACTTAAAAATCTTGACTTAATTTGTTTCACTCATTACCTGACAGCTCTTGCCAGATTGTCTCGTGATCAACCAAAATTGGCTTTGCGATCGACTGGTGGATCACGATCGACTTGTTGGACATCTCTGCTGTATATTATCTGTGCATAAAAATAATAATAGAATTTATAAATCACTATTCTTATTAATGTGTTTTAAAAATTGATAGGGCAGTGAAACCAACATGTAAGTTTAATCATGGGTAAAATATACAGCTAATTCCTGTAGATTGCAATCAGTTATGCCATTGTATATGTTATAATAATGTATATACATAAATAAATTGTAGTGTTTCATAATCTTTAGCATTTGTCATTATTTTGCAATCAATAAGTTAATTAGTCTTATGTATCTAGCTGATCTTAGCAGGTTATAATGGGGGAAGTGTTTTTGACCCTGTGATGTCAATGTGGAACACACATGTAAATTGCCCTTCGGTGATTTTCATGTAGGTTGTATAATTTGATCAGTTACAATATATATATATATATATACCAGCAGCACTTGCTCTTGTAAAGGCCCATGGGTTTTTTTTTTTTGGTTGCTCTAACAAATTTTTTTTTAAGATTTAATGTAAATTAAGCAAAAGATTTTAAATGCGAGAATTGAAAGACAGTTGTTACAGTGGAAAACAAAAGCTCTGGGCTTTCAATCCATCATTTTTGTATTAATTGGTTGCTTTATCAATTTTTTTTAAAGATTTATCATATATTAAACAAAACATCTTAATATTATATAAATAAATTTCCAAATTTTAATAAAGCTAAATTAAAATTTGCATTTTTAAATATATCTGTTATATTTGCTAGCTTTACAACTTCAAATATATATTTACTGGAGTGCTCTTTAAATAAAAAAATATTTTTTTGATAGTCAGTCAGTCAAAAGTTAATAAATATACTGTTTATTAATGATAAACCCCAGCCTTATTGGTTCCTCTAACAAATTTTATTTAAGATTTAATGTAAATTGAACAAAAAAGTTTAAATGTGAGAATTGAAAGACCATTGTAATAATTGGTTGCTTTAACAAAATTTTATTAAAATTACATTTTAATATTATATAAATAAATTTCTAAATTTTAATAAAATTAAATTAATATTTACATTTTTAAATATATCTGTTATATTTGACAGCACTATGACTTCAAATAAATATTTACTGGAGTGCCCTCTGAAATAATAGTTATCATTTATTAATTGCTAAGAATATATTTCATCTAAACTACATTAGGGGATTGACATTTCATGAAAGCATGGAGCACCTTAATGTGGAATTACAAATTGGCATTTGTAGCTGTTTCTGCAGCTGCCTGGGATAAACTACAAAAACCAGTTATCTTTGTAATTTTATTTATTAAATATAATATTTGTAATATTGCTTTTAATTGGTTGTTTTAACAATATTTTTTAAGATTTAATATAAATGTTTTTTTAAATATTGCTAATTTATAAAAGTTTGTTAATATTGCTAAATATGTCATTCATCTGAACTAAATTAGGGGATTGATAGACCATGAAAGCATGGAGCACCTTAATGTCAAATCATGAATCCACATTTGTGATTGTCTCTACAGTGGGATGGAAACCTTTACCAAGAAATATATACTACATCTCTGTAATTAAGTTCACTTGTATTGACTTTCCCCCCAGAAATTTATATTTAATAGTGGAATTACTTCTTTTACATAAATGTAGTGGTTGTGACATCATTGGACAAACATTCATTCACCAATCAGACAACAGAGAAAATATGGGTTTTATATATAAGATATTGATAATAAAATAATATTTCTTTGTTTAAAAATAAAATTACAAAAATATTTTTCTCTTCCATTTTTCTTTTTTAAATCCATTTTTATTAACATTTTCAAATTTACTTTTATACAACAACAAAAAAAAGATAAATAAATTATTCCTCAATTATGATAATTTGAGAGATTATATATTTTCAATTTAATGCTCATCCATTAAAATACACAATAAGAAAAATCTAAACAATAATGCTGGAACATTTATAAATATGCAGATCATCATCATCAATGTTCTGGCCACTTAAGTACCATTAATGTACTGGCCAACTATAAACTTAACTTCTAATAAAGATTGAACTAAAAATAAAACATAGTGTATGGGCTTTAAAGAATATCCTCTTTTGCACCAACCAGGATAATGATGTGGTCATCTCTGGATGCCCAAAAGCACTAAATACACATCCCCATTCACATATTTATCCCATGCTCGAATCTAGCTCAGAGAACATAAGTTCTATTACTGTATATGACAAAGAGATGATGGAAACAATTTTTAATAATTAAATACAAGTTTATTATTAACAAAAAAAAGATATTTAAGGTCTTATAGGATAAGGGTTGGTTTTGAAAAGTATACAATATAAAAAAAATTATATTTGTGACTTACAAAATTACTATACAAAATTCAAATTGTGACATTGATTTACCTATATGTGCACACAGACATGTGATTTATAACACACAATTAATGTATTTCAATTGGTATTCAATAATGACCAAAAAAAAGATTAAAATTTGCATATATGTCCTATTTGACAAACATTAACATATATGCACACACATAAATATGCAGGACAATTGACTTATATTACAGTTGTCATATAAAATAATAAATACATAATTAAAACTTTCAGTTATATATAAAAATACTACAAATGTTTAAAAATATACATGTGTGTGTGCATGTATTCGCACACTGACAAAAAGTTACATATTTTAATTTGTTACAATAATAAAGTTATATTTTCCTAATTGATTCCATTTGGAAAACATACTTACATTTCACACATATACCTGTTTATAAATAAAATATAGATATAATTTAAAATTATTTATCAGTTTATAAGTTCTTTTTTTTTTCTTAAAAAAAAAGTATAATCAATTTTTGACAAGTATTTGTTGATTAATTATCAATGTTTTTAAATTTCAATTATAGAATCATCTATTCTTTACTGTTTTGTAAACTTTTAAATCCAGACAAACTCATTTACTTGTTTGTTTCACTTTCAAAATGTCTCTTTTCTTCTTAATAAATGACAGATAAAATCGTTTTATAAAACTAGAAAAAATATAAATTTCAAGATGTCTTTCTGCTTGATTAGTTAATGCTGATGAAGCAGGCAAGGTGAGATAGGAAAAGTAAATATATGAACTGCAGCTCCCCATGCCATAATAAGTAGACAGCCAAGCATGGACATCCAGAACACAAGTCCCCATGATATCATGAGAAAATATCTCATTTTTAAGCACTACCCCTTCTAAGTACCTAGACAGATCATCCACAAGGAGTAGTATCCAGAAAAAAATATTAGGCATTGAACCAGCTCTGCTTATCTCTTGTGAGTCCTAGGGACTATAGATGATGTCCATTCATGAGACCAAGACCTATTCATGAGACCTACATATACACTGCTGGACTACTCTGGGAGCTCAACATCTAGGTCTAGACAGTGCTAAGCCTATACTTTGGAGAATCATAAACACACTTCATCCAGGCAGCCCTGCTCAACTATACACCCACCCTAAATATGAAAAGTACAAATTCACACATTATTTCTAAAATGTCATTTTACTAAAGAAATTATTTAAAATTTTGTTATTATATATAACTCTACTCATCACATCTGTATATATGTTTATCTGTGCTTTTCTGCCTTTAGATATGTCAGCACATATATATAATTCAGCAAGCTGGGGTTCCCTGGGCAAGCTGGAAGATTTTTCTTCGTAAGTTTGGTTTTAATGATTGTCATCATCAGGAAAAAGTATAATCTATGTAAAATGTTGGTCTGTAGTTGGTCTCTTTCTGTCTAGGATTATTCCAGGCAAGCAGCTGTCTTGGTTTGATAGATTTCAGGCAAGCAATTGTCCTCTCCACATTTAAGGCTATGAATTTCAGCACAAAGAAGTGGGTCATTTTCTCCATGTGAATTCAAACTCCTGTGAAGAAAAATGTAGCAGTTCCTGAATCTACTGTCCTGCCTTCAGCTACATCAGTTCATGGTAGCTATTCGTCCAACTCTATGGTCAGCTAAAACCAACTGCTGCAAACTTCAACAAGCTGCAACAAAAAATTGTAGCCAACCCTGCAGCTGACTCATTCTTACAAAAAACTACTATTCAGACTGCAGCTGATATTTTTATCAGCCCTTTTGTCAAATCATCTAAGGTGATAACAATACCTTGATTGAAAACAAAGTTTTATTTTTATCTCTCTAATCTCTTGGAATCTATATACATGTTTTAATTAATTAAAAAATTTCAAAAACAAGTATGGTGTTTTTACATTTCAAAATCAGAATAATAATAATAATACAATATTTATATTTATTCAGATCTTTTAAAAGTTTAATTTATAAAACAATTTTTATTTTAAATCAGAGTCATTATTTATTTTTTTATTTTATTTCAGTGAATGTAGAAAATATCTACTACAATTTTTGTCTGTGTTTATTTCTCCTTTTCCTTTCAACTTTATATATATTTATGCACACACATTATATTATTGTGTGTTATGTAATCCAACTGATTACAATATATATATATATAATATTTTGCACATCAGTCAAGATTGAATATTAATAGCATATACTATGTAATTAAATGTGCATAATGCCTGAAAATTGTATAGTGTAATTCGATGATTTCTCTCTATATATAATTACTTCAAATCAATAAAAATGATTAAAATTTAATGTGTGTCTGCTTCTGCTATTCTTTGCATAGCAATCAATGTTAAATTCCATGAAAAACATGGCAAGTATCATTGCATAAATCAAAGAACAAAAAAAAAATAACAGATGGATTATTTATAAATTATCTCTATTGCATTTGTATATTCTAGATACTGCTTAAGTATTTTATAGTACAAAGCAATTGCACTATAATTCATGACTATCAATATTTATCAAATTATAATTTTAATGGACTAAAAAGTGAAATACACAAAGTCTTAAATTTTATCAATGTGTTTACAATATATCAGGAGTATGTTTTTGTTGCTAACACTAATTCTCTTGATAATCATTATTTTCTTATTTCACTCAGATATTTATAAAATGTAAAGCTATGTGCTCAGTACTTTTCTTCCTCTACTGGAGTTTAAAAGTTACATCTTTTATTTCCTTTTACAATAGTGTATCAATACTTATATGACCATTCAGATTAAACTGGAATCTTTACCATCTATTTGATTATACTTAAAAAAAACCATTTACTAATACTTTATTATATAGCTGACTTAGCCATGGATTGACTATTTAAACTAAGCCTACTTGTAGCCTGAAAAAATTTCCAAGATTTACCTAGTCTGGAATTGTTATTGAAAAAATTTGATCACCTAATAAGATTACTAGATCTATCCTATATATAACGATGTAATGAGCTTGCATTTACTCCTGAAAACAATTAAATAAAACTTTATTAAATTAACAATTTTGAACAATATATAACCACTTATTTCAATATAGATAGATACTTGTAAATAAAATCAATTATAATCAATGGCTATTGAACTATTCTATTAATTTTAACAGGAAACTAAGATTAATTAAATGTTATATAATCACAAATTACTTATATTAGTAGGGAGATATAGAGTTAGTACATGGAAATTACATAATTTTTAAAAAAATCTTAATTTCATATTTATTAAATATAGATGGCATCCCAGTGTTATATAAATTCTTACCAGCTCACATACAAATCCCAAATTTCAAGGGAGGTTTCATTTACACAAGCAAAGACTGTTGATACTTTAGGAGACCAGCAGATGTCATATACAGGTTTCTATCAATATATATATATATATATAATTATAAAACTGAAAAATATTATTATTGTCTAAATATTATATTTTATAATACAAAAAAGTTTCTTTTGACTATTTTATTGCTCTGCTCAGTATAAGATATATCATATATTAATGAGAATGTTTACAGATCATTACATTACATATAAAAACAAATTTTATACATATAAGTCCTTATTTTTTACCCCTCTTCCCTCTCTTTTTATGTAACAATTGTATATATATATAGTAATAAAAAGTCAGATGTCACATGACTTATATATAGCTTGCACTTACAAATATGTAAAATCAAGAGCATACTAATGAGCTCTAAACAAGCTTTTTTTAATTTATTTATGATAAATGCTACTACAAGAGAAGGCATTCAAATCATTTTTATCTTGGATTGTCCCCATCCCCAGACCGGTTTCGACCTATGGGTCTCTTCAGTGTGGAGTTGGGACATTAGATTCAAAATACCAACTCAAGCAAAGCATTTATCCAAAAGTTAATTGTTAGAAGAAAATCTGAAACTTTTAGACATCTACATGTCTTTAAAGTCAGCTCTCCAACTGAAAAAAATCATATGGGCCTGAACTTCATTCAGATACTCCATATAATTAGACATTTAATTTAGCCAAATCCCCAACAGCAAAATAATAATAGTAATAATAAAAAGTCAGATGTCACACGACTTATATATATAGCTTGCACTTACAAATATGTAAAATTAAAAGCATGCTAATGAGCTCTAAACAAGCTCTTTTTTTATTTATTTTTGATAATTGCTACTACAAGAGAAGGCATTCAAATCATTTTTATCTTGGATTGTCCCCATCCCCAGACCAGTTTCGACCTATGGGTCTCTTCAGTGAGGAGTTGGGACATTAGATTCAAAATACCAACTCAAGCATTTATCTAACAGTTAATTGTTAGAAGAAGATCTGAAACTTTTAGACATCTACATGTCTTTAAAGTCAGCTCTCCAACTGAAAAAATCATATGGGCCTGAACTTCATTCAGATACTCCATATATTAGTAGGCTTAGCCATTTAATTTAGCCAAACCCCCAACAGCAAAATAATAATAGTAATAATAAAAAGTCAGATGTCACATGACTTATATATAGCTTGCACTTACAAATAAGTAAAATTAAGAGCGTGCTAATGAGCTCTAAACAAGTTTTTTTATTATTTATTTATGATGAATGCTACTACAAGAGAAGGCATTCAAATCATTTTTATCTTGGATTGTTGGTATTTTGAATCTAATGTCCCAACTCCTCACTGAAGAGACCCATAGGTTGAAACTGGTCTGGGGATAGGGACAATCCAAGATAAAAATGATTTGAATGCCTTCTCTTGTAGTAGCATTATCATAAATAAATAAAAAAAGGCTTGTTTAGAGCTCATTAGCATGCTCTTAATTTTACATATTTGTAAGTGCAAGCTATATATAAGTCATGTGACATCTGACTTTTTATTATTACTATTATTATTTTGCTGTTGGGGATTTGGCTAAATTAAATGACTAAGCCTACTAATATATGGAGTATCTGAATGAAGTTCAGGCCCATATGATTTTTTCAATTGGAGAGCTGACTTTAATGACATGTAGATGTCTAAAAGTTTCTTCTTCTAACAATTAACTTTTAGATAAATGCTTGAGTTGGTATTTTGAATCTAATGTCCCAACTCCTCACTGAAGAGACCCATAGGTCAAAACCAGTCTAGGGATGGGGACAATTCAAGATAAAAATGATTTGAATGCCTTCTCTTGTAGTAGCATTTATAAATAAATAAAAAAAGGCTTGTTTAGAGCTCATTAGCATGCTCTTAATTTTACATATTTGTAAGTGTAAGCTATATATAAGTCATGTAACATTTGACTTTTTATTATTACTATTATTATTTTGCTGTTGGGGATTTGGCTAAATTAAATGGATAAGCCTATCTGAATGAAGTTCAGGCCCATGAAGATGTCTAA
Organism: Epiperipatus broadwayi; assembly: GCA_028023455.1. Taxonomy (NCBI): domain Eukaryota; kingdom Metazoa; phylum Onychophora; class Udeonychophora; order Euonychophora; family Peripatidae; genus Epiperipatus; species Epiperipatus broadwayi. The sequence goes on from JAQFVV010006239.1 coordinate 218,479, forward strand.
AAGTTTCAGATCTTATAACAATTAACTTTTAGATAAATGCTTTGCTAGAGTTGGTATTTTGAATCTAATGTCCCAACTCCTCATTGAAGAGACCCATAGGTCGAAATTGGTCTGGGGATGGGGACAATCAAAGATAAAAATGATTTGAATGCCTTCTCTTGTAGTAGCATTTATCATAAATAAATTTAAAAAAAGCTTGTTTAGAGCTCATTAGCATGCTCTTAATTTTACATATTTGTAAGTGCAAGCTATATATGTCATGTGACATCTGACTTTTTATTATTACTATTATTATTTTGATGTTGGGGATTTGGCTAAATTAAATGGCTAAGCCTACTAATATATGAAGTATCTGAATGAAGTTCAGGCCCATATGATTTTTTCAGTTGGAGAGCTGACTTTAAAGACATGTAGATGTCTAAACATTTCAGATCTTCTTCTAACAATTAACTTTTAGATAAATGCTTGAGTTGGTATTTTGAATCTAATGTCCCAACTCCTCACTGAAGAGACCCATAAGTCAAAACTGGTCTGGGGATGGGGACAATCCAAGACAAAAATGATTTGAATGCCTTCTCTTGTAGTAGCATTTATCATAAATAAATTTAAAAAAGCTGGTTTAGAGGTCATTAGCATGCTCTTAATTTTACATATTTGTAAGTGCAAGCTATATATAAGTCATGTGACATCTGACTTTTTATTATTACTATTATTACTTTGCTGTTGGGAATTTGGCTAAATTTAATGGCTAAGCCTACTAATGTATGGAGTATCTTAATGAAGTTCAGGCCCATATGATTTTTTCACTTGGAGAGCTGACTTTAAAGACATGTAGATGTCTAAAAGTTTCAGATCTTCTTCTAACAATTAACTTTTAGATAAATGCTTTGCTTGACTTGGTATTTTGAATCTAATGTCCCAACTCCTCACTGAAGAGACCCATAGGTCGAAACCGGTCTGGGGACAATCCAAGATAAAAATGATTTGAATGCCTTCTCTTGTAGTAGCATTTATCATAAATAAATAAATAAAAAGCTTGTTTAGAGCTCATTAGCATGCTCTTAATTTTACATATTTGTAAGTGTAAGCTATATATAAGTCATGTGACATCTGACTTTTTATCATTACTATTATTATTTTGCTGTTGGGGATTTGGCTAAATTAAATGGCTAAGCCTATCTGAATAAAGTTCAGGCCCATGTAGATGTCTAAAAGTTTCAGATCTAACAATTAACTCTTAGATAAATGCTTTGCTTGAGTTGGTATTTTGAATCTAATGTCCCAACTTCTCACTGAAGAGACCCATAGGTCGAAATTGGTCTGGGGATGGGGACAATCCAAGATAAAAATGATTTGAATGCCTTCTCTTGTAGTAGCATTTATCATAAATAAATAAAAAAAAGCTTGTTTAGAGCTCATTAGCATGCTCTTAATTATATATATATATTGTACCTAACTGAAGTTTCACTTAGTTCCAAAAGGAGCCAAAGGTTATCTTAGCTTAATCTTTTGGTTTGAAATTGTCTGATTTTAAAATAAAAAAAATAATGATAAAAATGAAAATTAAATTAGTTAATGACTAAAATAGGTTAATCTTGTATTGATTGTAATCATTATTGTATTATGGAATTATGTCTAAGTATTTGAAAAAAAATATATGAATTAGGTTGGTAAGAAATGCTAAATAATAATTTGGATTCTAAAAAAAAAGAAAGATATCAGAAATAGTTGTCAGTTTGTAAGTAGTATTAAATGTATTCTAAACTAACTATCGTATAATCTATTCTAATATTTAAAGAATAATAATAAGATATTATTATTAAGTTTGAATAAGTAAGTAATAAATTGAAAAAAAATGATATGTAAGTTTTTGTTAAAAAAATAAATAACAATATTTGTTATTAGTTTTTGTAGTTTAACATTCCAGTTATAAAAATTATTAAGATTAAATATTCATTAACATTCTATTGTTGTAATTTTAAAAATAATTTTAAACAATTAATCCAAGGCCAGACGTATGTGAGTATGTGCATACACTGACATGGAAACATAAGAATAAAAAAAAAAGTAATTTAATTCCAATATTATTTAAAATAAGTAAATAAAACAAATGTGTGGATAAAATTATTTCAAGGAAATATTTATGGGTTTAATAAAGGGTATAACTTTAAATTTTATATTTATTACTATTGGGTTGTAAAATATCATTAAAAACACATTTTTTGTATAATATTTGTTAATAATAAAATTTTGATTTTGCAGCTGAAGGTCACGTGGTATGGAAAGATTATATTGATTATGTCCATAGATTGATTCTACAGCTGGTTTGTCAGAATATTAAAATTTAATAAAAATAGTTTTTATTGGTGTTTAAATAAATTGTAGGTGGATGAAAAATTGTGAGATAAAACGGAGATCAGGGGTCATGCAGTTGCTGATCTGTTTTAAATATATGTGTGGCTGAATCTTAAAAGTTCCTTAATAAAAAGTACTTTTTAAAAACTTTATATTTTCTAAAAAAAGTAAAAGTATGTTTTTTAAACCATTATTTAAAATCGTCTTGTAATGACAGAGGGCTAAAAGACAGGTAATCTGTTTTTCTGAAAGTTTTTCATTCCAGTTGAGGCATTAAAATTATGGTAAAATGTTTGAAGAAAATACAGCATCTCATATTTCATTTACTTTTGATCTATTTATTTTTCTTTATTTAGAAGTAAAACTTAAATTATTAAGTATTGTTATGGCTAAAGACTTTATTGCACTAAACTATAGTATATCTCATATCAAATTAAAAATACACATGAAGAAATTAAAAAAAAAGACATTCAAACATTTTAAAATATTAAAATGGAAATGCATTAGCGTCCTTTTAAATTAAAAGTGACATTAAATTTAATACTTTATTACTTAATAGATGATATATACATTTAAATATGCTCTTAACAGAATAATGTTTCTGTGGACAATATGTAGTTTAAAATACTAATTCTTGTTTATACCAGTAGTATGAAAGGAATTTGTTTGAAAGCAAAACTTTAAAAGACTTTAAAAAATATTATTAATGAACTTGTCTCTATCAAATACATAATGATTGGTTATAGTTGCCAGTACTTATAAGTAACTTTATGACCGTTGATCTTTGCTCATAAACGGAGGAATGTCTTAATTTTAAAAAAATCTACTCTTATGTTTAATAAATAAAAGGAAATTTGATTAAAAAGGAAATACATTTTTAAATATTAAGAAACGTTTTAAAAAAAAGAGCTCTATTTTAAAAAATGCGTTTATCTAAGGAAGAATAGTGGAAGTTAACTAAAAATATATATATTAATTATTCCGTGTTTGAACCTAGGATTATAAGTATAAAATGTGTTCAGCTGAAGAATTTATTTTATTTCATGCTGGCTTAATCTTATTATTTAAGTTTTTTTTTTTTAAAAAAATTGTTTTAAAAAAAATATTATTAATGAACTATTGAACACTTTCATTTGGAAATGATTGCCATGTATATAAACATATTAGTTGAAGCTTCGAATTCAAATAGATATCTTAACCTGGATAAATTGTCTACACATTATGAAATGGAAAAATCATCACGGAGCCAAAATATGAACTTGAATTAATGTATTATTATTATTATTTTTTATGGTCTGCTTTATTGGTTTTTAAAAAAGAATGAAACCATAAAAATATTTATGCTATTATTTTTTTTTGTAACACTTTTTGCATAAATATACAGGTAAACTAAGGTTATAATTTTAAAATGAAATAGGTTTATTTGAATGAGCAAATGCTTCTTGCCATTCTTAAGTAGATTTAGTTTTTTTATCAAACATTACACTAGCTAGTTTCTATTTAATAATTTTTATTTATAGAGATTTAAATATCACAGTCTTATTTTCATATAAATTGGATGTTTTACTCAATTTGTATTTTAAATTTACTAAAGAAGTTTATCAGAGAATATCCATTCATTTGTTTTATGAATGTTATATTAATAATAATTACAAATATTTTATATTCATCGAGAAGTAAATATTCTTGCATTTAATTTACAATTTTAAAAGTCCACTAGTCATTATATTTTAGCATTTAATATTTTGTTATGTGTGCATTGTGCCTTGCCTAGAATTTTATATGCATTTAATTTTAAAGTATTTTCTACAGTAGTCAGTTGACACATAGTTTGCTTTGTTGGTTCGAACATTGGATATACGTTTTGTATTTTATAAATTTCTTGGAAATAACTTAGTTAGTTTAAGTGAAGTATATATCTTGCTATTAGTTAGAATTTGTTAGCCTCAAGAGTTAGGCTTAGTTTATAATTTTTGAATATGCTTATGGAGTCGAGAAAATCCTCCATCCTTATTGTAATGTATTTCCATGATTTGATAGTGCTTGTCCCCAAAAAGAGGGTATTGTATTGTATTTTTTAGTGATGATTATCACATTTATAAGCATTGGAAATCCCATGAGAGGATTGTGCTTTTCTGGTGTGTTTTCCTATTCCCAGATGTACTGAGATGAATTCCAGACATCTTCATTTTGCTTCAAAGTTAGGTCTTTTGGAAACCACCACATTCTTTTCCAGCTCTGAGGAGCCTAGTATTTTTATAATTTTTTGCCTATCATTCATGATGACTTAATGCTAATTCCACCACAGTAGGTGATGTTGCATTTGTTTTAGATTTGTGATGAGAAGATATGCTTGTTTGAGAAAATGTATTTCTTCAGGTAGTTGTAGCTAATTTAAGGCTCATAGGTATATCAATGTTTGAATTGTGTTGCTATGATAGTTTTATCATGCACAAGCTAACCAACAATAAGTTATATTTATTTTAAAGTATGTTAAATATGCATATGGTATAAGTGGCAATTCACACATACTAATTTAATATTTTCATCCAGAGTTTCGCCGCTGGACTTGTAAGTCTGTTACATTATTAATTTTAAAACATTGAGGGAATAATTTTATGTGGACTAAATTTATTTAAAAAAGTATAACTGATCTCTGGTGAATGAATGTCCCATACATTTAACTTAGTTTTATTTTGAGATTATCTTAGTCTAATTTAAAAATATATCATTAGTTTAATATTAATTATGTCAGTATAAATAGTTGTAGTTTTCAAAATATATGCTTTTCCAACTTAGCGTTTGTTAAGTTTAGGATTATAAAATTAAGTTAGAGGTTCAAATATAAACCTAGTTTTGTGTGTAATTCTGATTACTAGATGACACCATAATGTTTTAAAATATTTTAATTTAAAAAAAATTATAATGTGCTTATTAAATGCAGACATTATAATTAAAGTTAAAGATTGTAAAATCTCTAATTATTAAAAAAGATGGAAATTGAATAGCCTTAGCCTGTTATTAAGTATATTAATATAAACTAAAGGAAATTGTTAAAAGTCAAAATATTTATGTTAAATCCCAGTGTGATATTGGCAATGATTGTAGTCCATTAAATTTGTAAGAATTTCTTATTGTTCTTAATAAACCATATTATTATTATTTCAAAAGTTTTGTTTGTTTGTTTTACTTTTATATGAGAATATATTATTATCTTGGGTTCCAAGTTCACAAAATCTTAAAATATAAAATTATTTAATCTTCAATTCAGAAATTTACAAGTATGTTCTAAGATAATAAATATAGTTAATATTGTCTTGAAAATTAAAAAAACAAGCTATGTTAAAGTAAATGATTCTCATATTGAATCATAAATACAGATAATTGCATTATAGCAGATACCTAATTAAATATTTAGTTAAAAGTTTATTTTTTTAAAATTATCGGTATATTTTTCAGATTAAAGATTATGCAATATCAGATTAACAATATTAGTACTGCAGAAGAATATTTTAATTAATATTATTTTAGGAGCTGCATCTTATCTTATGTTTACTGCACATCATCTATCATCATCTTAAATTTGATATATTTAAAGAATTATAATTTATTTGCATTTGAGGTCTTTAGTGGTTGTCTGTGAGTATGGAAAGGCATTAAAAGTACCCTTGCTCTTTTCTTTGCTCAAGTAATATCTTAGATAGTAGGCCATTATTAGTTAAATTTAAATTGATTCATTAAATTGTTTGAATTAATGTTTGTTTTGTTTATTATTTTAAGATTGAACATATTATAATTATTTTATGGTCAGCTAAGATGTTACTTATTTATTTATTAATCACAGTAATTCTTTATTAGGCAACTTAACTTAAACTTTAATTTTATACAAGAGTTTTAGTTTAGAAATCCCTGAGATTATTTACTCTTGTTGTTTTATGAAAGATAATTTAGTAAGATAATCTTTCTAATTAAGGTATCTATTTTTTTTTTCTTATTTAGAGTATATGTGATCTATTGATAGGACTAATATGGTAACTATTAATTAGTGATTTTAAATTTAGATTTTGTATGATTTATTAGTAGATTATAAATATGCTGTAGTAGTTATAGTTCATCAATATTGGATTTAACCTTTGTTTGATTATACATCTCTGAATCATCATCTCTTTTCTTTAAATTTATTGTAACCCCACTGAGCCGAGTCATTTAGAGTCTCTAATTTATGGTTCATTTTATATCATTTCAATTTTATTCCATTTCTTGTCATGTCATTTCTCATTTTTTTCTATCATCTCATTTCATTTCTCTCTCCTCTATTCCATCTTCTTCTTATATCTCTCTTTCATATCTTTCTATCAACTCAGCCATTTAAAACATTCGTTAAAAGTTTCTTCTATCATCTTATTTTATTTTTCTTTTCTTTATCTTTCATATCTTTCCCATCATCTCATTTCTTTTCTCTCTCTATTACATATGCTATTTCTATTATTTTTCTCATTTCTTTTTCCTCCTCAATTCTTTTCTTTTCCATAATTTATTCTTACCATTATCATTATCTTCCATTTCATTATTAGCATTATATTTCTCTTTCTTTCTCTTCTTTCTTTTTCACACCTATCTCTCATTTCATTATTAGCATTTTCTTCTTTTCTCTATCTCTTTTCTTTCTTTCTCATACCTCCATCTCATTCTATCAGGTTACAATTTATTCATAATATTCTCCCTTTATTCTCTTCCTCTTTTATCTCTTTTCCTTCTTTTCTTTTCTCTCTTTCTCTTTCTCTCATTCCATTAGGTTACTATATATATATATATTACACAATAATGAAATATATATATATGTGTGTGTGGAGTTGTATGATATTTTTCAAGTATATATATATTCTTAATATTCAAAAAGGACATAGTAATGAGGGACAAATATATACATCTACACATAAACTTCTTTTACCCTATTTGCAAAATTTCTATTCATTTGCTAGTCATTAGAAATAATTGGTAATTTAGAATACAACTGATCTTGCACCAGTGACATATCTCTTCAGCTCTGAATGCTACTTATACTAAAATAATGGATAGAATTGATTTGCTGATCCCTCATTGATGAAGGATACTTATTTGTACTGTATCCATGGAAGTCAATTTTATTTTTATATTCCTATTAAACATCCTAACATTTAGAACACAAATATATTTATTTCTACAAAATTATATTGTATTTTCCTGAAGGTTTGTGAAAATGGTATTTTAGTTGTATTTGTATATTGAACTATTTCCATCATCTAATATTAAGTATTGAATGTCTTTAGAACAATTTAACTTTATTTAAATATTCCAATTACATTCAACTGTTAGTAATAGCACACAGATTATTATATGCACCTTTTGAGAGGTATTATTTTCTCTTCTTTAGATGTTGCTGGTCTAACCTGTGACAGTAGTAGCATGGGAAATGAATCTAAACTCTTAGATTCTTGAATATTGAATTTTAGGGTAACATTTTAACCGAGTCATCCTGTCAAAGGCAACAGTTAATAAATTTTTTATATATTTATCTATGAGGTTGATTAGTGGTGTTCATACATTATGTATAGTCACACTAGGTTGACTTATGAGATTATTCACCACTGTAATGTGAGCAGTTTCTTTGAATTTTCTTCTTTGTATCTTTTTCACTCTATCCTATATTTTTTGTATTTTCCCAAAATGAACATATGTTCATTAATACATAGATAGTCTGCTATATGCTTTATGAAACTGCCTATTAGTGCCATAAATATATTAAAGGCAAAAATCAATAAACTTTTATATAGGTCTGGTTTTTCATTGCCTTTTAGAGTTTGATGGTTTTATTCAATGCATATTTGTGAAAGAGTCATGGATTTTTAATATTGCTTTTATTTTATTTTTTCTGTACCAATAATCAAAATAAAATGAATAAGGTAATATTTGGTAATTAGTGAATATACTCACAGAAAAGGTAATTTTTAAAAAATACTTAGCTTTATTACTGTCTAGCATGTTTTTAATATATTTACTATATCATATTTAAGACATATAATGGTGTGATTAGTGTCATTAATAAGAAAATAATTTGCCAACTGATTAGAAAATTGAAGACCTTCTCCAATCATTTTTGCAGTGAAAGGAACAGGTTCCACTTCTGTTTCATTATCTTTTTCTACACTGCTGGGAAAAATTTAATTAAAACTAACAACTAAAAATTAAATTCTTATTTTTGTCTTTAATTTTTAATTTTCAATTCCGTTTAAAAATCAAATTTCATTTCACATCACATTAATTTTAGGTCGCCTTAAGTAATTTTTAAATTGTTAATTACAATTAAAAATCAGATTTTAATTTTTAATTGTCAAATTTAATTGTGCCCACTGCTATTACTCACCTTTTAAAAATAAACTTGTGGACACTAAATGATTAATAATTGATTACGTTCTTTTTTAAAAAGCAAAAACAGAATGTGATTTAAAATGCAAAATTAACACGCACAATGTTTGAACAAATTTACATTATAATCTTATAAAATTTAATGTGTGTATACATAAAATGTGGAAATCATGATTTTAATTTCATTACTGCATAAAATCTTACTATTATAAAGCACTGAAAATATTAAAATTATTAAGATGAAAGTCGAATTCCAATAATGTGCTATTACTTTAAATATGACATAAGTGTGCAAAATTTATTATTTAAAGTAATAGCACATTATCGGAGTTCGACTTCCGATCTAATACAGTGTTAACGCATAAAAGAAAACCACATACAAAAATATTAAGAAGAAACATGAATCGCGTAACTTCAAAATCGCGTTAAATAAATCCACGTAAAATGAGACCCAGGTGTATATAAAATTATATTCAATATACTTACTGTCTTTTAATAATTTAAGCCAAAAATAAAGATTTAACTATTAACGATTAGAAGATGGACTCGAGGCCAAAAGCAATCTGACTTCAGGTAGACATTGAATCTTTTGGATGAAGGAATATTATTGCATATCTGAGAAAAGCAGTATATTCAAAGTTCTATGCTGATGAAAAATAAATGGTGAAAGAAGGCTTAGCAGATTATAGTATTATCTACAAACCCTATATTATAAGTCTTCATAATTCAGTTTATGAATTAAAATTTGCATTCAGTTTTGTGGTACAATTTGTTGGTCCTAATAAAAAAAATAACCATATCTATTACTAGCAAATGTTAAAATACTTTAACATATTAGACTTAATAGAAATTCATTTTTTACTGAACAATTGGAAGAAAAAATCAAATACTATTAATAATAATTTCATTTTTTATAACAGGGAAGATGTTGTTGGAAAAAGTAATAAATCTCAATCCAAATGGAATTTATTTCAAGGACTTTATGTATTCATTTAAAATATTAAAAGATTGCATGATGTTTTAAAAAGTATCTTGCTTAATTTCTTAAGATTGTTAGATAAATCAACAAAATATTAACTGAACAGAAATTTATTTTTACAGTTTTATGCATTCATAATAATGAAAAGATTAAATAATATTTTGAAAATAGATAATTAGGTAATAGGGAACTATGACCCAAGTAATAACAACTATAGTTTTCTAAATACATTGAAATTTAAAGCTAAAAATACCAATAAATTATTGGATTGAGTAAAGTAAAACAGAGTAGTTGGGGTGAATATATAGATAAAAAACATTTGATCTTATTTAGGAAGAATGACGATAATAGAATGTATAGATCCATAATCATACATTTCAGATTCAGAGGGACCACAACAGTCATCATCCAGATAACATAGATCATTCCAGGATATTTCAGAATCACCAAAACTCAGGAATATTTATATGTGTGTATACTTATATCTTTTATCCAGTAAAATCTTTATCTAAATAATATATATAGAGATGAATATCATATAACATTTAATTGACAGGTAAGCTACAAGTGATAGACTAAAGTGGATGAAATTAAAACTTTATCAAAACATTTATAATAATTATTTCCAAGTTCCTTAATGGTATACTTATTATTATAAAAAGTTCATTCATTTCTTCAAGGGATGTCCACTTTTTCTTTAACCCTCACTTTTTTTCTAGCCTTGTATAATTTTTAGTGAATTAGATCATATCATAATATGATCAAATTAAGACAATGTCATTCTAATAGTTTGCACATCAAATAAATATTTAGATGTAATCATCTGACTAAATATTTGCTTTCTCATTTGTTTTGATGTTCTTGATATTCTCAAAAATATTTGCCATCATCACAATTCATCTTTATCATCATTGTTTTGCCTTTTCAGTGTCAAACTTTTACATCCATAAAAAATCACAGAAAATATAGTAATTTAAACAATTTTGATGGTTAATTTGTTAATAAATGATCAAAGGCAAAAATTATTTACAATTTCTGTTTCTTCAATATAAATCTTAATGTCAGTCTCTGTAATTACTATCTTGGTATTCTATTGTGCTGAAATCTCATCTTTATTATTATATGAAAAATTATTTGTGAATCAGTAAATTTTACAGATAGAAGTACTAGGCAATAGGATATTATTATTAACAACAATTTGAATTATTTTACTATGCAGAACTTAAATGTTTCTTGATTAGATCAGTTTAATATTTTTTTTATAAAAGATCAGAACATTTAAAAAAAAATAAAATCAGTGCTTGTTTTTAATAGTACTTAATATTCAATAACTTAATATATACTATTTTAAAATTCTAACAAATAGAGAAATCATGCTAATCTTATATATATTATAACCCTGGCGGCAGTAATTTTTAAATTCTAACAAATTAGAGAAATCATGCTAATCTTATATTTATATAATAATCCTAGCGGCAGCAATGTAAATGCTACATAAGATTTTAAGAATAATGCGCGCGTATATGTGCACTTACGCACACATATATACGATAGAGATGAAAAAATAAACAGTTAGTGAATAAAATGGTATTTTACGGATTTTTAGTTTAACTTATTCCAAATCGTTTTGAAAATATAATCTTAATGACTTTGATAGAAAAGAGTGTGATGTTTTCAAATAAAGGAAAAAGAATTATGAATGAACAACAATTTTTTTATTATGAATAAAATAAGAAATGTCGGGAATGATTTTTTTTTTTTTTAGTAATAAGTAAACAAAAAACAAACCTCTTACTTTCTTTTGGGGTCCGAAAGTTTTTATTATGGTAGATGCTGAAGATAATAAAGAAGATAATCTACATTATGGTATGCAAGGTAGATAATGGACAGATAAAAAAAGCAGTTACGCAGTCAGCTTCGTTCCAGAGAGGATTAATGAAATTCTAAACTATAAAATATACAGAAAAGCAGTTAAAAGGTTTATAAGAGAAGCTAGAAAAATATTTTATTATGTCAGAAAATCTTTTTAACATGAGAAGCTAGGTAAAAGTCAATAACATATTGTTGGTTGAAAACCCTAAGCATATCATCCCAGTCCAGTAAATGAAGCTTATGAGGAGTTCTAATACCAACTTTTATAATCTGCTAGAAAAGGAAAAGACTGAATTACGCAGCTAAATTGCCAAAAATTTACATGTATGTATTACACTAATATGAAGCTAATCTATGTGTCTAATGGGTGAAAAGGTGAAAGAAATGTTTGATGTATAGCTATAAACAGGACCAAGTTGATTGAAGAAAGAAAACACATGTGAAACCTAGGAGAGAGGATGCTAAAGATTGGTAAATGAAGAATAAAGTCAATTCAATATTGTATATGAATATTCTGCATTCTAGCCTTGAATTATGATTACAATTTTAAATTGAAAGTAATTTAAAGAATGAAATGTATTTCACTTCCTATATATATACGTGGAGTTATTAAAAGTAAGAACTGAAATGAATAAACTATTTGTTGAATATATATATATATATTAATGATTTTATGTTTAAAGATGGAAAACTAAACATATGAATTTGTTGGTTGGAAACTGATTGAGTATTCTATGATCAATTTTGAAATTACTAAATGGAGAGAAATAAAATATATGAACTTCTTATTCTTATAATCATCTTAATAATTGTATGTAAGATGAAAATTTACCTTGAAATATACACAATATAACTGCAATCAATGTACTTACACTTTGTTGTGTTAATAAATTGCTATTTTGCTATTTATTAATCCATTTGTTCATTTTGTTTTATACATGATTAAATGTTATAACCTTAACACATACATATGTTAGTTATTAAAAATATCCACAGCTCTGAGAATATGCAAACCACTAAGTGATGTGTTGGGATGTCATGGTAAAAAAATTGGTAACTGATGATGGTTATTATCCTAAATAATTCCAAGTAAATATTCTCTTTTTGAGGAGGTTTGGTGCCTGGCACTTCTGTAAATATAAACCTAAAACAAACAAAATACCTGAGAGTGATTGTAATAATAAAAACCACCACCATCATTCCTGTTGTTGGATTAATTTTGGTTGAGTTAAACAGGATTTATAAGCTTTACAAATTTATGTTATGACATTTATTATTATCGATGTTATGAGATGTTTCTATATTTATCATTATATGCTTAAGGAACCTTGAATATCTTATATTTATTATATATATTATTGATTAGGGTTCATACCCAAATTACTGAAGTATTATCACTACATAAGGTTAATTAAGAACTAAGGAAGAATTATATACATATTTACCAGTGTATAATATATATATAATATTGATTTTTCCCTTTGTATTTGTAATTCAAATTTTCATATGACTGTTTGTTTGCATAATGAAGTGGTTTCTTTATTTTCTAAAACTGAGTGCACTTTCAGTGAAGCTTATCACTGAAAGTGCACTCGATCTTTATGTTATAAAGAAGAAAGAAACCACTTCGTTACACAAAATATTTGGAAATTTGAATATATATAATGCAATGCTGACTGTTTATAATGGAAACATATGGTAGAGAATAGAATACACTGGATACAGTTAAACATGGTGGTAAAATATTTTAGAAAGAAAAGTTTTCTGCTGAAGAAATTAAAAAACAATATTGCAAAATGTTAATCTGAACATATTTAATACTTCACAGATTGTTTTGTTTATAATCATCACAAAACTGATCTCTAGAGCATTTTCTTTTCTTTCTTTTTTATATCTTCAGGACTGTAATGGTCATACCAGTAATTACTATATGTATTCTTTTATAAATAATATTATTTCATATACATAAACTTATTCTTTTTAATATGTGATGCAAAATAGCTTCTCCTTAGATGAAGGAAGAAGATTTTTTGCATGGACCATATTATGAAAGATCTTGTCAACAAAGTTTTTTTTTTATCTCTAAAGATTTTTAGACTAATAAAACTTATTCACCTCTTGCCCCACTTTCCCATTATATTCTTCCAATCTATAAACACTAAATTGTATTCCTGGCACTAACATATTTCTTTTTCTTATATCTATTTTAATGAGAGCTGTTTCATTAATTGATATCATTTTTCAATATTATGCATTCATTATACAAATCTCTTTTATTATCTTCAGGTTTAGATTTAAAAGCATGAGATTGTTCTAAAATTAGCTCATAAGCTATTCCTTTCTTTATAGCAATTTCATATATTTGATCAATCTCTGTTAACAGCTGTTGTCTGAGCTTGTTGTCAGATATGCCCCAGAGTAATTGATCCATATTTCCTCAACAAACTCCCCATACCCATAATATTTTGCTAGCTCCTTCAGGACTGAATTATACTTTTTTATTGTTACACCCTTAAACTATTTCCTTTTTGTAACACTCTTAAACTGTTTCCTTTTCTTAAGTATAAATGAGCTATATGGCAGGATGGACAAGATCTAACACATTCATTTAATTTTTTTTATTAATCCCTCATATGGTATGTTATATGTTATGGGAGGTTCATAAAACCTTTCCTCAATAACTTTTCATCAGAAAAACATAAGAGTGCTGTGATGTTTTGCTTATTGTCCTCTATTCTGTTTAGTGAAAAAAATTTTGATTTGGGTTAATTACAATGGCCATTTGGTATCATTACCCATATCAAACTCACCAATACAAGTTTGGCTAAATGAAGATATTTTCAATTCTTTCTAAACTAATTTGTACTTTCAAACTTCTAATTATCTCTCTAAGCTAGGTTCAAACTAAATGACTGCACTAAGTTTTGCTATGTCTTAGCTCACAAACCCCAGAGTAGGAATAATAAATTTAGTAAGAAATATTATTTTCTTGAGGATACAAAGAAATAGTAACTTGGACTTAAATTTATATAATTTAATATACATATTAATATATACAAGTATTATATTAATTATAATAGCATTTTGATTTCATGTATCTAGACTATATCTTATACTTGTACATAATAACGTATATTAAATTATATAAATTGAAGTATGAGTCACTGTTTCTTTGTGTCATAATATTCCATACTAAATTTGTTATTCTTCCTCTAGGGATTAGTGAGCTAAAACACAACAGGCAGCATAAAAATTGGAAAAAGACTCCATGTCAATTGGTTAAAGGAAAAATGTAGAGTTCGGAAAAATTAAAATGAATAAGAAATAATTTTATTTTATTTAAAATTTTCCCTTAAATGAACCTGTGTTCTTTTTCATAGCTATTAACATTTTAGCAGTCAGACCATCTTCTTTTTTTTTAAATCTATCTATTTCTCTGTTTAATACTAATCTATAATTCTATTTATCAACTTTTGCATTAACCTTTTTATTCGTGAGATTCATTTATCTAATATTATAACCTAAATTTTTTATTATAAATCCAATGAATATTTTTTGTCCTCACTCTACATTTAACCATATATCGGCCCTTTCTTCATTATTTTTCCTCTTAATATATCTCCAATTTTTTTTCATAATTCTGTCCTTCTAGACAATCAATTTTTTGCTGTCTTAAACTCACCTCATTTTTGTTTAAATTTTATTCTATTTAATGCCTTTCTACCTGTTTGTTTCTTAACAACATCATTATTCTTCCTATGTGCCATGTTTCCTTCTTTTATATTTTTATCAAACATATTTCTTTTTTTTTTTTGGTCCCATTAATTCCAAATATATGTTTGTTTACAATTCTTTAATTTTACCATTCCATTCTTTACACTTTTAATTTATGAATTCTTCTCATAATTTTCCAAGATATCACTAATCTTTTCAATTTAGACTCACTCCTTATTTCTCATCCATTTTTTTTTTTAATTTTAGCCAATTATTGCAATCAGTTTTATATTGCTTGTTGGGTATTGTGATCAGGATTTCAATGATTGTCACAGATGACTTTCAAACATGAGGGTTAACTGTGAATAAAAAGTACATATTGTCTGACAGAGTACTTTGGGATATTTTGTAGAATAGGATGTTGATTCATAAAAGACTAGATATTGTTTTCTGTCTCTTTCTTATTCTTACTGTCTTCAGCCATTTAAGTTAGAGTAGAATCAAATCATCCTCCTATATTAATCATGACAATGGTATTGTGTATTTGTGTAACCACACTTCCATCTTTAACATCATGCACAGCAATTCTGACTTCAATTCATTTTTTCCATTAGCTCAAACACTAAAGAATTTTTAAAAATCAGTCATAGAGAAAGTGTAGTCTTTAGTTTAGTTGTGATCTTCATTCAAAGCAGTATGAATCACATTGAAATTACAATCCTATTTAGTATTCTCTTACTTACCATTGAAGTGAAAGAATCTAGAAAATGTAATGTCGCAGAGTCTAGCTTATCTGTCATGGTAGATGGATTAAAGTGATAAAAATAATATTATCAGTAGAAGTGACAAAGCAGAAGGCAGTATTAAGTATTAGAAATCTATTTTTTCTTAATACAAGAACATGGAATGTGCAAACTTTACTTGGTACAAACTATAGAAGACTTGAACAGAGAGTAGCACTGATGATCAAAAAGATGTAAAGATTAAAGGTCACATGATCACTATCTCATCCATTGATTGCTCTTGTTAGCACAAGATGGCACTACTATGTGGAGAATTTTTGCTTTGTTATGAATTGTTTAAAGATTAAAGGTCAATATAGCTGTTCTTAGTGGAAATCATCACCAGAGGAAGAAAAGTTTAGTTAAAAAAGAGTACGGCTACAAGTTTTTTTTGAAGGGAAGACCAACTGATGAAAAATGACTGCATGTTGATGGATTTGCTATAAAATCTAATTTAATATCTTCTATTCTTGTAAATATTTCATGAACCAATGAAAGGGTAATAGTATTATAACTTGCCTTGCATAATATTATTAGTGCTCATTCTACTAGTGCATGTGCTCCAATGTTAGATTCATAAAATACAGAACAATAAAGTTTCTACTCCTAAGTGGACAGCATTATTACAACAACACCAATAAAAAAAATTTCTTAGAGAATTTTAAGTTGTGTCATTGTACAAATAGTAGACTTTTAGCTTATAAGTTGTTGTAAATAGCAGTATTAGTTCTGTAAATCTAAATGATCTGTTATTATTGAATTTTTGTATAACACCTGGATTGATTAACACGAACATTTTGTTCAGATAAAAAAATTACTAAGAATTAGAATAAAAGTGAAGTTCCGAATGCACAAATGCTTGCAAGTGCAGGTTGGACAGATCTTAAATTAGTATACTGTAAAATTAAAATAATATTTGGAGTTACAAATAGGTCATATTCCAATGGATTACAATAGGAATTTACCAAGGAAGAAGAACCTGTACAACTATTCAACATTTTATTAAGCACAATTAATGGAAATTGTGTCAGAAGAATCTACTAGCTTTTATAATGTAAACATGAAGCCATAGAATACCAGAGAACCTTAATGGTTAATTGACAAATATATTAAAAATGGAAGAAAAGAAAGACAAATATCCCATATTTGTTATGCTCAACAGATAAAGAAAAATTTGATAAGATTATTTTAAATGATTATAATAAATACATATTTGCAAAAGACTCATTTTCATCTTTCATTAAAAATTAATGCATTGATATTTTTATTATTATTTTTATAAGAGTAAAGTAATGTGATGTAAAAGAATTTAAAACATTAATTTTAAATGTCATAAAGACTTATTATTATTATTATTATTAATAAAACTTTGGGTCTGAAAATCAATCAAGTTTTGGGTAAAAGTAAAGATATACGCTTGACTGATTTCTCAGATCAATTCTATATATTTTTTCTAATATATATTTCATTTTATTGATTAAGTAAATATAGAAGATATTCATTTGTTTATATTTTATTGTTACTGTTATAAAGAAATTTTTATTTGCAAATTTCATTTTAATTTCTCATCTGTCAATAAGCATTTTATTTAAATATCTAGAATAAAATATATTTTGATTAGCATTTGTGATAAAATTAGTTAAAAACCTAACTATAGAATATATATGGGCTGGATGATGTTCAGGAAATATGAATGGATCTTCAAGAAGAAATGCACTTGATGTAACCTTAGTCATGTCATTATCTGTAGCTACAATCAAATAGAATAAATTTTAAAATTATATTCACTCCATCTTGTACACAAGCAACTGCTGATCATTGATAAACAAGTAATTATTCCTCCAGAATAATATGCATAATAACCAAGTGACCAAAAAGTTCCATGTGATTATATTACAAAATCAATCAGATAAGTATGGAACACAAATGTATTTTGGTAATTTTGGATGATGATCAAAAGAGGAATCTATGATTACTTGAATGCTTTAATTACAATCTGATGAGATAAATTAACAAAGTAGATCAAAATAAAATTGTATGCTATAGTGAATACAAACTATAAAAGGGAAACACAAAGTTTTATTAAACATAATTTATACAGATAGTTGATGTTTTAATGGTAATACTCACAACACACACATATAATCATGACATAGTTATATATAAAAAAGTAAACTAATGTTCTATGGCATAGAATATCTGAAAGAAAGGTAAAATGGTAGAATATTTTATTTTTAGCCATGTAAAGACCAGCAATTAAGCATTTTTACGATTAGTTTACTTTATAAGACAAACACAGTTCTGTTGTATTAAAGAATAATAAATTTAAAAATGAAAATAGCATTAGCCTACATATATTGCTCATCTTTTTTTATGTGCATGAGTTAGTTCCTAGTAACAGCTGGAGATAGGTCAGTCAAAACTTTTATCCAGCATCTAGCTAGGAAAGCATAAGTACCTAATAAATGGCACATAGATCAATAAAAACCTTTATGGGCCTAAACATCTTGAATTTTTTTTTGTTATTATTGTCACAAATGACCTGCTATTAAAAAGGTTCCATGCATAATCAGGTATTAGTAATATATTTCAAGTTGATGATGCTGAGAATTATCATCTCTGGTACTATTAATAGAACAAAGGTATAGTAGCATTACTTTAATAAATATTTATTTTAGATAAATAATCAAGATTTAATTATATAATAATCATTTATGATTGTTCGTTGAGCACAACAATTTTAAACAATAAAACTTTAGAACTAAAATGTAAATATCTTTGTTCATAGAATATATTTTGTAAAATAATCTTATTAAAATAAATCACCATACGTCATGTGCAAAATACTCATACTTGACCACTATCAACTATGAGTATACATACACATTAGTTTTAGAATGAAAAAAAATGTGGTCAAACAAATATCTATTTATCTTTAAATAGTTTAGTAGCATCAATTGAATAGCCTGCAGATAAGCATTTTCTAATTTTAAAATTTATAATTATTTACACACAAAAAAGAAAAATATATATAGATAATAACTTAACTTTGGCATTAAGGATGAATTTTAAATTGTGATAAGGGGAAACTCCTGGTGATATGATTGTTTCAAACTAGTATTGTTTGTAACTTGCTACTATTCAATTTTTTTTTCTTGTTATTATTTTGTATTAAAATAAATTATTTTTAAAAAAAAAAATTGAATGTTTTCTCTTTATTGCTTTAATAAAAGCTAAGACTTAGCTTGTGTGTGTGTGGTATACTAGCATGAATTTTTGCAAGTCTAAAACAGTAATGTAGATCAGACATAGCCATCTTGAATTGCAAGATGTTTAAAAACAAATATATTTATAAAGGCCAATAGAAATTGAAATATACAATAACAAAGGGTGTACACACTGTCACTTATCATAGCATTACAATATATATATATAGTGTAACTGAATGGGGTAGATGGGGTGGTCACCCCTGGGGTGATTATGGCAAATCATCATCACTCCCAGTCAATTTAAAATGAAATATAAAATTACTAAAATAATGTTTAATAATCATAAATATATAATCAATTAAAAATATAATTAACATATCCACTAGCATTATCATAAATAAAAGTAAATAATGCTCAAATTAATCCATTCATCATCATGAATGATCCATCAATCATAGCAACAGCCAATCTTGTGACTCGATTTGAACAATAAAAGTATAAATCAACAGTCAATGTGGTGATTGGATTGGAAATGGGTCTCCTATAGATCAGGCTAACTATTGAGCCTTTGCCAGCTTCAGCAATTATTTAAAAATAACTTGTATGCACTAACTAAGTGTTTATCTATTAGAATATACAATCAAAAAGATCTAAAACAATAATGGTGGGATATTAAATCATACTGATAATCATCAGTAATCTGGTCACTTAGTACCATTAATGTACAGTCCAACTATAAACTTCAATTCTAAGACTAAACTAAATAAAATCTAGCGCAGGGGCTTTAAAAAATGTAATCTTATGCACCAACCAGGATGATGATAATTTATCATCACTGGATGCTTAAAAATACTAATACATCCCTATTAATATGTCAGCTATTATAGACAAATCTAGCTCAGAAGAACACAAGCTCTATAACTGTTATGGCAACCAAGAGATGATGCAATATAACTTTCAACAATTGAATTCAAGTTTATTAATGACAATATATAAAAAATGATATTAAGGTCTGTAGAATATGGCTATACATATATCCTTTGGATTTTACATCTTCTGATTTTGATTAACATATAATATAAAAAATTATTATATCCTTCTGATTTTACATCTTCTGATTTTGATTAACATATAATAAAAAAATTATCACATTTGTGATTTACAAAATTACTATACACAATTCAAGTTATTACATTATGGTTTACATGATTAATAAATTAGGTTTACTTAAAATTCATTCAGCACACAGGCATGTGGCTTGATATAAAATGAACATGTTTGAATTGATATTTAATAAAAATAATAATTAAAATTTTATATATAAGTGTCACACATTGGCATTTGCAATACAACTGACATATAAATGCACACATATATGTGGCTGCATGTAATTTCTGAATATATTTGACTTGCCATAAAATAAACCTTTCTAGTTGTCACTTTCAAATTGTCAAAATAATAAATGATATTAATTTTTATAGTAAGTAATAACATATTTAACACGTGTGTGTATTGAATTGCAGGCACACACTAATGTTTACCTATGTTAATTTTTTACAATAATATTTTTCTAATTAATTGAATATTGAAAGTATATAAAATTCACACATATACATGTGTACACAAAAATATAGATGATATGAATCAAGTTCTATCATAATAGTTTACAGTTTATTTTTCTTTCTAAAAAAAAATATCAGTTTATAAGTTCCCTTTTTTATCTTTAAAAAAAAGTATTATCAACTTTTTTTTTCTTTTAAAAATATAACAATCAATCTTGACCAATTATTGTTGATTGAATAATTAGAAATGTCCTTAAATTTAAAAATATAGATTTTAAATATTTTCACTTATTCTCTTGAAAAACAAACATAATAGGGTCTATCAATTAAATCTTCATTTCTAGACGTTTAACTTAAGCAAAATTAACTTATCTAGTATATATAGTAATTTAAAACTTAAGCAAAATTGTTCTTTAAAATGTAATTTTTAATATATAGTGTTACTCATCTGCTATATGTATATGTTTATCTGTGCTTCTCTGCATACATAGATAAACAGCAGCATAGTATACCAAATTTGATCTCTTTATTTTTTATAGAATTAATAAATCTTATTAATAAAAAATAAATCAAATATTTGCTTATGCTGAATACTTCAAAAATTTAATTGCAGCTCTTAAATATATTGCAATTTTAATGCATGATTTTTGTAGAAATTACTCTGGCCACCCATGTTATAGACATTCTATCATCTTCAACTATTGAGAGGATTCAATGAAAAGTATCAAGATTATAAACTCATTATCAAGACTAAAGATTAATATTATTTGTCACAGGTAATATCATACCTACAAATACAATCATCATCAACTCTTAAAATTACTATTAAGTGCCTTTGAAAGACAAAGGCTTATAAGAATATTTATAACTACTAAATACATTTGGTCTCATGAACAAAATTATTAAGTATGTAACAATAACAATATATAATAAGCATTAAATTTGGATATACAGACAATAATTATAAGCATAAAAAGTCAAATTTTGTGATTTTAAAATTCTAGTTCACAAATACAAATTAATATATTCCATTTAAATATATATCTGAATAAATTCTTACACAATTAAATACCAATTAACATATAATTTTTTTGTGTGATTTGCATAATTTATAATATTTTTAATATATTATTTTCTGTCACCTGAAAGCACTTATTTGTAAAACATGTATCAATTCCATTTTTAAATAGACCAAATATATTATTGTTTTTAAACAAAAAAAAAACTGAATCAATTACATTTTTTTAAAAACTATGGTGGCAATTATCTGGAAAGTGTTAACTCCAATATTAAAAATATAATCATGATCCTTTTCTGAGATGCTTGAGAGCAAATAAATTTTAATTTTCTTGTGACCATAATAAATTGATTACAAATTAAATTTCCTTTGCATTGCTTTATCATTAATTAACAAAATGAAAAAAAAAAAAAAATCTTTCTTACTTATGTTTTTCAAATTTTGGAAATTAAAATTTATTTAACCAAAATAAAATGACATATAATTAAAGTTATAAATAAATATTTTTAATATTAAGTGAGAATTTGTGCTTTTATTAGATTTTGGCTTCTTCAATTTTACTTACATTTTAAAAAGATTATTTAACTTTCAGCTTCAAGTTCTTTTCACTCAGAGCAACAACTTTGTGCAAACTATTTAGGCATACCCTTATCTAGTTCATGAAAAGGAAGGTTTGTTAGCCAAGAGGTCAGAGCAGCTGCCTTGCAAGCAAAGCAGTTGGTTGCAGACAGTTGTTGCAGGTTTGCCTCCTGGCAAATGCTATGACATATGAAAAAAAAGAGAAAGATTTAATAATAACAGAAAATAATGACATGGTAGTTGTTTTAACTGAATCTGAAGAATAAGGTATCTCTGTTTTTAAGAAAATCATTTTCCTTTTCTTTCAAAATAAATATATACAAAATATATATATAAAGAAAAGCTTGATTTAATATAGTAACAGCATTGTATGCTAAGCATAATTGCTACTAACTGGGAATCATATTAAAACAGGCCAAACTCACTATACATATTGCCATTCACTGCAAGCTAGAGTAATCAATGGATGCCAGAAGGGCTTGTGCATAAAATCCCCATCTAGTGCCTATTCATCCAACATCACCAGACTAGTTTCTGGCTTGTGGCCTTCATCAGTGAGGAGCCTTGGATCTTAGAGCACTGCATCTAGATCTTAGGATCTAATACAATCCTCTAGCATCCACCTTTTATCTCCATTTAACTACAAAACTATGAGTCTCAAATTGAAAACACCTTAATATTTTCAATCCAAGCCCATTAGCTGATATAGTCATATGGGTCTGAACTCAGTTCAGCACCCATACATTTTGGTGTCTTTGGTTCTTTAATAACCACAGTCACCACTATCCTATTAGGAAGGATTTGTTTTAAGCCAATAAATATCACATGATTACCATTTCTTATGCTTGCTTATAACTGTTATTAAAACAGGTGAAACTCACTATATGTATTGCCACTCACTGCAAGCTAGAGTAATCAATGGATGCCAGAAGGCTTGTGCATAAAATCCCCATCTAGTGCCTATTCATCCAACATCATCAGACTAGTTCCTGCAAGCATAAGAAATGGTGATCATGTGATGTTTATTGATAGTCATATTCATAGCAGTTAATCGAAAGCATGCTGTTAAAGTATTGAAGCAAGCTTTTCTTCATATACATTTTGTGTTTGTTTTGGAATTATATTGTTCTGAGAAAAGTTTTTAAAAGACTGAAGTTTTCTTTTCTTTGAAAATGCATTTTGTTTTCAATGAATTAGCAAGCTTGTAAGTTAAAAATGTGACATTAATAAAAAGTTTTATTTCAAATAAATTGAAAATTTGATCTTATTTAAAAAGATTTGAAATCGAACACTTTTTTAAATTAAACATATGATAAGCAGGAAAATGATAATTCGGTTAAAATAAATTTGCTTGTACTGATAATTGTGGAATCATCCTCAGTAAAACTCTTTCTGCATGCAGTCAGGTTGAACAATCTATTTACCTTTATCCATTAACAGACATATCCATGCATTGGTTTGAACAATCTTCTGTTTAATAACAATCTAATCTTAATACATTTTTAAAACATTTATTTAGAAGTTTAAAATACTTCATAAATAAGTTATAATGATGTTTATATTGCTTAAGATATTTGGCATTTCTTTTAGCACAAAAGAAGTTTCAAATTATCACTTAAGAAAACTTAAAGACTCTGCCATCTCTAAGATTAATTTTTTTTACACATCTTTTTGAAGTCAACAAATGTTTGTTTTTAAATTACTTTCTCTGCATTTGTTTTGGTAAAAAGTTAGCTAACAATAAATTATTTGGCTTTAGAACAATTTTGCATAAAACATTTTATTCAAACTTTTAGTATTAATTTTTACTATTAATTATTTTAGTATTAATTTTTATATTTAATATGACTATAAATTTATATATGTATACTCAAACATTTACACATATATTCAATCATCACATCTCATTTTGTGAGTGGATGTTATTAAATAGATATATAGAATAGCATTAGAACTGTTGGCTTGGTTTAAATGTTAATGTTTGTTTTTAAATAAATGAGTTGAACACAAGTTTTGACTTAGTTTTAAGTCTGCTGTTTTAAAATCTAGATTAAATATGATGCTTTATAAAAATATAAATGATTAAAATACCAAATAAAATATTGTAATCACATTAATTAGGCTTTTCAAATTATAAATATTTGTTTAAATGATATTTTTATTTTAAAAAAATTGTGTATATAAAATTATTTACTTCAAAATTCTGTTCATTTTTTTTTTTTTTTTTTACATGTATAGTCAAGATTAAATTTAAATTTACTCAAGCAAATTGCAACTCATGCTAAGATAATAAAATTTGATGGTCATAAAAATTTAAGAACTTTTGCAATTTTGTCCAGATGTAGAAGTAATCACATTGTATGGATCCAGATTAAAACTATTCTAGAGAAATATTAGGGTATTTCTTATGAAAAGAGACTCAAACTACTGAGAAATGCCAATGAAATACTGACCTCCAGAACAATTCAAAAACCCTTAAATCCAGGGTTTAAACCACTAATGAAAGATATATAATATTACTCAAAAAATTTTTTAACTGCAATGACATTATGAATTAGAGCATTATCATCTTAAAAAAGGATAGAATTATATGGAAATAATGATTGCATCATGGAATGCAGAATAATGCTGATATCATGAGATTATTAATATAACGTAATTGCTTAAAATATAGTAATTGTCAGATATTGTTTAGTGACTAATATACAGTTATTGAAAAAAATGTTAAGAAAGTAATGAGGATTTATTAAAGGTTAGGTATGGTTTCTATATCCCTCTTAGCCTTACTGCTTTAATCACTTAAGGAAACTCTCATGCCAATAGTCATATCCCTGTATTAGCAGTTGAAGTGGGATTGTGTTTATGCAAACCACATTTTCATTCTTTAGCAACACAATTTTAACTCCAATTCCCCTTTTTTCATTTTTTAGCCCAAATCCTTGACAATGATCTTTTCTTGATGCAGTACAATTATTAATGAGTTGGGTGGAACTGGATTTGGGAAAGGTGTTTTAGCTTGACAAAGATTGTATGTTTAGGCAGCCCTATTTAGAGAAGTTACCATGGAAGTGAAAGAGACCTAGAAAATATGATTTAAAATGCCTCATCTCTCAGTCTGGTTAGTTTGTCATGCTTAATGGATTACTCATTAAAGCAACAGAAATAACCATATTATCAGAAGGCAGTAGTAATACTAAAGATAAGTATTATAATTTTTTTCGAAATATAGGTATATGGAATGTGCAAACTTAATTGATACAAACTCTGCAAGAATGAGCTGAAGACTGTACTAGTAGTTAAAAACTGTCAAGGTTTAAGATTGACATAGCTGTTCTAAACATTACTCCTATTTTTTAGGAAGAATGTGTAATAGAATACATCGATAACTACAACTTTTTGTAAAGATAGATCAGTCAGTGAAAGAAAATTACTGTAGTCTAATTTAGTATTTTCTATTATTACAT
The DNA here is from genome assembly GCA_028023455.1 of Epiperipatus broadwayi. NCBI lineage: Eukaryota > Metazoa > Onychophora > Udeonychophora > Euonychophora > Peripatidae > Epiperipatus > Epiperipatus broadwayi. Next base: position 244,418 of record JAQFVV010006239.1, read on the forward strand.
TTTCTCATTGAATCAATGAAAGGCTAATAATATTAAAACTTACTTTGCATAATGGTACTAGTGTTCATTTTATTAAAAGAGAAGTCCTTGCTGGATATTATTACTCTAATAATACTATTAAAGATTAATTTTTTATTTTTGGATATAATACGTGTTATAATGTATGTGTTAGTGCAAATTAGCAGGCTGTGATCAAAAACTGTTATGTTGCAAATAACTGATGCAGTAAACTCAAATGGTCTGCTGTTTTTGAATTTTTGCACAATATATGGATTATCAACTTTTATTTAGACAAAAAAATCACTTTAATGGCATATGAATATTCAAAATAATAATCATTTAAGGAATTACATTGTAATTAGAGCTAGAATAAAAAAAGTTCATATTATATAAACACTTACAGTCACAGATTGTTGGACAGATAATAGATCAGTATGCTAATGTTGAAATGATAGTATCATTAAAAATGTCTTATTCCAATTATAGCTGCAAGAAAGTTGAAGGTCATTATTTAGAAATATATACAACTGATACCTTTTAATTTGGACTTTCAAGATTATTATGTTATTGAGACATAGAATTCTTTTAGAAAATGTGTTATGGATACAAATAAATCTTTTTATAAGTTCACCAAAGAGAAGAATCATAATTGGTTTACAAACAATGATTAGTGATTGATTAAAGGAAATCTGTGATGTGTACTGATTGGCAGAATAATAAATTGAATGTGGAGCTTTAATAAATGTGAAGATGTAAATGCATAAATTCAATAACTGATAAGAAGTTTATAAAATGTTGTGGAATTAACACTGCAAAGGAGATTTCGACATTTGCAGATCATAGCAATATTATTATTTATTTATTTTGATGCATTGAAAGCATCATATAGACTGAAAAATATCATAATCCTTTTAAATCCATCAATGACAAGTCTCTTACAATGATAACAATGGTAGTTCAAATAGATGAAAGAAATATTTTGATCATCTTCTGAATAATAATATAATAAATAAGACAGTTTGGTGATTTATGGATTTTATTTATTTAGATTTGAGCAAAAACATCCTGCTTAGTGAAGTCAAAACAGCTGTTTGCAATTTTAAAAATGGAAAGATTGCAAGTCCTGAGAAATACTTGAAGAAATTTTAAAATATGGTAGTGATATGCCATCTTCAAAAATATTGGAATTTACAGAACTCATGAAGTTATATCATCTGACAATAAAGATGCTTCTATTATTACAATTTATAAAAAGAATTGACAATATTTCAATAATTATCAAAGAACGCAATTGTTACATATTACAGTAAAGGTACTTTCAAAGATTTTATTGAACAGATTATTTTCAGTCATAGATGGTTACCAGAAACTCGATATAATTTTAGAGAATCAAGAAATATTATTAAAATGTTTTTGTTACTAAAAAAATGTAAGAAAAATATTGAAAACAAAACAGTTATTTATATACTGCTTTTATTGTTGTCAATACATTTGATTCAATTAATGAAATAAGTCCACATCAGTGTTTGAAATGAGTTGGTTTTTGATTAAAGTTAATTCACCTTATACAGCATCTATATAATGGAAAGAGAGATCATATAAGTATTACAGATAGACAATATGAGACTCTTGAAAAAAACTGTTAAAGAAGGAAATATACTTGCATTTTATCTTATTGGATTCTGGATTTACAATAGACTAATGACTGTGTTATTCTTGTCTGTTCAAAAGATGATCTACAAAATGTACTAAGTCTTTTGAATTCAATTTATAAAGCTTTTGTTTGGTGATTATTGTTCACAAAACTCATGTTCTTTATTATCCAGTAACAAAAGAAAAATCTTTAGCAGCTTTTAGGTAAATGCTTATGAACTTGAGAATGTAAGCCAATTCAAATATATTGGTAGATTACTTAAAGTAGAAAAATGAAATTAGATATTGGAGAGCAGCACAGACTCCAATAAACTTCTGTTTTTGATAAGTTAAAAGATTAACAATCCTTCTGTATATAGAACCATTATGTTTTTTATGTTATTGTATGGAAGTAAGATTTGGATAGTCTATCACATAACAAAAAGCATTAGAAAAATTTCATTTAAGTTAAGAATGTTCTAAATAAGTCAATTATTTTATATAGCATGATGTTTTTTACAAACAATAATATTTAAACAGCAAACATTGCGCTATATAAAATAATTGACTTATTTACATACATTTAATTTCAAATGAGAATGACGTATTGTAAATTCTAATAAATTTCACCAGCGTCATTCATTCAAGCATGTAAAAGTAATTTAAAGTGATTATTTAATATCTTCATGCTTTCACTTTCAAACACTTAAGATTCACCCATCCAAAAGCATTTGGGTTCAAAAAAAAAAGTTGGCCATTCTATCTTTTCCAAAGACTTTATCATGTGGTTGAAGTGTTAGTATTCATTCATTTTATATTTAAAATCCAAAGCGCATGTGCAACAGTTTAATTCTGTTTAAATATTATTAAGAATGTTCTGTAAAATTTTAAAAATACAATGATAAAATTGTTAATCAATATGTTGTTCATCTTGCTAAATATGCTATTATAAAAGTCCACTATTGTAAAATCACATTTTATGTTGGATTGAATATATGAAAAGAATTAATTATAAAAGGATGGTGAATTTGAAGGTGAACCATATGTGAGAAGTAGACCCAGATTACGTTGTAAAGATTACAATAAGAACATTCTATTGAAGTGCATTGTTGATTATTTTCATTAGGAAGATATAGCAGAGAGCAGATTAATTGGCAGTGTTGAAATATTTTAAAAAGAAAAGTTTCCTGTAGAAATTAAAAGATAGCATCATAAAATATTAAATAAACAGAATAATGAACTGGTGCATTCTACATATAGACATATTTGTGATTCACAAATTGGTATTTAAAGTCATTGCAAAACTAATCTCTAATGTATTATTTTTACCATCACCATCTCCAGGTATGGAATAGCCATACCATTTATAAGAAGTTGCTATTGCTTCTGACATGCCTATAATCATTCATTATATGACTTTTAGATGTGTAACATTATACTACTTGTCTGACTTTCAATCACATGACAGATTGTTTTGATAAGCATTTGTAGAGTTCAGATGTCTGTTGACTTCTATTTGTTTCATTATCATTTTATTTGTAATGAATATCATTTCTTCATAACAACATTGATTTCTGACAGTAGCTTTCATTTTTTCGTTCTTTAGTCAAATGCAATCATCATCCTTCTGAATATCAATCTTGAAACCTTAAACAATTCAAGTTTTAGACATTGATATTCCTGCTAATTAGGCACTTACAACTTAAACCTTTAATTAAAACTTTGTCAGGTATGACCTTTTTTTTTTTACAAACTATAATTTTATACTGGATATTGCTTATTAACTTCTTGAAATATTAGGTTTAAAAAGAATAAAAAATCTTACATTGATATAAATTTCTAGTTCTGGCTAATATTAAAAATATAATGCTAATAAGACGTGTTTCTGTCTTTATTCAATCTCTGCATATAAAACAATATAAAATGCAAATGTGGTAGCACTTAATATATGCATTTGTAATTGTAGAAAACTTTTTTTTACAACAATTTAAATTGTTTTAAGAGTTAAATTATATAAAATTAAAAATACAAATAAGCATATCCTACACGAAATATTAAGATCTATTTGTATATGCAACTAACATAACACTTAGAGAAATTAATGATACCAATTAGCCCATTTTATTTAATTAAAATAATTAGTTTTCATTATAACAAAAAATTGCATCACTAATAATGTTTATAATAATAACTTTGTTCTTTTTATTTTCTAATATTATTATTTAAAGAATGAGGTCATCAGCAAAGTATGGCTAAAAGTCTCCAGTCAATGTTTTCCGATTAATAATTTTTGATCTTTGATAAATTAGTTTATCAGCTGTCTTTGCAGTTTGGTCTGTAAGTGACATTGATGCGAGAGCTTTTTTTCGGGGAGGGGGACAAAAAGTATTTGTATCCATCACGCTTGATTAGATTAGGTATGACCATATAGTTTTTTTCTTCAGGGAATTTTCACCTCAGGACATAGTTTAAACTAGTACATTGATAACAAAAAGAAAAAGTTGGAATTAGAACAAAGATAAAACTGAAATAAATGTAGTCATTCGTATTTGTTTTGGTGTAATTAAATAAAATATATATCATTACATTTGAAACACTAATATTGTATATGTTTGTACAAATACAATAATTGAGAATTGTAAATTTAACTTTTCGGAATTGGATATAATTTAATTATAAAATTTTAAATATAGACTGAAAATGTGAAATATGCTATTGAAAAATATTTAGAAACTGAAAATGCCATATATATATATTCACACAACCTAGTTTCAAATTCTAGGAAGGTTTTTTTTTTCTGATTCCAAACCACTTAAGATTGTTTTTAAATAACTAGCCCATAGTCAATATGATATGGATCAATAAAAATAATAATTAAAAAATGTTAAAATCCTCAACCACATAGGAGTTGCCAAACCTGAGAAGTAATGCGTTCTCATTCACAGTTCTTGTTTCAAGACCTTTATAAATATGCAGTGGACTTCTATATCTATATTTTACACAAAGTATATCACTTTTAAAAAATAACATTTAATGAAGTAAGTTAGAGATTGTTTGCAAATATTTTAAACAACAAATGAAAATAAATGCGTCCATTAAAAAGTATGGAAACAATGACTTATTTGAGTCAGTACTTCCTTGCCATGGTTGCCAAATGTGATACAAAAGCTCCTGATATACTTATTTCCTTTATAAGTCACCGAAGAAAAAAAACCGTTGGTGGCCTAGTGATTAGCATAGCTGCCTTCCAAGCAGCTGGTCCGGGTTCGCTTCCCGGTCAACGCTTTGACATATGGAAAAAAAAAATACAGTAAATGGAAGTTTTAATTCGGAAATTTTTTTCTATTAAGGAAGGGCTCACGAAAAAATTTTGATGGCATAACAATACAGTATTACTACTTCTCTTTTTTGCACTTTTCAATCAATTTCTTTTCCTCTGTTTTAGTTGCACTTTCATCAAAGATCAATTAAAAAAAATTGAATAATAAAGAGATAATGAAGATATTAAATAAATCAGGGATTTTTGTATCATTCTTTATATATATAATAACAATATAAATAATAAATTTAATTAATTATAATATAATGGCAGTTGAGGAATTTAATCGAAAGTACTTCTGCGGAATAATATAAATATTATAACGGTAATTAAATATAATATACGGTCTTTCAATCCGCAGAAGTACTTTCGGTTAAATTCTTCAACTCACTCAACTGCTGTTACATGATATTTAATTATCGTTATGTTTATTATTTATATTATTCCGCAGAAGTACTTTCAATTAAAATCATAATATATGGCCTTTCATTCCACAGAAGAACTTTCGTTTAAATTCCTCAACTTATCAGTTGCCGTTATATTTTATTTAATTACCGTTATATTTATTATTTATATTGTTATTGCAATATTTTTTAATTAACGGACATTTTATTTGTATATATACGGAGAAAATGAAAGATGTTGAACAGAGATCGTTTATAAGTGCTGTGATTACCAAAATATTAAAATAATGTCATTTTAATTTTTATCACACACATATATTCTTAGGAAATTAGTAATTTTTAATTCTCTAAAACTAAAAACGAAATTATTTTCTTATAATAGCACACAGGGCTGTGAGATCACAAGATCATTAAAAACTCCTGTTTTCTATTCCATATATAAAGATTGGCATCTTTAATTTGTTGCTGGATGAACTTCCACTCTTTTGACTCTTAACAAAATATTAAAGCCATGACTATAAAATATCAGTATTACACCTAAAAGCTACTTAATTGCTAAAATGTTGGTTAATTTGGAATTACTGTTGGATGGATGTCTTTATTAAGAACTAGGAGAATTGCATTTTAGAGTACAGGATGAAACTTGGATTCATAACTATCAAGATATCTCATATTAGAATAAAATAATCAGAAAGAACTGAATGAAATAAAAATAATTCTTTGACTTGAGAAAATTTATACAGACTTTGCATAAATACTGAAAGTTGTTTTTACTCTAATACAGTCCTACATGATTTTATACAGTGATGGAATGTCACTTTCAAAAATTAAAATCTCTAAATCATAGCTCAATTCTTTTCACTTCTGGCGTTTAAACATCAAATAATCTCCTAAGTGATACACATATGGTTATTATTAATTATTTTAATACAGATGTTTTTGTAAATAAGTATAACAGGTTATTAAAGATTTTTTTATTAAAATATTATATATATATAGCTTAATAGTTTAATTCAGCTTAAATCATTTTTTAAATGCTTGATTAATTTATTTATAACATTTAATTTGCTTAATTCATAATATATATGTGTGTGTGTATTAATTGCTCAATTAAATCTTTTGAGTTACAGTAATAGCTACCTACTTTTGAAGATGATACTATATATAAACATATAGCAAAATAGATTAACTCTTTTTAATACTTAATGAATAAGTATATACTGGACAATTTTTTTTTTAATTTTTGCAAAAGTAATATCAGTTACCTTAATTTACTAATCTTTATGCTGGCTATGTCACAAAATAGACTCATAATTTTTGTAGGTTTTTGGTACCTTCTTCACAATTTTGGGACTTTATTTTTATATTAATTATTTACTATGAGATTTTATAGAGACTATTTCTTATGTTTCCAATTGCATGTTATGTTTATCTAAATCAGATCTCCTGAATAAACTATTTTATCACATGGTAGACTGATCTTCAGCATCACTGATATTTTTCTCATATCTTTATACAAGAGATATTTTTTTGAATTTTACTACCATCAATCTATATTATAACAATCTGATGTGAATTTGGTTTTTGCTGCTATTTTATCTTCAATTTTTAATACAATATCACAGACTCAGATCTTACCATAAATTTAAAAACTGTTATTATGATTTATATTTTTTTTTGTAGTTAAAAGTATCAAATATTAGTACTATGCTAGCTAACATAATTTCGATATTTTACACATTAATAATTCAGATAATCTTTTTTAAGCAATAAAAGAAAAATGTAAATCCATACCTTATAAAAATACTAGCTCATTTGTAGTTCTTTTTGGTTATTCTAATTTGTAGTGTTTCAAGGAAATAAATATGTAAATAGTTTAGGTTTATTATTTTCAAATATTTCTAAAACCAGTCAATAAACAATTATTCTTTACTAAATATATATTGATAAAATGTTTTCACTACTAGCATTGCTTGTGGTGATTCATATGATAATTTTGTTCTGTTTTTCATGAAATATAAAACATAGATAATGGATTTCTGAGTATTTCATTGTATTATTGGTAAGATGTTAAGATTGGTTGGCATCATTTAGATAAAACATTAAAGGTGATCTAATTTTAGCATGGCATTGATTACTTCATATCTATTCTTTCTTTTTTTAGTAAAAGATAATATGATTGAGCTATAAATAGTTTTAAAAAGTTGTTGAAATAAATTTATCAAATTTATATAAATTTATAATTTTTTTACATTTTTAGACATTGATGCTTTATGTGGCAATGGATTAATTTTGAGTTTTTCCACAAATGCATATATGCTCTAACATTTTCTAGACATTTACACATTTAATGACTTGCAATTCAATTACATTAGTTTTGACACTGAATACTAACTTCTCAGCAAAAGCCATAAATTAATCTAGGGATGAGAATTAACAAATTGTTATTATCTGGAATCATAAAAATATTCAAACTTACAACAGATGGCGCTAATACAACAAAAAGATAAAAAAAAATGGTCTTGTTTAACTCAATCTTTAAGCTATTATATATAAACATTTTTTTAATTTTTTTTTTTATAAGAAGACTCTTTCACTTCTTCTAAGGAATATATCAATCTGAGAATGAATAATATTTGCAATTATAGTTATAACAAACTACTATGATATGACAGTATGAGTATTTCAATATGAGAAGGATTATTATCATCTTTTACAAAGTTTGTTGACCCCTCTCAGATTGATTCTGACCACAATTACTTGTAATGTGGTTAACCATCTTATCTTTTGAAATTATAAATTTTGAGATTGTGAATTTCATAACTTGAACAGCTCAGAAATCTTGGACATTGGTGTTTAAACTAATAAAATTCTAACAAAATGATCCTGTTTATCCTTAGATCTGGCATTTCCTTTCACAGATTTATGAAATTTCAACTTCCTGTTCTGCTGGTAAAAATTATAACCTCTATTGAAAATACAATTATATACATTCATTCTTTATAAATATATTCTTCCTATGTTGAATTAATCATGTTCATGGATTATTTATTAAAGAAACAATATAAATAGAGAGATTATATTTATGGAAACAGAATAATTTTACCTTTTGATCTTGCCAGGAAATTCAATTACTAATAGACATTTTTTTCTCTATTAATCTATATAATAGCTCCTTTGTTTTGAGTGTTAATGAAGTAAAAGTGGTTTTCTTTACTTCAAACTCAATTAACTGGATCTAAAGTCAGAAATCTGTTTGTTTGTTTTTATTATGAGAATATATCCTGCAAATAATAATAATTAATCTTCTTCAGAGAGTTCTATGTGGATTTAAATCCAGAAAATTTTTTATTGGTGTGAGAATGCAAAAGACTAACATCTTCCTTGACATCCTGAAAATAATAAATAATCTTTTCCAGAGAGTTGTATATATTGAATTAAATATTTTCATGGATTTTTAATTTAATAAAGAATAGCTATAAGGATTACATCGATATAAACAGAGATAACTTTACCTTTTGATGCTTCCAGAAAACCATCAATTATTAATTGTACAATACTAAGGCTAAAGAAGTTTTTCTCTATTAATCTACACAACAGTCCTTTTGCAGTGGGTTTTAGTGAAGTAAAATGGTTTTTCTTTTGCTTCACATATTTAATAGTAAATGAAATACTTTCAATCCAAAGTAATATGATTGATTTAAAAATATTTATGCTTTCTTTACAAAATGTTTCAGATAAGCTTGTATAAAAGAAATTGAGGTACAGAGAGAAGACATTCTTTTCTCTAAAAAAGTTTTGGTGTGTTTTGGATTGAGAATAATTCATTTTCTTATTAAACCAATAATTAGAGTATTAATCTAGATATATTACATAATATTCATCACTGGTAATGTTTATATAAATATATAACATTCAATAGACTATCTAAAGAATAATGTTATTCTAATAAATGAGACACAGCCCCTCTAGTTTTCCAATAATACAATAATATATATAAATATAATACACATAAACATATACTCTGTGATAAAGCAATATCTATTGTAAGGAAAAGATTAATAATGATGAACATAGTTTCCAAGCCAGAACAACTCTTCTTATTGATAGTATAATGGAAATATTGACATTCTGCACAACAATAGCACACTTTCAATTCAACACAGAATTCTTTAAAAAAAAATCAAGGATTGGATTTGGGTTCATCACTGTCATCTCTGATTAGCAATATTTACATGGAAGAACTTGAACCTACAGCAATAAATATTATTCCATTTCCACCTAAAATGCTTTACTATGATGATTATGTATTTGTTATTTGAAATATAGTGAAGAACTAGTACAAATATTCCGGAACACATCAATAACATATCCCCTTCAATTAAATTTGCATGGATTCATAAAAAGAACAAAAATTGGCATTTTCAAATAATCTTGTGACAAGACTCCCTCATCGTATAATCAAAAACAACTGTTTGTAAACCCCTCCCATATACACACATATAGAAAAATACTTAACATATATATCCAATCATGACAAAAATATAAAACATTGAGTTGTACATTCACAATGAAACAGAGCAAAAGAAGTTTGTTCTAAAATCAGGATTTGTGAAAAAGCAAGACCTGTATAAAACAACCTCTCATGAAGAATGTTTATTTGTCAGCTGTTATTAAGAAAACCTTAATCAGACAACAAAAATAAACATCGAAAAAAAAAGTTAATTATAGATATTGTAATGTGTCTAGCTACTACGAATAGCAAACAAATATAAAAAAAAAATCAGCCATCAATACAACATCACAACAGCCTTCTAAAATAATAGCATGCTATGATGAATCCTAACCACTATAAAATCAAGAGTTAAAATATTAAAAAACAAAAAATATATCTGTGAGGAAGGATATATATTGGTGAAACTAACTGCTTCATTGAAGACTGATTAAAAGAGCATAAATTGGTGAATAAAAAAGAAAAACCAATGTATCTAAATTTTCAGACCATGTATATTCCAATGAATATGTTTAATTGGGGGGGGGGTGGCGGCAAAAATATTGGACAGAAAGCAAAAAAAAAAAAATAAGGAAGTTGATCACATGATAATAGTAAGCAACTACACAAGTGAATCAATGTTTGAGAAGCATTTGTTACCCTTGCCCTTAAGAAAAAAGTGGAAAAATTCTCGTAATTAAATTTGTAAAATTTCTACTGACTTTTGCTAAATAATCTATTTGATTAGAGCATCACATTAAATTCATATTCACAAATGTAAAGGTTATTGATTTGATTCCTGTGCCATTGACTAGGTTAGCCACACCTGAAGAAGAGTGAATAATAAATTTGAAATGCATTATATAACCTGTGTAACTATTACTATCAGCTGAATGTATTTATAATGTTCAATTGAGTTATATATGATGTCAAAAACAATAAAAGACAGAATGGTACCACCATATCTTTAAATTCTGTTGCAGATATTTAAAAAAAAGTTATGATCATTTATTATTAAAAAGTTTAAATGAAGTTAGAATTTTCTAAGAACATAAATTTTAGATCATAAAAATAATTCATCATATGATTTCAATTAAAATACCGCAATCACAAACTCTCAGGCAAACATAATATATTAATCAAAATAAGAGTCATAGATCACATGACCCTATCTCTTAAGCTTGTAAGTTATAAACAATGAGGATTGCCAATTCCTCTACAAGCTTTATTATAAATGCTCTGGCTAAGCATTTATCATAAAGCTTGTAGAGGAATTGGCAATCCTCATTGTTTATAACTTATAAGCTTAAGAGATAGGGTAATGTGATCTATGACTCTTATTTTGACTATTTATAGTCTCTGCCACAAGTCTTATGCAATTTTATATTGCTAAGACTACTACTATATGGTATGGCTGAAGATCTATCAGCCCCATATAGCTATTTGATTTGGATAGCTGGGTATGAAGACATGTACTGAAAATTTCAGATTTTCCACTCAATAGATAACTTTTAAATAGGTGCTTGGCTTTGGGTCAGCATTTTTAGATCTAGTGTCTGAACCTAGCCTGACACCTCTCTGAGGAGTGCCAAAGCATGAAATCATGGTCAGAGGTTTGGGAAGGGGTTCCTAGCTGAGATATTTTGAGTGCTGGCTCTGGCTAAGCATTTATCATAAAGCTTGTAGAGGAATTGGCAATCCTCATTGTTTATAATATATTAATTATGTATTACATTACCAAAGTTGCTTTCTAACTTTTTTTAAAGGTATGACAACAAAAATAGTATAAATTTTTGTGTTTGATTCCTATATATTATATTTGCTTTTTTAATTTCATATAAACATTCAGAAATCTCATGATAAGATAAACCTACTAATGATAAAATAGTTTCGATAATCTGATTCCCTTTCTTAAATATGGAAGAGGGAGAATGGGGATAAAATCCTCATATTTCATTAGCTAATTCAAACATAAAAAAAAAAAAACTCCTGTAATAACAATGTTAATAAGAATTTGCTGACTGGAAATGTCTTTGTAATTCATTAAATTTCATTTTTAAATAAAACCATTAATAATAAAACGGTGATAGCGTCTTTTTAAAAAGACACTATCAAAATGTCTTTTTTTAAAAAAAAAAAAATCAGATGATGTTTCTTTATTATTAGTAATCGGTTTGATCACTCATTTGGAAAACTTTTGCTTTCAGGAAGAAAATGGCGACAATTAGCGTGGCCAGCAGAACGGAAATTAACAGGCTGGGACCCCGCTCACCTTCATTGATTAGGTTGTCTGACCTCCGCTGAAAGATTGGAGTTTGTAACATTGGGTGACTCGAAAATATAGGGGGGGAAAGCAGCAACAGGATCTTTCAAAAAATCAGAATAAACTACTGTGTAACTGAAAAAGATATCAATTCTATAGCCAACAGCAAAACATCAAAGAGGCAACTAGAAGAGACAGACCCAGCTGTTTAGGGTCTGTCTGTCGTAGAAAGCTGGAGTGCATGCAAATAAAAGTTACAAAATAATAGAAACGCTGATTTGACAATAAAGAAAAAATAATTATACTAAGAAATTCAAAAAAATTTATTTAAAATAGAATATGAAATAAAAGAACATAACACACAAAATTAAGTTTCCAGATATTATCTATTACAAATTTTTTTTATGAGGTAGCCGACTCATGGGCATTAAATATGAGAAAGTAAATAGAATGAAAAACCTAAGTTTGGCGAATAATGAATGCTCTCCTTCTTCGCTGTACTTCAAAATGGGAGAGGGGGGGGTAGTGAAAAAATTTTGCACTGCATTGGGAAATTTAAAATCTGTTTTTTTTTATAGTCTATAATAAAATAAAAAGCTTGTAATTATTAATAAGAAGTTTTAATATTATAATAAAAACTAAATTTATGTTAATGTCCACGAAAAATTAATTGGAACACATTCTGTCTGTTGTTGTTGTTTAAAATTATTATAATGGAATTTAGCTGTTTGTATATATGTGATCAGGATATACATATAATTTGAATGGGTTTTTTTTATTGGGAGAAAAGACTTGGGCAATTAGAATTTAAAAATATTATAAAAGATTGGAAGATTTTAGAGATGTGGATTCGGTAAAGAATGATAAATTGGAAATCAAAGTTAAAACTATAAAGGTATTGCAAAAAGTAAGGGGGGAAACATTATTTAAACGAAAAACAATTAAAAACAGGATCTGAATTGAACATATGCTTAAAGGTAGTTTAATTATGAAAAATATGCTGGAAAAGATCATGGAAGGCTAAAAAGATAATAAATAACCGTAAAAGAAGGATGATAACTTTGATCTTTTGAAGAACTGAGTGATTAGAAAAAATGATATGGGATGATGAGTGGAAACTGTCTTTCAGAAGATACCATAATAGACATTGAATATGTATACTAAAGTACTATTGCTTATATTAATTGCATAAAATGATAAAACAAATCATTATTACTTAAAGCAATTTAATTTGAAACAGAAGTTTATCTAATAATTTATTTTGATATTCTTATGCCAAAAAGTAAAAACATTTATTTATAGTTTACAACTATACTTATTAAAATATATAGTTTCTAAGCTTGTTTCAGATCTGTGTAACTGGGTAACAAAATTAGTTTAGCTTAGATCCAAAATCTTAGACTGTAATCTTCAAATCATTAATTTGAAAAACAGAAACATAATAACTACTGCCATTGTAATTTGTGTTTACCATCTAAATGAATATTTACATCATTATTAGAAATTGTTTCTAAAATTTGCTATTACAAGTGTAAATTTTTACAAAATATCAAAAGATAATGTGAAATAGAAATTTTTCAGAGTAAAACAAACAACCATTCTGGCTTTTTAATCTTCATCAATGAGATTAGAACTAAAGCTTAATCTATTATATTTATAAGTTAATTTAGATGCTGAATGTGTTAAGAACTTTAGATTCAGATGCATTAGATTCAAGCTTTTCACTGACAAAAATCATAATAAAACTATTGTCCACTAAGTATTCAATATTTCTCTCTCTTTCATTAAATAATTCAGTAGTTTAATACCTGTATATAAAATATTTCTTGCAAGAGTCTTAATAACATTATCATGCTCTCTGTAGTCAATAAATCAATGTTTAATCAATATATGTCTTTATACAGCATTGGTTTCATCTTCTTCTATTTATTGAATGATTTTAGTATTGTATTTTTGATTCACAAAACTTCTAAATCATAATTACAAAAATATTCCATCATGTTCAACAATCCAATTTGCAATTTTTGTTCTCAACTATTTGACATAGTTTTGCAAAATACTGTTTTACTCTGAAAATCTCTTGATTAAAGCATGATTTTTTCAAAATTTCCATCTGTTTTTAACAGTTATGTTAATTTTTATATTTTCTGTAATAAATCTATCATTATCAGAAATTCATCATCATTATCTGTTTCAAATTCTGCATTCAAATCATTAGTGTTATGTCAATAATTCTGCAAATCTGATTCTTTTTCATCAAATACTTATATTATTATCAAATTCCTCAAATTTTTTCATGACACCTGGCATTTCCAGTAATAGTGAAAACAATACTTTATATGCTGAAATTTCAAATCTATTAGTTGCAATATTTTATCACTGAACAAAATGCTTGGATTTGCTAAAATTCTGAGTTATTGAAATTATTATATTAGTAGATATCGATCCAAATATCAGCAGTTATGGAAATTCTTTCATTCATTTAGTAAAATAAAAAAAAAAGGTTTTTGTACTTTAATCTGTTAATTTTATATTTTTAAAAATCGTTATAATGTGCACAGAGTAAAATCATTATATCAGATAAGAATTTCATCTTTAGCTGAAAGTTTAGCAAAAATTTAACTTTGACTTGTTTGTGGTAATAAAATTATTATCAACAATTTTTACTTTCTTGGAAGTATTCAGAATTTGTTTTTCTGCAAACTGCAATTTCATATTATACATATTTACTAAATAGTTATGTAGTCCTGATGTTGAGGTCTTGCATCCAAATATTTTTATAGAAAACTTATATTCTGAACTATTTATATTTCTTTTATAGACATTTCCAAACATCTTTATAATCAGTTTCATTTATTTTATTCCTGAACATTTATAACAAATATTTATAAACTAAATTAATACAGATATTTGTAATTATTAATAAATATAATATTAATTCTCAAAAAGAGGGGTATGTGTGTATTTGTTTCATAAGTGTTTTATAATTTCAGATTTTTCTTCACCATTAACAACTATATAAGATTTAATATGCTTAATGTATATAGTGAAATTAAATTCTTCATTGTAATAATTATTTCTTAAGGCTAAGCGCTTTCAGAGCTTTCATCTCCATATTCATACCCTTCAACTATAATAATTTATGCAAATTTATGCAAGCTCATTTATATCGTCCATCTCTTTGAAATAGAAAAGCATGTATCCTTTCTGTTTTTCTATTTCAAAGAGATGGACGATATAAATGAGCTTGCATGGATTTGCGTAAATTATTATAGTTGAAGGTTATGAATATGGAGATGAAAGCTCTGACAGTGCTTGCCTTAAGAAATAATTATTACAATGAAGAATTTAATTTCACTATATACGTTTAGCGTATTAAATGTTACATAAGTGTTTTATGTGTTTGTTGTTTCTTTTTGTTGTTGTTGAAATACATAAAAACATATATAAAAAGCCATGTTACAAAATAGAATTTATTAAGTATATGTCACAAAATAATAATTATATAAATATAATCAGTACTAAATTCAAACTTAGAGTGACTGGATAAAATATAAAACAGTTCAATTTAAATTGTGATGATTACTCAGTTTTATTTTATATTACAACATATTTTGATTCATTCTTTAAGAAGTCTTTTAAAAAAAAAAGATATGAGTTCACAGTATTTTTTAATGAATTCTTAAGTTTTCTAAGAATTTTTTTAAAATTATAATAAAATAATGCTCAAGAATCAGGTATTGAGATTTTCTTGTAAATCTCAAGATTTCTCACTATGGGATTCTCAAGCATAATCTCTACCTTGATAATAGTCAGCATTTAACAGTCCTATTCACCTAATCTAAACTAAACTTGCTAAAACAATATTCTACTCAGCTCTTGAAACCTTAAACTCTAAATTGCCACTCCATTAAGCACTAAACCACACAGACCAGTAAATTATTACTATACCAAAATTTAATTTACATAAGAATAGATACGATTATAATAATTTCTGTAATAACTTGCACGTTTATATCATTACCTATTAAAATAGGCAAAACTCTTTCCATACAGTAGTGCCACTCAAAGCAAGACAGAGTAATCAATGGGTGATAATGATCATGTGATGTTTAAAGATCATTACCTATTATTGATTCACAAAATATTTACATACACACAATAATTACTGTATTACTAATTCAACTAGCTTGCATGATTTATGTGGAACTTTCAAATTTCTCAGAAAAATGACATAAAAGAAAATTATATTTTAAAATTTCTTTGGATGAATTTATTATTTTCACAATAAGCCACAGTAGCTTTTTTTTTCAAAAAACAACAACAACAACAGACTATTTATATTTTTCATCATAGTAGTGGTAATATATAACTTGATAACTGATCATATTTATTATTAAAAAGAGTTAATATTTCAGCAATCACAATAATAAAATGTCTAAAAAGTCATTTCACAGCTTTCCCAAATGTGTAAGAAAGATTAAAGATTATTTAAAATAATTGAAATAACATTTAATAACAAAATTTATTTTGGAGCATGAATTTAATTTCTCCATTTCAAAATTAAAAAAAACCCATTTGATTTAAAGTATTTTATTAATAACAGTTAATTAAGTACTCTAACTTTTGGAACAAGAATGATCTGATAGATGACTAACATTTTAGAGGTTGTTCAGAAGCAAATATTAAAAACTGTTTCACATTTTCTTGTTGATTTTATTAAAAAAAAAAACCCTTAATAAAGTCTATTTCTACAGTCAATTGCAAATAAAGATGAATGATATCTCATGAGATGCCCTCCAAAAATTTTTTTTGCATTTTTTGAATTGAAAATTGAGTTTAAAATGTTTGCCCATTAGGATGCTATTTTTATACTACTTAAGTCTTCAGGAGTTCTTATCTACAGAAGAGTTAACCAAATTTAGTTTCTACTTTTACATATTCTTTAATGGAGATTATCCTTTCTACTTTAGAGAGGTTCTTTAAAAATCCATATTAATTTTAAAATCTATGTTAAAAAATCAAATTAATCATACATCAGATTGTATTGTAATGTGTTTAATGAAGGTGTAAATGATATCATACAGCATGGTGATTCTCCAAACATAATACTGCTTAGTTAGCATTGGATTTACAGTTAGAGAACATATCTTCTGCATATCATAGTTTGGAATTTTTCAATAGCAGAAAATTTCTATAGTATATAAAAACTTTAAAAAAAGAGTAATTTAAAGGTACCCCCCCCCCCAGAAGAATCAAATATATCTAGTAAAACAGAAATACATTTTAGATCATTCTCAAGTTTCTCTGTAAAACAATCCTAAGTCATTATCTTGTGTATACCACTGAGGAACTCCAGACTAAGAAGCAGCCACTTTTCAGATTTTGAATTGTATTGTTTTTTTTCCAGCATATGAACATTAAAGATAGTAAATGTTACCATCCAAAAGATCAAAATAAAAAAGAACTTATTTTATAATCCTGGGCAAAAAAAAAAAAATAATGTCCTTGAAATCTTTATTTTAAAACTTTATTCAATAAAATAAATTTTTTTAAAAAGAATCAGATTTCTCTAATAGTACCATTAAACATGTATTATTTGCAGGAGACTCTACTAAAAGTGGAATTTTCCCTAATAATATGGAGGTAAAAAATATCTTTAAAATTAAAAAAATCACTTCAAACATAATATTAAATTCTCATTACCATTACCACCATGGACATAAGTTTTTCAGATGAAGATAATAAATCTAAATCTACATACAAAAGAAGAAGATTCTTGATAGACGAAAGCATGAAAAGGGGAAACATGGAAAATATATATAATGACATTAAAAAGGCAGTTTAGAGTTAGAAAGAAAGCACTACATACAAATATATAGAA
This sequence comes from Epiperipatus broadwayi, assembly GCA_028023455.1. Taxonomy (NCBI): domain Eukaryota; kingdom Metazoa; phylum Onychophora; class Udeonychophora; order Euonychophora; family Peripatidae; genus Epiperipatus; species Epiperipatus broadwayi. The sequence continues at coordinate 262,412 of JAQFVV010006239.1, forward strand.
AGAAAGTAAAGTATTGGTTGATCAAAATGAAGTTGAGGAATGATTGCATGAGTATATAGAAGAATTATATGAAAAGAATACACTAATTGAGAAGAATTTCAAGGGGACAATAATGAGTTGGGATTATCAATTTTGAGATCTAAATTTGAAAAAGTATTTGAGAAATTGAAATTGACGAAAGCAGGAAGAGTTGATAAAATTCCAGGTGAGAAATTAAAATCCTTGGAAGAAGAGAATTATTTATAAATTACTAAATAAGATCTATATGACTGGAAAAATGATTTCATACTCTGATAAAAATATATTAATAGCAGCCCCCCCCCCCAAAAAAAAAAATAATAATATAAAGAGTGCAAAACTTTGAGCTTGTTTCCACTTGAAAAATTTTAACTAAAGGATTATTGACAAATTAAAATTAAGATTGAAGAAAGTGTTTTTTGATGATCTGTTTGGATTTAGAAATAAGGATTCTAGGGGTGCAATTTTGAGTTTTTGCAAATTAATTGAGAAATTTTTAAAACTAAGTAGAAATTTTAGAAACAGAAAATTAATATAGTGTTTTTACAAGAATTAAACTGCAATTGTTAGAAAGAAAAATGATGGAACTAAAATAAGAAGAGAAGTAAGACAGGATTGTTGACGTTTAATTTAGTGATAATGCAAAGAACAGTTTGAAAATAAATGACTAATTATTTAGTACTATACACTTTGTAGATGATATGATTTTAATAACAGGTAATGAATATGAAATACAGTTGTTGTTAAATAAACTTGTTGATATACTGATAAAAAGTAAAATGTGAAAATTAATAAAGACAAATATAATAAAATGATCCAAAAAAATAAATTAGATGGATGCAATGTGGATGGAAGAAGAAAGGGTTAACATATCATAACTATTAAATACTTGGAAAGCTTAATAATATCAAAAGGGTAAAGTAGGACATATAAACATTGGAAATGGAACAAGCTAAAGAAGATTTTAACAAGAAATGAGAATTATATCTAAAAACATATTTCTCAATATTAAAAAAACATATCAAAAGTTACTGTTTGGATAAGAGTCTTTAAGTTTTGGAGATGGCACCACAAGATAAAAATACCATGGCTGCTAGAATGAAAAATGAAAAAGTTTTGAATATGATGGAAAAGGATGTAAATATTTTAGAGGTCATTACTCAAAGAAAAAAAACAGTATAGTTGGTCACATGTTACTGGAAGAATGGTGAAGAGAAAATCCAGAAAAAAGAAGACCTAGGATGGAATGTATGAATGCAGTTAGAGCAAATGATGTGGTAATAGAGAGAAAATTGAAGAATTATATTGCACATTAACTTACAGGCTGAGAAAAAAAGAAAGGGTTACAACAAAATCACTATTGATGACACATCATCTACGAATACAGCCTTTGATATATTAGGAAAGTCAGTAAATAGAAGTTAAAAAGGAAAACTGAAAAGGAAAAGAACTAATAAGCATGAAGTTAATAATATCTAATTGGAAAGAAGAAGTTAATCAGATTAATAAAAAATGAACTAAAAATCATTAACAATTCATTTAACTGTCAGTTAATCCTTTATATGATAAAATAATTTCAAGAATAAATTATCAAGTTCATAAAAATATTGGAATTATCATCATTTTTTTAATATTAGAAAATAAACATATAAGTGTGTTGGACATTCCACGTAACAATTTTCACCGAACACCTGATTTTTTCTAAGAAATTTCTAAATAATTTATACACTTTGAAAAAACTGGAATAATTGATTCCATTTTGTTTATTGATCATTACTCAGAAGTTTTTCTTACAATGGAATATATACCAGTACAAAAATGATAGAAAGCAAAAACAAAAATCAAACTCTAAAAGGAATCAAAATCTATTGCATGTCAACATTTTCCATAGCACTGATATTAAATTTAATTATGAAACAGATGAAAAAGGAATTTTATTTATATCTGTATCATAGTTAAACTTGATTCCAGGTAATGTGATAAAATTCTATTGCATTTAAAACCAGTGAAAATGAAAATTTTATAATTTTTGCAGGGAAAAAGAATAATAATTTTAAATATACAAAAATTAAATAAAAAAAATATAAAGTAAAATAAATTACAGTACAAGAAAATTTAGATGGCATAAAATTTTTCGAATAATTTTGGGAAAGTCATTTTTTATGTGTAATTAAATAAAAAAGAAAAATGCATGTCATTTAGAAAACAACTAATTATTCTTAATTAAGTTCTGAAACCAAAGGATTATATTAATCTATTCAAATGGACTTAATTTAATCCAAAAATAGAACAGCTGGTAATTAATAATAATAATAAATGACAAAAAAGTGCGCATGAGACAAACACATTATTTAAAATGCAATAAGAGTATATAATAGATAAATGGATATGATGATTAGAGTTGCTTAAGAGTTGAAACAATTGTCTAATGCATCTATTTTGTTACTATTACATTCATTTTTATTTGGGTTTCTAGATAAAATATCTGCATGAAATTTTTTTCCCCTTTTCAGTCAATGCTTATAGTACACCCCTTCATCTCAATATATAGGAGCATAAATGGTCTGGAGTTAGTTTACCATTGGTTAATATCACTAAAAGTAGTTTGAAGTCAGTTATTATTTGGAAAAGTCAGCCAAAAGATACTGATGAAACTTTTTCAGACCAAACATAATAACCAATGCCTCTTTGTCAATCTGACTATATTTTCTCTTAGGATTTGAAAGAGTTCTTAATATGCAAATTATTGGCCATTTACAAATAACTCTTCCCACTTCCTATTTTATATCATTTATTGTTAACCAAATTTCTAAACTACTGTTAAATGAATTAGTAATTTTTCAGATGAGAGCAATGCTTTTATTCGTGTAAATGCTTTTTCAGATGAGAACAGTCCTTTTATTCATGTAAATGCTTCTTTGTAGATTTGCTATCAATTCCATATTTGATTTTTTTTTAGTAATTCATAAAGTGATTTTGATACTTTTGCCTTATTCTGTAAAAAAAAAAAAAAGATATCAAGAAATTCCTAGAGCTCTTTAATATTTCTGGGTCTGGTCACAATTTTTACTGCACACACTGGGGTCTTTTATGGAATGCAGAGTTAAGGTCTAGTTCAGTGAAGCATGATGCTTTTTAAAGATTAGATAATACCTCTCATGTTCATCACTACTCTATAGATGCCACACATCCAGATCTGATTATAAGATTCGGTTATTATCACTCTTGACTAGTGTAAGTATGCCCGTAGCAACTAATCTCGAATTTTCTCTTCCAACTTTAATTTTCAGAATGAATTGAACTTGAGAAATTTGAAGACCACTGAGCATGCATTTTCGAGCAGTTCTATCTCTACAAATCTTGTTAAAATTGTATTTAAAAATTAAATCTGGATATTTGTTTTGCATTTTCTATTCCAATAACATTTTTTTCACAATACTAATGTGAATTCCTATCACTTGAAATCTTTGACTATGGATTATAGGATTGATTTTTCTTTTTATTTTGTATAATGATGAGAGTATTATTTTCCACGATATTTTACTGATGCTTCTGCATGTCCAACTAATTTTAACATATGTTCACTCACATCATGAGCTTCACCATTTGTTTTCTCTAATGGAATCTTAATGTAGTTAGCTGTCAGTGCATTCCAGTCTTTCTGGCCATTATAGATATCCTTAAGCCAATGACTATTTCCATGTTAACATTTCCCCCACAGATGTGCAATTCTATCATAAAATTCCTTTCCTCCAATAACATCATTGTCTTTTATAAATTGCTTATTGGAAGTTTTCTTCCCTATATTCTTATGGTTTGCTTATTGGATGTTTTTCTTTCCCTATTGTTATTTTCCATTATCAGTTTTCTGGCATACAAAGGCTAAATGTCCTTTAAGTTCACATTTGAAGCATTTCCTTTTTTCCATCTTCAACCTTTTACTCTGCATTCTGTTCACCCACAGCAATAGCACATTGATTTTTCACAATTTATGCATATGGGTTTTTCACATTAGTTATTTCACCTATTTGTTTTATAAAACTTCTGATTTATCTTGAAAAATATGCACTTGTTCCAAAATTAGTTCATAAACCATTCCTTTCTTAATAGATCTCGTTGCTGCCTAAGCCTATTATCAGATATACTCCATAGCAGCAGACTGATGAAAATTTCCCATATAAAATCCCTAAACTCACGATCTTTAGCCAAATCTCAATAATTATATATTCTTTAATCCCCCCCCCACCTTTGCTTGCCTTTTATTTCTTACATTTAAATGAACTATGTGGCGAGACATTGATGGTTAAAGTATTCATTCAACTTTCCTCTTATTTCTTCCTAAGGGACACTGACTAATAAACCAAGCACACATAGTCTGCTTACTATTTTAATAACTCTTCTACCAGAAAAATATAAGTGTTGCTACCTTAAGTTTATTGCCATCATTTGCATTTAGCTTTAAAATTTTTTCCACTCAGCAATAATGATTGCACTGAATTCAGTAATACAAGTTTTCCCAAGTAGTACCATTTCTCTACACTAATTTCCCTATGCTAATTTCCATACAGTTTGACTATGACTTCCAATTTCATTATGGGAAGCCTTTTTGTTTTTTATACAATTCAAAATTTGGCTGCACTATTTTTGTTATGACTGATCTCCTGATTCAATATTAAGAAAATTATATATTCTAGGAGTCAGAACAACAAATAAATAATTCCATAATAAATTTAATGCAGGATGCAAAAAACTATGAACTCAATATACTATATGAAAATATTAATTCAATATGTACAACATTTCATCAGAGAACTCATAGTTCTATAGTTAGGATCTAACTATAAGCAAGTAATATTTCCATATCACTGTTTTTAGTCTATTCTCTGAGCAACACACTTACTGATTGGTATTATAATCCCACACTACATTTCTGTCGCTTCAGTTGCTGTTTATTGTTCCTTGATGTTTAGAAAACCATAATAAAAGTCAGCTTTCTGACTTATGGGAACTTAGTCCTAGGAAAAGATGTTCCTTGCTGAATTTTTCTGCTGCTTCAAATCACAATTCTGATAAGATCATGGAGAAGAAACTCTTTCTTTGCAATATTTTATATGTATATCAATTCTTTTGTTCTTTCTGAAAAATTCTATCAAATGGAGTAAATGCCAACATCATAAGCTAATTAATTATATTTAATCAGTTTAATCTATCTTTTATAAATATAAATTTGCATTGATTATTTTGTTTATCTGAAATATTTCTTCTGAAGAATAACTGATTTCTTATTTTTGTAAACATTTTCCCATTGGGTTTAATTATAGATAATTTTCAAAGTTAATTAACTTTGCATTTGAATTTCACCTAATTAATTCTAGATTACTTTTATTTTACCTAGGTTTTAAGGTTTAATCTTTTTCTAATTTTGTTAGCTAATACCAATATTTCAGTACAATGCAAAGATAAAGTTAGATTAAATAGATACTACCAAATAAAAGAGAAACAGGCTATCACCATGAAGTTGTATCTATCAATTAAAGAAGTTAGGTAGCCATAAGTACTTTTTAACACTATTCCTATTTTAGATATGATAAAACTTCATGATAATGATAATCTCAGCATCATGTGTTGAATGTCCTACAATAGTATTATTGTTAACTACTGTCCTCAGGTAATCACAAATTTAAACAGATGTCATTCCATACATTGTAGTTAATAGTTGAAAGCTGATTTTACAAAATATAGCCTAGTGCCTGTTTTTAATTGGAGTGTGTTCCCGTTGCTCAAAAATTTACCCAACTCATTGAAGAGTAGAAATATACTGCTAAAAGAATTAGAAGATCTTTGAGCATGGAATTAACCCTGATTACAGATGATACAAAAACTAATAATACTGTGTAAAGATATTAAAAAGACTTATGCAGAAATAAAAGATATAATTTAGAAAGGGATCTGGCTCCATAAAATTACTTACCAAATCCATAACATTTTTGATTATATTACATGTATATAAGTATAAATATAAATGGATCTACATTTTTTTATTATCTATTGGTATTAGCTACTTTAGAATTTATTTAATTTTATTTTTCTTTAATTAATTTCATAGTGGTTCAAAGGCTGTGATTAACATTCATTTAGAGTGATTTCTGGACTAATACTCTTCTTTGAATTATTGAAAACATTTGGCTCACCAGTCTTATTCCTAATGAGTATTTAAGTTATTTAATCATGATCCTAAGTATTTATGCTCAAGACTGAGAAAATATCAAAATGTTAGAGCATAAATTAGAAGGTTACTGCATGAAGACATTACTTCAAGATTAATAGTCTTCCATAAAAAAAAGTAGCTCTCAAGGAATCTATTCAGAATTTATAACATGCATTATATATAAAACATTATAAAAGTAATAAAAAAAGAAATGAGATTAATATTATATTTATATCCTGATTACACTTTTACATTAACCCTTACATGAATTATAGTAAATTGATGATGATCAGTTAAACAATCCTTTTTTTTTCTTTTCAAAAACAGAATACATGGTTCAATCATCATCATATCATAATAATTAATTATGAAAACTTCATATTATATAAATTATGAGATGAGTGATGTATGTATTATATAAGTAGTACTTCAATATGGTTTGAACTAAATTCAGGAAATTGGTATATGTAAGTAATTGAACCAAAAACTAATATCTGTAAATATAGTATTTTTCTAAGCATCCTATAATTAATAAACATAATTAAATATAATAATAAATAATAGTTTTCTATATTCCATACATTTTCTCAACATTATAATATATATGTATGGCATTTAATTTACTTATTTGTGCAAAAATTATTTTTTTCAATCTATAATAGATGTTTCCTATTCCTTTCTAAAATATTATATTCATCTTTTATAAATGAGAAGCTATGTGAAAAGGAAAGCTATTATTGCACAAATTTATTTTTTTATTAAATATTAATTTTGTTCTTAAAGTGTCATAAAAATAACAGACATAATTTGAGGCAATTAAAAAGATCAATAAATATTAAGGAGCATACATAAGATCTGATCCCCCCCCCCCCATACTCTTTAGTTTAAAAATGAATGGCCATATAATTATTTTTATTCTTTCACAAATAGATTTTAAAATATAATAATAACAAAGATTGCATTATACTGTTCATATCTTTTAGATAGCTGGGGATTTGGAAAGCAAGTTTTCATGCTCAATAAATGAGTATCTCATTGTTATTAAATAAGGATAAAAAGTCCAGAATAATCTGAGTTAATCAAAGACTGAGGGGGATTGCAATTTTCTTGAAAAAAAAATTAACATTGTTTTTGAAGGATTGAGTGTCATATAAATAATAAAAAGGGATTGTTACACAAAGAGATCTATAAATTTACTGCAAATAAATAGAAGAGAATTGAAAACATAAATATCAATATAATCTGTATATGGATGTTGGAAAAAATAAATAATAGGGCATTCTTTAGAAAAAAAATAGAGAAAAGTAATAGAATATGAAAAAGAAAATAAAAGATTAATTAATTAATTAAACCGAACATTAAAAAAAAAAAGGACTGTAAGATGATGCCTACTTTATCACTGGTCAGAGAGATATCCTATACCTATTAATACTAAAGTCCATAATTTATTGTTACCTTTTAAAAAAAGAAAACTATACTTTATTTAACTCTTTAACAATGAATTTAAAATAGTGAATTAAAAAACTAAAAGTACCTGAATCAATTGTCAGGTAAGAAAAGTATAACAAAAAAAAAAACATAATCTGGTCAAGTGTATGAAAATGTTGTGCTTAACCTGCCTCTTGTCATCTGATGCTGTATGACCCTTTAAGCAACTAATTATACAATTAGTTATTTTTTTAATATATCTTTTTTAGATGACAGAGTTACATGTCTCCTCATTACTAATTATTATGATATATCGGTAAAATTCCCCTTCTTCTTTGTATTATTAAAAAAAAAAAAATTATATAAAATGTTTAAATTTTATTGGGTTTTTTTAATATTTTTAGTTACACTTTGAATTACAAGTGTCAACTAACTCAACCCACATCTTTGACACCATCCACTTTAGATAAATACAGTAATGATTATTACTAATCATTTACTAAACTAGAGAACTTTAAAACAATTAAAAATTAATGTCTGATTTTATTAAATTAAGCACACAGACATATTGAATTATTCACATTTCTCTTTCCTGTGTGTAATATCTTTATAAATACATTAAATAACCTCAATACTATCACATATTCTTTTAAATTCATATAAATAAAGATACAATAAAAGACAAATGACCCCCAATATGCATTTCATGCTGAATCAGCACTCATCAGTTGGTGCAGGTTACCATTTGTCACATATATCTTTATTATATGAAAAATATTTATCTATATTAAATAATTAAATGTTGAATTATTAAAGGGGATGGTGTCAAAAATGTGGGTTGAGTTAGTTTGACACTTGCAATTTAAAATGTAATTATTTAATATATATAAATATCTTTCATATAATAGAGATATATATGAGAGATGGTAACCTGGACCAAATGATGAGTGCGGGTTCAGCACGAAGTGCATCTTGGGTGTCATTTATCTTTTATTGTATCTTTATTTATATGAATTTAAAAAATATGTGGTAGTACTGAGGTTATTTAATATATTTATAAAAATATTTTTATTGTTTTATTATCACTACAAATATTTGCTACAATCTCTACTCTCTGTTTTAATGCAAAATTTAAATTCTGGAGGCAGAGTAGTTTTCTTTTTAAATGAAAACAAAAAGTTCTATAAATAAAGGTATAGATTTTTTTTTCCCTGCAAAATATCTCTATATAATTAGAAAATCTTATATTCATAAATAATTAATTTCCCATTTTACAATTGTTATTTAAGCAAAAAACACTGCTTAATTATTCAAAGATCTTTTTTATTTATTGACCCAAATAGTAATTCATTTCCTCAATATAAAGATCTTTTCAAAAACTTAATGACAATGCAGTAATATTTTACATAATCATATATGTATAAAATTAAAAGAGCAAACTAAAATGTCAAACTTCCTAAATTCCAACATGTTTTAAGAATAATTGATTTTAATTTTAACTTATCTAGTATATTAACTTTATGATAATAGTTAGTTCAAACAATAAGAGCAAATTTTATTTACTATTATATTCACACTTGACAGCAATTAAAGCCAAATAAAAATGCGTTTAGATTAACAAAGTTAATCTGAGACATATTTCAATTTAAATTAAACGTGGCATACACATACATACACAAATTCAAAAGGCGAGTAAAAAACGGTGAACTCAAAAAGTTATAAATATTTGATTAACAACTTCAAACCTATAAAAAATGTTTATAAATTCTAATTGAGTTTTTTTATTGAATTTAAATAAAATAAACAAAATATTCATTAGAAAAGTTTAAACGATGTGAGGAGTATTTATTAATTAACCTTATACACACATACATCTATATATCATTGACAAAAACAAAAAAAGTAATGTAATATTTTTCTTATGCATGTATTGCATCTTAAACACTTAACTAAGCAATAAACTACTATGATCAAGATAACACTATCAATAATTATTTGCCATTGCTTACTGTTCTTTAACATAATTAATTCAGTCTTTCAGATTCAAATGTTAATAATGAACTAATTAGAAAATCTTGTATGCATACATAAATGAATCTTCTACATTATTTAGATAAACATATATAAAAGGAGCAGAAATTGAATTCGTTGTAGACTGTACTTTTTGACATGCTACATTTGCTGCAAAATAAAATGTTTACTCATCACACAAAAGTAGTTAATCTGTAGCTAAGTGATATAGAAATTGGCCTACTGAAATACAAGAGATCATATAATCACAACTAATATAAATAATATCCAATATTTATTAGTGATGATTACTCCCCCCCCCCAATTCAAATATGGTGCCACATGGGAATACATTTAATTTAGGGTGACCAGATGTCCCAATTTTTTGGATTTGTCGCTATTTTTGATTACATGTCTCAGTGTTCCTAAAATGTCTTTTCAGGACTGTTGCATGTCCCAATTTTCAAATATTCATAATTATTATTTGTCTTACATAAATAATTCATTATAAAAAGAATAGTTTCTTTGCCCTCTCTGTCCATTTCAGTCTCTACAGTAATATTATACAAACTTCAGACAAATTCCAACACTAAAACAATGATCACTATTACATTATACAGTTGGGTTCTCAAGCTAGACATGTTCTTGCATCAACATGGCCTTGGAGCATGCACAGTTGGATTTTTATAGGCTAAAATTTGAACTGCACTTGCAACTGCTTTGATTAACAATATAGTTTTCTAGTTTTTTGTTGATATCAATTTTCTATAGTGATAAAATTAAGAGGAATATTAATAACCCTAAACAATAGTCAACATGCCAAAGAGGAAGTGTACTTACAATGATAAATATACACATAATAGAGTTTTATATAAAAAAAGGATGCAATGCCTTAAAAATGATTGGTCATTATGTCCTGATTTTTGATTGAACCAGTCTGGTCACCCTAATTTAATTATAAAAGTTTTAAGACAATATGTTATTGGATTAATCATTGACTCATACTGGAATCAAATTTCAGTAAGGTATTTTTCCAATAATACATTTTTCAACACGATTCCTAGATGGTCCTTTGAACAATCTATAAATTATATGAATCAGACAAATATTTTTTTTACATATTATTGCCCCTTTTTCAGTAACTTAAAATCAAATTTAATCATCTCCAATTATTCTTTAGGCAATATTTTGACTGATAACAAAAAGATAATAAGAGATACATTATCACTTTTAAGATTTATATGACTATTAAGATATAAGGCAATTTTCCAATATTATATTTAATAGTTCCATGAATACTGTGAAAATAGTATTGTAGAAACTTAAGATATTTGCCAAAAATAATTAAGATTTGTAATGTGACTTCAGGAAAGTTTAACTTATGTGTTCTACTATTACCTAAATGAAATGCTAATTCTCTACCACACAATTGTCAATTAAGAATTAGTTAAAAAATAAAGAGCTCTTCTAATTGCTCTAGAAAGCTTTATTGATAAATGCCAGCAAAACAAAGCATTTAAAAATCCCTATCTTGAAACCACTCTCAACCTCAGACCAATGGAGTGCCAAAGTATGTAACCATTGGTCTGAGGTTGGGATTGATTTCAAGATAGGGATTTTTAAATGCTTTGTTTCACTGGAATTTATCAATAAAGCTTGTTAGAGTAATTAGCAGAGCTCTTTATTTTTTACTTACTAGCTTAAAAAATTAAAATATGTGATATATGACTTTAAGAATTAGTTACTACATAATAATACAATTAAGAATATATGTTGAGAGACATGTAAAAAAATTAATAATCAATAAAATACAACGATGCCTTTTGTTTACTAAATCTAACATATTTCTGATTTAAAATTTGTAGCAAAATGCTTTTAATTCTTATGCATAAATTTCTTGTAAACAATAAAATAAACTCATTTTAAAAATAATATTTAGTGTTTTTTTTTTTTTTACATTTGTGACAATACTAAATATTGACACAAAACAATAATATAAAAAGATAATTGCACTTACTTAGATCAATGATCCCAACTTGGGATATATGTACCTTCAGGGATACAAATTTGGACATTCAAGATTAGTGGAAAAAAAATAGAATAACAATGGCAAAAGACACATAATCAGTTAATTAATGTAATGTAGTTTTTTGTGTAATATGTACTTTATTTACTTAAATTCATTGTATTTTGAATGTAAATATATGCACTGTCTTTTCATCTTATTATTCCATTGGTTATTGAAATACCAGTAATTTTATTAATAGAAATGGATTACCATGTAGTGCCAAGCAAAAGACAACAACTTAGTTATATAATGTATATAAATAACACACTGATTGCAAATTATGCATTAATTTCTTTTTTTAGAAAATCAACAATAAGATCTTATAAATATGAATTCATACAAAAAAATGTAACAATAAGAATATTAAATAAAAATAGTATCAAAAAATTAAATATCTTATTAACAAAAATTAAAATTAAAAAATATTTTAGAACTGAACCTGACTTGCTATTTAGTCAAAAACTATATATCCTAATTTAATAATTTATAAATACACAAGTTTGGTTTTCATTCATCACATACAGTGATATGATTAATAAAAAATGCATTGATGTCTCAAAAAAAATCCTTCCTGAAATATAAAAGTCTTTCAATAAGAAAGAAGGAATATTGTTCCTAATACATTGAAGACAGTTTGCTCAATGTTTCATCTAAACAATAGGGAATTATCTTATAATCTGAATATAATATTTTGTAAGAATAGACTGAAACAATACATGCTATTTAGGAAGAACAATCTTGAATTCCCTAGTCTTATTTTATCATTTAGCTATAGTTAGATTAAAATTACTTTTTAGGAATGACCACCTTGCTTGTTGGCAATTTAGAGTTGTGATGCAAATATTCTAATGATAACTTGTTTATTAAGTACTAGTATATTCTGCCAATGAATACTATAGTTTTTGTTTAAAGAAAAAGTTCTCACACTAAATTTCTAGATAATGAATTAAATATTACCATGAGAAATATTATTAGCACACTCAAATCTCTACCAGATGTCAGAAAAGAAATACTCTCACAAAAATCTATATAAAAAACCAAGAAAACAGATCAAACTTGTCAATAATTCAAGTTATAGTTCACTATCTAAGTCTCATATTAAATCCAAAATTTTTAGATATTCAGTCAAGAATTTACAACTGAAGAATTGAGGCATAAAAATGGAATTCTTGAAAGTTTCAAATAAATTTCTTTTCCCAGATCAAATAATAAAATCAGTTGGATTTGATCTTCCTAGATACAATTGGAGTCTCATCAAGAGAGGAAAATCATTAGAATTAATCAACTGCAAATCTATGTAAATATAGGCAAAAACAAACTATGATCCACAGGTTAATTCTGCCAAATCTATGGCTACAATTGTGGAATTAATCTTTTGACTGACAATACATAATAACACTACTGGTGATTCTATCTCCTAGTTAAAATTTCTGCAGTTTCTTTTATGATTTTGCATTAAATGTTAAGATAGCAAAAACTCCATATCTTAAATAATAAAAAAATGCAGTTTAAATGTGCACATTAATAGTAATACTTATTGTTAACATATGTTTAAAATACTGAATTTCCTGCTATTTTTTTTTTATTTGCAAAAGTTAACTTTGAAAAAAGTTATATAAAACTGACTGCATCTGTACTGTAGTCCTACCTGCTATTTCAATAACCCACAATTTAAAAGAATTAAATCAAAATAAAAAAGATTGCATTAATTTAAATTCATAAATTTCACATGCAAATTTTCTTATATGAGTACTATTATAAATCATCTCTTAGTCAGCCATTTTATCATCAGAACACAAACAGTCACATGGTCATTTTCTCTATTTATTATTGAAACTTTTTCATTATTTTATTATTTTATTTTTTTGATAATTATATTTTTGTTGATGTTTTAATGTCTATATTTTTCAAATGAATATATTTACAAATCCTATGTGATATACATATATATGTCATATAAGATTTGTGGTAAGGGATGAAACTAAATTAAGGAGATACCGAGAGACCATTGGGTTTAAATTTCATCAAAATCTGTCGAAAAAATAAGTTTTCTTATGTATTGAAAAGGTTCCTACTCTCCATCTCCCTCATTCCCCCTTTCCCCATATTTCAGATTTACTTAATTAATTCTAAATACAAAATTACATGCATATATTAAATAAAGCATGCAATTATTTAGATATAAAAAATACAGAGATATACAGACATACATGAATTTAAAAAAAAAAAGTTCTGTATATATATATATATAATTAAACACTGACTTTTGCTTCAATGTATTGGGATGTCACACTACACTGAACTACAAGTGAATATACATTTGTGTACTATATACAATTGTGTACATGATAACAACATTATATCACTAAAAACGTCAATCTAGTAGTTAAAATAATCTAAATAAATATACAAATTTTAAAAAATATTAATTAAAATAAATGAAATGTATACAATTAACAAGTGTTTTTTGCCACTGATTATTAGCATTAATTAATTAATAGGTGAATCAAATATATATATATGAAAAATAAGTTTTTATTTATAAACATATGTATATACCAAATTTGACATTTCCTTTATTTTGAAGAGTACCAAACTCTCCATACAGTAGTGCCATCAAGAGCAAGCTCTCATAATCAATGGAAGCATGTGTAGCATACAAAATGGTGATTAAGTGATGTTCCATATTTTGCTGTAATATCTTATATAAATGCAATTTATCCACTCTACTTTGAACACTTTTTAGCAAAAAACTTTTTATTGTACATAAATGTACACACATACATATGAAGGACACAGGACACAAATTTACAGAAAGTTCAATAAAAATGATGTTATATACAGATAATATTTAAAAAATGAAAATTAAAGAAGAACTATTAATAAAAAAGATAAAACCAAAATTTAATAGAAATTCTGGGAATGGGATGGTATTAGTATGAATATAGTTCTTAAAAAAGATATATAATGGAAAATATATAAAGAAAAAATTACTTATAAATAAATTATGGATTTACATAAAAAATGTTTATTTAGGAGTATAAACATGAATATATTTATAGATATTATATATTACTGAAATAAAAACTTAGCATAACATTAACATATAAAACAGTATAATATAAAATATAAATTTTATAAGGGAGAATTATATAATATATAGTAATAGTAATAAAAGTTAAAATGTATAAATAAAAATATATATAAATAAAAAGAAAGTTGTAATGATTAAAGATATAGTTAGTTTAATTCATATATAATAGAGGAAGTTAGGATATAAAATAATTATTAAATGTAGATAAGGATGATAGAATGGAATATATATTTAGTGGAGTGATGAGAGAAATGAATGTTAAAATAATTAGTACAATGAAAATAATAACGCAAAAAATAAGACAGAAGAAAAGGTAAAGGATGTAGAAGTAAAATTAAAAGCATTAAACATGAAGTGTGAGCAGATCAAGAAATTAATGAATAGAAATAATAAGAAAGAAGTCCAGACGGTGGAACTACAGACAAAGTAGGGAAAGTAAACTATGAGACAGTCTTGACAGGTGACTTGCTAATCAGAAGATGTGATGTAATTGCAAGGGAAAATAGAAATAGGTATGTAAGAAGATGTTTGCCTGGAGCTAGAATTAGGGATGTTACAGATAAGATAAAAAAACAAGGAGAGTAGAGATGTTTATGTTATGGTAGGAATAAATGACTTGTCGGAGACATCAGGAGAGTAATGAATGAGTATAAAGTTTGATTAGTAGTTTGAATAAGGTAAAAGGAAGAGTAAGAGTAGTTGGTTAACTATCAAGATTTGACAATATGTATATGTTAGATAGGTCATGTTGTTCAAATGACAGTTTAAAAAAATTACGTGCAGAAATAATGTTAGGTTTGTGGATGTGAGGATTTTTTTACTAGTAAAAGGGAGTTATATAGTAGAGATGGATTGCACTTAGCAAAACAAGGAAGTGAAGCATTAGGAGGTTTGATTTCTGAAAAATATTATAGTTTAGAAAACTTATAAAGGGTGGTAGGGTTTTAATTATAGTATTATCAAAAAGGTTAAGAATGGACAGGATGTAAGAAGTAAACAAAGAGTAGCTGATGCAGATATAAATGTAAATGTAGAGAGGGAATGGGTTTGTAAAACTAATGATAAACAAACTAATTACAAATGAAATGGAAAAGAAAGAGTCAAAAGAATTTATAAAAGGTAGTAATAAAGAAAGAAATTGTTAAAGTTGGATATTTGAATATGCAAAGTGGTAGGATACCAGAAAAAGTGGTTGCAATTAAGCAAAGCAGTTAAAAACAGACTGGAAAATTTGGTATGGCAGGGTATATATAGAACAGAAAAAGAAAAGAGGGGAGTAGTTTAGGAGTTATGTCAAAAAAATATTTAAATACGGTAAAATGTCAAGAACATTTGTGGTTTGAGATAAGATTAGGAAGACAAGATTGGATAGTGACTGTAGTGTTTATGGCCACTGGAGATAGTCAAACTATAATGGAGTGGAACAATAGCATATATGAATGCCTATTTAAGAATATACAAAGTTTCAAAAAAAGGGGAAGATAATTATAGTTAGAGAGGATATGAATGGACATATTGAAGAAATTGGTGACTCGGATAAAGAGAATGGATAATTTCCAAAAAAAAGTTTTGTCAGAGAGTGTATTTGAACATTGGAAATTTATCAAATATTTATGAAGAGCAATACCTTGATCTAGAAATAATAAAATTCACACAATAGATTATGTATTAGTAGATAAATAGGGCATAAATAAAGTTTGAAAAATTAAAGTTTTTGATAATGAAAAGAGAATATGTAATAGTGATCGTAATTTCTTTATAATAGAAATGGTTAGTAATGTGATGGAAAATAATAATAAAAGTAGAAAGGACAGTGAATGATGTGGATGGAGAATAAATGATAAGGATAATTTAGAAGAATATAAAATAAAAGTAGAAGAAATTATGGAAGAGTTTGTTAGGGATGAATATAAGGACTGGTATGGTGAAGTAGACAAATAGGGTTTTAGGTAAAAATATTCAAAAGAATAAAAGTAGTAGAAAAGTGAAAATTTATAAAAGTGTAAAAGAGAGGGAAAAATCATGCAGAGAATATAAATGTGCTATTAAAAACAAAAAAAAATGAAAAAGATGTTAATTTTAAAAGGGAAAACTATTTTTAAAAAAAGAAGTTGGCTAAAATAGATAATTATAGAGAGAAAATGAAATTAAATAGTAAATTATTGGATATTAAGAAAAGTGGAAGAGATGGAAGTAAAATTTTTTGGAAATATATTAAAAGAAGAAATGTAGGAGAGAAAAATAGTATTACTAAATGATGAGGAAAAAGAGGGAAGCTCTAGAAAAAAATTAGACAATTTTAAATAAATATGTAATGGATATAAAAAGATATTAGATGTGAAGGGCAGAGTAATAACTAACATAAAAGCACACAATAGTGGAAATATTAGTTTTACATACAATGAAATGAATAAGACAGAGTGGAAAGACAAGAGGTTTAGATGGATAAGCAGTAAACTAGTGATGAATTTGGGAAATAGGGCAAAATTAAATCTATTATCATGTTTTAATAAGATGGCACAGAAGACATAATTTCTAGATAAGTAAGGACCATAGAAAATAAACAATTATGTACCGATAGTGGTAAAGTCATTGTTATATAAAGTTTTTGCACATATGATGGCTGGAAAGATGGAAAAATGGATGGAAAAAAATAATATAATGGGAGAAATGCACAAAGATTTTAGAATGGATAGGCATATAGGAGATAGTTTATTTGTAGTCACACAACTTACAGATATGAGTAGGAATACAGGTAGACAGTAATATAAGGTCTTTATAGATACAGAGAAGCCATATGATAGAGTAAATGGAAATATATTATGGATAAGTTTAGTAAATTTGGGAATGAATGGAGCTTTAGTGGATCTTATTAAGAGTTTGTATGAAAATGATTACTATATATATCAATTAGGAAATATATTATCACTTAGAGTAAAAAATGGGGTGGGACTAAGGCAAAGATGCATTATGTTACCTATTTTGTTTTTGTTATATTTGAGAAAAATTGAGAGAGCAATAGAAAGTCTAGGAAGAGGGATATAGATATCAATTAATAGCTGTCAAGAGAGTGTATACATTATCAGGTCTTATTCTTGTGCACAGAAAATAGGGAAGATATAGAAATTATGTTGAAGACATGTGCAAGGGTAGGTAAAGAGATGGGGATTAAATTAAGTTAAGAAAAATCAATAAGTAATGATGATAAATGTTGGGGAAAGAGAAGAGAAATAATTGTTATTGGGGGATATAAAGTTAAGTGTGATGAATATGTATAACTAGTGGGAATAATTTTAAATAATCAGAGAAATTGCTTGGATGAAAGGGAGAAACAACTGATAAATGAAGCAAAGAAAGGAAAGGGATTGATTTTCCATATAATAAATATGGTATAACAAGAATTGTATGGAAATGAGTGACAGAAGCAGGATTAACTTATGGTAACAATGCATCATGTGTTAAAAAGGGGTATTAGATTACTTAGAAAAAGTACAAAGAAAAGTAGGAAGACATGGATTAGATGCAGATGTATGGATGGCATAGAAGGCAATTTAAGGAAAAATGAGATGGTCAAGTTTTTATATGAAAGATGCAAAAAGCAAAATAAAAATGTTCAGTTTTATGGATAATAAGAGAATAACCAAAATAGCATTTATTTAGGTTACAAATAAAGGACAGGCAAGGTATGCAGAAGATTTGGATAAAGACTATGTCAATATACTTGTACAAAAGGTGGGGTGGTTGTGTTAGGAGGATTGTTGAATGTTATAGAGGCAAAAATGGGATAGAAGAACAGATGCTTTAATAATAAAAAATAGGGAGTTTGAGAGATGAAGAACTAGTATGGAAAGTAAAAGGAGTTTAAGTATATATAGAAATAAACAGAATGTTCAGTGTGAGTTAATTTATAACAATAACAAGGAAAGTAGTTTCCTGTTTAAGGCTTGAATGGGATCATCAGCAATGAGGGAATATACACACAAATGGAGAAATGGAGATGATTTAATCTGCAAGTTATATAAAAAAGTCATGGAAAATATTATGCACCTGCTAATTGAATGTAAATGCTTACAAGAAGAGTACAAACAATGAAGTTGTGGGAGAATAAATATAAACAAAGTGTTTATACAGAAAGTGGGTTCTTGGTTTTTGTGCTGGGTTTGGAAAAGGATGAGAGGGATCTAGATACAAAGGTCATAGAGTGGACAAAGATAATATTGTGGAAATGGCATGGAGGAAGATAGAGACAAATATGGAAAAAACTTACGATGGCCAATGGAAAGTGAAGGTAAAATGGCTAACAGGTTTCTCTGCACATAGTGGCTGACAGATTCCTGACTTTGATAAAGGAGAAGCTGCATCACATTGCATTTTTAAAAAAAAGTTTTTTTATTTTTAAGAAATTAAGGTAAAATTGGGTAAGTTCAAAGATTATAATATTCATAGTTTTTAATTATTATTATAATATTCATAGTTTTTAATTATTATTATTATTATTATTATTATTATTATTATTATTATTATTATTATTATTATTATTATTATTATTATTATTATTATTATTATTATTATTATTATTATTATTATTATTATTATTATTATTATTATTATTATTATTATTATTATTATTATTATTATTATTATTATTATTATTATTATTATTATTATTATTATTATTATTATTATTATTATTATTATTATTATTATTATTATTATTATTATTATTATTATTATTATTATTATTATTATTATTATTATTATTATTATTATTATTATTATTATTATTATTATTATTATTATTATTATTATTATTATTATTATTATTATTATTATTATTATTATTATTATTATTATTATTATTATTATTATTATTATTATTATTATTATTATTATTATTATTATTATTATTATTATTATTATTATTGAAAATTATGATATTATAATGCTTACTGAAACTTGGCTTACTGCAGAATTTAAAAATGTTTTGTTTGATGATAGATATCCTGTTTTGAGACAGGACAGAGATCCTAATATTGCTGACAGGGAAGGAGGCACATTGATTGCTCTTAGATCTCAATTGGAATTTAAGTTGCATAATGTTATATTGTGTTCTAATGAATCAATTTGGGTAGAGGTTAATTTTAGATATGCTAAAATACTTATGGGGAATATATATATATATACACACATCCTGGTATATCTAATAAATGGTTTGATTTAATTTTAACTGATATAGAATTATATCTTATAAATTATCCACATTATATAATGATTACAGGTGATTTTAATACTCCAGAATTTTTGAATAATCAAATACTTTCATCTAAAGCAATGAGATTGAAGAATTTTGTTACTCTTTTAAATCTTATACAAAATAATACTTCTTTAAATTGTAATAATAGAACATTGGATTTAATTTTTACTAACTTTTGTGATGTTGGTTGTTATACATCTAAGTTTCCTCTTGTTAAAGTTGATGTTCATCATCCTCCAATTGAAATTTTAATACCTATTCATGGGAAAAGAGAGTGTATATATTCTTCATTAATTAGAGATTATCGTAAGGCTAATTTTTTGGGTCTGTATATAGCACTTCAGGTTTGTAAATGGTTATCTGTCTATAATTCAAAATCTGCTACTGAAGCCATGGATGTATTTGTGGATATATTGCAGTTTTATATATCTAAATATATGCCAATTCATATAGGGAAAAAGCTTAAATATCCTATTTGGTATTCAAATAAATTAAAACTAATTTTAAAAAGGAAATATAGATTTTATGAATTATTAAAAAAAAAACAGGTTGTTATATTTGTTATAATAATTTTGTTAACTTTAGATATTTATCTAAAAAAATTGAGAGAAAAGATTTTAATACTTATATTGTTAGAATGGAAGCATCACTTTTAGCTTGACCTAAAGAGTTTTGGAAAATTATGAAGGATTTTGATATTAATAAATGTAAAAGACCAATAGGTTCATCTTTAATGCCTGATATTAATAAATTTTATGATGATTTTTCAATGTTGGGTAGATGTATTTTTAATGAGGTAAATGATGTAGATGATAACAGAGACAGGGACATTTTAGGATATGACATTAGAATAGGATTTATAACTAAAGACGATATTAAAAAAGCTGTTAATCAAATAAATGTAAATTCTAGTCCTGGTTTTGATAATATTCCTGCATTCTTAATAAAAGGTTGTGTGGAGATTCTGTCATGTCCTCTGGAATATATCTTTAATCTTTCAATTGAAACAGGCATTTTTCCTTCATACTTGAAAATTACTAAAGTTATACCAATACATAAAAAAGGATCTCATTCTGAAGTTTCTAACTATAGGCCAATCTCAGTTTTATCTATTTTTTCAAAAATATTTGAGAAGTGTATATATAATAGTATTATTGGTCAAGTTAATTCGTTGGTTTCAAGTTTTCAACATGGATTTTTACCACATAGATCTATTGAGACAAATTTATTAACTATACATGATCATATTGCCCATTCTTTAAATAATCAAGCACAACTTGATGTAATTTATTTTGATTTAAGTAGAGCTTTTGATAGAGTTATTCATTCTAAACTTTTAAGTAAAATGTCTGATATGGGTTTTTTATTGAATTTGTTAAATTTGTTTATGTCATTTTTGCAAAATAGACCTTCTTTTATTAAATGTAATAATAATGTTTCACACGCTTATGTTAATGAATTAGGTGTTCCACAAGGTAGTGTATTGGCACCATTGTTGTTTGCAATATATATAAATGATTTGGCTAGATATATAGTGAAGGATACAGCTTCAATCTTATATAGATAGCTTTTCTGAATGAAGTTTAAAGAATAACATGCATATAAATATAGAAAAATGTTGTGCTGTTACATATACAAGGAAAGTTCAATACTATATGGACTCATATTATATAAATAATAAAACTATTGAATATAAAAAGTATTATAAAGATCTTGGAATATGGTTTGATCAAAATGGATCTTTTACAACTCATGTAGATAATATTTTATGTAATGCCAATAAAATAATGGGTCTTATTCTTCATAATGGACGTTATTTTAATATTTTTATTAAAATACATTTGTTTAAAACACTTGTACTTCCTATAATGGAATATGGCTCAATAATATGGAACTCGAATAAGTTATCTCATATAGATAAATTGCAATCAATATACAATAAATTCAGTAATATAATTAATGCAAAAGATGTTTGTATAAATTTGTTTCACAGAAGAGTGATTCGTGATATGAAATTTTTTTATTTAATCATTCATGGAAAAATTTACTTACATAATTGTATTTCAAAGGTATTAATAAGAGTTCCTCATGTATATACAAGGAATAAGGATTTATTTAGTATCGACAAATATAAATGTGAAACTTTATATTTAGCAGCATTATACAGATTACCAATTTTTTATAATATGTATTTTAATGATATTGATATATTTTTAGTAGATCTAAAGACATTTGTTAAGGAAACAACAATTACTTTGTCAAATATTTAAGGTTACTCTCTATATAATCAGATTGGGAGTAACATTAATTTTTGTGATATTTTAAATTTTAAATATTGTTTTTAATTTTAAATATTGTTTTATTATGTAAACATTTATATTTTCATTTTATGTCATATGTATTATCTTTCTTTTTATTGTAATGTGCAAATTGTAATTGGCTTTATGCTGTTGTTTAGCACTTAAAGAAATAAATTAAATTATTATTATTATTATTATTATTATTATTATTATTACTATTATTATTATTATTATTATTATTATTATTATTATTATTATTAATATCTGTATAAACTTGTTAATAAAATAGTTCTTTTATCTAACACAATTTCTACTATTATAATTAGATCTCATGTGCATGATACTCGGTCTGCTTCTGTTTGTTACATTAAAACTTGTCATTCCAATGTTCTTAGATTTTTTCCTTTATTTAGGCTACCATCTTTATATAATCAGATTTGTAGTAATATTAATTACTTCAATTTAGATTATAATCAATTTTGTAATATTATTAAATTTAAATGCCAGATTTGATTGGTTTAACTTGATTTTGTATTATATATATATATTTGTTAAATTGTTTTTTTTATTATTATTTAGTTATGTGCTTTATATTTATCCCTTTTATTTATTTGTTATTATTAATGTCTTAGTAATAATTGTTTATATGCTGATGTTTAATTTTACTTTAGATTTTTAAGTGTTAATTATCTTTTATTAAAATATGGCACATAATTATATTATATTAATAATTTGTCATTTAAAATCATTTATGTATTTATATATTTGTTATGGTGCAATACTGTAATTGGCTTTATGCTGTAGTTTTGTATGGTAAATAAATGAATTGAATTATTATTATTATTATTATTATTATTATTATTATTATTATTATTATTATTATTATTATTATTATTATTATTATTATTATTATTATTATTATTATTATTATGATGATGATGATGATGATGATGTTTCAAAGTACACTTTATTTGGCAAAAATTGGTTACATCATATCAGGTTGTACATTGTATAATATATTAACAAACTAGGAGCTATCATTAATTACAAAGAAACACTTTTTTTTTCTATTAGTCTCTAGTAATTGTTATTGTTTTCATAGTTCAGTTCTTGCTGTTGGTCCATTCTGGATTTCCATTTTTTCTGAGGTTACGTTTTGTGTTTCCATTATAATGCTGCTCTTATTTTGAAGAGAGACCAAGTGGCAGTAAAAATGTCTGGTGGTGCAAGAAGATTGTCCCTTTCTTTAAGTTTTTCTAGCTTGTTATGATATGTGTTAGGATGTCTTCTTGTATTGTTTCCTAAGATAAATGTACATCTGGTACACCATAAGGCATATAAGCTGAAAGTGGCTGCACGAATTGTTGGTATTTTGTTTTCCTTGAATGTTTTCAGCATTTTTTCTATTGTGGTATCATTTTTCCTATAATTGTTTAACATCAGTTGTCTAACTTTTTCTAGGCCTCTACAGTAGTGTATCAAATGTTCTTGTGTTTCTTCTTCCCTATGACACAAAGAACATATTGGATCAACATTTAGGTAGAATCTTCTAAAGCGAATGAAATGTGCTGTATGTAATGCATTAAGATTCAATTTGAGAATGAAGTCAAAAAATTTTAGTTCTAGGTACCATCTTTTGTATTTTTTGAGTAGCTGACTATTACCTATTCCCAGTATTGTTAGCTTATTATTATCTTCTTGGTTCTGAGATAGAAAATCATGTATTTGCCAATAAGTGTATTTAATAGGGCTCTTAAGGGTTATTTTATTTTTAATGCTTCCAATACTTACTAATAGTGTATTTATATAATTATCCGTGGGAGGGGGTCGGTCAGTGGGTATGATTTCTAGTTTTTGCTCTATGTTTGGAAACCATTTAAATATGGCAATCAGTAGACTTACTGTTTTTTGGGTGTAAAAAGTTTGTATTGCATGCAGTCCAAGGCCATTTCATTTTGTTGATTGGTTTAGTTGCTTCATTGAGATTGCTACTACTTTCCTTTTCCATAGCAGCTTGTTGCACAATGAGTTAATTGCTGAAATAAATGCTTTTGTGAAATTTATTATTGGCAAATAGTAAGTGATCTTTGTCATAATAAGCTGATTGTATCATCATCATCATCATCATCATCATCATCATCATCATCATCATCATCATCATCATCATCATCATTATTATTATTATTATTATTATTATTAACAGAAGAATGAATAAGAAAATAATAGATATATGATTTAAAATTTAAAAAGAATATTCTCAGTAAATGAATTAAGATTAAACTAAGAATTATATGAAAATAAGATAATAAGTATTGTGGGGATAATAAAATTAAAGTTGAAGTTTATAAGAAATAAAAATAATTAGGGGATTATTAAAAATAATAAAAATGAATAATATATTTAAATTAATAATTGTTCATGAATATGTGTATATATATATATAGTCAGAAATATATATGTATAATTTATTTTATATTTACATTGTATATTTTATATTACCTAATTATTTTATTTGGGTTTGATTATATTTATTTCTGGTTTATTGCGTTTTCATATATTTTATGTTGCTTTTCATTTATTTATTTATTTTATTGTTTGTATTATTTATATAGTTATGTATTTTATTTTGTTTATTATATCATAGCTCTGAAGAAGACTGTAGAACAGTCAAAACATAAGATTGTGTGTGCATATATGTACAATACAAAGGTTTTTTTTTGCTAAAAAGTGTTCAAAGTAGTGTGGATAAATTGCACATATGTATATATTTAAAAAAAACAAATTAAAATAATAAATATACATATCCATGCACAAACACAAGTAAAACATAAAACTATATAAAATATAAGTAACCAAAATTTTATCCTAATTACAACCCAAAAATAAAAATATATTAGTTAAAGTAGAGTCAGATTGCAATGTTCTTTCCAGAACTGGGTCATTTTTTTAAAATTTAAAAAAATGTCATCATAATAAAGAATAATAAAAGCTAAGATGCTAAAATAAAGTAAACTAAAACAAAATATTCTCATCATAAATGCTCTATTTTCTAAATACTTAAACCAAATGTTATAGAAGAATAAATTATAAACTTGAAATTATATGTCTATTTAATAAAAATGATATACAAATTAAGTCAAATTTTACACACATTAATAAAAATATTTTTTAAAACATTATACTGTGACAATATTTTAAAATTAAAACAATATTAATATAAAAACACACACACAATAAAAGGGAAAAGAACTAATTAATTAAAAGCATACATAATAAAAATTATTGGAAATTCTTACTTCATAAAGTATACATTTATATGGTACATGTAATTTTATATAATATTTCTAAAACATTTCTTTCATTAATTTTCCATATCTAAATCCAATGTAAATCATTTAAATGCTACACATCTAACAACAGTTTGTGTAATGAGATTAGAAAAATTATTATTTTAAAAATGTTATTAAATAAATAACATATTTATTTGTTAATAATTTCACTTGTATAATTTGACTATTTTAAATTATGCTAGTGAAATCTCTCATTAGCAAAACTTTCGCTTTCTTACTTTTTAGTCAAAGCGTTTTAAAATTGTGAATATTAGAATAAATAAATGATTTAAATTTATTAATTTTCAAGTAAATAATTTATTCATTTATTTATTACTTTAATTTTAAAAAAAAAATCATTTGCATATTTGGCCTAATCCAATTTTTTTCCCTCAAGTCATTTTATTATTATTATTCTAATGCTTACATCTTATTTACACTTAAATATTTTATAGTTGTGCATGCTACAATATATAAATATTATATATATATATAGTATATTTACAAATAATATTTTTCTTTAATTATAAATAAATAAATAAAATATTTCAGTTCTATAATTTAATTCAAACAAATTTTCAGGTAGAAGTTGTCCTTAATGCAAATGGTCAATATATTGGTCATGACAACTTTCTAAGCTATTTAAGTAATATTCATATTTATTATAAATGAATGTAATATTTAAGAATATAAAGGTTGAATTAACCAAGTATATGATTTGAGCAAAATAATCTTAGATAAGCAAAGTATTAAATCTGGAATTTACTTTGAGTATAGAAATAGTTCAATAACTTTTAAAATTATGAATAAAATATACAAACATGCATACTGCTTCCATCAATTAATTGTCATTATGCATGATTACAGTTTAATGAATATAACAAAAACTAAATATAAGTACTCATCACCTATTTATGATTGATGATTATCAATCATGTCATTTCATTTTTCTGAAAAAACTTGGATAAAAAGAAATTATGTTTATAAGTATAAAAAAGCAAATATATTATTGGAGATTTATGTTTGTGGAGATCTAATGTCTTTGAAAGAAGAGATACATAGTGGTGTTATGGCAGTTTGACTGCAATGTGATAACACAATGCTTTATTAGCAATATTGTTTTCACTTATAGCTTAGGCAAACAAATAGCAAATATTACACATTTAACAAGTAAATATATCAAGTTTATGGAACCATATAAAAAAATTAATCACAGATAATATATTAAGTAATAATAATGAAGAGTAAATCAGCTTAGATAAAGGCATAAATTTGATACAATATTCTAGTGATTGTTATATGTATATGCTTTTTCAGATAATTAGTATCATAAGAATATTTAAATTGCCATCTCTTAAATTCTAGTTGGTAAGAGTTGTAGTAAAACTTTAATGTTATTAATTTCGTATATGACTTCACTGATAAGATTCCAATTATAAGTTGATAATCTTTAAGATAAAAAGTAAACCAACATTTCTATAGTTCATTGCATTGGTTCCTCTTCAACTTCCCCCTGAAAAACAGTGAAGAAAAAGACATTACTTATTGGCTTGTCAAATACTAGATGGTGAAAGTTTTGTTGCTTTTTATACTGATTTATCCACTTCCCATTTCAAATAGTTGTCTGGGATGCCTAAAGAAAATATTATGCCATTTGAAAACTTAAAACAATTTCCAATACTTACTTGCCTAAATTAAAATCCCATGTTCTTGACATAATAGGCAAATGCATTGCCATTAAACCACAAAATCTCTTGACACCCATCCACTGCCTAAGTAGTTTAAATGCCAATAAAGTTGTCCATTGGTGAGATATTTAAAAAAAGATATTATGTTCATTTACACATCCTTAGTTACATAAAAATTTGAATCCTAGATTGTACACATGGTAGGTAGATGCACTAACCACAATCTGATGAGATTATTTCATAATTTTGCTATCATTCCATTTGAAAATAATTCAAGTAAAATATATCTGCAATTTACTTAAGTTTATAAATAATGTTTATAATTGATCAGAGTTTAACTTGGTGACATAAATCTCAAATGTTCATAACATGGAGAATGAAAAATTAATAAAATTATATATTTCAGAATTTTCAACATGGACTTGAGATGAACAACTAAAACAGATGTTAGCACAACAGCTCCATTCAATTATTTTTTTACTTTTCTGAACTGAAAACTTTAATTGTTAAATCCGCCACTGTCCTAAATTACACAGGGCAGGTTTTTAATTGACATATATATTATTTCATTAAAGTTTGTGTGTACATAAATATATACACGGATGTATGCATATAAGTCTTTTTACAATATATATATTATTTAAAGAGTCTTGCAAGCAAAAATATAAATATTTTAAAAAATAATATATTTGTTTTCCTTTACAAGATGACTTTTGTGATAATATTTTCATTATTAATTTTATTCATATTATTTAGCAATGAGGTCATCTGACGGAATCTTTTTAACAATTACTGGTGCACCCATAATAACTTGATAAAAGAAACTCATAACTGCAATTTTTTTTCTAAGATTTTTTTTATGTTTATTATATCAAAAAGAACCGACTAAACATAGAAAAGGTGGGACTTAAAGACATAGCAGAACTAATTATGTTAAAAAGATACTTCAAACTGTAATCAGGAATATTACTGCTGCCTGTGATGAATAGTGGAGATTCTGTTTGCAAGTGATGAACAAATTGAGTGGAAAACTTCCTCAGGCCATCCATGTCAAAAAGAGAGTCCGCACTGAACAATACAAAGTCCAAAAAGAATATCTTTGATAACAACATGTGACTTTTACAATCAAATTGTTCATAATACAAGTGCGTGGAAATGTCTGTATGTGCGTATATATATAAATGCTCGACAGAAAGTTATAAACAAAGTTTTAAGTAATTATAAAAAAATAAAATAAGCAAGAAATAAACCTATTATTATTATTCAAATAGCATCAAATTCGTATAGCTATAAATAATGGCATACCGCCTGTTCATATAATTTTCGGTACCGAATTTTCAAAATAGTATTAGGAAATAGTTTGATTACTTTCTCCTATCGTGACTTGGAAAGAATACTCATTTTTCAACTTTATATATCTATTGATATTAGTATGTATTCTGATATTTTTCCAGCTTCTAAAAAAAAAAGGCAGTACATAAGATTTTGTCCGTTGTCTAGCAAGTCGCAACCTTTTTTTTTTTTTTCAATTTCATCATCATATCCAGTTATAATTAGTATGATATAACAAATATTTCCCACCGTAAAGTAAAAACTAAAAAAAAATTATGAATGATCTGTGCAGGAAGTTCTTTTCCTCACAAAAAGACAACAGCACACTGCTCTTTGATAGTACACTGCTCAAATATAGTCAATATTTTAGCGACTAAAACCAGTCACATGCACTTGTATTGCCTAGAGATCAAGACATATAAAAAATTCATTACCCCTATATAAAAATGTTATACTTTAAACAAGAAAACCTTATTCCCAATTTGTTGTTTTCTATTTATATATATCAAAACATTACATGATCTCTAGATAGCAATTTTATGCACAAACCTTCCTGTATCGATTGATTACAAAGGCTTGGGCTTAGTGACACTACTGTATGGAGAGTTTGGTACTCTTATTATATATAAAATTATATACAAATCATGTACCACCATTTTAATGTTAAATAACTAATTGTACCTATTAAAAAATAATGGAACAACAACAACAAAAAAAGATTTCTATATTGCTTTATTTAAATATGTATTCATATAAAAATAGTATATAAATAAATAAATAACCATATGACTGGTCACTCTTAAACACCAAGTGACATTTGATCTCCAAGTATATAGCGCAAGATTTTGATTCAGGTAAACAAAGTGAGATATTATTTCTGTTCTTTGAATGAGAATAAATTCAGAAATCTTGAATCACTACTATGCAGAGGGTTTAGATTCCAGAAATATAGTTTGAAAGGAAAGATGAGGTGAGTTTGGAATGTTTTCAGAACGTATTTTAGTTAGATAACAGAGTAAGTCCCAAATAAATTGATCAGATGAATATCAATGATTGACTACATATGTATAAGAACAATCAAAATGTGTTGCACCCTTCACCTTTAATGAAAGAAAGTAATTTTCCCTAAGGATACTTGGTCCATGGTCATCCTATTTAAAATTTAATATTAGAAAAAAATGAATAAATAATTGTCTGCATTAAAAAACATATTCATATAGGTATCCTAGGCAAAGGATTTTTTTTCTTCAGATACTTAACTTATTTGGAACGCAGTTAGTCATCCAATTATTAGTCAGTAAATGGGTATCTAGTTATAATTAGCTACAGAATAAAAGAATGACAGTTCACTAGTTAGCAATAACTCAGTTGGTGAGTAGAATTTTCACAGAGAGGCCAATTTGCAATGAGAGATACTTGTTTACTTTTTATCTTTAAATATATAATATGAAATATAATTTAACTAAACTAGAATCTTTTAAAATTCAATAAACCAATACTAATACATGTATAAATATTAGTTATATAACATTATATTATATATGTGTGTATGTTTAATTATTTGCATTACGAAATTAAATTAGTTGTTATAAATAATAATAATTAGAAAAAAAATTAAAAAAAAATTTCTGACATATATATTTAACTGTAATAATTATGCACAACACCCCTCCTCTTTTTACTTATGGATACAAATTTGACCGACAATAAAAATAAACAAGAAGAACCAAATCTTTTTACAATAAAAGACTTGGTTCTTTTTTCTTATTGTCTATCTTTTACGGGCATTGTTTTCTTCGATTAATTTTCTTTATTTTTCCTTAAATATTTAGTATTTATATTTATCTTCATCATTATTAGCAACCATTCATCCTAACTTTAGAACAATAAAGATAAACAAAAATAAATTTTTAATTCATTTATAAATATCCTTTCACTAATATTTTCCTTAATGATTATGTTACTTATTAACAGGATAAAAAAGTAATATCCTACATGAGCTTCTCTTTCTTTTTTAACATTTAAGTAATGTGTTGATTCCTTTAAAACAAAACCCTAACTAAAGGTTCAAATTATCTTTTAATTTTTCCAATAAAAAGTACAAAAGAGTTGCTTTTCTGTGCTTTTTTTTTTATTATTAACTAGACTGGCACATATAAAAAACAACAAATTTTTATTACATATGCTGTAATACTAATATATACCAAAGATTATTAAAGCCAAATTATAATTCTATTTATTCCGTGAAAAATATTTTAGTTATCCAATTAATTAATCATCTGATGTTTGTTATAACACTGTGTTGTAAAAATTGCCCCCCTCCCCACTCCCAGCCTCAACCATAAGAGTTGATTTTTTAATTAAAATTGCTTTTGTGAACCCACACCTAGTATTTCTTTTAACATTTTCTTTATCTTGCTTATTTTATTTTCATAAATGGTTATTTTAATTTTTCCAAAATCTATATGTTTGAGAGCATATACTTAAATAAATATCTATTTATTTCTTTTATCTTTTTTAAATAAAAAAATAAGTTTTCATGACTAATATGAAATAATATTAACATAACTATTTCTTTTTTAAAAAAAAAAAAAATTACCTTCGTCACTTCAACTGATTTCGTGGTTGTCACAATACTTTCACTATGAAAAGGAGAACAAATTACAGTCAACATGCTTCTTATTAACCTCTTGTTTTCATTATATTGATTTTGTTTCTACTTCAGTAATAATTGCCAAGTTACACTGATTCAACACTTGGGGATAAAACTTATAAACCTATTCCTCAGCTTGAGGTTGTTACAATCTATTTTGAATTTTTAGACATCATGAGGCTGCATCCTTCATCTATCAGATGTATATTTTACTCATAATACAAAATGGTAGGAAGCAAGAATCACTTTTGCAGTTTTCACCGATTTATTTTTTTTCATATGCATTATTCCATTCCTAAAATATTAAATACATGCTTCCTTATATTTATCTACACTTTTTTTTATATAAATTATTCTGTCAGCACTGATTTGTTCCCATTAAATCTCCCAGTCATTGCAGGAAAAAGGGAGATGACTATATCAATATTTCTAATTATTAATTTTCTAATGTTAACAACATTATTGTGTGTATCTTTCTGCAATTTATTCACTTCTTTGAATTATGAATAATACTAATCATATGTAGTATTTATCAACTGGTATTGCCAAAATTTGTAAATTAAATCAGGATTCCTTCAACTGGCATGATACATTAAGCCCAAGAATTCTCTACTGTGCTACAACTCACACCAGAATAGACCACTCTCATATATTTTTATTCATCTTTTTCAAACAACAAGAGTTATCATGATTGGCTTTTACTTCACTTTGACAACCTTCAATAGACAAATGCATCAAATATATTTGCGGGCATCACTTTACACTATCCCTTCTTTTTTTCAAGTATTATCAATCACCAACACAAAATTCTCATCACAGAAGTATCTCAAAGTATGAATAAGAAATGTCTTTCATACCTCTACCATCAACTACTACAGTTTCCATGATATTTAACAATGCTTTAGGGCTCTTTGTATAAGGTTTGAAACTTTTTGTGTATGTATTGTTTAAGTTGTCTTATGGGAATACTCTAATTATCACTCAATCATCTTATTGGAATAGATGAAGAAAAATGTTGTTTCTTTATCATTATTTGTACCTTCTGTATTAATTGATCCAAAGCTTTTGCTTGAAGCAAATATTCTCCTGTAATAATTGTGTAAAAAATTAAAAGACTAAAGTGGAGTTGGACTGGACATATTGTTAGAAGAGATGAACAATTGAAATTTTAAACTGGATTCCAAGAGATTGTAAAAGACCCAGAAAGATACCACATGTGAGATGGATGGATGAAATAAGAAAGTGTGCAGGGGTGATGTGGAGAAGAGGATCTAAAGATAGGAAAAGATGGATTGAACTTGGAGAGATCTTCATCCTGCAGTGGATTGATAATGGTTGATGAATAATTGTGTTATAGTGTATAGATATATATCTTCTGTAATGCACATAAAGAGGGGCCCCAATGTCTCATTTGAGGTTTATTTGATATATTTTAACACCTGCTTAACTTGATTAACCCAACCTCTATGATAGGAATTTATGTATACCCTGAATAACTAGTGGCTTAGCTCCCAAATCATATTTTTGCAAATGTTGGAATTAAGATTCCATAATGTCAACATAATTCTTTATTTCTATCCACCTCTAAGGTTCATCAACAAAAAAGTGTTACATCATCAAGATGATTGTTTTGACCTTTCCAATAATAATGAAAGTGTAGAGACTCTAAATTATGGATTATTATTTTGAGCAAATAGTTTGGTGTATTGAGTGCTTGGTTACAGGCTTTGAAAACACATCATAAGTTATCAGCAAATAACTAATTCTTCTGAATGAGTGTAAAGGTCCTAGATCTATGAATAGTGTCTCATTTGTTTTCTTTTTGTAACATTTTTGGATTTAGTAATCTTGCACACGATTTATTATAAGATTTTATCCTCTGCCATATTACACATTTATTTACTATGGACATTATACTGGCATATATATTTTTGGTTAATAAAACCAGTTACTTAATAGCTGCTCTATTTTGTTTATTTCACAAACAATGAGTATGCATGATCAACTGATAGTGCATAACAAATGACATTATAATACTCCATTGATCTCCTATATCATCTATTTGATATTGAATAATGCCATATTTTAATTTATATTTCTCTCTAGTTTTCCACATGGGCCATTCTTAAGTATTTGTTTATTATCTTAATCTTTAAAGTATTATAATATTTTATTGCAATCTTTATTTTTCAGTCTGTCAAGTAATTGATGCAAATCACTTTCAATGATTTATTTATGATCAGAACTAAGGTTGCAATAAAGACATTATCAGTGCATAAATGTTACTGACAAAGATGAACAGAATTGCAGATCATTATATCTGTTATTGCATTTTTGATAAAGAATCTACTGTATCAATATACTATTTTTGTGAGATAGTTGTGATTTAGGAATTTTGAGCTTATCTTAGACTTTAGTAGAAACATGGTAAAATTTTTGAAATACCTAGACTGCCAATAAGTTTATTTTTCAGTAATCAAGTAGTGGATTTTGGGACTTTAGTAGTCAACTAATAAAGTAGAGAACTCTCAAGTGACTGCTCTCTTGCAATAAGATTTACATGAAAAGAATTAGACAGGGATTTTATGCACAAGCCTTCTGGCATCCATTGATTACTCAGGCTTGCACTGAGTGGCACTAGTGTATGGAGAGTTTTGCCTGTTTTTAAAAAAATTACCAAAGTTGGAGTATATCAGTATTCTTTTCACTTAAAATTAGTGTCATCATTATGTTTTGGAGTTTATATCATTGGCATATCCTTCCTTAAAAGCTATAATATAAGTTCTATGTTGGCTACAAAGTTTTATAAAACTGATTGTGAAATTTGCACATCCATAGAAAGGATCTAATATGTTTCTTGGTCTTTGGTGTGGAAAAATCTGATTGATTTATGTTGTTGTTTTCCAAATAAATCATTATATCTTTAGCACTAATATTATTAAAGAAAATATCTCCAAATACTGAAAATATTCATTTGTATTAACTGAGGCAATAACGATGTTATCAACATAAATTTCTACTAAGCACTTAATTTCTTGTGATACTACTCAATCCAAACTTTTTAAAGGCCATATACCATTCACTCTGCACCATTACTCTTTAGGTTAAAGGCATTCTATCAAAATGATATGAGTACCTACTATATATAAATGCAGTGTGCTGGAAATCTTCTAGATAAAATTTTATAGGGCAAGAATTGAAAATAAAATCAAAGTCTATAAATATTCCTTTATTTTTAAACTTCATCAACAGGGATTAAGGATGAATTGTTATAATCAGTTACTATAATCTAATTTAATTGCTTGAAATCCAAGCATTTCCTAACAATTATCTTTCTTCTTGACTACAACTAGATTATTTTAGGGAGAAAAATATAATGAAATAAAATCTTTGCATGAACTGTTTTTCTATTCCCTTCTTATACTGATGAGATATAAAGTATGAGCAGGCTTTAGGTTGGTTATTGTTCACATTCTTTTATAATTTCAAGAGGTGCTAAAATATGTCTTTATATTTATTTAATATCTGTTTGAACTTATCTGGCCTCATTTTTGATGAGGGTAGGTTTTTAGATTTTGGAAATTATTTCTAGCTGCTTTCTTGCAAGCAGCATATCTTTGTCAATGATGTAGCCATTGTGATAAGTAATTAACAATTTCTTTCTCATAAATAACTTGTATTTATTATAATTGAGAATGCAGCTGGTTTTATGTGTAAAGGCAAGTCAATGGAGACCAATTAAAATAAGCAAGGCATCACTTAGGCATTTCTTTTTAATCTATATTCACGTCAAAATGTTTAAATGCCAATTTCTCTCTGGTTGTTTTATAGGGTTGTTGAATAGCTTTCAATGATAATTCTCCTTGTATGAGAGTTTAATGCATGACCTATTCATAAATTTTTTTTAAAATATTAATTTATTCAGAAACCACAGATATTTGACTACCTGAATTTCAATATCATCTCTATTATTGAGGCAATTTTGGAGCACAAATTGTATCATTCCCAGATGTATATAAAATTATCAATTCTTAATTTGTTCCCATCAAATCTTTTGTTTCCCTCACATTATTAGAATAGTTTATTGAAATTATTTTGAGTTTAATACTTTACACACTTAAACTTTTGCCCTGCTTTTATTAAATTAGTGCTATTGGAAAGTGATGATGAATTATATGTCTGGCTATTATTATAGGTATTAAGTTTTGATTTGACTGACTTCTGATCCATTTAATGAGTTGGAATCCATTTCTTTTTATCCACCAGCCCCTTGTGATAGTGTTCCCATTCTCTTATTTCGTTTTGTTGCAGTAATGTGTTTCTCATTATGCTTCTTGAAGAAAACATGCTCTGGGATTTGAATATTCAGTAGCAAGTTTGCTATTATCAAATGCTTTCAGAAATTCTGACCCTAAATTGACTATCTAACTTAAACATATATACAGAACCATGGCTAGTAAAGTGTAACTTTACTATCTTTATGATAAGACTTCACAGTAGTTGGTCGGCTGTCAAAACACTAAAGGTGGTCACTTGCTTGCTAATAAGTGGTGTTATTGTATTTCTAGATTATCACCTCGCCTGACACATTTGGCACTTACTGTTTTCCAGAGTCTTTATTCCAGCAGTAGTTTAGCACAGCTTGATTGAATTCTTGAAAACAGTGGGGTTTATTGAATAATAAATTCCATTAACCTTGAGACAATACCTGCAAAGGACTGCAAGTTATCACAAGTCTGGCTCCCTCCTATGTATTTTATCAGAACAAAATCCCATATATTTAAAAATTTATTAAGTGTTAGACAAATAGTTATATATATATATTTGAAAACCAGGCACTCTTAAAATCCCCTATACTTATATATATATATATATATATATATATTAATAATTCAAACAAATATATTTAATACAGTATTCAAAATTAAATAATATATTCTTTACCACAAGTACTTTCAATTGTTTCACTGACAATCTTTATCAACTGTTAATACAAACAGTAATATATTGAGATGGTATTTTCTGCCATCTCTTATATATATACATATAAGTGTACATATATTTTATTTAATAAAATTGTTTGTAGTTATAAAAATATTTTATAACTAATATATTATCTTTGAAATCAGTTTAACATTTTTTTTATCTCAAAGAAATCAAGATTTCTTTGGTGGATTTTTCTTTTAATTTATTTAAATTTATTAGATCTTGAGGTATAAGTTTTTGTTAAAAGGTTTTTTTTTTTGTATTTCTTGGAAAAACTTAGGTTGGGGAAAAATTAGAGATTTGCAATTAATTCGATTGTTGAAACTCGAGATACAAAAAGTATTTGTAATTAAAAATATTGCTAGAATCTATCTATTGTGCTAATTTATCAAGAACTTTTTCTTTAATTAAAACTGCAGCAACAATAAAAGGACAAAAATTATAAGTATCAAAATGTATCAAAAATAAACCACAAAGTGTGAATCCAGTTCGCTGAAAAACATATAAATTGTAGAATTTGCTTTGTTTAAATAATTTGGAACTTTGGTTTAAAAGTGTTATTAACCATTGCCATGAAAATGTTCTCTGGCTACAGAACATCAAGAACTTTCTCTCAGGGAAAAACTTCTCACAGTTATACCTGAAGCCACCCAAGTGATTTGAAACTATGAAAAGGATGCAGTCAGCAAGCTAACCAAAGATATGTCAAGAGCTGGTGGGCAAAAACAAAGGATTCACACCAGCAGTTCAGGACTAAAACCATACATGGACAGTACCCACTTAGTAACAGTGAAATGGCTGAATGACCAGGTAAATATGAACTGTTACTTAAGGAACTTTTATTCTAATTAATGTGATAACATTCTAGACTCTATTAACTGAGTCAGTTGTACATTAAAAGTTTCAACAATAACGTGTAGGATTTTTAATAGGAATGGTTCATGATTGAATTAAAAAGAGGGGTATGGTGTTATTTTAATTACTTTTATTAATTAAAATTATGTATAATTTTAATTCATTTTTATGATATTCAATGTTTGCACAGTTTAGAGTCCCAAAATGTTAACTGCTTAATCTTGAAAGACAAACAGGGACAATGGGTAAAGATCTGTTAAGAATTCTGCATATAAGCATAGACTGAAAACTTATGCCAGAATCAGGAGTACATAAAGGAATACCTGATGGCTGTAAGCAAACAACAGATACTTATGCCAACCATTAAGGATAAAATAAAATTATTTAACATGTAATGTAGAGGATTTGAGTGGTGCACAAAACTGCCCATTCTTATTAGTAAGTCACCTTAAAGTTCACACCTATTTGGACAGATCTCTATAATAAACTTGGGTGGCTGTCATTCATAAATTTGTGCCTCAGGAAAAGGGAATAAAATGTTAAATAATTGAACTGTATTAAAATAGTAACAAATGAAATTAAAATTTACACTTGTATTTTGCCTTATCAGTCACCATAATTTGGGTAATCATCATAATTTTGTAGACTGAGTGATATTTTGTAGTGTCACAATATATATAAATATTAAATTACCCCACATAGCTAAGAAATTCATCACTAGCCTCCATGAAATAAATAGATTTCGTTTTTGAAAATAGCCAGACTCAAAATTATATGGACTCTAATAACTTTATATATTTATTTCCGAGAGAGTGGTGCTGAATTTCTTAATAATGTGGGGTGATTTAATATTTGAATATTTATTTTAGTTTAGTATTAACCACTGGGACTATTTTCATACATATATTAGATAGATTTTCATGGGCTACATATATATAAAAATTAGTATATATTTTTTCAATAAATTATACACGGATATACCTAGATAATATTTTATATATATATAAGGATCTGAATTTACTCTGTTCTCTTCCCACTATAGGTTGAACATTTTTTGCTTCTCTCTTAGAGGTTCTACCTAGGTTATTAAAATATTCTTTCATCTGAGCAATGTCTAACTTCTTTATTCTATTCATCATTTTTTGTGATTCTTTTTGACTTTCTTCTTTAACTTGCATTCTCTCTAAATATTGTACTAAGCCATTTACTTCTTTTTTGAACTCTTGTTAGTGCATCTTGACTTTCATTTTTTACAGTCTCTACTACTACATGAAGATATAGCTCCAGATTATTCTTTTCCTGTTCTTTCTTGTTTTGCTTTTGTCCACCTTCTAATTAAAACCTATTAATCATTCCTCTAACCTCTGCTATTTCATTAGACATATTTCTTTTGTTGTTGTTCTAACCCTCTGGACATGTTTTCTATTTTGCTATTCATCTTACTGAACACTTTTTCAAATATATTCATTTTATTAATATTATTTAATATTTTTCATTGAAGTTTCTCACTGTTCTTCAATCTGTGTTTCCATTTCTTGGACATTAGTATCCAGTATTACTGATTCTGATATTTCCATGTCTTCTATCATTTGATCACTTCAGTTTCTTTTCTCTGTTTGCATTCTTGTTTTGCTCTATTCAACATAAATACAATTGAATCATAAATATTACTATAAATCATTTTTATCTTTGCCTTCTAACTTATAATATGCATTATCCATCATCCCCAACTCATAATTATCTTTATACATTTTGGATGGCTCTTGTACACTCCTACCTATTGCCCTCTCTATTGCATGAACTATTATAGTTACATTTTATTTTGTTGATCTGCCTAATTTTATTTTACTAATCTACTTAATTATAGCCTATCCTCTATTCTTGTATTTATCACTTACTATTACAGTACTTCTCTTACCTGATCATCATCTTTTTACTTCAAAATCAATCTATAACATACATAATAATAAATCACTAAATATAATAAGGGTTTTCTGGAATCATCATATTGAAGATGGGGGGGGGGGGGACATTTGTATCAGGAAAAGGAGATAACAATGAAAATTTACAGATAAATATTCACTCTCTGGACTCAAGCTACATATTAATTTACCCAAATGTATTTGTGAGGCATTTAAAATTTTTCAATATATACAATATTGATCAAAACTCACTTTTAAAAAATAAAATATTGTGAAGGACGGTCTGCTAAGGATAGATTTTATAGTGGACCATAATATTGAGCACTACCTCTTGCTTAGAGGTTTATCCTAGATTCAAAACCCTCTGTACTTTATTAACTTTTCTTGTCATAGTTCTGAATTTTACCTCAGGGAGACCCTAAATATGATTTCATACAAATCAACTAGATTTTTATTTTAAAATATATTTATTGACATAATAAAATTGTACAGATGAATAATAAATACACTTTGTTAATGTTGGCTCATCCATTGCTGGCACTGGCTTTTTCCATCAAGACTGGCATGATAATGTGGAAGTGTTAGGTCTGGTAGATGTATGGCAGAGCCATTCTCTACACTAGCAGGTTGATGTATGAGTAAATAGCATTCCATTTTGTTGGTATTGACAACCCCTTTTGAGGTTAGCCCAATAATGCTAATGTATCAGCTGGAATACATGTAGTGTGAAATCAATGCCTCTCTAGTAGAATCCGGCATGTTGCATCATAGACTACTACATTTACGATGCACTACAATGTGGTAATATCAGGTCCAATATTCATCTAGAGTCTGTGGGCCATACTAGTAGTCTCCATGTATTCATAAATAAGAATCTAGAGGATATCTTGTCCTTGTTCTGAAGAACTTTGAGCTTATCGAAAAATATAGCACTGGGATCCTATGCTAAAATCACCATTGAATGTGAGAATGAGATTCAAATTATAACATGTTAAGTTTAAATTCAACAATTTGTTAATTAAAGATAGTATATAAATAGTAAGAAATATTAATACATTACTAGTGGAAATACACTTTGAATAAAATGTGAAACTAGTATATCAATTGGTAATCTACTATCTGTCCACAATATATTATCACATTGCTGCTAACAATTTTGTAGTGGTCTCTATATTACAACTAATCTAACTCATGGCATATTCTAGGACACAATAATCTTTGCATAAAGTTGAGTTCAAGTATTATATAATATATAAATGACTATTAATATAGATGTTTAATGCATATATTATTAATGATTTAACTAAATCCATACTTGTTCAATGTTAAATTTGCATCTGGAGAGCTTTTTATTGCAAAGCATTATGTACCTCTTCTGATATTAGAAGAATTTGACTTCTGAAATCTAATAATACCTCTAAAGGATTCATTAATACCTCCAAAGTAATCCTTTCTGAAACTATCTTTGAATGTGTTTGATTTGCAAATTGTGGAATTTGGTCTTTCCATGTACTTGTTTAGTTGGCTATTTGTTTGTATTCCTCATGTATGTTATTCTTCTGTCAATTACTATATCCCAGAGCTGTAAACTATCAAAGTTCTTGTCTTTTAAGGCTATCTACTCTTTACTTTCTTTTTTAACATTTTTGTTAAAGTGAAACTATAGTGTAATGAATAACAGTGTTGATTCTCATTTCAATGAATCCATCTCTTATCAATTTCATTCTGTTCTTTCCAGATTTTCTGATGACTATCTTTTTCTTTCATTCTATTGGGTTTTTGCTTTCTTTTTGTTTATAGCAAGTATATCTAGCTCTTCTCTATCCATATGCATTGCAGGCCAGTTTTATTGACTAAAATCCTTTCTGCATTAGGGCTCTCTGGTGTATTGGATGGTTATATCTGATGTGTTAATTAACTTGAATATGTGCTTGATGATTCAATTGTATCTGTCAGTAAGAATTTGTTTCATCTTTTCCAGTAAATTATATCAGATAATATGAATAATTTGACTTAGAGAGTATGCTCCAAAAAGAGAGGTTTATATTTTTCTTGGGAAAATTTGTGCACAATCCTATCTTGATGCTCATTTGTCTAGTAGCTATCCACAACACTTTTTTATATAGTTGAAAACTATTAGCTTCTCACTAATGACTGTAAGGCTTAGTCTAATTTGTCTTCTGATAATGTCATATTTAATATATTTTTTCAAATAGTTCACATGCTTTACTTATATTTTACCTGACTACCCTCTGAATGTTGTGAATTTTAAAAATTGAGTTACTACTTCAAGTCACATGAAGATTAGCAGGATTTGAATTTAGTTGATATTTTTTATGTATCCTTTTTATTTCTGTATCCATTTTTCCTTGATGAGTTTTCATTATTTGTTTTTGCCTGGTTCATCTTTTCTTCTGTAGTGGATTTGATTTTGGTATTAATATATCCCTATGGTCAGCTTCCAGCTATTTAATTTAATTTAATGAAACTTCCATTTGATTTTCATTTGCTGCATTTTACATTAGAATTTCCATCTTAATTTCCTGATGGCATTTCTGTAACAGTTCTTCTCTTTTTCCATCTTGCTCTTATTACTATCTTCTCTAAATTTTCCTAAATTTCCAAAATGATTTCTTAATTTTCTTAGTTTTCTCTAACTTGTAGTCTGATTTTTACCAATCTTTGTTTTTAATCTTCTTATTGTGTTTCATATCTCTGGCTACTAATGTTTTTGGCACGCTTTCCACTCTTTTTTTTTATTCCATTCTGATACTTCTTAATTTTATATAACATACTTTTAAACATGGCTTGGTTTTCTATGATTACATTTTTGGTTTTTTCCAACACTTCATTTACTTACTTGAAAATTTGCTTTTATATTTTTGGCTAGCTTTTCCAACATTTAATTATTTTTTACATTAATTTCTGTATCATCATTTAGTTATTTTTTTCAAATATTTTCTCTAACATTTTTGATGTTTTTTTCAAATGCCTGGAACAAATCTTGCTATTATTGTCACATAGTGTTTTCTCATAGTTTGTAATTTCAGCTTTTCTATTATTTGTAATTGTTGATTTTCTTTTTCTTCATTTTTGTTGGATTTAATAAAATCTGATTTTTATGTTCTCTATACATTATTCAACTCTTCAAATTCCATATTTTCATATTGTTTGAATTTTTATTCTTATGTTTGATCATGTAAGCATTTACTTCTTACTGTTTATTTTCTCTTTACTATTTTATCAACTAGTGTCATCCATTATGTCTTCATGCACTCCTTCTTCCTACTGTCAATAACCAATGCTTCAGTCTTATTATTTAACTGCCCTATTACTTCTCCTATTTTATCATTTTTACTTAACTACAATAATTACACCACTAAATATCATATGATTACCATACTCTCTGCTTACACAAGCTGTTATAACAGAAGCAAAACTCTCCATACAGTAGTGCCACTCAGTACAAGCCAGAGTATCAATGGATGCAGGAAGGTTTGTGCATAAAATCCTTATCTATTGTCTACTAATATAATATCCCCAGACTAGTTTCTAGCTTGTGACTTTCATCAGTGAGGAGCCTTGGATTTGAGACCACTGCACTTAGATTACTCTGTCTTGCACTGAGTGGCATTATTGTATGGAGAGTTTCACCTCTGTGTAAGGGAGAATTTAATCTGTTTAAACCTCCCAAATAAACTAAAATAGCTGGCTTTGAATCAATCATAAAATATTTTATATTTAATTAAAATAAATATTGAAATATCCTATTAATATTTATATATTCTCTTAATCAATTTATAATTTAATGAAAAATGACTATAAGAAATGATATACATATAATGTTACAGATTTTTAAATGTTACCTTAGGCCTTAAAAAAATTAAACAAATAAATAATTTCTTAGAATAGGTTTTGTATATTTGTCTAAGTTTTCAATTTTAGATATCTGAAGTTGCAAATGATATTAAACTTTCTTGGCTGGTTGATCATGCTTTTAGGCACTTGTGTAGGTCAAGTTCTTAAGGTATAAATTCTAAATAGTTCGGCTATCAGTAAGATAGACTGATTTTCAGGTTTTGGCAGGTTCAATATAATAGACTATTTCTTTTAGAACATTATGTTTCTGATTGAAAGGAATGATATTTATTCATCTCGGAGGAATTATATAATGGCGGTGACAAATAATACATTTCTACCAGCACATAGCATATCAAATCCCAATCATCACAATGTTTGAATTCTTTTTTATAGTTGAATCTACTGAGCACTTTTTTCATAGCAAGCCTGCTTCATTGTAGAGCACATCATTTATCTTCTCCCTCAAAGCTTATTTCTTCACTTCTTGACAGTAAAAAAATTAAATAACGATATGAATCTGATCAGATCTGCTCTCACTTTTCTTTTTTGGTTTAAATGTCTCTTTATATATAAATATAGCCTCCCTTTTGTTGATTGGCCCCTAAAACATGTTTTAACTCAAAAGTCAAACACTTTCTCTTTATATTTTTTCCAAATCATGATAATCTCTTCTCTCCTTGCTTTAATTAATTTCCTTCAATACCCTATTATTTTTCTGTTGTTTTTTGCTTAACAACTATTTTAATTAATTAGTTATTTTATTTTGTTTTAATACTGAAAAATATTACAATATTTTTGAACTTTTTCAAAACCTTTATTTAACATTTACACAATTTCCTTAAAATTAATGCCATATTTTATTTAAATGGTTTTATATTTAAACTTTCAAAAGCTTTTCTTTTATTTACTACATTTTTGAACTGATCAACATTTATTCTTTAATATAAAATCTTCATCCATAAACTGT
The DNA here is from genome assembly GCA_028023455.1 of Epiperipatus broadwayi. NCBI lineage: Eukaryota > Metazoa > Onychophora > Udeonychophora > Euonychophora > Peripatidae > Epiperipatus > Epiperipatus broadwayi. Next base: position 306,385 of record JAQFVV010006239.1, read on the forward strand.
CCTTATGTCCAGTAATTAAGATGGGGTGTGGTAGAGTTTATTTATGACATAAAGTTAAGTGTTTGTTTTCTTTTCAATTTTGCACATCTTTACACTTTAATTTATCACTTACTTTGTTAGCTTCTTAAATAAATTGTTGTACAAGCCTATTTTAAAACTCCTATTTAATTTTCTAATAACTTGATTTTAATGGATCTAACATGCAGTATTAGAACACAGATCTCTCTACGATACTTATTGCGATTTATCTCATTACAATATAGACATATATATTTTACAGAACAATTATATTTGAATATGTTTTAAGGACAAATCAGAAGATTCTAAAGAACTATGTTTTAAAATAAACTAGCTTTCCCATAATTCCATGATGTCAACTTTCCCATAATTCTGTGATCTTAACGTTTGCTGCTTGTCTATTAATTAAATCTTGCTTGTATTTATATATTAACATCGCTTCCTTAATTTTTCTTTTATTATTATTTCTTTCAGTTTCCAATATTTTTGTGTTACTATAATTAAAATCAAAACCATATATACATGATTTATTATGGTCATAAAAGACAGAAGCTGATAAATTATCATTATTTTTATAATTTTGTTTTGTATTTTGAACCCTTTTTAATAATAACAAGTGCTCTTTTGTTATTTTTTCCAATGTACACCTCGATTCACCTATATATCCACTGCCATACCTACATGTCCATTTGTAAATGATACGATTTTTATTTGTCAATAAAGTTTTATCTTTTGAATTATTATTAATTTATTTGATATCAATAATTATGCGCTTTTAACACTCGTTAAAGAAGTTATATTTATTAATAATTTATTTAAAACTTAGCAATTTCAAAGCTCCGTGGCTTCATACTCATAGCTGTGTGTGGTTGATAGTGATGAGGGGGGTATTCAAATTTATGTTAATTAGTTAGATGTTTCAGTATTTTATTTAAAATATTGCTTGAATTAGTTTGTCAATTTATTTGATGTAGGTGGTGCATAAAATGCAATATTACATATACCTTTATAAATTTTCTTAATGAAACTTGCTTGTTGATTCAAAATATATGGTATTGATATCCAAAATTTTTTATCAGAAGAATTAACATTATTATTAATATTATTTTTATATTTAGAATTAATATTTTTAACAGTATAATAAACATAACCATAATTATATCCAATGTTAAACAATTCATTATAATAATTTCAATATTTTTGGTTTTATCTGATGCATATTTACAAAGGTTATCATTTCTAAATAAGAAGGACTTTGAATCTGCCATTTTATGTGACATTGGTACCTTTAATTCATATGGAATATATCTTCTTTTTGCTATTGGTTTAAAAGTCATATAGTAATCCAGTTTATCTTTGCTTCTAGTTATCTTAAGATCTAAAAATTGAACACTCATTGAATTTTCATATTTTAATCCATTTTAAGCCCTTTATATTATGTAATTCATTAAACAAATCATTAATAGCATTTGGCTTTCCACAAACAAAAACATCATCAACATATCGATTGTATAAAGTAATATCTTTCTGATAATATTCCCTTTTCAAAATATTTTCTTCATATGTAGATATAACAAAATTACATAGTTGGGCAACTGTAGGAAGACCCATTCTCTAGCCATTACTCATTTTATAAAATTCATGCTTAAAAATCAAATAAATATTTTTATCAATAAAGTTTAATGTTTCAGCAATAAATTTTATTATTTAAACATTTACATTTTTTAACTTTAATGCATTATTAATTATTTCAATAGAAGTCATTCTATCAATTGATCCATACATTTCACTGACATCAAAGGTACAAATTACATCACAAGTATCAATAATAACATTTTTAATTTTACCAAATGAAATCAAATGATGAATGTATTGTATACATACCAAAACTAAGAATTTCCTGTAACATTTTCTCAATTAATTTACATGTTTCATAATGAAATGTGCCCCCAAAATCAATCATTAATCATAATGGTTCTTTTTCTTTATGCAATTTTATATTTGAAAATATTTTAGGGCATATTGCAGCCAAGAGATAAATCCTATAATAAGTACAATTATCAATTACATTATTTTTGGCTTTTTTAAAAATGTTATTAACAAATTGAACATGTAAACTTTCAATATTTATCTTATTAACCTTTATAAAATTAAGAATATTCATTTGAGTAATTATTTTGTAATCACACATTCTTAAACCTTTATCTTCTTTTATACACACAAGATCATTATCAAATGCAAATTTTTTAAATTTAGAAATTTGTACATTCCAATTATTATTTATTGTATATTTAAAATTCTTTTCTTTTACTTTTTTAACTAAATCATTGCCAACCTTGTAATCACATTTAATTACTCCCAAGGAATTTTCAACAGCATATTTCAATTCCAGATCACTATTCATGGGCCACCAACATATTTTGCACCAAGATTTAAAAAATATTTTTCTTGAAAATCAAGATCCACACCAGACAAATTAACAAAATTATTATCTTGAAACTTATTTTTAAATTCTTTCTTAAACAAAAAGTTAATTTTCTTATTAAATTTCTTACATAGTCTGTCATAATATTGATCAAAAAACACTTGAGAATTACTCTTAAAATTAAATGAATCATTTCAATTATGCAAATCAATCAAATAATTTAAACTTATTAAGTAACGCCTTTTATCAAAAATTAAATATTTACATGAATAATACTACACAGCACAATCATTTTTAAATAGCATATCGTATTCGATGACAACTTGCAAGACATATTAAATTTTATTTGAATGACTGGTTTAATTTTAAGAGTAATTCTCAAGTGTTTTTTGACTGATATTATGACAGACTATGTAAAAAATTTAGTAAGAAAATTAACTTTTTGTTTAAGAAAGAATTTAAAAATAAGTTTCAAGGTAATAATTTTGTTAATTTGTCTGGTGTGGATCTCGATTTTCAAAAAATATATATTTTAAATCTTGGTGCAAAATATGTTGGTGGCCAATGGAAAGATAGTGATCTGGAATTGAAATCTGCTATTGAAAGTTCCTTGGGAGTAATTAAATATGAGTCAAAGGTTGACAATGATTTAGTTAAAAAAGTAAAAGAAAAGAATTTTAAATATACAATAAATAATAATTGGAAGATACAAATTTCTAAATTTAAAAAATTTGCATTTGTTAATAATCTTGTGTATAAAAGAAGATAAAAGTTTAAGAATGTGTTTGTTACTAAAATCTGATTACAAAAATAAAGTTATTACTCAAATAAATATTCTTAATTTTATAAAGGTTAATAAGATAAATATTGAAAGTTTACGTGTTCAATTTGTTAATAATATTTTTAAAAAAGCCAAAAATAATGTATTTGATAATTGTACTTATTATAGGATTTATCCCTCAGCTGCAATACGTCCTAAAATATTTTCAAATATAAAATTGCATAAAAAAAGAACCATTATGATTAATAATTGATTTTGGGGGTGCATTTTATTATGAAACATGTAAATTAATTGAGAAAATGTTACAGGAAATTCTTGTTTTTGGTATGTATACAATACATTCATCATTTGATTTCATTGGTAAAATTAATAATGTTGTTATTGATATTTGTGATGTAATTTGTACTTTTCATGTCAGTGAAATGTATGGATCCATTGATAGAATGACATCTATTGAAATAATTAGTAATGCATTAAAGTTAAAAAATGTTAACATTAAAATAATAAAATTTATTGTTGAAACATTAAACTTTATTGATAAAAATATTTATGCAATTTTTAAGCATGAATTCTATAAAATGAGTAATGGCTGGCAAATGGGTCTTCCTACAGTTGCCCAAATATGTAATTTTGTTATATCTACATATGAAGAAAATATTTTGAAAAAGGAATATTATCAGCAAGATATTATATATAATCGATATGTTGATGATGTTTTTGTTTATGGAAAGCCAAATGCTATTAATGATTTGTTTAATGAATTAATTAATATAAAGAGCTTAAAATGGATTAAAACAGATGAAAATTCAATGAGTGTTCAATTCTTTAGATCTTAAGATAACTAGAAACAAAGATAAACTGGATTACTATATGACCCTTAAAACAATAGCAAAAAGAGGATATATTCCATATGAATCAAAGGTACCAATGTCACATAAAATGACAGGGTTAAGGTTCTTATTTAGAAATGATAACCTTTGTAAATATGCATCGGATAAAACCCAAAATATTGAAATTAATTATAATGAATTGTTAAATGTTGGATATAATTATGGTTATGTTTATTATACTGTTAAAAATTTTAATTCTAAATATAAAAATAATATTAATAATAATGTTAATTATTCTGATAAAATCTTTTGGATATCAATACCATATATTTCGAATCAACAGGCAAGTTTCATTAAGAAAATTTATAAAGGTATATGTGATATTGCATTTTATGCACAACATACATTAAATAAATTAATAAATAATTCAAAAGATAAAACTTTATTGACAAATAAAAATTGTATAAATGGACATGTAGGTGTGGCAGTGGATATATAGATGAATTGAGGTGCACATTGGGAAAAAAAACAAAAGAGCACTTGTTATTATTAAAAAGGGTTCAAAATACAAAACAAAATTATAAAAATAATGTTAATTTATCAGCTTTTGTCTTTTATGACCATAATAAATCATGTATATATGGTTTTGATTTTAATTATAGTAACATAAAAATATTGGAAACTGAAAGAAATAATAATAAAAGAAAATTAAGGAAGTGATGTTAATATATAAATACAGGCAAGATTTAATTAATAGGCAAGCAGCAAACGTTAAGATCACAGAATTATGGGAAGTTGACATCATGGAATTATGGGAAAGCTGACATTTTAAAAGTATTAGTTGACAAAAACTACAAGGATAGTTGAAAGTGCTTCTAAGTGATGGTTATAGATATATTTTTATAAACTTTTAAGTACTGTATTTTCTGATATTTATTTATAAATTTACGTATATTATTTTGAAGAAATACAGGCATAGATTTGTAATATATATATATATATGGATATTGTTGAGTTTCAATTGAAAAGGTCTATTTGTTAATGGATAAAACCATGGTCATGGAAGAATTTTAGTAAATTTTTTATTTTTTAAGCTAGTGTTAGAATGTTATATGATTTTCTATTTTCATTTATCACTATTAATATAGTGGTAGATAGTGTTTAATATAGCTTAATGTACTAACTAAATAAGAGATAAAGTTGATGGGAAGACTAAAGGACTGTAATAAATTTAATTTATTAGAATTATACAACTATCATTAGAATATATTTCAAATGATAAATGTATGTTCATTATTTATACAGGTATTTTAGTATTTGTCAGATCAACAATAGAACAAGAATTCTTTGAATAGAAATTCATAAGTAATATTTTTTTACCACTTACTATTAATTTAGCATTAATGGTTGCAGTTTTCGTCATTCTATTATTCATTTAAGTTTGTTATATACGATCAAAACTTTTTGGTCTATATATATATTTACATTTATTATAATCATTATTTTCATTCTTAAGAATATTTATTTGAAGTTATTAAGGTTTTGATCTACTAAAATATTTTTTTTGGAATGTTAATATTATAAAAGACAAGATTTTCTTCACCTTCGGATAAATTTAGATGGAAATATTAATGCTTTATTTACACTGCAAGGGAGTTAATTCTACTATCTTGATGATAGAAATAGATATTAAAAAGAAATATTCACAAATTCATCAATTTTATAGACACCAAAGAAAGAAGTCTCATTTTCATCAACATCAAAAAATTCAGCAGCCTCAAGTCTTAGGTTTTCAATTTGATATACATTAATTAAACCATATTCAACTAGTTGAACCTTGATAGGTATTTTATTTTTAAATACATGTGGCAATATTTGTCAAAATGGTTGCTTGATAAATATTTGTACAAGATAATATCAGCAGTTTATTCTGATGTATAATACTTGAAATATTTTTGTCTATCTCTGATATGTAAGTGCATGGAAAATTATCCAATGAGATTATAATAAAAATTATCATTAATAGATATTCCTGACTCTAATTTGATTTTATAATCAATACAATTGGTATTTATTGGATAGAATTACATAAAAACTATTGATCATTTTAATTCCAGAATTATATTAATTCCCTTTAAAGTATCTGAGAATATGTTGAACTCAAATCATATAAAAGTATTATAATTCTTCCACTAATAATAGGATTTGAATCATTTATAAATAATATATATTATATTTCCATTTAAGAATAATATTGCATACTCTACTTCACTACAATTATACCCTCTATTGTAAACTACTGGCAAAAATCTTTTTCAGGAACTAGTGAATAAAATTAATAGCATCTTCAAGATTAATTTAGCTATTACATCTAAGTAACAAATATTTTAAAAAGGAATTCATTAATTTGAGCATCAATGGAGTAAATAATAGAAAAGATAGATGCTTTGAAGATTCAAGCCAATGGAAAAACTTTCTTTGGTGTGAATTTAAGGTGGTAAATCTAACTGAAAATGATTTCTTTTTTTTAATTTGAAATAGTTTTGCAGAAGGAATATTATCAAAAGAAATCTCTAAAATTTTACTATTGACAATTTTAGAATTATTTTCCGAAGTGAAAATTTTAATTTCACTGACATTAGCCAATGAACATTATTACAATTACAGGATCATTTTTTTGAAGGATGGGGAAGGTGACTTTAGAAATAGATGCAAGTTCATAATATTTTTTTATTTTTTTTCAATTTCAGTCAGAATAAAAATGCAATCAAATTTTTTTATTATTTATCTGAACTGCAAGGGGCCATTAGAGTGGTGTTTGCAGTATTTATTAAAACTAGTATTATCTTCATAAATTGAGAATTTTTTTTCTTTATAAAACATTAGTATTATTTATGAATGAATCTACACACCGAATGGTCTATAAAATTAAATGCATCCAACCAGCATACAACTTAGCATATTATAGTGAATCATGGGCTAACATTTCATTTAGATTGGCCCAACATACATATTTATATAACAGAGTCCTTAAAAGTAAAGAATATTCATCAGTATTCATCAACTCTGAACCAAAAAATTGGCATAGATTTGAATTATCAAAAGCAAAAATTATGTGCACGGAGAGAGGACAGAAAATGAAAAATCAAAGAGGTCTGGGCAATAGCAAGTGACTGCTTTTCAATCAATAGAAAAGCTATTTAAATAAATTTTAATATTTTTAATAGCTAATTAATCACTACTTATTACTAATACCAAGAACTTTTATAATGCTGAATATTTAAAAACTTTCCTTTTTTGCATATGTATTTATTAACAGTCATTTATTATGTTATTAACCCAGAAAAGGAGGAAATAATTTATTGTTAGTTGGATTATAGAAGTAGTGATTTCTTGAGCTGTTTTAAAAATTTTCTTAAGTTGTAAATTCTATTTAGAAAAAAGTTTCATTTGTATTCTATTTATTATATTTTTTAGCAGATTCATTTTAGAAAACTGATGTCAGAATATTAGCAAATTACAGACATTTTCTTAGTAAAACTTGCTTTCTAGTATTGGTTTTTATATAAATCTTATTCTTCAGTGAAAAATTAAACCAAACCTATGTTTGACATTTTGTGATTCAACTTTAAATTCTTCAGCAGCAAATGTTTCTTCATGTCTAATTGTAGTTTTACAATTTTCTATCCTCAGTTATATCTTCTCAATAAAAGCAACCCATATTGAACTTCTTTAAAGTACTTGGGCTAATTTTTGAACATAAGAATTTACCTCTCATCTGAAACCTTGTTCACAAAATAGTTTTTAATTCTGTGGTATTCAGCTGTTTCACACATATCCTTACAATTGCAGGTTTAATAGCATCACATCTAGAAAATCTTATTACTATGACTTCACCAGTACTTCTTAAATAAAAACCTTTTTCAGGGTATTTGATGCTAGAATGTCAACTCCATTATTCAATTCCATGCAATAGATTTGTCAGAATAATAGTCATAAATATTAGTATTTATGCAAGTGTAAATCATATTTCTAAATACTATGTTGAAAATACTGTGAATAGGCACAATGGCATTTATATCATTGCCAGGAGTTGATGGTTTCTTGATAAAATTTATTAATCATTATAATATTAGTTACTGATAATAATTTTTTATTCTAATTTATCATTCTATTACAAATCTTTTAATACAATGAAATAATGAAACTTAATCTAGATGAAGTATTAGTAATTTTTTTATATAAAGAGTGAACAATAAATACTTTAGGTTTTGCCAGTCAAGGCAAAATTAAAAATATTATATAATAAATAAATATATACATATATAATAAGAGAAAAAATAATATTCACAATTTTTTGTTGAAAAAATTCAAAATATAAAGTCTACTAATGAGAAGCATGGAAATTATTTTTTAAAAAAAATTTCAAAGGGATGTTTTCTACAAAATTGTTTGCAAATATTTGTTTGTTAATGCTGATCTATACATATTTTATTTTTGTAAATGTCTTTTACAACAAATAAGTAATGGTAAATGTCAATATTGCTTTGAGAATCTATAATTTTGATTGACCATATTCAATTCTTGGAAGATATTTATAGAATTACTCTTGATATTTGCCTTTAAAAGCATAGTACTTTGATATTCGCCTTTAAAAAATATAGTATTTTTCAGTTTAGATCACTTTCAAAGGAATATTAAAGAAATATTTCTTGATTATATAATTAAATAAATTATAAAAAATATTTTTAAAAAAATATTGAAATCTGAAAAAGTAAAAAAAAAAACACTGCTGAAAATTGTAGTTTCAGCTCATAAAATATGAACATTAAACCTGTATAAAAATGTAAATTTCAACTTGACCTCATGGATTATAAAGTAGATTAACAATATTCTAACTCAAAAACGTTGTCATAGTACAGTATAATATTTTCATACAAATTCTGTTTGGAAGTTTAAGCAGTCAAAACTGATTTTCAATATATCTGATAAAAGTGTTTAAGAATGGTTCTTCAGACTTGTCACTGAGCTTTAAAAACAATTAAATTTTGTCATTAGTAAGCAATCAAACATGCATTAGATTAAGTCAAAATATCCAGCATTATTTTTTGCAAAAATTTGTGAAACGATTAACTATTATGTTCACAAAAATTAAATAAAATTCGTCAATGACACTACTGATTCAATGATAAGTCTTTCTGCCATTGATTTTGTGCACTTATTCTGTCAAAGATCTGTAACAACAGTTGAAAAATCAACAATAGTTCATCGACTTTAAATATCACAGATTCAGATAATTTTATATTATAAGATTAATTTTTAATAAATATTACAAGACTCTGATAACTTACATTTCTTTCTCTAAATTCAATATTGGAGTACAAGTTTTAATAAAATGGGAACAGATATCATTCCAAGACTAAAAGATACTAAATTGGATCTTGCAGAAATATAACACAATGTAGTCTTCCGATTGTTTTTTCCTTCCAAAAAAAAATTGCAGCTAGTTACCTATTCTAGTAGACTTTCTTTCCATGAAAGATGAACATAAAGACTAGCTGCTTCAATCTTAAATTGACCTACAAGTCTTGCCCTGCATTCAAGTATGAGAGTTAAATATAAATAAACATTAAACAATGTGTGATTAAAAATAGTTCTTGCTTCATTATAGAATGAGATGTTACTTCATTGAATATTAAGTTACCACGATCCTTTTCCACTATAATTTATTCTCTGTATTAACTGGAATAGTGGGATTAAGTTTTACACAACCACATTTCCATCTTTTCACTAAATTTAGAACAATACTTTCTTCTTAGCCCAAATTCTTAGGTATTATGAAAGCAATGAGGAGGTCAGTTCTAGTAGACTGGAAGTCCTTAGTTATGATCTTAACTTAAGGCACTGTGTTTCACTAATGAGTTGTATTGGAAACTGGATTTGGGATGGAAGTTTCATCTTAGTAAAAATTGTATGATTATACAGTTCTATTTAGGGGTCATCCTGCCTATTGCAGAAGTGAATTGGATCTAGAAAAGATGATGTAAAATAGTCATTCTCACACCATCCATCCTAGGTTGTCATGTCTGTCAGATTATCCATTAAAGTGATAAAAATAATTGTAATGTTAGTTAGTATTAATTATAAAAATCAGGAGGCAATGATTGTAAATAATAAAGGCATTTAAATCTTTTTTTTAAAAATGCACATAACATAAAATGTATAAATTTTGCTTTTTTTAAAAATATGTGAATATGTCATATATGTCTAATCTCTTTTATCTTACTACTCTTATCATGCAACATCCAGAAAATACAAGAGAAATTTTTAAATTTTTATGTGCATATAATGTAATAATAGATTAATAAGAGATATCTCATGTGTTTGATATCTGTGACTAATGGGAAGGCCATATCACAATATGATTGTGTTATTTTATGGCTAATACATTGGCATTTGTCTGTCAAAAGTGATTCTCATAGAACTGTTTCATTCCACCTAAAAATTGTTAAAAACACATTTATTATATATATATATTTTACATAAATGATCTGTAAAAAGCATTTAGCATTGTTAGAAACTCATTTACTTATCATCATCATCATCATTGCCAACCATTATCAATCCACAGCAAGATGAAGATCTCTCCAAGTTCAATCCATTTTCTCTGTTCTCTAGCCTCTCTTCTCCAAATCACCCATGCACACTTTCTTATTTCATCCATTCATCTCAAATGTGATCACTTTCTGGGTCTTTTACAATCCCCTGGAATACAGTTTAAGATTTCAATTGTCCATCTATTATCATCTCTTCTAGAAATATGTCCAGCCAACTCCACTTGGAGTCTTAATTCTTTCAATGATATCAGTAATACCTGTTTGTTCTCTTACCCATATATTGCATTTTCGATCTCTTCTTGTTACTCTTAATATGCATCTCTCCATACTTGTTTGAGTGGTCTGAAGTCTCTGTATTGCTCTTCTATTAAGTATCCAAGTCTCAGATCCATAAGTAAAAACTGGTAAAACGCATTTATTAAAAACCTTCCTTTTCAAACACATAGGCATATTTCCTTTTAGTATCAAGTTATTTCTACCAAAAGCACTCCAACCAAGTTTAATTCTATGATTAATTTCATCCATTATGTTTCCATCTGTAGTAATAATCTGACTAAGGATTTGTAGTTGTTAACTTCTTTTAACTCATCATAATCAATCTTTATTTTCATATTTTGAGAAAATCCATTGAACATTACTTTAGTCTTTTTAACATTTACCTTTAGTCCTACTTTCTTATTTTCATTTGATAACTCCTGCAACATTTCCTGAAGCTCTAAAGCATTGTTTGCAAAAACAACTACATCATCTGCAAAATCTAAATGACTTAAATAATCTCCATTTACTTTTACTCCTTTAGTTTCCCATTTTAATCCACAAAATACTTCTTGCAGCACTGCTGTAAAAAGTTTTGGAGATATGGAGTCACCTTGTCTTACACCCTTCTCAATGTTAACCTTCCTAGTATCATTATGTAATCTAATTGTTGCTGTTGCATTTTTATAAATATTCTTCAGAATATGACAATATCCTGGATCTATACCTTGATGATCCAATGCTTTAATCACTGAAGAAATGTTTATAGAATCGAATGCCTTTTCATAATCTACAAATCCAAAGCATAATGGCAACTCATATTCATTGGTCCTTTCTATAACTTCTCTCAATACTTGGATATGATATATTGTACTAACACTACTTTTAAGTCCAGCTTGCTCTCTTGGTTGGTTGAAATCCAATGTTCTGTAAATGAGTTGTAATTATCTTGGTAAAAATTTTGTATAAAACTGACAAAAGACTATTAGGTCTGTAATTTCTAATATCTTCTTTATCACTTTTTTAAAATATTAATATTAATATTGTATTCTTCCAATCATTTGTTACATATTTATCATTTAGACATTTGGTATATAACTTTGCCAAAATACTTTCTATTTCTTCACCTGCTTCTTTTAATATATTGATTATAATTCCATCATTACTTGGATCTTTTCCTTTCTTCATAGATTTAATTACATGAATCACTTCTTCATTTAAAATTCTGGGCAATTCAGAAGATATAATAGATGTAAAAGGTATTTGTTCTTTATTACTATATAATTCTTGATAGCACTCTTCTACCCATTTCATGATGTCATCTCTCTTTTTAGTAATAGTTCCATCTTTTTTTCTTATTGCAAATATAAATTTCTTGCCAATACCAAAATGTTGTTTTACACTCTTGAGACTTTTATTCACTTCTACAGCCTTCCTTGCTAGTTTACAATTCTATTTTCTTATATCATTATCAACTCTTTTTCATAACATTTTACAAAATTCTAGGTATTCAATCTTTTTTAATGCATTGTTTTTATATATCTTCATATTCCTTCTTTTCATCATTAATTCTCTAGACTCAGTAGAAATTTTATTGGTCAATTGTGACTTTGCAGTTTTGAAAAATGTATCAGTTATTTTCTTATTAATTTCATTCAAATCTGAATCAAATTCATAATCTACTAATACCTGAAACTGATTTGCAAGTTCTAATTTAAATTCATTAGAATGTTTCTGAAGATTAGGAATATCAACTGTAAATATTGTTTTTCTTAATAATTTTTGTCTCTCTAGTTTTGCATTTACACATATCTTACATCTTACTAATCGATGATCACTTCCTGTGTTGAATTTATTAAGAACATTACAATCTTGAAATATGTATTTTCTGTTAGTCAAAATATAATCTAATTCTGCTGTACCTTCATTTGGATGCTTCCATGTCCATTTCCTTTTAACATTTTTCTCAAAAAATGAATTCATAATATAAAGTTTTTCTTTTTCTGCAAACTCCACAAGTCTATGTCCTCTCTCATTTCTATTACCATAACCAAAATTACCTACAGCACTTTCATCTTTCATTTGTTTACCAATTCTAGCATTAAAGTCTCCCATAACAATTTTAAAATGTTGTTTACTCTGATCAAAAGCCTTTTGTACATCCATATAAAAATCTACTACTTCATCACTATGAAAATTTGTTGGGGCATAAACCTGAATTATCTGCATTCAGTATCTGCTATTAAGTTGAATATATTCTTGCCACTTTGTCTGATACACCATCTCCACAATGTTGTTCTTCCATTTTTTATTTATAATGAATCCTACTTCACTTGTACTTCCAATATTTGTGCCTTTGTAATAAAATACATGCCTACTTTTAAATCAATTACCTCTTCACCTCTCCTTCTAATTTCACAAAGTTCAATAATGTCCCATTTAATATAAAACAGTTATTCCAATTCTTGCAATTTTCCTTCATTTGAAAGTGATCTGTACTTGTACATACCTAAATAAAAAGGAATCATCAAATGGCAGCCTGGGTTTGCAATCAGGATATTCTTAGCACTCTCCACCTTCGGCCACCAATTGCTTCTTTGGCTGGTGACAGCCTCCTCTTGGAGGTCTTAATGGAACTGAGCAGGGCAAATTCCTAATGTCCACTCCATATATTCTTGTCATTGCAGCTGTTATTACTATGTGATTATTCATATAATATACAAACATGGATAGACTGCTCACCAACATGCATTAGCCAGCATGGTGACTTTATTGGCTTTTAACCTCTGAGTTTAAGATCAAGAAACACCCATGGTCTTTCTTCTCTTTTACTTATATATATAAACTTATAAAAAAATATTAGAAAATACAGTAATTAAAATTTTTTTAAAAGAACAAAAAATATAAACGTCACTTAGGAGCATTTTCATCTATCCTGTAGTCTTTGTCAACTAATACTTTGAAATGTCAACTTTCCATAATTTTGTGATCTTAACATTTGCTGCCTACCTATTGATTAAGTCTTGCTTGTATTTATATATTCACATAGCTTCCTTGATTTTTCTTTTATAATTATTTCTTTCAGTTTGCAATATTTTTACATTATTATAATTGAAATTAAAACCATATATACATGATTTATTATGGTCATAAAAAGCAGAAGCTGATAAATTATCATTATCTTTAGAATTTTGTTTCATATTTTGAACCCTTTTTATAACAACAAGTGCTCTTTTGTTCTGTTCTCCAATGTGCATCTTGACTCACCTGTTCTTTTGTTCTTTTCTCCAATGTGCATCTCAACTCACCTATATATTCGCTACCACACCTACACATCCATTTATCAATGATACATATGTAGGTGTGGTAGCGTATATATAGGTGAGTCAAGATGCACATTGGAGAAAAGAACAAAAGAGCATTTGTTATTATTAAAAAGGGTTCAAAATACGAAACAAAATTCTAAAGATAATGATAATTTATCAGTTTCTGCTTTTTATGACCATAATAAATCATGTATATATGGTTTTGATTTCAATTATAATAATGTAAAAATATTGCAAACTGAAAAAAATAATAATAAAAGAAAAATCAAAAAAGCTATGTTAATATATAAATACAAGCAAGACTTAATCAATAGGCAGGCAGCAAACATTATGATCATGAAATTATGGAAAAGTTGACCTTTCAAAGTATTAATTGACAAAGACTACGAGGATAGTCGAAAGCGCTCCTAAGAGTCGTTTATATTTTTTGTTCATTTTAAAAAAATTAATTATTGTATTTTCTAATATTTATTTGTAAGTTTACATATATTATTTTGAAGAAATACAAACATCGATTTTTAATATTTTATTATATATATATATAACCATTAGAAACCAGTCAACACTTAGACAATCTCAATATAGATAAAAATCAAGAATTTCAAACTGTTGTCAAGAAAACCTCCTTTTATATATATTTAGATAACTGATATTTAAAGAATTCATTTAGTATCCAATATTCAATTTTTCTTGAGAAATTCTCCAAACCTGACTTAGATTTAAGCATCACAAGTCATGGGAATGGCAGCTAATGCACTAATTTTTATACTATGGCACTTTCATTAGTATAATCATAGCTTATTTTAAACAATAAATAAATATCTAAATAAGCATGGTTTAAATATATATTATTAATTATTTTTTACTAATAAACAATTTATGTGGAAAATATTATGATTTGGTTCTAAAGAAAAACAACAAACAACACCAGTAATAATTTCAAAACCTTCAACTGAAAAAAAAAACAAACATTGCCATTATAAACACTTATTTAAAGAAAAGCAATCAAAGACTGACAAATGGTTCATCAGCAAAAAGTGAAAAAAATAATATTACACTTAAATACCCTGCCCCTCTCCATTCCCAAATGAAGACAATGTAAATAAGTCAGTTATCCTTACAGTTTAGATAAAACGTTTCTACAAAAATGATAATAATAAGTTAAATGCTTTATTGCTTGAAGGGTCACAAATTGAAATTGATAGAGAGAGGTCCTGCACCATGGAATTAAAGTTCCAGAATAAACTATTACTGCAGTGAACTATGCAGGATAAAAAAACAAAAAAGAAGAGAGAAATCATATTTATAAGAAAATACAAAGCCAATTAATTGAAATAACTATGAAGTGAAAAAAAAGATTAAAACAGATTATAAATCTATCATATTTTACCTATTTTACTGTATGGATAAGTGTTCTCAAACAATGATAAACAAAAAATATAAATATTTAACATATGGTATCTGAAAAAAATTGTTGAAAATAAAAAGGCTAGCAAGACATCTAAAAGCATGGTACAAAACAAAATAATTACTTATAAAAATAATATATTAATAATAACTATCATTTTGTTGATATATATTTACAACAATGAAAATATAAAATATTTTAATTTACTATAGTGAACAACAGCAATAGAACAAAGAAGTGATTGATGATTTACTAGAATAAGACTAAAAATTAATGAACCAATACATAATTAAAAACCAATAAGAACTTTGATATTTAGACAGTAATGACATTTATCACACAACTGCAGACTATATTGGCTAAAATCAATGGATATCAGGAATCAAAGAATTAAAACCATCCTGTAACCGAGATCATTAAAATAGAAAATCATATTTTGGCTTTTTATAAAAATTTATTATAGGCAAATTCATTTAAATACTCCATTTAAAGCTGCAATAGTAAGACAAACATTGCTTCATTTTGTATGGTTATCATTTACATCTTTTGATAGAATTCGGGAATTTGGTTGATCAATTGGGGGGGAAATATGTATTTGTATTAATCTATATTTATTTGAGAATTAAAATGGGATATCTTTCACTGGCTATTTAAAATGTCTAGATTAGATATATTCCTCTTGTAGACAAAGACAAAAATCTGAAAAAAAAATCATATATAATTCTATGTAATCATAATTATTACCAATTATTTCATGCAGACTGCCAATTTGTAAAAGATTGATGGTTTAGATGACATTATTTAAATGATAGAATTCATTAGCTACAGGGCTACAATAATATTTACATAAAATGATTTATTTTTATCACTTTGTTCATATACTTAGGGGTTTATGCTTTTAACCAAACTTTTCTTATTATTGATGACCAAGCTAGTCAAAATATAAATAATTCTTATATTTTTCTGTGTGATATTTATTATTAATATGATCTACATAATTCCAATAGAAGTAGTTTGGTTTTCTAACCTTAATTAATCCAAGTGAAGTTTTCATCACTTTATTCTAGTCATCTATTGTAAATTTGAATAATCAATGGACATTAGATGGCAGTGTTATATAATATCCACATCCCTGACTTTTGTCTTCAAAGTAAAAATTTAAAATTCAAAGCTGAAATTAATGCTTTTATGTATTCAGTGACGACCTAAGATTTAAACTAACGTCTAAAATTTAAGAAAACTTGCTACTGATGAAGATGAAAGCCAATAAATGTTTTGGGAATGTGGATTTTTTGAATATTAAATATCTAGTCTATAATGAAAACTTCATTTAGACTTATTATCATTGTACATATTGTCTCTTATAATATCTTCAGTTAGATTTATTATTATATATCTAATCTCTTAAGTATATTTCTAGCTGTAAAACATCTATACCTTCAGTTAAAAAAAAATTAAATGAGAGGAGCATATAGCAAGATGAGATTATGATCAATGAAGCAAAGTAATTATTGGTTTGGAAACCAAATTATAAATGATATCAAAAAAGATCTGCTGTGATATAGAATAGTGAAAAATTTTAAAATCAGAATGTTATCAAAAAGAACAGCTTGTGATGAGCTTTTCTTTATAGTGGGTTAACCATGACAACAATGGTGAATAGAATGTCTTTAATAGTTATACTAATAGAAAGTATAAAATTACTGTATTATATGACTCCAGAAACGTTCCAAACAAACAATATCTAAACAATGTGTTAGCGTTTCAAGATCATTTAATGACTTAGAAAGGTAATAATAGTTTCAGCACTCATAGAAATATAACAACTCCTCTGAAGTGATGAAAATTATATCACTTAGCAAATCAATGCATCATCACTAATTACTCAGATTAATCTGAGATAGCTATTTTGCTAATATAAGTGAAATCTATATTTAGTGATTAAGGTTGAATAGCTAGTTGAGTTGGTAACTTGTAAAAAAAACAAAACATGTTTGTTCATCTAACTAGACTAGAACATAATGTCATGGCCATAAAAAGCAGATCTAATACCACAACACCATGGGAAACTTTATATATGTAAATGTGCTTTTGTACTTGTATGTGTATGAATGTAAAATACCCACACACAAATGGCAGTTTATACTTTTAGATCATAAATAGATCCCTGTAGGTTAAAAATAATCCAAACAAATAGCTGAGTGATGACAGACGGATTATAGTTATTATCTTCTATTGAACATTTTGATTAAAGGACTTTTTTCTGTCTTTAAAACCTATTACTTAGTCTACAATAATGCTAGACAATCCCAAATACAGCTGTTTGCCGCTCTAACTCCCTCCCATTTTTTAACAGCCTTCGCAGTAATTTGTGCTAGTTTTTTTTAAACCAGGGTATCATTTTTCACTGGTATGTCCACGAAGCATTTAAGATTCTTAGATCTTTTAATGATCAGCATTTTTAATAATTGACAAATGCTAGAAAATTAGACAGATAAGTTTTTGACAATTTCACAGGTCAGTGAATTAATTTTTTAGATTATTTTAAAAGTACAAAATGTTGATCAATTTATAAGGTAAAAGTAGACAAAAAAAATCATCAATGTTGATGAAAGAAAGTTCAGAATTTTCTTTAAGTATTAATTTAATTTGCATGCTACACATACACATGATGAAATATTTGGAGCAAAAAATTATACAGAAATTATTTTTACATTAAGCATATATATATATTTTTTTAATCACCATAAGATTTTTTGAAAACAATTACTCGGCAGTATTGTATTTTTTTTTTTTTTTGCATTACATTATATTCAACTTACCCTATCCATATATATAAATTCATATGTCAAATGCGCTGACCGGGAAGCGAACCCGGACCAGTTGCTTGGAAGGCAGCTATGCTACCCGTTAGGCCACCAACGCTTGATTACCCTATCCATATTTATTTCTCAAAATACTGAGCCTCCTAATTTGTATTCAAGATCAACACAATTCCAATAAGAGATGCTGTTGATTTCTACTTGTTTGTCAAATGTGATTGTGGATCAAAATCTATCCAGTTATTAAAAACATTTGTAAAAGCTAACCTATTATTGATATAGTTCTATTTTACAGCACAAGTGCACCCTTATATGTTCGCCTGAGATTTTTCTTTTTTTTTTGTTTGAAAATTAATTAACACACACGCATAAGAAAATTCTCAATAATGATAAATTGATCTAAATTTTTGCAAAAACAACAACAAAAACATTGTTTTTTAATAATTTGGTTATATTAATCTTTTTTTATTTTATTTTATTACTTATTGAAAGATTCATGGCATAATATTTAATATGTTAGTCTGCCACTCCTGTGATGTGGGATTGAAATTTCAAAACAAGTTTTTAAAAGGCAGAGGGTTGTCCAAAAATTCTCAGATTTGTTTTTGTTATACCTTAGTCAGTATCCTATTATATTCAGTGAAACTGTGATAATCAGAGCTGATCTGCGGATACCTATATATTGGGGAGGGGGGATTATAATGCAATGAAGCAACTTGTATTTGGTATAAGAGAAGTATTGTAATCAATGAATCTGAGATGCTAGCTCACATATATATTTTATTTATAATATTTCTATTGAAATTTTGAACTTTATTAAGTTAACATCACTGATGCTACAAAATGCAGAAATAATTGTCTCCTTTAGTATATTGATAGTTATAGATTGGTTTGTGTGAGAATCTTTTTCTTGCATAGATAAGAACAATCTCTATGCAGTCACCTATTATTAATTTAGAACCTATGATAGAATTGGGGGAAATGATTATTTTGAATAGAAGAGAAAAAAACATATTTAAAGCAAATTATTTATGGATCCAGGCTTTTGGGTGCATATTGCAGAACAGTTCTAGAAAGCTTTTAGATATGAAGCATACATCAAATGGTAAGAATCATATTCTAATTCCTAATTCAGATAAGTTAATTAAATGGATTCATCTTAAAATAATGATGAATATCACTCTAATAACAATCATATGTGGGTGCCGATAAATCATTTAAAATATAACAGTAGGCCAACAGATATTACTGAAACATGCAAAAGTCATATTATCTTTATTTAAGAGGAAACAATGGTTCAGTATTTGCTATTAGCAAAAAAAATAATGATAAGTAGTGAGGCTGAGTATATTAATGCCACTGATGAAAAAAGTTACACAGTTCATCACAAGTAGGAATAACAGCTATTTAAGTAGAGGATAAAAGAGATTTAAATTGTCTAAGACTAGAATACCCAAGTTGTGTTTTATCGAACTCTAGGATTCTGCCAGATAAAATTTGGGATTTTGTAAAAAAAAATAGTCACTGTAATAATTTAAAATATTTATAAGTTTAGTGCAACAAAAATAAAGATAGTTGTCAAGTGTTTTTAGCCGAGAGGTCATCGCAGCTGTCTTGCAAGCAAGTAGTTGGTTGCAGACGATTGTGGGTTCACGTCCCGGCTGATGCTATGCCATATGGAAAAAAAAACAAAGATAGTCAGATGCCATTCCTGATATTAGTATTCGGTACAGTTTAAAATAAATTTTGAAAGAACATTTAAAGAAAAGAAATTTAACCCTTCTCATTAAGTATTAATTTGAATTAATAATATTAGTTTTTCCACTATTTCTTTTTTTCTTCAACAAATTATTTTTTAATTTATTTTATTTATAATCAGAAAAAAATTGTCATAGTTCCAACAATTTTTATGATGATGAAAAGGTTCCATGATTAAAATAAATTGGGAACCACCTAATATATGATATTGAGATTGAATTTTTACTGCTTTACTATAGATCACAGATTGTAAAATTCAAAAGTCTAAAATAGGATGTTCTCTTATATATATATATATATATATATATATATATATATATATATATATATAGAGAGAGAGAGAGAGAGAGAGAGAGAGAGAGCAAGAGAAAATAAGAGGAATTAGTAAAACAATATACATATATATTATTTAAGTAGTACTTTGGGTGCAATTTGAAATTTATAATTGCAGCTTGTACAGTTATAATTGACTATTTATAACTCTGCATCTAATTAGATTATATTTACCTGTTTAAAGAGGTTGATTTAAACTTCTTTGTAATTTCAATCTCTGTGGTCAAGTTGCAATCTTTAGGGTCTACATAAGTATATTAGACCATTCATAAAGGTGGGTTTCCACCTTTATTGTTAAAAGGAGGTTGCTTTGACAACAGTTTGAAATTGTTGATTGTTATTGATATTGGGATTGTCTAAGTGTTGACTGGCTTTTAATGATATATATTGTAGCATTATATTTTGGTACAATGCTATCATGGTCTACAAAGTATGAATTGTTAAAAATGTTCTTGATTATATATTTCATAATAGATAGGAAGATCAAGTGATAAGTGTAAAACCAAGAGTCAACTTCCATAAAGTCAATATGCAAGGGGATAATTGTTTTTAATTTTTATTTTTTTTAGACTTCAAATATTAATTTTTGAAATATTTTCAAATATTAAATATTGCATTTCTTTAGAACAATTTAAAAACAATTAGTGAATTGTTTTGGCGATGGCTATAAATCAAGGAACACAATGTTTGTGAATAAACAGTAAGTGAGGCCATAGGTAGTCAAACTTTACTAAATTAGAATATTTACAACGAATTCAAAATGAATAAATTGTTAATTAAATCAGCCCAAGTGCTAGAAATTAGAAATATATAAAATTTTTGTTATATTTATGTATAAAAGTGCGGGTGCATGTATAAATTATATTCACAATATTAGAAAAACGAGCTAAAAAGATTAACATAACAATGGCTGAAATCTTAGATAATTACATATTTAAATTTTGGTAAATATTTCTAAAATAAAAATATAAAATCTAATGAAATTGATGTTAAAATATTAATAAAATTTTACTGATCTAATAATGTTTATTGATAAATATTTATTCCTCAAATAAGGTTTGTTAATAAATAAATAAATGCATTTCATTTATTTGTTTGTAATAAATTGATGTTTAAAAAATGATAAATTGATGTTAAACATTTTTATTATTATTGTTTTGTATTTCAAAAAAAAATATGCATTCCCACCAATAGAAAAACCATAGGATCTTATCTGATTATATATGGTACTATGGAGATGCCCTGGAAATCAACTAAGGAGAGATGCATTGTGGAAAATTTCGACATCATGGGAGAAAACTTACTGGCAAATTAAAATGTAAGGTCAATCTATAAAATTTTCAGCATAATGTAAGATTATCCAAAATCACCATTTTTGTATTTACCTACTCAAGGAAAATGGGGCAAAAAACATTATCTGTGAGTCTACCCTAGTCAAGGTCATGTCTCCACTCCTTTTCAATAGCAGCAATGGATATATTTTAGACCAAAATACAAAAGGAAAAACAATGCATTTAAAAAAAAAAAAAAAGTTAAGAAAATTTAAAATTGGCGATATTGAAATTCCAGAATATCTGACCAAATTTGTTTAAAGGGTTAAATTGCTAAATTGTGTTTCTCCAATTTCAAAAGAATATGCTTTTAATATGTGTTCCAGTAAAATTTTGAATTGTTATCCCAGGATCCGATCCAGTAAAGGAAGCATTAGGTGAATGATAATGGAAGCACCTCATATATAAAGGAATAAATAACGTGTTGTTATTGAATAGAAATGATTGAAATAATTTTCTTTGAAACATCATAAGCATGAAAGCAGTATAGTGATCAGAGTACTTGTTTTGTCAAAGAGTTACTTGAAGATTTTATGTGATTTATAGAATTAAAGAGATTAAAGAAATTCAAAATCTATATTTAATAACTGAGATAAATATTTTACAAAATGGATTCATTTGATTGTGATGATTTTAATCTTCAGTAAATGTGAATAATAATGCTACAAATTGTTAAATTTGCTGTCATTTGCAAGTTATATTATTGAAAATTTAAGAATGTTCCATATTTAATTGCTATTTAGACTTTATATGACTGATGTATTATTTATTTATGTTTTAATTAATAGTTTAATAAATTATTAGAGTAGTAAATATACCAAATCTAACCATATAGCTCCATTGGAAATCCAGGTAGTATATTTTATATTCAATATTTAAGGGTACAGCATGATAGATGGGTGAAAATGAATACATATTAAATATTTGTTGGTGAAGAGAAATTGCATTTTTTTAACAATTATTTTAAATTTATTTAAAATATAAATATTACATTATATTTCATCCTTTGAAGTTCCTCTCTCAATCCATATTTGAGTAAAACCATCTAGAATAAATAGTAAATTTTTTAGGATAAAGGTTATTTATATTTGATTTACTACATACTAGATATTAAAATATATGCTAAAATTAATTTAAAATCACGAGTTGAGATTTTTTGTTGTGATATAATTTACATGCCAGTTCCACTAGCATGGTGGAGAAGTATTAAAATATTCTATTGCATAGATGTTTGTAAAATAAACCTTACAATAATAGAATTTGAATTCAAACTCAAGTGGATAAAGAAAATGACAAATATGTAAGTATTAAATTTATAGTTTTGAGAAATGTTCAAAGTAAAACTGGAATGGAACATTGCAATCCATCTCCTACAACATGTATATTGTATTGCCACACATACCACGAGTTTATACATTAAATATAGATATAATCAATACCCCACATAATCTTCAAAAGAGCCAAAAATATTTATCTTTAATATTTGTTGTCTTACGATGATAATTCATATTATAAATATTTATTTTTAATATTTTCTGTCATATAGTGATGATTTGTATTTTTTTATTATTAGTATATTGTTTTGTTATTTACATGAAATAAACAATTTTGTTATTTTTGTTAAATTATGTTGTATTATTCTTTAATCATCATTTTGATACCATTTAAGTTCAGATCAAGACACCACACTTCTGGTTCATTTAAGATTACTTAAATATTTTTATCATATTTGCTATTTGCATTTAGGAAGTTAAAAGTAGAATGTGTACATAAAAATAACTGATACATATGTTCATCTTGATAGTAGTAAATGTTTATTAAAGAAAAGCCCTGAAATAATTATTACATGTTAAGTCTTAATGAATATTTATTAAGAGAAACCCTGAGATTATGTAGTTAACAAATAGATAAAACAAAATTATATAAGTATAAAATCATTTAGTAATAAACCAGCGATTGTTGAAATATTATATAAATTATATATTAAACTTTAAAAATTTAGTAGTCAATATTTAAATCCCCAAGAAATTATATATTTACATTAATTATTTATTTTGTTTGGAAATCTAGAATAAATGTATTCGTGAGGGTTAGAGTTTTATAAGGTTCAGCCATATGTGAATGCGTTATCAGTACACACAAACACAATCGGAAATGCATTTTCAGTTCTTCTCACTCTGATTTCCATTTTAGCATAGTTAACCTCTTACCAAGTCTCCAACAAAGTCAGAATATGACATCACAATTTGGCTTGTCCAATGTGTTGGTTGTCTATCAGGAAAAAAAAGGTTTAAGTGCTGTTGTCTAATTCTTTACATTTTCACTTAAATTGAGAGGTTACAGTATATATATATCAGATAAATTCCTAAATCAAATTCTAATTTTATTACAAAGAAAAATCATGACTTCAGACCACATAGGTCATTAGTACTCAAATATAAACTCAACTTATCATAACCATTTACTTTTCATTTGAAAATATCTAGGTATTTACTTTTTATATTCATTATAAGACAACTATATGGGAAAAAATTTTTTGTCTCAGATATCTGAAAAATACATCTATGTTTCATTGTAATCTCAAATGTCAAGTTATAGTTATGTCAGGTTAATATTCTAAGCACTATGTTAAAGACCTTGTAAATTTCTTTATAATGAACTTTGAAGTTGAATGATTGTAAGACAATTGAAGTTAAAGGCAAGTGCAATCAAACACTTCACTAATTCCCCATGGTCATATATTCATGAAACATAGCTTCAAAGATCACATTTTTATTTCATTCCAGTATAATAACTAACAAACACTTTTTATTCTGTAAATAAAATAATGAATATTCAAATTATTCATTTTATTAATTAATCATTATTGCTAATCAATTATTGAATTTAAAAAAAAAATCATAGTTTCGTTTTCAAAACCAGAAATTGAAGACAAGATAATAGAATTAATAATATGTTGGATTATTTCCATCATCTATCATTAAATGTTGAATGTCTAAAAATGCTTATTTTTTTAGCAGAATATTTTTGCCATCATATAAAAAAAAAGCATATACTAATGTAACTTTTTTTTTTTTATAAGATGATTAAAAATATCTGAGAGGACATATCTATAATAAGAAATGTTAGACTTATCTAAGCATAAATAAAATTAACACTGTTGGTAAAACTTGCTGGAAAGTGGATTATCTTCACTAAAAATGGAGAAAGAAAAGCAAAACATAATAAAAACAATTGCAGTCTGAAAACAGTTCATTGAGTTACTGGAAAAGTCATGTGACCTTCAAGATAATGTGACTGGTGGAATAAGGCAACAGATCCATCTAAACTAACAAATTTACGATTTCTTCCTTCAATTGAGAATCATATACAGCTATGATTACTAACAGCAACCAACATTCACTATAAAAAGTTGTGCAATAACAACAGATCTATCTAAATGAGCAAATTTAAGATTTTTGTTTTCAGTTGGGAATCAATCCAGATATTTTATATCTTAATGATCCTGACAGCAAATAACTAACATTCACTATCAAAAGTGTTGCAGAATTAATAAAAAATAAAGTGTTTAAAAGAATAGACAAACTGCTAATGAGAATTTAGATAACAAACAGTTATGAAAATGAATTCTTTTTATTTTTAATTTTTTTGTTTGCATTAAGCATTTATATATATTTCAGTTTTATAAACTGAGTTTGCAATGAATCCAAAGACAGACTTCTCAACGATTCTCTGAGATCAATTTGAATAAATAAATATTTCAGAGAGAGAGAGAACTTTTTTTTATAATGTTTATCATTGTTTGCAAAACAAATGTTGCAGTTTTCCTAGCTTTAAATTATTTATAGGAACTCTGCGAAGAAGAAAAAATTATATAAAAATATATTTTCATTTTGAAAATAAATTTTTAAAAATCTTTTTATTTTGTTTATTAAGCAACACGTAGAAAGAAAAAAGAAACTGGGAAATTATATTTGAGCTGTGCATGCAAAAGAGGAAAACAAACAAAAATAAATAAAGCAATCTATTTGTTATTAGAAAAATAAAAATATCAGTCATAAACCATCCCAAAAAGAAGAGTTATTAATTTATATTCCCAAAATATTTACTTACAGAAGAATAATTAAATGTAAAAATGGGTTCTGTTCGGTCCTCATGCCAAAGACGAATAGTCCAGTCAGCACTGCAAGTTAAAAACACTTGAGGCAAAAATGGAGAAAAGCTAATTTTATACACTGGACCCTTAAAATAAATATAATAATAAATGTTAGTGTCAAATTAATAACAATAACAAGTAGTTATAATAATAGTGAATGAAGATAAGAATTTTACTAAATAAATAAATTGTACTACTAAAATATAATACACTTTAATAACAGAAGCATTCACTGTTATTTATAATGTAATTCTAAAATTGAATTGCTAGAATTGCATTAAGATAATTACAAGTATTTACAAATTATCACCAATGATAATCAAGTATTATTGCTGGTTGTACTTCCTATTGTCTAGTTACTCTGACTGCCATTAGGCAAATAATTTACCATAAATATACACTAATATAAATATTGTACCAATGTCATCATCTCTCTTTAAAATCCAGAAACACCAATGCATAAAACCAATGAAACATTAATTGATAGACTAGAATTAAAACCCATTCTTCAGGGACTATTTACTTTAGAAAAGGATTTGGAAGCTATACTCCTAATGCTATGTCCTTCAATCTGTACAACTTGATCAGCAATTTATGTGTTGCACTTTTAAATTATATATATGCTACCATTTTGCTTCTTAGATATTTGCATTTTACCATTTGTTTTATTCTGTTTACGTAACTCAAGACCAAAAATTTCTGGGTAATTGTAGTATTTACATAAATGTTCTGGACATTTATACAGAAATGGTAATCTATATATTTTAAATTTAGTTTTAATTCATACTTAGCATGCTTTCAATATATAACAACATCATATTCATGGCCCTTTTACTTCTTTAATGTTAAGAGTATACATATAGACTTTGAACACTAAAGAAGCAAAAGTGCTATGAATATGATATTGTTATATATCAAAAGCATGTTGTGCATGAATAAAAGCTAACTTTTTGTGCACAAAGGTACAGAAGATTTATGTGAATATTTATTTTGCTTAATAATTATGTCAGATTTATCATCATTTGCTTTTTCTGTTTATCATTTTCTTGATAATAAAAGCTGCATATTTTTGAATATTCATCTGGGAATTTTACAATCTTAGCACCATATCATTATTATTTACAGTATTGCATTTACAGATAGGAAATGTCTCATTTTTTGTTAAAAGTATACTAAAGATTTTATATTTTTTCTTTCAAGTCATTGCTCACTTGATTCCTTATTGAAATAACTTATTTTTCAATATCTATATAAACTAATTCATATGTTACAACACTGTTATGACATGATATTAAGGTCATCCCCATTGCTTAAACATTAGTTTTTTAAAGCTATTTTCAATATGCAACATTTTCTTTATTATTTATTTTATATTTTGATAATACACAATACCAAAACTTATCATAATGGAAAAGTCTATGTGAATATGTTTAGCAAAGAGAAAAAACAATGAAATTTGACAAATGTTTATGTTGGACCTGAATATTTGTGCCAAGAGATCTTTACAGCCATAAAATCAGATCTTCAAAATATCACTTAACGTATGTATGTATATATCACATGCTATTTTGATTCTTATTTGTGTAAATTGGTTTATTCTCATTTGCTTACATAAGATATACATATACCTAATCTTCAGTAATCATGTATAATGTTGGGAAAATTCTAGACTTAATTACATTACTCACACATGTATATAAGTAAAAGTAAAAAAAAAAAATGTTTAATTAGCTGGCTATTAAGAGTAATAGTAAAAAAAAAAAAAAAGCATTTTTCACCTGACTTTCGAATTGCTGAATGGTTAAACTTTGAACTATTTTTTTATTCTTGTTTTATAAAGAACACTTAGATACCATTTACTAACAATTATTGTAATGCTAGCTTGCTGGTCTGTGGGCTAGCTATCTAAAGAAAAAATTCCAAGTCTCATTAAAATCTGAAAAAAAGTTCAAGTTTATTCAACTGAGATTTGAATTCATTGAAAGTAATGTGCAATTATTGTACCATGATGCCCTTATATATACATATTTATTTATCAGAAACGCATTTATTATTTAAAGATATATATATATATTCATGGTGTAAATTACTTTAGATTGTTTAATGTTTATTATAAAGTTAAAATAAATAAATAAAGAATTTATTTATTTTGTTAAATAAAAATCAATCTGTTTAAACAATATAAAAACAATAAATAATTAAATTGATTAATACTCACACTCTATGTCTTAAGTATTCAAAGACAATCTTCTTAATATACAAAGAGAACCAGTAAGTGATTTTATTTTCTTGTTACAGTATGATCAAGTATTGAAATAGGTGTGTGTATTCTTTACCACAATAGCATTCACTATTTAAATATGATTGTGTTTAACATAATATATATAAATTAATATCCACAAACAGACAGTTAAATAAATCCATAATTAGAGAATCAGATATTTGATAGATTTTATATTTTTCTTAATTTCATTATTTTAAAATTTAAAAAATTTTGGGTTCGAAAAGATAGATGACCACTTGGCCATTCTATCTTTTCCAAAGACTTTATCATGAGGTTGAAGTGTTAGTATTCATTCATTTTATAGTTAAAATCCAAAGCGCATGTGCAACAGTTTAATGCTGTTTAAATATATTACAGTTTATAAACATTGCGCTATATAAAATAATTGACTTATTTTATAAAACGTAAAAGTGTCTGAGACTTTCATTTCTCTCTTATTAAAATTAGATAGATCGAGATGAAATAGTTTAATGATTGGCTATGGACCATCTTCTTGAAAAATCCAAAGTTTATTTGAGAAATCCTTATCTGTCCAATTATAAACAAGGTAGATTAGGATTCTTGCTAATTTTTATATTTGCTTTACTTCCTATCTTTCTATTGTATTCACTTTATACTAATTATACTGAATTTAGTGCACATTTTTATTATTTTTGTTACAACTTTCATTTGATTATTGAAGAATAAATTACTGCAAAGTATTTTTACAAAAGATAAAGTCATTTTAAACAATCCAATGCATGACAAAGACCTCCCTAGTCTCTACAAATAGGGACAGAAAGTACAGCATTATTTTTCAGGCTGTCTAACTGCTAGCTAATGACTTTTAGCATTTTGTTTTTCTTCTTTATTCTCTATCTAAGAATATCTATGTTCCTATTTACCATCTAAATAGTTGAATGGCTTTTGTGGGCTTACTATAGGTCAGAAATCCTCAACTTGTTTGAAAGTCCTCTGTTGGTTTCATAATCCAGATTGTGAGCACTACACCTAAGAAATACTTGCCTTTGTATTGTAACCGGACCACCATACAACCCCTTTATTAATTCGGTTGTAACAATTTCCTGATAAGCATGTTGCAGGAAGGAACTATTAATTGGCATTCCCCAATGCAGATGTTATTCCCCCTTACAACAATATTTCCTGCTCATCAGAGGATGTAGCACCATAGAGACTGGAAGCATCTAGACATTTCTGGGTTTGGTTTTCCAAACGGTGCCACTAGAGTTCCATCTCACTACAACCTGACTTACCTAGGTCTAGTTATGCCAGACATAGCTCAGGAGGCATGAGATTCTCATGAACATGTGCACTGAATGATGAGTGATGCAATAAAAAAAATATAGAATTGAACAACTG
Organism: Epiperipatus broadwayi; assembly: GCA_028023455.1. Taxonomy (NCBI): domain Eukaryota; kingdom Metazoa; phylum Onychophora; class Udeonychophora; order Euonychophora; family Peripatidae; genus Epiperipatus; species Epiperipatus broadwayi. The sequence goes on from JAQFVV010006239.1 coordinate 336,088, forward strand.
GATAACTAAAATTAATTTTAAGTAACAGCAATTTTATTTAACAACAGGTTTAAGTAAATGTCCATCAAATAAAGTTCCTTCATATCCATGTGAAGATTCATTTTAATTTATCTTGACTCTTGGTAAACATCCAATAATAGTACAATATGAATGTAATTTGTTGTATAATAAAGTCCTTCTCTCAATAGTTCTTTAACAGTTTACATCTTTAATCATTTAGTTAACTCACAGAGAGGAGTGTGATATATTAAGACAACAGAGATAATAATGAAGCCAACAGATAGCATTTAATTCAGAGTTCCACTTAATTCAACAAATATTTTATTTACAGTCCATTGTGTATCTTGGTATACATCCAATAGTAGGGCAATATGAATTACAGAATGCAAGTTCTTTAACAATTTATATTTTACATCTAATTCAGAGTTCCAGTTAATTCAACAAATATTTTATTTACAGTCCATTGTGTATCTTGGTATACATCCAATAGTAAGGCAATATGAATTAAAGAATGCAAGTTCTTTAACAAATTTACGTTTTACATCTAATTCAGAGTTCCAGTTAATTTTAAGTTAGTTAAAACATAATACATATGTTTTATTCATAGTTATCCAAATCCAGGTTTGAATCCATACTATATGCACATTTATCCTAGGTTCATTGGTTTGGTATTATTATTTCTCAACTCGTATGTATATAACATGTTTTAATTATGTGTTTATATTATTTTTTTCAGACTTTTCAGATAATAAATAAAATCCTTTTAAAAACAACAGAAAAAAAAAGATTTTCCCAATCTTTCAACTTATTTAAGGACATGGTTCATTATATGCATACACCATTAATTTTTATTAACATACTAGCTCATATTTAAATGTTTGAATTTGTTCACAATATAATACAAATCTACTAAATACATTCATTTTGAATGTATATCTTCATTTTGATATTTTCTAATTTTATCTAAATTATAAACACATTATAATTTAATTAATTATAGTTATGTGTGATATTCTTATACAATCAATAAGCAGGCAAGCATTTGTAATTTTATTTGGTTACTCTAATATCTATCATAAATATTGTTGTTTGGTTCACCACAGATGTATGTTTCCAGATATAAGTTGATCAGTAGTTTCATTTATAATTTATCAATAATAAACGTATTTTCATATAGCTACATTTATTCATAATTTTAGTTTCATTTATAATAAACGTATTTTCATATAGCTACATTTATTCATAATTTTCTTTAAGAAAGGCATTTTGTCTTGTCTTTTATAAACACACATAGTATCGAATATTTTATAAAATCATTACCTTCATTTTATCCAGTTTGTTTCTTCATATCCATGATGTGACTGCATTCAAAAGGGGGCATTGTATTTCAGCTGAATGGCATTATTTCCTTTCTATGATGTTTATCCGGGCAAATCTTGGAGACACATAGCTTTTGGATGAAGAGAAGCTGTTATGAATTAGCCTTCCATCATTATAATATCCTTAATAAAATTTTCCTTCTCCATTATTAACAGTGGCTATAAATATTATATTCCAAGGTTCCTTAAGATCAGCTGTCAATTAAATATCAAGCAACACTTAGATGAAAATTTTAACTTTTAACTCTTCACTTTTGTTACTTCTTTAACTGCTCTTAAAATCTTTTTAAAATTAAAATCCTTTTCAAAAATCTTCTTTAAAATCTACTTGAAAAATATCTACTTTAGAAATCTCTTTATAAAATCTCTTTGAAAAAAAACTCTGGTATGAACTTCCATCTCATCTATTTATATTCTCCTCCCTGGATTGATTAAGCAGCATTTTCCACTGTATCTGATTTGTTACACAGCTCTCATTTAAGCCCGAGTGCTTTTTCTTCTTAAGGATTGGACACTCTACTTTTCGCGGGGCAGATAAGAAATCATAAGGATAAACCATGTTTTCCAATTTATTAAGACTGCCTAAAGCTATTATCACACTTTATACAACATCATTCCAAAAATTAAAAATGTAATATTTTTAATAAATGCCAGCTTTTATTTATATCATAATTTAAAACTATAAAATCAATAATGATTTATCTTTATTATTTTCTTTTCTCAATTATAGAAAATAATGATTTTCTTTCTTAGATTAATGAATCTTAATAAAGATTTGTACTTTTTTTTTAATTGCAGATTTAAACGTATTTGTTGTCTTTTTTCTTTTTAATTTGACCAAATTATATTTCCTTTTTCATTTCTGTCGATTTTCATGTTCTGTTGTTTCTTTAACTTTTTAGTTTTCCTTAACCATTATTAAGTCTTTTCTTTTCTTTTTTAATGACAAATCATGCAAGTCTTTTTAAATGGGGTAGGGAGGATCTTTTGAATATATACATGGAATGGTATATCTGTTTCAGTATATATACATAGTTTACAAAAAATAATTTTGTGAATTAAAATGAAAAACTAATACAATAATGATAGGTGGAGATTATTTATGTCATCTAGATTTTTGCAGATGATGTGGTTGTTTTTGAAAAAAAAATCATGTCAGAGCTTCAATAAATGTAGCAAAAATGTTATCAGATAAAAATAAAAAAGAGAAATTAAAGATAAATGTTAAAAAGACTAAAGTAATGTTTAATAAATTTTCTCAGAAGAAGAAAATAAATACTTATAATATGAATTATAAAAAGTTAATGACTACAAATGGCCATGGTCAGATTAATAATATAAATGGAGGCATAATGAACAAAATTAATCAAAGAATTAAACTTGGATAGAATGCTTTTGGTAAAAATAATTTAATAATAAAAAGAAATACATCTTTGAAAAGAAACGATTTTTAACAGATGTATTTTACTACTTCTTGTTTATGAATCTGAGATTTGAATATTTAATAAAGGAACAATACAGAGACTTCAAACTACTCAATGAAGTATAAAGAAATTTATGTAAGGAGTAACAAGAAAGAATTGAAAGCAATATATTTGGTGAAAAAAATATATTAATGACATCAATGAATGAATTAAAAGACTGAAGTGGAGCTGGAGTAGACATATTGCTAGAACAGATATAATGGATGGACAATTGAAGTCTTAAATGAAATAACAAGAGATTGTACAAAATCTAGAAAGATACCATATGTGAGATGAATGAATAAGAAAATTTGTTGGTGTGATGTGGAAAATAGAAGCTATGGATCAGAAAAAAAAATGGATTAAACATGTAAAGACTTTCATCCTTGAGTGATTAATAATGGTCAAAGATATATGTATATATATAATAAAATGATGAGTATGCTAATAGCTCTCAACAAGTTTTATTGATAAATGCACAAGAGAAAATACAAAATCTCTATTTAGAATTATTCCCATTACAAACCAGTTTCGAGCTAATCACTCTCCTCAGTAAGGTGCTAGGATATTCAGATACTAGATCTAAAGTACTAACTCAAGACCATCACTTATCTAATACTTAACAATTAAGTAGAAAATCTGAAAATTTCCGACACCTATATATCTTCAAATCCAGTTATATAATTTAAATAGTGATATGGGTAAAACACACTTCTGCCACCCATATATTAATAGCCTTAGCAATATAACATCATTTAAGACTTAAAAGCAAAATTATAATAGTAAATAAAATCAAGTCGTATTAACAAAAATCACCTAATAAAAATCTCTATGGAATCTTGATGAAACTTATCAGATCCCTACTGGTATTCAAAATAGAAAATTAAATTGCAAGCTGAATGATTCATAGAACGGCAGACAAATTTGTTTCAACTAAAACAAAAAAAAAACTAATATGATAATTAAATTGCAAACCCGGGAATGTGAGAAACTATTTATATATTTCTTCCAATAATAGGAAATAATTCAGATGATAACTTTTGATACAAATCCAACAAATTTTGGAAAACATTTATTAATCTCATACGAAGACCTAAACATTTTCCATTACAACAACAACAACAACAAAAAAACACCAAGTAAAAGAGTGCAATTGCTGAATTCTGATATCAAAGAAGGTACTTAAACTTTACTAATGTGTATATAAATTTTGCAGATTTACAAAGATGAAAAGTTTAAATTATTTTTTTACAAAGATCTATAAGCTTAAGACTGACAAAATTTGTTTAATGTAATTTTTTTTATATGCATTTTAAGCCAAATAATGATTTAACTGAAAACATTTTCTTTCCAAATATTATTATTATAGAGATAAATTTTTATATCTTCATTTTTTTTTATTTATTTAAACATTGGAAATATGTATAATTTTACTTTGTGACCAGTTCTTATCCAGAGAAAATATTAAAAATGTTAAATATAACCTTAATATATTTTTTGTGCCAAACACTCTTTTCAAAGGCAAACATTACACTCAAAATAAAAAATGAAATACAAGGTTATACATTTACCTGTGCGTGTTTGAAAATGCACTCAAATTAACATTAGATTTTATGTTCATTATTAATGGCCATGACTCTTATATTTACCATTTCTGGTCATTACTTCTTGGTGTGTATTTGTCAGTCAACTAAAACTTATGATCTCTGAACAAGTTGAATTTAAACAAAAGGTGAATTCATTTTGATTAATCCCTTGTATATTACGACAACTCTAACAGGGAAACAATGTAGTGATATCTATAATGTGATCAGGTATTATACTATATATAATTAAATGATACTTTGTTACTTTTATAAATAATAAATAATGCATTAAATGTGCATTAATGAAGGAAATAATTAATTCTTAGTGTGTTTATTATTTTACCCTTACAATTCAAATGAATTTTTGATGTGATGCATCATAACCATTAACTTTTAGATAGTAACTAAGACTCATGATTATGGTGAGTCCCACTGAAAATGCACTTGACTTGAAAGGGTTAAAATAATAAATACATGCAATAATAATTATTTTCTTCTATATTATTACTGGTACCCTAATACATATATTTATAAATACAAACTTTTTATAGTGGTTAATATGATTATATTTTCTTAATACTTGATTATAATGAGTTTTATAATAATAACTAATTAGTTAACAACTCAACACTGATTTATTGTGCACATGAAATACTCTCAATCCAAAACACAAAATAGAGACTTTAAAAAGATAAGAATGGACATCTTATACTTTTACCTATATTCACTTATATAGGCCAGTCTGAAGCATTTTGAAATGATAGCATGAAAATCTTAAATTGATTTTATTGCTGCCTTTAAAGGTATATTTTAATTACTGACATTGGCAATTTTTTTCAATTTACTGCTTGTCAATTTTAGATGACATAACAAAATGTAAATACAAACTTTTCCTAGCAGTAAATATTATATAATAATTAGAATGAACAAGTCAGTGCTGGTTTACTGAGCATGTGAAATACCCTCAATCTAAATCACTAGTTAGAGTCTTTGTAAATAAAAACTTTTCATAGTTAATATAACTTTAAAAAAAGTATAATAACTAATCTTTCTTATTGCATTGCAATATATATATATATATATAATATTAAATCATATATGCACTTTGTCACTGTTTCACAATGCCTTAATTACCAGCCTCTTTTACAGTTTTGATTGCCCCAGCAATCTTCTTCAGAGCTACAACATAATACAAATATATGAATATAAATATACATGAACATATAATTTATATACATACACATACAAATATATACACATATAATTACATATATATATATAACTATATGTAATAATATTATAATTCGATGTCTGTATTTCTTCAAAGCAATATATGTAATTATATAATTGAATATTTATAAATACAGTAATAAGATATAATTTAAAAATTTTATCCACTTAGGAATGCTTTAGACTATCCTCATAGTCTTTGTCAACTAACATTTTGAAAGGGTAACCTTCCCACAATTCTGCGATCTTAATGTTTACTGCCTGCCTGATAATTAAGTCATGTTTGTATGTGTATTACAAATACAAACATGATTTAGTTATCAGGCAGGTAGCAAACATTAAGATCGCAGAATTGTGGGAAGGTTACCCTTTCAAAGTGTTAGTTGACAAAGACTATGAGGATATTGAAAGTGCTCCTAAGTGGATAAAATTTTTAAAATATATCTGATTATTGTATTTATAAATATTCACTTATATAATTATATATATAACTATATGTATACAACTTATACACGTTATTATATATATAAAGAAATTTTTACCTACCTTTCTTTTTATATCTTCAAAACTCAACTGCTAAATTCAAAATTTAAAAATTAGGCGCATTTTTAGTAGCTCCCTCTCTAAATTTTGATGTGATGCACTGTGACTTCTCCTTATATGGAGTCAGGAATCTCTCAATTTTGCCCAAAGAATATGCCCAAAGAAACCTGTTAGCCACTTTGACTTCCCTTTCCATTCCCCACCCCATTTTCCCATATTCTTCTCTATCCTGCTCCATCCCATTTCCACAACATAATCTTTGTCAACTCCATGACCTTTATATCTAAAACCCCTTTATCTTTTCCCAAACCTAGCATAAAAACCAATAAAACACTTTACATTTATATTATTAGCATTTTACATTATTTACATTTTATTTTAGTTACATTTATATTATTAGCAGCTCTCTCTTCCTATTTTTTATATAACTAAATCTTTTATTTTTTTGTTTTATTTTATATCAAAATTTTTTTCAGGCCCAAATCTCTATTTAAAACTGGCTTAATATTATTAATATAAATAGCCTCTTTTATTTTCCTATCCCATTTATTATCTGTAAATTGTATCATCCTTATACAAACCTTTTCAAATTCATGCCCTGTTTGTAATTTATGTAAATATATCGGTGAATTTTTATCATACTTATGTTGTAATAGTCTTCTATATGTTGAATTTTTTATTTCTCCTACATAATTTACTTTTAGATTATTAATTTGATATATGTATGCAATTATATGTGTATATAATTATATGTAATAATCAATAAAGTGAGTTATATAACATGACATTGCTTTTATAAGCTTGTATTTACAAAAATGTGTATGTATATAAATTATATACATATAATGTATATAGATGTATATAAATTATATGTTCATGTACATTTATATTCATATATTTGTATTATATTGTAGTTCTAAAGATTTCTGGGACATCCAAAACAGCAAAAGAGGATGGTAATTAAAGCATTGTGAAACAGTGATAAAAGTGCATAGATGATTTAATATTACATTATTTTAAAAAAAAGTAATATGATCAATTTCAAGGTGTTTCAGATTGGCTTATAAAAGTGATTATAGATAAAAGGACAAGACATCTGTTCTTATCTTTTCAAAGACTCTATCTTGTGCTTTGGATTGAGAATATTTCATGTGCTCAATATACATAAATAATAATAAATTTATTTAAATGCACATTGAGAGTAAGCTTGTGGTTAAGACCTGTAGAGGTCCCTACCTTCGCATTTTCATGTGCATATTCTTAAGGTTTACAGCCTTAGTAAATAAGTAATAATTAGATACCATGTCAGAAACACATACAACCATTTAGGTTTACTGGTTTACAGTGTACCATAAATCTTGTAAATCTGAATGTATATATATCTGGCACAGTATTTAATTATTCCTTGTAGTGTGCTGTATACAAGTTCACATGACATCATATGAGATCTAAATTATCTCTAACCTGTATAGTATGTGTTTGATGTTAGATATATAATATAAACAGTAAATGTATATACAACTGATTTTGAATTTATACTTAAAAAAAACAAGTGACATTTATAATACATTATTATTCTGATATGGAAATAAGGTGTTAAAAACTACAACTCTCCTAATAAAGATGATTTTATATAAAAAATATTTATAATGATTAAGGAATAGTCTGAATTTTTGTTATAATATAGTTTAGAATTTTTTTCCCACATATAAAACACATACATCTGGTTTTCAAATATTTGTGCAATATATTTAAATGATCTGTACTATGGAAACATTATGTTGGCATATGTGAATATTAATAACAAGTAAATGAATGCATGGATGAGTCTAAAATATATGTTTACACCTTTTACTTGTGAAAATCTTCACTTCAAAATATATATGGCAATTTTCGAAAATGCTAAATCATAACTCTCAATAACTTTAATAATTTTAGATATTACATCATTTTGTATTAACACTCTACATAATAATGATGTACTACATGGCATTAAATTGATACAAATGTTAAAACTCTGTACATAACAACTACCACAAGACTAATATATAGTATTTAATCTTATAAAACAACAATTTTGAATATAATTCTAGATATTATTTATATAAACAAGGTGCTGATATGGGAAGGCATCAAATTATGACATTTTAATGGCACAATCAGAAATATCCATACATAAGTTTGCCAAATTTAATATCCAATACATACCTAGCTGATATATATATATATAACTTATTTTGTGATATGATTACAACATAATTAAAAGTACTTTGTTTAATGAACATATATATATATATATATATATTGTGAGAGTACACAATACTATCACATAAGTATATATGATTAGTATATATTTTATTTTTTTATATAACTGTTTTAATAAATTAAAACAGAAATAACTATTTTCATTCATTGATATACCATTGTTTAAATCAGTGGTCTTCAACCTTTTCACACTTGCGGACCAGCAAACATAAGGATAAGATTTAGAAGACTGGCAAAAATAAGGGTGATTTCATGGACTGGCAGAAGTCTACAGATAAATTTTCTTAAAGATGTAAACTGCTTAGCTTAGGTGAGCATAATTTTTATAACTGACCAAAACAACATACTAGTTACTATGTATTGTAATGGTGTTGCTTACCTTCACATGCTGAACACTCTTTCTCGAGTTGTGCAGTCATACTACTACAGAGAACAGTATGTTCTCATTAATGTGCATGCAAAAATAAAATGTTATTCACCTGAATGTTGGGAAATATCACAGCTAGTGTAATTACATGACAATGACTATGATAAATATAATATCTGTATTTAATGTTAAATATACAAGATGAAGTTATATATATATATGTATTTTTATATTGGACTAGTTTGTATAATAAAAAACTTTTTTTTTAATTTTGAATTTTTTTAGAAAAATAATAAAAAATTTAATTCTACCCCCTCCCCCCATAAACATTTGTGATAACTAGAAAAACAAATTAATTTATGTATGATTGATTAGATTTGGTTTTCGTTCTGCTCCTTTTTTTTAAATCAGGTAAAAATGAAATGAAAAAATAAATAAATATTGTTTATATTAATTAAAAGTTTAAAATCTTATTATTTTGTTATTACAAACTTTCCTGCCAGTCTAGTGTGGACTGATAGAAAACTTCTGCAGCCTGGCACCGATCCGTGGACCAAGGGTTGAAGACCACTGGTTTAAACTAATAAAATTCATTAACAAAAATGTTGACAAAGAGATAACCTTTAAAGTCAAGTTGCAAACTAGCAACTTATACAAAGGAAATGAAATTAAAATTCAATTATTCATTATTAAATATAATTAATAATTACAGAATGTAAAAATTGTGAAAACCATATGATATGCAGTACATGCCACCGAAAGTTGATTCTGCTATAAATACTGAATCAAAATTTTTATTAAATCTTCTATCATTGGCGATGTACTAGCTACTTCATACAATAATTTTTACTATGTTCTAATATAGAATAATTATAAAAGATAGATCGACAAATTGAATGATTTGCTTATTGAAGAAAAGTTTTTATTAGACAACAAATTCTAATATTACCCAAATAGAAGAATAAATAATTTACTCTCTATTAATATTATTCGTATTTTCTAAACAAAATTATATATTGTTTTATATTAATTAAAAAATTTATAAAATCGTTCTAAATTGGAATTCCGAAATAGATAAACTTTTTCAGAAAACATTTATATATTCAAACCAATATTTAAGAAGATTATATCTATAAAACAATGCCTTATGAGTAAACTTCACTTGTCATAGGATACATAATGCTATAGTTTTAACAAAAGGGAAATGTAATTGGTTATTCCTACTGAAATGCCTAAACGTTATATGAATTTCATCTACATTATCTAAATGAAACTCCAATTGGTAATGAAATCATTTGTGGAAGAAGATGTTAGGAACAATTAGATCTCTGGATAGCTTTCCAATGATTGACCTCCAAGGAATAAAGAACTTTATTCTTAATGAACATTACTTTTAAACATGAAAATGAATAGGATAATAATATGAACTTTTCATTATATCACATCGTCTTCGTGAAGCATTAGTTAAAAACATTTAATTTTATTTCTTTTGTTACTATTATGAAAGACTAAATGAGAATGAATAAAGTCAAACATTTTTTTATATTTAGTAAAATTTAGGTCTTCTATAAAAGTGACTTGACAGAGGTTTAAACTAAGGTACAAAAGTAAACTTAATATGAAGATAAAAGTTTTTCATTCTTCATATTGAATTTATTTATAACATTTACAGAACATTGTTGTTACTAATTTAATTAACGTAATAATGTTTGTTTGTTATTAATTGTGTAAATGATTAATATTTTGTATGAAAGATTTTATATTTCTTAATGATGACTTTACATAGGAAAGGTCTCATGAAGCTGGAATTCTCTCATATGGATTGTATAATATATTATTTATTTATATATGTATTATATTGACATTAGCTAGTTTAACATTTTTATAAAAATTCATTTATTATATTATACGTTATTAGAATCTGTTCGTGTTATAATATATATCTATTATGGAAATATGGAAAGACGTTAACTATTTAAACTTATGGCAGAGATGTGAAACAAATCTTTATAATTATTTTTGTTATATTAAATAAATTTGTATTGTTATTCGTTAATAAATATTGTTAATGTTTGTTTATTTTAAATTTAAAGAAGTTTCTAATTTATTTATACATTTTAAAAAATCAAAATAAAGTCAAACACATATACCCACACACATATATTATATTTATTTAATATCCTAATAACTGAATTGAAATAAATTTTAAAAATATATTGAGATTATATTGAGTATGGTTATTCCTGTAAAACTGGTGGAAACCCCTGAAGAGAGTTAACGGCAACTTCTCTCTGAGTTTGAATTCTGCTCAGATGGAACAATTAGTAAAGGTGAAGGTTGAATGATTTATTCTATATTGGATCTATATTATATATTTAATATTAAGTTATTATTATTGAAATAAATTCAATTTTGTATTAAATTTAGATCATCTTATTCACTGCATCCTGTGTGAAGACCCAAAATCTGATCACAGTGAGATGCGACCGCCTTGACATTTCCTTAGGGAAATTCCCCTACCGTTACAATATATTGTTATTGTCTATCGTTTTATATATATATAAGTATAAAGCCATATGAAAATAACAAAGTCTATTTAATTAATAGTTGAACTGCCTTCTAGTTGCCATGCTCAATAATATATTATATTATGTTTACACTTAAAATAACTAGACAATAAAGTATTGTAATCAAACTGGCAACAAAGTCATCATTAATGATTGTTTGTTATTGTTTATCAATCTCTCAAAAAAATTTTTTAGCATGTTATTATTTACATCGATAAACTTTAATAAATCATTTAAATAGCTAAAATGTGATATATAAAAAGAGAGATTATATAAATAGAGGTATTTATAAATATAAGTGCATACGTATTAATAAGTATTATATATATCATTTCAGCCAAAAGTTTAATGCCAGAAGCATTGTATATTAAATGACCATAATTAATCTAATAATGTAGAGTTTCTTTTTCAATAATATCAATTTTTGATTTATTTATTCAGCTGTATTATATTAAAATGTTATTATATTAACCAATCCTTTAACTTAACTTTTTTTTTTATTACAAAGATACCTTTAATAGTAAATTGAGCATGCCTAAAATAACTTCTTTAAAAATATTCTTTTTAAGATCAAAAGCTATTTATCATAGCTTATTTATACATTTAGTTTAATTTCTTTTTGTGACCAACAATTATTTGTATAAAATAAATAGGGTTGTATTTGCTAACGCATTAACATTTACGTTAAAAGAAAAAATATATAATTTTTTCATGTATTCAATATGTATATAATTATACAATTTTCTATAATCAGGCATATACATACACATCATAAATAATTAGAGATCAGAGAAAAATCATCATTTCTCTTATAGGCACGTTTCATCCTTAAAGAGGAATTTATTAGCTGTACTAATAACTTAGAAATTTGATATATATATATGGTTTATTTTAACAAGCTTGAAAATATTATTTAAATATAATATCAAATATTATATTTAAGCACAGAAATATTTATGATTTCTTGATTTTAAATTTAACAATTTGGAAATCATCACCTCCCCCCCCCCCCCAAAAAAAAAAAACCGTCAAAAAAATTATTTTTCTGTGTTCTTGTTCTCTAGGGAATCCTGACTAGTATTTTGAATTATTGTAATTTATTTTATTCAGCTATATAAAAGCATATTCCGAACTTAAATTGGGTGCTGACGCTAGTATCTATTTTCAGTCTGATAAATATTCCAGATTTTTTTATTAATTAAATAAACTGCTAAATTAACACATAATATAAAAATATTTTCTCATTTCAAATTATCTTCATGGTCTATTTCTTGTAAATTAAAAAGTATATAATGAGTAATTTATTTATTTAGAGCTATGGTTTTTGATCTATAATAATCATTAGGGATCACCCACTACACATGTGCTGCAAACTACTTTTCAACAAAAGATAATATCTTTTGAAAAGATAGAATGAATCCCTAATGATTACTACAGATTAAAAAACATAAGAGGTATATAAATAAATTACTCTGATATTGACCACGCTGTAAATTACAAATATTTTTCAGACATCAATAATAAAAACATAGCAAATGGAATTAAAAGTGATTAATTAATATCTTCATGCTCTCATTCCCAAATGCTTAATATTTTCCTATATATATATATGCATTTAGGTTAAAAAGGTAGAGGAGATTCATTCTATCTTTTCAAAAGATTTTATCTTGGGTTTGAAAAGCAGAATATTCCTCAAAAGTGTTTATTAGTTTACAGCACATGTGTAGTGGGTAATTCTAATGATTATTACAAATTAGAAAGTAGTAACAAATGAGAAAAGTCAAAGTGAGCTACTCTTTGAATTTTTTTGGTTTTGAACATCTTCATATTTATTTCAGACTGCTTGCCAAAGTTTGAAATTTATAAAAATATAATATAGATTTAAGTATATGTTTGGAAAAAAGGATAAATGGCCAGCATTGAATAATTTCTACTGTTTGACTGTTTGTTTATTTGGGTTTAAGGTTGGAAGTTAAAGATTGTCAATTACACAATTAGTATAACACATTCAATTTTGTAATGTCTACATGAAAGCTCTTTAACTAGCAAACCCATTCTTGATAGTGTAGATAGAGGAGCCAGTTTTCATAAATTTAAAGTTTGTAAGGAAAGTTTGATCAGTCACAAAATATAACAGCCTTAATTTATAAAATGAGGTTGGTAAGTTAGAAAATATAAATGTTAAATATGTAATTTTAATAACATAAAACTTATGGAGGATAATGTTAAAAGACAATCAGAATTTAATATAAAAATTAAATTAACTAAACAGTAAAATTAAAAATATATGAAAGTTAATAAAATACAGAGAGAAAATTGGTGAAATTTCAATTGAATTACTAAATGTTATAGAAAAAAAAAGAATTTGAGAGAAGTGACATTTGCAATATTAGAATAATCAATATATTTTCTTTCAATAGTTTAGGTTCCGTGAAATGTGAGATGCCATTATGGTATTAAATAGACATATTTTAAACAAATTATACATGTTTCTCTCCTGAAAATTAGAATGTAATTAGAAAAAATAGAAGAATAAAATATGTAATTGAAATTGTGAGAATTTTTGTAGATGTGATATGATTGAGTGAAGGTGAAAGATGCTCTAAGATAAAAATGAAATTTGAATATATATATAATATTTAAATATATGTATATTGTCTATACTAAATGTAATTATAAGGACCCAAATCCAGACTATCAAGTTCCCTACAGCCATCCAATTCATGTTATACAACTAATACACATGATCACATACATGTGAAAAAAATAAATGCTCTCCAATATAGTATTTCATACTGAATCGGCACTCATCAGTTGGTCCAGATAACCATCTCCAACATATATATACAATCAGTGCTCAGTTTATATTAAAACAGAAAATCTTCAAACTTTAATAGACAAACTTCAATCTACTCCAATTCTTCAGCCATCCATATCATTGAAAATTCAAGGATGGAATGTTCAAAGCCTTGGTTGATGCCAAATATTATTGCCATATCCATGTTGGCAGTAAGTTAATCTGATCCCTCACACATAGGACCTTAATATGTCCATTTAATTATACAGAAGAGGCATGGATAAAATACAGGCTGAATATGTAATATTTATATACATGTACATTGTCTATATTAAACTTAATGTAATTATAAGAGATTTGAACTCAGACTCTCATTTCCCTACAGCCATCCAATCCATCTTATACAACTGATACACATGACCACGTACATGTGAAAAAGATAGATGATTTCCAATATATATATATATATATATATATTGTGCTGAACCAGCACTCAACAGTTGATCCAGATAATCACCTCTCACACATATATACAATCAGTGCTCCATTTAGATTAAGATAGCTTATCTTCAAACTTTAATAAACAAGCTTCAATCTTCTCTGCTCTCTAACTCTTCAGCCATCCATATCATTAAAAATTCAAGGATGGAATATTTATAATCAAAGTTTGAAGATTTGCAATTTTAATATAAATTGAGCACTGATTATAAATATGTGTAGGAGATGGTAGTCTGGATAAAATGATGAATGCTGGTTCAGTATAAAATATATATATATTGATCATTTATTTTTTTCACATATATGTATTCATGTGTGTCAGTTGTATGAAATGGATTGGATGGTTATAGGGAGCTTGAGAGTCTGGGTTCAAGTCCTTCATAATTGTATTAAGTTTAGTATAGACAATATACATGTATTTAAGTATTATATATTCAGCTTGTATTATGTCCATCCCTCTTCTGTATAATTAAGTGGATGTATTAAGATCCTATGTGTGAGGGATCAGATTGACATAAGCTCAACATAAATATGACAATAATATTGGCATGAACAAGGGCTTTGAGCATTCCATCCTCAGAGTTTTAATGATATGGAGAAATGGAGAGTGAAAATTGAAGTGTATACATTAAAGTTTGAAAATTTTCTATATTAATATAAACTGAGAACTGATTGTATATATATGTGGGAGATGATAAGTGCTGGTTCAGCATGAAATATATATATTGGAGATCATTTATCTTTTTTCATATTTATGTGATCATATATATATATATATAGAGAGAGAGGGGAAAAAAGATAAGTTAATATTTATTTTATTGATTAGATGTTTGACAAATTTTTTTAATATATATTAAAAATAAAGGTACAAACTGGAGAGATATTTATTAAAAAAAATTGTACATATAGCAGAAGATATTTGAAAGATTAAATGACCTTTATAAAAAGATAGACAGAAAGAAATTTTCCATTTATTTAATATATATAATTAAGATGAATTGCTAAATGTGTTATTTTGATAAGAATGAATTAGTATTAGAGACCACACTATCTTAAATTTACTGATATCATGGCAACATTTGCTTATAATGAGAACAAGTTAAACAAAAAGTTATGAGATTGATAGAACTTGTAGAAAGTTTTGGATAAAAATAAAAGTAAAACAATTAGGTATAAAAATAATAAATGTTAAGAGCAAAGATTAAATAGATTAAAAAAAAAAAACAAGTTTTGGCAGTAGAATAACTGATGATAGAAGCAGTACTAAAAAAAAATTAGAATGAAATTGCCATGGCTAAAAAAATTCTTAATAAGATTAGGATGTTATTCTATGGCCTATTTGAAATTAAAGCTCTTAATGTTTGGATTACAGAAAATGCGAATAATTAGAGTGAAGAATAAAGTTTGGAAACTTATTAATCTGGATTTGGAAATATAAGACTACTGTATAAGTGCTAAAAATTGTAAATAAAAAAAGATGATTTACTGAGAATATTACGACAAAGAAATGGAATTGAATTTAGCATATCTTTTATAGTTAATGAACTATAGAAAGTGAAAAAATAAACAAGAGAAGAAAAAAGTTGTCTGATAATCTTAAAGAGAAAAATAACTACAACTAAATTTGTAAAAGCATCAAATTACAGAAGGGCATACATAAAGTGGTCTGGTGCGGTGTTTGGCAGTTAACTAATAATGATGATGATATTCTAAACTGAAATTACATAAATCATATGTTTCACTAAAATCTTTTCAGTATTTTATGTTTTAAAAAACTTTTTATTACAAAAATTAAAATCTAAATCGGATTAGGTATTACATTAAACAAACAAAAGTTGTATCAAAAATATATATAAAAAAAAAAAAGACTAGAAATAGAAGAATCCAGAAAAATAAAAAGAAGCTTACAATAAAATAAAGAATGAATAGAAGGCTGTCATATTAAGCATCAGTGATAATTTCTTTTGTGAGCAATTAGAATTAAATTAATATATGCTAAATTATGTTAAAGCAAAAGAAAATAGACTAGTTTGAATCATATAAATAAGTTCATTAATTATTAAAACACAACAAACAAAAACTTGATCATTAAAAATTATCATGACCTCTTGATATTAAAGCCTGTAATTTAGATGGTTATTTTTTAAAAAAAATAGGAGCCAATAATGTCATTGACATGTAAACATATTTTCACCTCCCCCCCCTACCTTAATAATCTTGTTTATAAACTTTTTTTTAAATAAAAAACAAGAAACTGCAATTAAGAATAGGTAGAAATTATGAAATAAATATAACTAGTTTTTAATTAAATTATTATTTTAACAGTTAATATCACAAATACGATGATATAAATATTTTTTTTTTTTTTTACAAATTTCATCAACAATATTTTATTCAAATACAGTATTAAGCAATAGTAAATATACGCGCATCCTAATCTCTTTTTATATTGGTTTATTAATATTTCAAAAAATTTAAAAATCTACTTCTTGTGCACTGTTTTTATTTTCTTTATTTATTTAATTTATAATAAAAATAACATATGACAGTTTTTATAAAAAAAAAAAAACACATTTCTGATTATTCATTAAAAGCCTTTCTGGTATATGATTTTATGCCTCTTTATTAAATACTAAACGTCTGTTTTAACCATTAATCTATAATTTTCATCAGAATGTTTGATGAAACAAATTAAGTAATAGTTCTGGCAAAAACTGTAGACCAATCAAGACTGCAAGTAAAATAAAATAATATGAAAACATTGTATTCAAGTTCATAAGGAATTGATATATTTTTAAAATTTTTGAAACATGCATACAACTAAGTTATTACAAATTTTAAAAAATTATATTTTCTATATACAATATTAAAAAAGATTTTTTTTAAAAAAAATATAAAATGTATTGTGTTTCCAAATTAATATTTACATCAAAATCAATATTAATTTTAAGACAAAAAAGTGAAGCGGGAAGATTCCTTATTTTAGCCATTTGAGTACCTGAAATTTGCGGATATACATATATAGTGAATAGAAAATTTTAATATGTGTATATAGTTATAATAAAATTATATAAAAATGGCATATACACATTAAAGCATCAATACAATTAATTTTTAAAAAAGTCTATGCATTATACACACTTTTAATACTTACATGTACAACATGCAATATACATATTACTAACAAATTATAATTATGTATAAACATATGATATGTCATTTACTAAAAAAATCAAGCCAGATGTCACATGACCTAATTCTGCAAAGCTTGTTAAGTGCTTATTTTGCAAACTCTATATATAATGATATATCATTTAAAAATTACATATGTACTGTAACGGGTACATACGACCTTACACTGTTTTTTTATTATTAAACAAGAAAAAAATAAAAGTTCGCAAATAAAAGCTTTTTTAAGAATTAAAAATTGGAAATTAAAAAAAATCATCTTAAACTCCTATATATATAAAATCGCACAGATAAAAAAAATTATTAAAATAAAACTTTATTAAAAATAGAAAAACTAAATCTTTCAACAAAAAGATTTAGAGATAAAAATATATCTTTAAGTTTGGAAAACACATTAATTAATCAGAAAATGGAAATGATTGTTTTAATTAGTTAAATGTAAACTAGCCTTGGGCATTTAAATGTATAAGCAATGGTCAGATAGGAAAACAATAGAAACTAATGGCCAATGAAAGAAATCCATCGGGAAATCGGACCTCACAGAAGGATCATCATCATTGATGATGTAATGTCCATTGGATCCTAAAGTTAATATAAAAGAAAAGGTTTGGAAATAAAAAAAATTAATTAGAAGAGATGTATGACAGCAGTGGTGATATGTATTAGTGCGGAGTTGTGGGAGAAGGGATTGAAAAGACGCACTCTTCAATCCCTTCAGTTTTGTTAAAAAAAAGAGAGAAATGACATCGTTTTCTACATTAAGGACCAGCTAAAGTAAAAGACCTCCGGATAAGTAAAAAACAATGGCTAACTGGATACCAATATCTTCAGGACAGCGTGGGAATTCCCATTCAAAATTACAAACAAATACAAATTATGGACCTTTTAAAACCGTAAGAACTTTAGATAATTCATGAACATTAAATTAAAAACTTTCTGTATTTAAAATAATTGCAATAGAATCCTATCTGACCAACTTTATTTATTAATAAGTAATTTTAATTTGATGTATTTCTTTTGTAAAATCATTTCCATTTTTTTTTTATTCCTTTAAGTTTTTATTATCATTTTTGTTTGTCGTTAATTTAATATTATATAAATGTTAAACTTAAGTCAGGCATGAATGGCTATATAGATTTGTAAAGTTTTATTAGGGGAGGGTAATCTTAGGTTATTCGTTTCGTAGTTGAAATGGGTCAATGGATTGAATATATTGGTGTAATTAGTAGATGTAGTATGAGATTCGCTACAGGCAGAATCACCTTATATGCCACACACTCTCGTTTTGCCTATGGAATGCGAACTTAAGTCGGCAAAAATGACCGCTGTCCTTTCCTATGGAGTTTTTTTTATTATTGCTCTTCTTGTCAGATAGATGTAGTATTCCTATCTGACGAGAGGCAATTTCTTCTCTTAACCTATTTGTGCTGTTGTATTCGTATTACATTGAACACATCGATATATCAGATGGATTGACGTTGGTTTAACTGCGAATTTTTGGCCCAAGGTTAAATAAGGATAGAATATTTTCTTTTCAAATGCAAATCTATGTAGTCTATTCATACTCGACACTCTAAATAAAAATGCATTAAATTTAAGTTGGGTATAGATGCTTGCATGGGTTCGTTACCGGTTAATTATGTTTTTGGTTTTCATATTTGATCAAAATATATAGACATTCGGTAAATACTGATACCTTATGGTGAGTATCTAAGATGTATTTATGTCGGATGTCTTTTAAGTTATTGGTGTCTCTGCGGCATCTCATGATGAATGCCATTGGGTTTCTTATAAATTTCCCTCTGCATTTCCATCAATGACTTTATATTTTGATTGTTTATGTTTACTTTGAAATGTTTTTGACCGTGTAATCTATGTAACCGATCTATACTCAACATTTATAAAACAAACTTTTATAAATCCATCTGTGCGAACTTATAAAATAAAAATGTAAATTAAAATCTAAAATAAAAGTTAGGTTAAATTTTAAAATGCTAAAGTAAACATACTAAAATAATAATGTTAAATTTTATATATATGTGCGTAAATAAATGTTTGTGCGTTAATTACTGGCAGTGGCTTATTTTATTCTTTTTTAAAAAATATTCTTAGATAAGAATTTATTATAAAATATAAATCTCTGCTGTTCCATTGAGCTAGTGACAATGGGCTAACGACCGGAATCAACCAATATAATTTTTTTTTAACTTACGTATCTGCCTACTATACAAATTTTCTAGGTTCAAATGCCTAGTGGCGCCCTGTAGTGCAGATTACGTTAAGTCTCATTTTCTGGATTGTTATAGTACATTAACATATTAACCTAATTAACAAAAAATAGAATATTATTTAGTACACATTTACATGTAAATACACATAATATGCATTAGCAATAATGCAGTTTTTTTTATAAATCTATGATACTTCAATTAAAAATTAAATAAATTCATTAAAGACATAAGAAAATATAAAATTTATCATTTTTCTGTTTCATTTTATTTGTAAGAAAATTGATGATACTGATAAAATGCAAAAGATATAGAGACTCTGTAGTATACAATTAATAATAAAAACAAAGCTAATGAAATACTTATACCAAAGTAAATATTTTAATGATTTTGACTTACTACAAAATGCTTTTTTAAATTTTAAACTAGAAAATCTTTTAACAATATTATTTGAATCAATAGAATTCAAAATTTTATATTCCAATAGAATTATCTATAATATGGATAAGGTATTTTGAGAAATAGCATATTAAATAAACAACGAGGATTGCCAATTCCTCTACAAGCTTTATGATAAATGCTTAGCCAGAGCCAGCACTTAAAATATATCTGTCAGGAACCCCTCCCCAAACCCCTGACCATGGTTTCATGCTTTTGCACTCTTCTCTTTATCCACTTCAGTTTTGAGAAGTGGCACTTTATTGAGGCAGTTGTGACAGATAATGATAAATACATCCTTAAAAAATTGGAATATTTAGAAATCAATTACATTCATTATGCTTATAAATAAAATTTAAAACACCATGAAGTATATTTTTGCAGTAAAAATATAATTAGAATGTTATTTTCAAATACTTCCAAGCATTATGTGATCCTGGGTCCTTAAGTTTTTATGCTAAAAATTCAAAGAATTTTACCAGATTTAAATTCTCAAATAATAACCTTTCACTTATATTAGTGCAATGCAAATTTGACTTTCAATGAGTTTTATGCATAAATCTTTACACTAATGTATTGTCAACCCAATTTTATAGTCCACTTATTTAAAAAATGTCATCAAAATGTAGTATTATGCTGATTAAAAGTTCATTCAATGACAACTCTCTGGCATCCACTATTGGGAAAATTTAATTTATAATAAATAAAACTTTTGTCTTAAAAATTCTTATTAAAAGTTTATATATATATATGTACTGTTAGAAAAAATTAGTTTAATGTCAGTTTGAGTTTCAGAACTGGTCACATTTTCAAATGATTCATCAGTCAACATTAATTTAAATCATTTATGAGAACTTTTTAAATATTCAGCAACTTCATTTACACAATAAATTCTGGACTTTACAATATTTTATTAATCACAAAATATTTTGTCATATAATAACAGAAGAAATGAAATATTTTGATATTCAATAATTTGCTTGAAATCATTGTTTCTGTTGTATTATTTGCTACTTCTATAATTAAGTGCTGTTAATTTTTACAATATGAATGCTTAATTATTTAAATGCCTTTATTTTTTCCACAGTGAGTCTAGACAATGGTTTAGCTTTGCGTAAAATCAATTATATAATTTTTAAATAGGATTAAAAAAATTAAAAGATACATTTTTTTGTAGCATTGTTAATGAGTAAATTAATACTATGAGCAAATCACATAAAACATTCTAGAATTTTTTTTTGTAATATTTTTTGTTGCAGGCCATTGTTTATGCCCTCTATATTTGTGCCATTTCCAATTTCTGTTCAAGAAAATTTTAATATTAAGATTTAGTTTATTAATATAATCTGAAATAAATTTGTTTAATCTTTTCTTATTTGTATTATAATAAAAAAAATTTGTGGTTAAAAGAGGATATTAAATAAATTTTTGTGACATGCCATGTGTAAGATTCCATGTAGAGGAATTCTTAAAATTAGCAATCAAAGAATCCTGTTTAATGGCTTTAAAAATGTCTCCATCCACAGACATAAAAATCCTCTCTGCAGAAGTAGATTCCTAATATTTCAATGAAATTTTATTCATTCTTTTCAAGGCTGCAATATTCTTGAGAACTATTGTAAATCAAATAATGAGATTCAATGACAAAATTTTCTGTATTTTATTTTGTTCACTATTAATAAACTTTTTAAAAATATTGCTAGAAGGAAAGAAAAAAAATAAAATAATAGGCTTCCATAAATCTGGAATGTATTGTTTCTTCACATTTGTTTAAACTATTAAATCTTTTAGAATTTCATTAGATTCTATTTTTCCAATCTACAAAATCAGGGGTGTGAACAATACTCTAAAATATATAATGTAAAAACTGATTGGTTGAAAACATTTTCATATTCCCTAACTCTAACAATTATATGTTTATGTGAAGAATATACTTAACTTCTTGGGCATTAAAAATCACCATAATGTTTTAAAAATTCTTAAGGTTTAGTTTTGTGGAAAAAAAATCAAGTTTTTGCCTAGTGAAAAAGTGTCTTGATGTTAAAACTGATTTTATTATATCATTGGCAAAATATTGCCTCGTGAATATAAACAAGTAAAAAACTTTTCTATTGGCTCTTTCCTATTATCTATAATTGCTGACTTTTTTATGATTTTTTATTTAAAATCAAACATTGAATCTAACTAGCAAAAAACCTTCTATTTGGCCTGATATGTATATATATATGGAACCAAGTATTTGATGCTTTGAATTCCTTTTTTATGCTTCTTAATGAATGGAATCCTAATATAAAGCTTATGGAAATCAAAAATAATAAAAAAAACATTATTTTCTAAATATATTACTTTCTACAAATCCTAATGGCTCTCTGTCACATTTTACTTTAGAAAATCTACTGACATAATATCTCAATTTTAAATCTTACCATTATCTTGCTCATATATTTTCTATGGATAAAACATAGTGATAAGATCGCATCAACTGTCTGATAAAGAGCATCTTGTCTGAGAAATAATTGTAATTAAAAATATTCTGCTCTTTAATTTATAGTAAACATATTACAAGCAAAACTTTATGTGGCATTGATGCCAATAAAAAAAAAAACTGAAATTAAAATTTTTTTGTCTGAATGTAGTTTTGCTTTACATTAAAGGTTCATTGATAAGATCAATAAATGACAGTTAGGTTTCAACATTAATTTTTCCACTAACAAAAAAATAATATTATTTCCATAAACCTAAAGACAGTACTTTTGGAATATCAAGGCGAGTATAAAATTCCATGTTTTCAATGCACAAGAAATTATGTGAGCTAATCAAATATACATATTAGTATAAGAGTTAGAGTGCACAAAAATATTGCCAAAAGCCTATTATATCAGTTTTTACACTACAATTTTAGATAATGATTTTGATAATACCAAAATATTAATTAGATTGGAAAAATATGATTTAAGAACTAGAAGAAAGTCTGATGAAATATGAAAAAAAACCAAAAGTTTAAATAAGGGTGAAGTAATTTAGTACATTCCAGCCTTATGGAAGCCATTATTTTATCTTTCTTCTCCCTCCAGCAATACTTTTTATAAGTCAGTTAACCATAAAACAAAAGAAAAGATAGAAATCCTTGTTAACTTTTCTCTATGACTGAACGACTGCCTAATAAAATATTTAATGAAAAAACTTTAATTCACACAAAGTTTTGATATTTATTAAACATTACAGTTCTCCAAAACACCATAATTTTGATAAGAATGAATGGGATTTGACTGAAGCATTTGTAGTATACTTCTGCAGAGAGAATTTCTAAGTCAATATATGAAAATCTTTTTTAGTCTTTAAACAGGACCTTTTGATTGCTGAACAGGAGAATTTCTCAATGTGGATGACTGATAAATATATTTCCAAGAATTTTATTTCTTGGTTGTACTTTAATGGTACTTTTTTTTTGTAGTGATAGACAAAATGTATTACTATTGCCATTTTTGCAATACAATTTACATCCAGAGTTGTTTTCTAAAATAATAAATTAATATTTTATATTTTTGACCACTTCTTACATATTTTGGAGGGTAATATTGGAAAACAATGAAATGATCTCATCTTCCAAACAATGGTTATATTTTTAAAAGCTGAACTTCGAACATAATCTAAATGTTCTGTAGAAATTGGATTAAATTTTGCAAAAGTTTCCAAAAAGGTCCAATTATTATCACATAGTTCTCTTTTTGACTATGAAATGCTATATATTTTCTATCTGTAAAGTGACTTGCATGATGTATTTTTTTATTCATTGAATATCAATACTTTTGTTTGTCTCGTACAATCTCTTAAACAGTAATGTTATATTTTTTGATAAAAGCAATAAGAAGTGACTAAAATAAAGTGACACACTTTTTTCATTCTCACTTAAAATGTCATAAATTGTTGATCTTTGCATTCAAATACATTAGTAAATTACCATATGATATTTCTCAATAATTTATTGAAACAGAATACCAAACCTTTAAAAAAAGGATATAATCTTTTTTTTTTTCATTTGGAAATAAGCAAATATAATATGAGGCAAAAATATTTTTCTTAAAACTATTTGGAAAAACTCATTCTTGAAAGATTGTTCAATAAGATAAATTCTGTTTCATTGTTAGTATTTTGGGCCACTTATTTGAATCTTCTAATACACATATTATAATATTTCATTTCACGTCTGAAGTAGAAGCACATAAAATTCATCAATGAATAATTATGCTAATTTATTTTTTCTTCTTTTCAAGAAGTTATTCATATGGAGAATAGTGATTATTTTGCCCTTTTTTTGAAACTATTGCCAACAAAACATCATGACATTCTCACCTTACTCTTGCAATATATGTTTCCAATAACACTTTTCTTTGCTCTATTCCAATCATCTAGTGTAAACTTGAGTAATCAATTGATAACAGATAGTAGTTCTATATTGTCCAAATTTCCAGGTTAGTTTCTAGGTTGTTTTGCTACTATCACTGTTTGTGCATCAGATAGTTTTGTTTGATTTTCTCTCTGATATCTAGGATACAAATTTAATGTCATCAACATAGAGGCTACATTCTGTAAAAATCCTAATAGTAAAGTGCTATGATTATAATCATCACATATTCACTAATGAAAAAGATTCATCTCAAATGTGTTCTTTATTTAAAAATAATAAAATATCAAATAAGCATTGTGGTACCTGTGATGAATAATGGTATAATGATTACCACATATTCAAAATTAAAAAATAAGTATACAACAAATAAAAACTACCTCACATGTTAAAATTTATTTAGTAATCTTCAATAAGTAGATGTTTCTTGTAACTATAGTTTATATTTCAAATTAATATCAATTGCCATTTTAATTTTTTTAAACTTAATTTGATACTCCTTGCTACAATTTTTTTTCATGTGTCATAACATCGGCTGGGAAGCGAACCCACTAACCTGGGACAACTGCTTGTAAGGCAGCTGTGCTGACCACTAATGCTTGACTGCTATAATGCTTTTCTAGAGAAAAAACTAACAGCTTACAAGAAGCAATTCGCTTCATAATACTCTATTTATCAGCTATCAGTGTAAGCAAGAGTAATCAATGGATTCCAGATGACAATGCAATGCTGAGCCCCTGAATAATTTCTGATTTATATAGCTGTATTTTATCACAGCTAAACATAATTACTTAAAAAAATAAAATTGCAGCATTTGCAGAAATCCTTATTCTCTTGTTCATCATTCTTTATGAGCTATCATATTATTCTAAAATTTTCAATACATAATAAAAAGGAAAAGAAGTTTCCCTCTGTTATCTCTCAACTTATTTTAGTGAAGTCAATCAAAAAAACGTCTCTTTCTCTCTCTCTTTCTAAGAAGGATAACAAAAATTAAAGACTTAAACATTTACATGACAAAAGTAGAGTTCAACAAAAATCATAGAACAAATTACAAACCTTCAACTTCATAAAACAGAATTTTTTTAAATGAGTACGGCAGTACCGATTATCCTTCATCTAACAAAAGATGAATTATTATTCTCAAACATTATAAATTTTTAACAATATTACTGTATTATAATATCCAGAAGTTTCATCTTAATTTCTGTTTACTTTTAACAAAAAAAGTAATAATTTAAGCATTAACTCGCTCTTAATATTAGGTTTGTTTTAGAAGCCACTACAATTCGTTTTTCATAAAATTTAAAACGTTCTTGAATACTTTTTTCATCTAAAAGTTTTAACTTTGTATTAGACTCTTTCAAAAGCATTATGGGCATCTATATAAAAGTTCTCAACTTGTTCATCAGAATAAAAATTAATTTTGCTAATCTGTCTGATGTATTATTAATTTTCATATTTTTTATTGCTTATTTTAAATAATTACAATTCCATTTGTATTTCTAATATCCATGACATTATAATACAATAAGTTCACTGATATCTCATTTAATATAAAATATTCTCTTACTACATGCAATCTCCCTTCACTAAAAATGATTTACAAATAGCAAAATGTAAAGTCACTCATTAAGTGGTTGTTTAAAGTTAAAAGCTAGTGATTATTAGCAATATCTATCTTCAGATGCACAATGCTACCTTGACAACAAGAACTTTATAGCTTCTATGGAATGAGAGCTATATATATATATATTTTTTTTTTGCATGATATTTACACAAATTTATTTTACAAACATAATATTTTTAAGTGGCCAGTTGTTCACATCAATTACATTTCAAAATATATATAAATAATCATTAATAATTCTTTATTAGCTCAAAATTATTCCATTGTCTGCAGCCTTAAGCTGGAAATGTAAGAGCGAGATATTAAGTAGAATTTTTTGAAAAAAAAAATTAACGATTCGCTCTTATACTTTTATATATGTAATACATAAAATCCATCAAATCACAAACACTTATAAGTTTGTTTGTTTTTTTCCTAATTAAAAAAAAAAAATTGGGAAAATAAAAAATCTATTACCATCACAAGTTCTGTTACCTTCTAGGCATATTTTAATTTCTTTTATCCAATATAGTTAAAAATTAATTATGAACGGGGGATAAAGTTTCGAGATATTATTCAACATTATTTGCGAAATACCAAACGAATTCCTTTGATGGGGGGGGGGGATTAAATTAATAAAAGATAATCAAATCAGAAATGCCAGCTGACCAACAACTGGCCAAAACATCTGGCCATTTTATGCTTTGATACACATTATTTTCATTAAGGTAAATATAATTGACTGTGGCCTGTGTCGCAGCAAGCAGATAATATTTAAAAAAGAAAAAGGTACATTAAGTTGACAAAATCTTTGCAGTGTTAATAATTCCATTATTCTTTATTAGTTCAATTATTATTATGTAATAATAATTAATTAATAACTGGCATTTCGTAAATCAATAATAATAGAAAAAATAATAAAATTACTAACGTAAAAAAAAAAACTAATATAATCAGACCAATCACATAAAAGAACTGATTCAATTGCCAACAAGAAGTATTTCCTAAAAACATGTGATATGGTAGTTTCTTTGCACATAGAAGGATATCCATCATTTATTTTATTTGCAATAAAACAACAATTATATAAATATATAAAAACGACAATAAAAAACCCCTCACTATCTTTTGAAATACGTATATCAAAATGATGTGATCCATATATATAGTAAGATAGGCATAAAACAACCTTATACATTCTATGTAAAGCAAAGACATATCTAGCACATTTTCAAAAAGAAACAATAAATATATCAAATAGCAGGATTGCTAAGTTGGCATGGGTTACATACAAGATTTTTGTCAACTTTGTTGCTGCTTAACAATTGTAATAAACCAAAGGCAGAAAAGACTATTCATATGTTGATAAAACAAGAATTTCTCCTGATGGAAAAACTAAAAGCTAGCTTGTCTGAATCATGGCACTCCATTTATGTTATCTGAATAGCAAAACTGGGTCTTCATAAGAATCTGATACATACTGATATCCATTAAAAATTCATAATATAACTCTGTGAATATGTTAATGGAAATTAGTTATATTGTTTAGGGTGCATTTGGCAAATAATCATAGAGGACAGTTACCTAAAAAAGTGGATGATTAATAATATTAACTAGATCTCTAATGATTTCACTGGACTTGTACTCATTCATTTTCACCTAGGTAAATATGTTCCTATCTTGTTAAAAATTCCATTACTTGTAATACAAAAAAATCATTGGTCCTAATAAAAATAAAGCTCTCCTAAATCTAAAACAACAAATTATTTATAAAATTACAAATGCCAGCCATTTTATAAAGCAGATATTTAAAAAATTTCAGAACATCTATGAGAGCCCCTACAGGATTTTTGGGCAACAAGGTGAGAGTGCATTTTTGGTGAAATATGACAGGAAAACCAAAGGTGCTTATTGTGCTTAAATGTTGAAATCTTTCTTGAGAGAGAAAAGACAGATGAGAGATTATGTAATTTGTAGTATCAGATGAAGTAAAAGAGAGAGCAAAAGTGTTAGGATGTGTTAGTGAATGTTTCTAATCTAACTGTCTATGAAAGTTTAAATCTCTGAATTCAAATTGGTAACATGTAGAGAATACTAATTTATAAGTATTCAACATGAATATATCTTGGACACTTAATAGAAGAGCAATACAGAGACTTTAGACCACTCAAAGAAGTAGGGAGAGATGCATGTTGGGAGTAATAAGAAGAGATCGAAAACACAATGTATGGACATATTGTTAGAAGAGATAAGTTTCTAGCTTTAATCTTTATCAATAAATAACAAAAGATTGACCTTATACCCCTACCAGTCAATTTTACTCCTTTTCTATTATCTGAATTAAAACTTAAAATTCAAATACCTTAAAAGTTTGAATACACATTAATTTACTGATATAGTTATATAAATCTGATACTAAGCCAGCAGCTACATATACTGTAGAAACCATAGTTTTGTATTCCTAATACAAATGTTAAAAATAAACAAAAAAAAAATCATTCAATACTTTTTTCTGTACATATAATATTTTCCAAAATGCCAAAGGTAATTTACTGTTCTCATAAAACTGAAATCACTAAAATATATATTTTTTAGATTAATGAGAGCCCTATATAATTTCACAATCAAATTAATTATCTTGCTTCAAAATCTCAATAACTTCTGGATGCTTGAATGCAAATTCAATACTTCTCACTCATAAAGACCATCAGCTAGAAACTAATCTGGGGATTTAGATGTAGCACTATCATCTAATATCTAATAACTACTCAAGCTTATAATAAAGTGAATATATTAAATATTATTTGTTTGTTTCTATATTAATATACATGCGTACATGCTCACACACATATATAAACAATGCTTAACACTAGCTGAAATCCATATAATATATTTTAAATGCCCCATAACTATATTCTTTCAGCCACACTTTTCCTTTCAATAAAGAAAAGCTTGTATGGACTGCAAAATTAAAGTATTTAAGTATTAGTCCAAACACTAAGATTGATTATGGATAATTCTGGATATAAATTATTAAGCCAATAAACATCACATGAACACTACTTCTTATGCTTGCTTTTAACTGTTATTAATATAAATTATTAATCAATAAAATAAATGATTCAAATTTTAAATTATTTTGTTTCCACAAATTATAAAATCATTTCAGAGTTCTTTTTCATAATTTTCCTTTTTCCATAATGAATATATCTCCACCATGAAAAATAAGATATGTTTTTTTTTTTTTAGATTTGAAGATTGGTATTACACATGCTGGGTGTTTATGATGTCATGAAGTGCCATATTAAGCCAGGTGGGGAAAGATGGCTTTGATGTCCAAAGTGCTGTAAAAAAAACTCACAAGTCACCACTACTTGCTTTTATTTAGTATCCTAATGAAAACACATTCTCAGTGATTTGTCAGAATTTTTCTTAAAAAGTTATTTTGGTGTCCAGACTAATACTTAAATACCCAAAATTCAAGCTTTTCTATATTTAAAGAAGTGGTGAGGCTGAAAGAATATAGTTATGGGGCAAGAAAAATATTATATATATATATGTATTAATATTAATATAAGTTAAATTAAGTGCAAATATGAATGTATGTTAGATTCTTTGATCAAAAGTGTGTTGGAATCACTGGGTAATATAGTAATATAATTGACAATACTTGTGCATAATCAGCAATAATTTACTATTACTCTGCCTCTCTTTAATATAATTTAAAAGCTCCTGAATATTAATGAAATCAATTGTATTGATTTTTAGATCATTAAGAAACAAAATTCTAGTAATAATATGCAACTTCAATTTATATTAATGTTGCTTGCAGCATTTATATGCAATATTACTGCTATAGGAGTAATACAATGGTCAGTGCTTTTAATATTTCCATTAATAAAACTAATGTTTCGAGTCTAATATTAGTAATTATTTAATAGTATTATTTTTGCACTATAAAACTAATAACAGCGTAGTATTATTAATATTACTACTAGTAATAATATAAATAATGTGAGTATTTTCATTCTAATAATATTATTTGTATTCGAATTATATTTTATTCAAGTTTTAGCCAATAAATTTTTTTTTTTAAAAATTTAATTAAATTGGAAGATTAAAAATATCGGTTGCCTTAAACTTATTATTTCACTAAACCACAACAAAGATGAATAACATCAGTGGAGTAAAAGATGCTGAGAAATTTTACCGTATGTGCCATGTATGTAACCAAATACTGTTCAACGTAGGAACAAGAACATCTGTGAACGTGGCCCTCCTCAGTACCAACCAAATACCTAAATATATACATCAATATATATAAATTAAAACTAATTATATTTATTGAATTAGAATCATTTATTGATTAAATGATTACAGTAATGAATAGCAAGTAATTTAAAAAAAAAAAAAAAATCAATTTAATCTGAAAACAAAGATCTTTGCTTTAATTAAAAAATAGCAGCAACTTATAAAATTACTGCTTTTTAATGCTTGATTTATCTACATTTGATTTTTTTCAAAAGTCTATAAAAGAGTGTGCGTATATATATACTGAACTATTTTGTTTCAATCGTTAAAATATCCTTCGGAAATGATTAAACGTATGAGTTGTATGAATAATAAGATATATATGTTCATTTTATATATATAAAAAAACAACAACTGATATTTAGAAAATAATCTCTAATAATCTTCACTGAATAAAGGTAAAACAACTAGGGATTCCAATAGAGATTCATGACTGTATGGAAGCCTATCATATTGCAATAGACGATTATTACTAAGAAGTTGCATATACAAATTGAAATGATTAATGCACTTACTTGCCATAATCACGGCCTGAGTTTCAAATCTTGATAGAAGTTGTATTTATTTTTTTTATTTTAGATAAATTAAGATTTTCAAGAATGCTTAGAATTTTATTTCCAGTAGTTGATCCATAATCAATTCAACAACCCATTCAGTTATTATAGAATGATAGCGCGAATATATAAAATAATTATATGGGGGAAATGAAATGGATAACTTAGCAATTGATGAAATATTTAAAATGGATTATAATGAATTGGGGCCATCAATTTTGAAGTCAATATTTAAATAGGCATTAGAAAAATTGAAGCTAAGAAAAGCAGAAAAAATAGATAGAAATCAGATGAAATATTAAAATCATTGAGAGAGGAAACAAAAACAGGCATTTATATACTGATAAATAAAATGTATTGAAAAGTGCCTTTAAAATTTTGAGAAAAATGAAACAACTTAGAAATTGTTTCCATATATTTGAAAGATCTTGATTAGAATTATTTAACAATGAATTGAAATTAAGATTGAAGAAAATTTTGTTAGATTATTAGTTTTGATTTTAAAAAAATAGGGGTACTCAGAAAATAAATTTGAGCCTTTGAATATTGATTAAAAAATTCTTAAAAATACATAAAGAAATAATAATGGTTTTTATTGACATAGAAAAGGCTTTAATAATATATACTGGAATATAATGTTCAGAATATTAATAAGTATGAAATCATCTACATAGGAAAAGGTATAATTGGAAGGAAAGATGATGGAGTTAAAATAAGATGTGTGATAAATCTTTGCTTTTCAATATTTATACTAAAGAAGCCACGAGAGAATTTAGTGATAATGTAAAAGATTTAAAAAAAATAGTAACCTTTTCATTACTATACACTTTGCAAATAAAATTTTAGTAGCAGAGAATGAATGCAATATGCAGATTATGTTAAGTGAAT
Source organism: Epiperipatus broadwayi (assembly GCA_028023455.1). Classification (NCBI taxonomy): domain Eukaryota; kingdom Metazoa; phylum Onychophora; class Udeonychophora; order Euonychophora; family Peripatidae; genus Epiperipatus; species Epiperipatus broadwayi. Next base: position 368,405 of record JAQFVV010006239.1, read on the forward strand.
TTGTTAAAAGAAGATGCAATGAAAGATTAACATGAAAAAGATAAAAGAAATGAAGTGTTCTAGAAAAGAAAATCAGATAGAGAAAATGTAAATAGAAAGAAAAATTAGAAGATATACAGCTTTTAAATATTTGAGAAACTTAATAGCATAGAAAAGAAATGGGAGAAATATTTGCACAAGTCAAAAGGTTTTTAACAAGATCACTGTTTACTTCTAAAAATATAACCCTTCATATTAAAAAATATATTTCAAAAGCTGCATTTGGAGAATGGCCTTATATGGGTCAGAGACATGGATATTGCTTGAATATGAAAAAGATAAAAGTATTGGCACTGCATGATGAAAGTACAATGAACCGTGTTGAGCTTGATTGAAAAGATAAAATATTTTGGAGTTCATTATTCAAAGAAGCAGTATAGTTAGCATTGTGCTGAGACATTTGCATGGTATAAATTATTGCTAAAGAGAATGATGGTGAGAAAGCTAACAAGAAGAAGTAAGATAGAATTTATGAATCCAGTTAAAGAGAAAATATTTTTTAGATTTGTAAAATATTGGATGATCAGGAGAAGGTGAAAAAACTATGTTGCCCATCAACTTATTGGTCAAGAAAAAAAAAAGAAAAATGCATAAACCCACAGTAAGAGACATTTAACAAAATTGATTAACTAAAGTGCAATTAAATATGCACACAATAAATAAATAGTTGTTCATTTACCACCAATGCAAGAAAAATTATGTAAAATATTTTGTTATATTTGACTATATAAGCATTTCCATAGTGTTTAAAGTACATAAAGATATAAACTCAGAGTGCTGTCAAAATTTGAAAAATATTTATCAAAATGCAAAAGCAGTGATTGTATTTATATGATAACATTAAAAACAACAGGAATACCCATATCTGTACAATTTTACAGAAAGTATTTTATGGATTAAAAGGGAAAACTAAGAAAATAAAATTAATTTTTATTTAAGTCATCTAAAGTTTTCTAAATAATGCTTCATAATTTCAGGAAATAACAAAAGTTATCAGTTGAAAAAAAGAAAATAGGACTAACAATAAATTCTAGACAATTTAATGCAAAAATAAAAATTGTTAGTAAAGAAGTAAAAAAAAATTAAGAACTACAAATAATTTAAGACAGACTACTAATACTGTTGGAAATAAATAGAAAAATTAATCATAGAATTAAATTTGCCTCATTGAAATGATATGCATATTTTATTAGTTTTTACTTATGATTCTGAATGTTGGAAGCTTAACAGAAGAGCAATACAAGATTTTAAGTCATACAATAAAGTATGGAGAGATGTATGTTGAAAATAACAAAAATACATTAAAAGCAAATATATAAATGAAAGAACAAACGGATAATACTGACATCTTTGAAAGAATTAAGAGGGTAAAATAGAGATAGGTTGGATGTATTGCTAGGAAAGAACTAATACATAAACAGTTGAAATTTTAAACCGAATCCTAAAAATTTGCAAAACATCTAGAAAAATCCCATATATGAAATGCATATAGGAATGTGCGCTAAAATGCGATAGTAGAGACCTCTACAGGTCTTAACCACAAGCTTATGTTTTGGAAGAAAAGAGGGGAACCTTCTTTACTTCAACCTACTTTCTATATAAATAGGTGAAGCTGAAGTGATTAGATCTGAGAGCGATAATTCAGAAAAACAATTAAATTTACAGAAAGTCTTTTTCATGCAATAGATTGATAATATGCCAAAGATCTAATCCTAGGAATACATTCTCAATTATATGCAATATATTCATAATATACACAAACATACAAGTAATAAATCCAGTTAATAAATCTGAAAATAAGCATGAAAACAAGCAATAAATAGATAGTCACCCATATCAATGAAAAAAAAAAAGAGAATGACAATTATTTTGATATGAATTTTGTTCTATGACTAGAAACTATTTCAGATGTCCCTAGAGATAAGAACAATGTCATATGATACAAATATAATTAAGACTATACATATATATTAATTCTAATATTCTTAAAGATAAATGATAATTTCATAGTATTATTTCTGGGAGCCTCCATGTAGTAAAAATATATAAGAGCTAAAATAGCCGACATTTCAGTACAAAAACAATTACTTTCCTCAGAGCTTTTCTTTCTTAAATCATAAGAATGTGTGTGGTGAGATTTAAATTCATTATTTTATCCCTTTATTATTTTCTCCTCATTCTCAAAGTCTGTTTGATTGAGAAGTTTAAAAAAAAAAATGTTCTTCTCCAATATATTTTTTCAAATATTGTTAATTTTCATCAATTCACACTTTTTATTTTTGCTCTTAGACATTTTTTTTTTTTGTTATTTGTTTAGGTTTAGGTTTTTATTCAGTCATTGTTTTTTTTTTTTTTTTTAAGTTTATGTGTAAGTTTCTATTTTATTTTTATAGTCATCCCCAATTATTAACATATAATACCCTTTTATTCCAGTGTTAATATACCTATCTGTTTCTCCCTAGTAATTTAATGGCTTTTATTACCTCCTTAAAAATAAAAAGATGTTTATACACATGTATATGTTGGAAAGAAACAAAAAAATGTTAATATGACAATTTGCTTATCAACTTATTGGTTAAGCTAATATATTACAAGGCTCCAATTGGCAGAGTGTCTTAAATAACTGGATGGTGTGGAAATTTGTAGCTCATCACTACAAACCCCTCCTTCTACAGGGTTAAAATTCTAACTTATGGATAGAATTTTATCACTAACATATAAGTATGTGTTCGTTTAATGCTGGATTGAGTTAGGTTTCAATGAAGGGTATAAGTATATATGTATAAGTATATATGTATTAAAAGCTATAATAAATGACTAAAATATGTATGTGTATTTCCTCTATCATAGTAATAATATTAATAGGTGTAAAACTAAATAAGATTATAATGTTTATAATGGGTATGTGCATAATGAAGAACTATAAAGCTGGTGATGGATATTGAAATAATGATGAGTTAGAGACCAGATTAAAATAACAAATTATATAAACATTTATTGATTGACAAATAAAAAAAAAAATGGTCATATTGTTCAATTTATCAGAATTTGTGTTTTATTAAAATTGATGTTATGGTTAGATAATTTAATGTGATTAAATGGCTGATGAATTGTATTTTTCTCTGTCAAAATGTGTTCTTCCTTTATAATTTATTCTATGATTAGTCTGACTAATGTATGGATATAAACAAAATACACATGGAATTTTATATATACCATGCCACTACAAAGGAATTTCATTTTTTAAGACATGAAAATGCATCATTATTTTTTTTAAAATGTAGTGTAAACTGTGTGAATATTATTTTTCTTTAAAACATTACCAATTTTAACAGCAAACACACATTGGGAAAAATCAACATTTTTCTTCTCATCATCATCCACTACAACTATTTTCAGAGGCAAAGACATTGTTAGATAAAACTAAAAGACTTTCTGATAACAATCATTTTCACCAAGATATCTATGCTATTAAAAATGCTTCTTCATAAGGATTATTAATAGGGCCTTTTTATATAATAATAAAAAAGATTTTGAAACTTCAAAAATTAAGATTGTTCTGCCATATATCAGGGAGTAACTGATAAAATTGGTAATGTTTTAAAGAAAAATAATATCCACATAATTTATACTACATTTAAAAAAATTAATGAAGTATATCGATAAAATTCCTTTGTAAGGTCACGATATATATGAAATTCCGTGTGGAATTTATTTACAATCATACATAGAACAAAACAATCATAGAATAAACATAAGAAAGGAAGAACACATTATGGCAGTTAGAGAAAAACTCAATTTGTCAGCCATTTGATCACACATTAAATTAACTAATCATGACATCAATTTTAATAAACATATTCTCTCAAAAATTGAACAATATGACCAGAAACTGCTAAGGAAATAGAGATTTTCATAAGATCTAAGAACATAAATGAAAAGTGTGAATTGAAGAAAATTAACAATATTTGGAAAAAAATTTTGGAGGATAAAATATTTTTAAAAACTTATCAACTAATAGAATTTGAGAATGTGGAGAAAATAACAAAGGAAAAAAAATAATGATTTTAAATCTCACTATACACAAAGAGGTTCTGAGAAAAGCACTTATTATTGTATTGAAACATCAGTTATTTAGCTATTATATATTTTTAGTACACAGAAGTTCCTGGAAATAATATTATGATTATATGTTGTACTGTTACAATATATAATCAAGATATTATTTCCAGGAGCTTGAGAGATCAGTACAGAACTATAAGTTCCTATATGTTCACCAAGCACTACACAATAAGCAATAATCATTCATCATCATGAATGATCAACAATAAAAATAAATCAACAATCAATCTTGTGACTGGATTTGAAATGGGTTCATTATAGACCAGGCTAATTATTTAACTCTTGCCAAACTTAAGGCAGATTATATAAAAAATAATTTGGATGCAGAGACTTAAGTGCTAATCCATAAAAATATAAGTTACAAAACATAATGCTAGGATACTAAAACATGCTGATCATCATCAATACTCTTGTCATATATTTCACAAAAATATTTTTTTCTTTTTCAATGGCCATCAGTATTTGTTCATCATCAGGCCCACAGTTGGGTAGCTATTTGTAATCTTAATTAAGCAGAATCATGCTTTGAAGACAATTTTCATCAAATATCTAAACAAATGTTGGTAATAGAAAAATATAACCTACATATAATGTAGGAGCATAAGATATTGTGAGAGAAATTTGAGGGTATGGTTTAATCATTATCAATCACCCTCAGCATCTTAAAGAATATATTTTAATGAATTAAATAAAGTATTAAATAAAATGGGGAGTTTTGATTTTATGCATATTTTCAGAAGTTAACAAAACCAGATAACTTTCTTGTTTACTACTATTACATATGTGTAATACAAATATATAGCTTGACCACTATTGGAATTCAAGTTAAATCTTGATTTTTATGCAAGTGAAAATACATCAACTGATTAAATGTATGCACCTGTGTCTTTTTTTGAGTGGATTTTTAATGCAATTTTGAAGTTATGTGATTCATGTTTCTTAATACCTTTTTATGGTTTTCTTTTATGCAATAAAGAAGTTCACATTTCATTTAAAATCAGGATTTTCCCATTTTATATACACACATTAAATTTTTCATGTGTTAAATGCCTATTGGAAAAAGGTTTGGCAATAAATTTAGATACCGTAGAAGATTTGAAAAAGATAATGAAACAAAAATGGAACTTGTTTGTTGCACAGCAAAAATGATTCGAGAAAGTCTTCAACTTTCTAATCAATTGGAAATCATTTTCTTATTAATCCAGTGAGAGCTAAATAGTTGTATGTCTGTGTTATGTTTGTGTATGTTTATATTTTATTTTATACACATATATGCATGAAGAAACTTTTAGACAGAAAAAAGTTACAAGTAAAAATATTTAAGAACTTTTAATTTCTACTTAAAAAAAATGTATCTTTAAAGGTTTTTAAATATTTTTACTTGTATATATATATAGTTGCATTCATGGAAGTGCATTCTCTAACAACTAGACATAGCAGTCTGGATATCACAAGCTTCATAAACAATTAGTAAAATCATCATCTCAATGTTTAATTACCGGTTACATTGTCTATAGAAAACCATTATCAGAGCATAAGACTGAAGTTGGTGCTAATTGTATTTCCTCTTGTGATGAATCTGACATCTTACCAGTTAACAAACGAACCCGCATATTGTCAAATAGTGATAATGATTAAAAATATGTATAAAAAATGTAAAATAAATTACACATAAAAACATATTGTTTTGAATAAAAGTAAGTAGTTGATAAAATAAGTACAAAAGTTTGTCTTATATCAATTTTTTTCCAATATTTGAAATTTTTTATTAGTCAGACTTTATTTCCTTATTTTTTTATGGGAATTTAAAGTAAGTTTTATCTTATTGCTTTGGTTTTATGTGAATTTTTGAATATTACAGAAATATCTAACATTTTTTAACTTAAGTCTATTTTTATATGATTTTTTTTTAATGCGGGTTTACTGTGAAACCTATCTACCACATAAAAAGGGACCCAGGTGTATATATCTTATATGAATCCTAAATAGTGCATCAACTTATACTTTTTTTATATGTCAAAACATCGGTCAGGAAGTGACCCACAACAACCATCTGCAAGCAACTGCTTGCTTGCAAGGTGTCTGTGCTGACCTCTTGGTTTATCTTACTATATGAAATAAATTAATTGCACACTGCTAGCTGAACATTTAAATATAGTAAAATGATTACATTCTAAAAAATAAATAAAATTCAGCAGCGTATGTTGTTTTATTCAGATTTTATATTTGTTTCACAAGTCAGGTAGTGCTGTGGAATTTTATATATTCTTTATGAAGTAATGATAAACATATATATTGTAACACTTCTGTTACATGGTACCCAATAACATAGTGTACACACACACATATATATATAAAGTTGAAAGGAAAAGTAGAAATAAACACAGATAAAAATTTTGTAAATATTTTTCTATATTTCCTGAAATAAAATAATCATAGTAAAAGATTAGAAAATTTTGAATTTAAAATAAAAGTTTATTATAAACATTTAAAAAGTCCTAAATAAATATTAATATTGTATTCAGATTTTGAAATTAAAAACAAGCATGTTAAACTGATAATTGTAAAGATTTATATTATCTATTTTGAAATCTTTTTAATTAATTGAACATCTTTATTATTAGAAATTTTTTTAAAGTAAAACCTTGATCATACTTTTGATAAAATTTCAAAGTTGTTTTTGAAAGGGTTAAACTTGTTTTAAATCAAGATAAAAAAAGTTTTAATTAGTGTTTTTGTCACCTCAGATGACTATATAAAGAGTTGATAAAAATAGTTGTTGGTTGGTTATTTGGTTGTAGTTAGTTGGATAATAGTTTTTTGTAAGAGTTGCTAGCAGAGTACTTCAAATCAGGACAGAAAACTACAATGAAAATATGCCTGCAAGGAGGGCAAGTCAAAAAGTTTCTCTATAGTTCATAATGGTGGAGTTTGAATTCACATGGAGAAATGGGGCAACTTCAAGTGTTTCATAGCTACAAATATATTCTAAAAGACAGTTTGCTTGCCTATCCAATCCTAGACAGAAAAGATCATGGCATTTACCTGAATTATACTTTTCCTAATATGACTATAAATCAATCTCACCAAGAGAATATCAGCTTGCTGAAGAAGTAATTATACAGATGCTGGTGTAACTATAGACAGAAGCATAGAGAAATGTTTGCGGTGAGTAGCATTATATATGAGAAAGAAATCTTAAATAAGTTCCTTTTAGTAATTCCTTAAAATATTTTATGGTACAAATAAATAATTTTGCTTAAGTTAAATGTCTAAAAATGAAGATTTAATTTATAGATGATTTTATATTTGTTTTTTTTTTCAAGAGAATAAGTGAAATTTATATACTTTCAACATAGAAATAACTGTGATATATATAAAACAACATTATTTTAAGTCATTTAAAATCTATATTTAAAAAAAAACTAAAACAAGTAAATAATTTTGCTTGAATTTGAATTAAAAAGAAAAGCTAAGAGTAAAGAATTAAGTCATGGACAATCCTAGTGAAAAAAACTCTTTTTAGATTAGAAAATGAAGGAAAAAAATTCTCATTTAAAATATGTTTAAAGATGTTATAACTAATCAATTAATCATTAAAGCAGTGAAATTTATATATTTTCCAACTGGAATTAATTATGAGATATTTTTATATTATTATTTTGATAAATTCAAATATGATAAAAAAATGAATTTCATTTATAAGTTAGTCAATTATATGTTTTATGTAAACCTATTGTGGTATTTTATCATTTAAAAGTAATAGCTAAAAATGTTTATAACAAGTCAAATACGTTCAGAAATTATACATGTATGTATGTGTGTATACATATATCAATGTGTGTCAAATAGACATATATATATTAATCATTTATTTTATTATTTTATGAAAATTCAAATATGTTCAGAAATTATTAGCCACATGTCTGCGTGCTAAATGTGTTTTAAGTAAACCTATTAGAACATATATGTGAACCACAATATAGTTTCTTGAATTTTGTATATTAATCAAGTAAATGCATACGTAAAATTTAAACATGCATACATAAAATTTAATCATTTTTTAAAATTTTATTAAATGTCAATTGAAATGCATTCATTTTATATTATTAAATGTGCATCTGTATGCATATATATGTGTGTGTTTTAAGTAAACACACTAAGACATATTGCAAAACAATATAATAACTTGAATTTTGTATTAATCATGTAAATCACAATGTGATCATTTTTTAAATTGTATATTACTTAAAATCAGAAGGCTTAATTGATGTGGGTATAGCCATATTCTGAAGACATTAGCTTCAATTTATTTTTTATTGTTATTAATAAACTTGGACTCAATTGTTAAAATTATTCCAGTGAACTTGATCCTAAATGATTTTTTGAATATTATATTTGCATCATCTCTTGAACACAATAACAGTAATAAAGCTTATGTTCTCTGAGCTAGATTCAAGCATGTCTGCTATATGGAAGGTAGATGTATATTAGTGTTTATGAACATCCAGTGATCATGATATTCCCATCAATCATCATCCTGGTTGGCACAAAGAGTATATTCTTTAAAGCCCATGTATATTTATTTTAGTTTAGTCTCTATTAAAAATTAAGTTTATAGTTGGCCAGTACATTAAAGATACTTAAGGGGCCAGAGCATTGATGATGATCAGCATGTTTTAATATCCTAGCATTGTTTTATAGCTGTATATTCTATGGATTAGCATTTAAGTTGGTGCATCCAACGTAATGGTTAAATAAACATCCCAAGTGGGCAAAGGTTCAATAGTTAGCTTAGTCTACAGTCAACCCATTTCTAATCTAGTTACAAGATTGACTGTTGATTTGTTTCGATTTTTGATCATTCATGATGATGAATGGTTATTTCTTTGGAGTATTACTAGTAATTACTTTTACTTATTGATAATGCTGGTGATGTATAGCTACTCTAAGGAGTTAACTAGGCTGATCTCTGATAGTTTTCAAAATCTCTCATGCTCTTTAATATAAAATTACTTATATATTTTGATACTAATCATGACTTTAATATCTATATTTCAATAGCTTTAATATCATACTTTATAAGATATATTATACTTTTTTACATTCAATTATCAGCCTTTCAACCTAATTGTGCATATGCTCTTATGAGTGTTAATAATAATAAATGAATACTTTCTCTCCAATACAAGATATAGTATTTATGCAGGAATAAAATGAATCCACTTATTCCTATGAGTCAATTGCTTATATGTGAGCAAATCTGAAGTACTGGCAAGGAAAGCACAAGGATGGAAGTCACTTTAAATTACTATATACGATGTCTGAATAAATGACGTCAGTGAAATTGTCTAGAATTTACTAAACGTCATTCTAACTGAAACTTAATCATATGTAAATAAGTATTTATTTTATATAGTATATGTTTACAATTGTATTACATTCAAATATCAGCCTTTCAAGCTAATTGTGCATACACTTTTGTGAGTGTTAATAATAATAAATGAATACTTTCCATCCTCGCGCTTTCCTTGCCAGTACTTCAGATTTGCTCATATATAAGCATTTGAGTTGTAGGAATAAGTGGATTCATTTTATTCCTGCATAAATACTATATCTTGTATTGGAGAGAAAGTATTCATTTATTATTATTAACACTCGCAAAAGCGTATGCACAATTACCTTGAAAGGCTGATATTTGTATGTAATACAATTGTAAACATACATTATATAAAATAAATGTTTATTATACTTTTTTGTAAATTTTATATTATATTTTGATTATGATGATGTTTTTCCATCATCCCAGGTTTATTCCATCTAACTACCATTACACCACCTTCACACTGTATATTCCCCAACCTGTTATAATATATATATATGTTGAAACGAAGATTTTCATGGGTTGCATATATAAAATACATATTTTGCGGGTTCATCCATGTTAAAAAATTTTAAATATTAATATTCCGATGTTTCGACTTGATCACACAAGTCATCCACTCAGTGATAAAAGGTAGAAAGATGGTTGTAGAGGCACTACAAACACTGATTTGAATAAATGTTAAAGTTCCACCAATAGCAAAAATGTTAAATTTAAGAAAGTTTTTTTTTTAAAAAAATCTTTCCAAATATGAGGAAGTTTGCATGTATCATCTCGCTTATTGATACAATCTGGCTTTTTAAGTATCTCAATGGCTTCTCTAATTTTGCACTGGTAGAGATTATCACATCTGGATATGATCCTGGTACTAGAAAAATCAATTTTATGACCTGAATCTATAGTATGGATTGAGAGTGCTGATGATGATGAATGTTGTTTAACTGCATTAGCATGCTCATTTCTCCTAACACTGATGTGACAATTACTCATACCTATGTAAGAAGCTTTACAATTTTTACATGAGATTTGATAAACACCATGAGATTCAAGAGGGATTGAATCCTTAGGCTTGGTTATTATATTGCTGATCTTTTGATGAGTAGAAAATGCTGTATCTATATTATAGCATTTTAATATATGTCCAATACTATCTGTAATTCCTTTTACATATGGAACACAAATCCTAATAGCTGATTTATTATCTTTTTGTTTCCTATTTTGTCCATTTTGGGCTTGAAATAAGGCGATATATATATATGTTATTTAAAAATAAAACTTTTTGTCTGATAGGTTACCATTGATATGAGAGAGGGCATTATTTTCAAAGTTGTTAAAATGCCTTCAATAAATCTAATGTTAAAAAGTAGTATTAAGAAATGCATGTTTTGAGTTTATTTCTCATAAATATTATTGCATAAACTAAGTACTATATATGTAACAATCATTGTTTATTTAAGAGGTTATTAAAATTAGTAGAATTTATATTAACTGTTATTTGAAACTGTGAACTGGTTGAATAAAGACTTTATGAAGATCACTGCTAATATAAAGTTTCATTCCTGTATCAATGATTGATCTACTATCCATGTAATAGTAAGTTTTAATCAATAATTTTTTTGTGTGCGATAGATTAATATAGATAAGGTGTTATTTACAAGATTGTTAAACCGCACCTAGTAAATCTGACTTACAAATTATTTTTATGGTTTGTACATGTGAATTTTAAAGCAATTATTTATATTTACTTATGGGATTATTAAAATTATTAGAATATATTTAATAATTTTATGTATTTGATAAAATCTTCTGGTACCGTTTATATTAAATTTAATTAAATGATTAAATAAGACATCCATCCATTTTAAGCAGACCAATGTATATATATCATTTTCAATTACTAATGATCCATTGCAGGATGTTTTTTTTTATCTTTACCTTTCTTCTTCACATTATACTAACGAACTTTCTTATCATTTATCTATCTCAAATGTGCTCTCTTTCAAGGTTTTCTATTATATTTTGAGATCCGATTTAAAATTTCAACTATGCATCTATTATCACCTAGTCTAGAAGTAGGTCCAAAATCAGTTCCATTTCTGCCTCTTAATTCTTTCAATGATTGTAGTATTATCTGTTTTTTTTCTCACCCAGGTATTTTATTTTCTATTTTTTTCATTATTACTATTAACATACATCGTCCATATTTCATTGAGTAGTTTAAAGTCTCAGTACTGATTTTATGAAAAATGACCAAATCTCTACATTCATAAGTAAGAACTAATAAAACATATTTATTAAAATCTTCCTTATTAAACATACAGACATTTTGCCTTTTAATACTAAATTATTTATCTAAAAACAATCCATCCAAATTTAATTATATGTTTAATTTCATCCCTTATGTAATTCTAATAAAGTATTTGTAGTCATTAACTTCTTTTAATTCATGACTATCAGTATTTACTTTCTTCTGAAAAAATACATTGAACATTATTTTACTCTATTTAACACTTATTTTTTATTTTTATCTGACAATTCTTGTAACATTTCCCCGTCAATCTGAAGCAGTCCAGGTGACTTAAAAATATTCATTTATTTTTATTTTCTTAGCTTCTTATCTTAAATCCATTTTTTTATTTTATAAAACTACTTAAAAAAATTCTGGAAATGTAAAATCACTTTATTCGTATTACTATTTTCAGTATCACTGATGCAATCTAATACTGCCATTGCATTTAGATAAATATTCTTCAAAATATATCTATCCTTGGTCTATATCTTGATGATCTAAAGCTCTAATCATTGTAGAAATGCTTATATAAACAAATGCCTTTCATAAATTAAAAATTCAAAGCATAATAGCATCACACCTTCATTGTCCTTTTAAAAACTTATCTCAGTAATTGTATATGATCCATTGTGTTAAAATCTCTTTTAAACAGAGCTTAGTCTTCTGGTTAGTTAGTATCCAAAATTTTCTAAAGATGTATTGCAAGTATTTTGGCAAAACTTTTGTATAGAACTGATAAAAGACCGATAGATCTAGAATTTCTGATATTTTAAACAGATGATACTATTGCATTCTTACAATTATTTGGAACATCTTTATTATTTAGACATTTGGGATATACCTTTACAAACACATTTTTTTATTCCTTCATTTGCTTTCATCATTTCCAAAACTTTCCCCTTCATACATTTAATTGCATATCTAACCTCTTCATTTAAAATACTTGGCAATTCAGAATAAGAAGTAATTCTAAGTGATACTTTATTTTCTTTATTGCTAGATATTTTTTTATAGAAATCTTTAACACATGTTATGATATCTCTCTTTTTCGTAATGCTTTCATTTTTTTTCTTACTGCAGAAATAACTTTCCTTCCAATAACAAAATGGTGTTTTACACTTCTAGGACTTTTATTCTCTTTTTAAAACTTTCCTTGCCAATTCACAATTACATTTTCCAATATTTTTATTAATTCTTTTTTGTACCATTTTATAAAATTCTAAATATTTAATTCCTCTTGATGAACCATTTTTAAAATGTTCATATTTCTTCTTTTCTTTATGTATTTTCTTATCTAAATAGAAAATTTATTGGAAATCGCTGATCTTTTGTACTAGCTATCTTTATTACTGTTCTTAATAGAGTATTAATTATCTTTTTATAGATTTCAATCAAATCTGAAACAACTTCAAAATCATAATATTTTTAAATGATTTTCAAGTTTTAATTTAAATCCAATGAAATATTTTTGTAGATATATCAATTGTACTTGTTTTTCTTTCTTAGTAATTTTTGCACTGTCTCACATTCTACTTCTCATTAATCAATGATCACTTTTTATGATGAACCCATTATGGACATTACAGTCTTGAAATACATGCTGTTTGTTAATCAAAATGTAATCTAATCCTACTGTGACTCTCTCATATTTCATCTTTCATTGTTTACCAATTGTAGCATTAAAAGTTCTCATGATAATTTTAAAATGTTGTTTGGTCTAATCAAAAGCATTTTATACATTCATATTAAAATCCTATATTTGTTTACAGCAATGAGAACTTAATTTGGGACACATTTTTTATTAATTTGAATAACTAATCTTTCTAGTCTGTCTGATAATATATATACATCCAAATAAACATGCATAAAATAATATCAGATTTGATTGCCAATTTCAAACCCTGGATTTAATTCTGGGTAAAATTAATAGCTTAAAATGTTTCTTTCGGGCAGCTATTCCATAACCAGATATTCAAACAATACTAGTTAGTAAATGGGTATTTAGCTAAAAGATAAAACAAATATAAAAAACTGTTCAAATCCTTATCACAAAAAAATTGGCAAGTCTAGTGCATACTATCTTCTCCTTTACTATTCTTCTACGAGAGATTGTAGTAAAAACTTTGGTGCTACATTGGGTTAATAAAAGGCTATTTTACCTTACCTTACCTTGCTATGCATTTACATGGATATTAAAATATGCAAATGTAAACACAACCTGATAGCTAGAAAATGTAAACAACTAAACTGATAAATTCATTATGTATTCTCATTGCATTTATGTAATGATTAAAAGAATACAATGAATACTAATTGATGATTTGACAGATGATCACATGGAAAGAATAATTATCAGAAGCTATGCAACTTTTTTTGTGAGATCTCTAATGATTGAAAAGTTAGTGAGTAAACTTTGATAGTGATAAGGGATAATAGATTTTCAGTTATTTAATTTCAGGTAACCATGCAATAAATTTTGTTCTTTCTCAATTCTGATGTAAAATTCAGTTATTATAATTTTTTTTTTTGACATTAATATTAAGTCCGAAGGCTGCATAGATAATCTGGTCTTCAGTGGAGACTTAAGTGAGGAAATGAATGGATAACAACCTTAAAATATGTTGTTTTATATCCAGTTTGGGGGCATTTAATTTTATACACAGTGTTAGGGGCCAGTTCAGGTTCGAATCTATCCTTGGAATTATTACTTAGTCTATAGATTGAGAGAAGGACAGTCCGGAAACTCAGTCAAAATAATGGTGTTATTGCAGGAAGATATGGCAGGACTAGCCAAGGTCTATCAGCATTGGGAGGGGGATTGAATTTAGTTTGTGACAGAATTGTTTGATTCTTCTTGTTAGGTAGTTGAATTTAAATCCAGGGGAGGTTATCTTTTAGGTATTGTTCTATATTTTCTTTGTGAGAAAAGTTGTGTTTGCATAATAGGTGATTGTGATATAGGAAAGAAAATAGACCAGCAAATTTAAGAGAGTAGAGGTAGGTTGATTTGTGGTATGTGAATCTGTGAACTTCAAGAGGTTTGATGTGCATTGACTATTCTAGATAAAATGTGTTTCTTTGTAGGATGTCTAAGTACTTCAGACTTTGAAGTGAGTCTTCCCATTCAATGGTTAAGTGTAAGGCCAAATGTGCCTGGAGGTTTGCTTTAATATTGTGAATTGAGGGCTCTGGTCGAGCTATAAAAACATCATCAACATAGTGCATGTAAATGAAGTTGGGAGTGTGTAATAAATGTATTGGAAGGATCAGGTCTTCAAAATGATTTAATTATAAAATGGATAAGATGCCACTGAAGGGCAGATACATGAGCCATTCATTGGTCATGTGACTATAATATTGTTATCAAGCCATGTGAGAAACTCGAAAATGTTTCAGCTCTTACAGGAGAGTAATCATATTTTGTGAGTTCAGCTCTAATGATGTTTATTGAATGTTTCCTATTAAGTGAACTGTAAAGTTTGGTCATATCTAAGGAAGCTATTTTAAATGTGGGATCAAGTTTAGCATTTGTGATATATTTGATGAAGTTAAATGATGACTTAATGTATGTGCTGAAACCAAGTTGATCAGTCAACCAGTGGTTGATCATTTTGGCAGTGTTAAAATAATGTATGCCTCCAAAGTCCAGAATGAGTCTCAGTGGTATGTTAGGCTTATGCAGCTTGGCATTGGTGAACATTCACAGGGAGATGTCTGTAGATAGATATATTTTATAGTACTTGCTCGGTGAAGCCTTGTTGCAATATTTACATAATAATTTGCTGACAAACTTATCTTTATTATGCTTTGTTATAAATGGGAATTGGGTTGAATTTTAGATTATTTGAAGCTGCATTTTGTTGGTAAACTAAGTTTTATTCATGAGAAGAATCTGTTGCCTTTGTCTCCTTTTAAGCAGATGGTGGCATTTTCTGAGAGAAAATGTTTGATGGTATTAATGAATAACCTCCAGTGATAGTTTACAGCTCCAAAAGCTTTATGACAGACATCTTTAACTATATTTATTATTAAATTGACTTTGTTGGTTTTACTTGTAAGGCCTGCCTCTACATCGGCTATTAATTCCATTATTAATTGATTCCAATGGCTACCAGCATATCTCAGTCCATATTCAAGGACAGTTTTAACCAAAGGGGAAGGAATTTGATTGGTGAAGTTGACCAATGCAGTTTTATTTTTATTATCTGTGATAGAAATAATTTTACATATGCAACATGTACAAATTCCCAATACAAATTGGCTCTATTCTCCTCTTCAAGTTCTTCCTTACGTTCAATATTTATAAATGATTATATCTCTGGGTATCTGTAAATGGAGATCAAACAGGTCATTAATTATCAGAGTGAATGGATTTAAACCAAGATTCATTTATTTTAGGATGCCAAAGAATAAGGAATATTTCATTCAGACAGATGGAGAACAACTTCCGATTTATGTTTGTTTTAACAAAAAATTATTCATTATTTTCTGCTAAATTATTGATATTGGATCATTTCCACCATAATCAACCAAAACTAAATTTAATCAATCTTGGAATTTACATTCCTATAGTTAAACATCAGCATATTCTAAGATGGAATTTAAAGAAAGCTAACTACAAACTAATATACTTAATATCTTGCTATGATAGGTTTAAAAAAAAAATCACAATAATAGCTATTAAAGAATTCATTTCTTATTTATATTAAAAGCAATTCAATCCTAATTGAATCAACAACGCTCTTTATAATCCATTTTTGTCTATTAAAAATCTGGACATTGCAAACAAATTTAGAAAATCATTGAATGATGCCAGAAAATAAAACTGAAAAGATACCATGGAGAAAACTTTTCATGTTGTATTCATAAGACTTCATCACTGTAGAGTAAAATTGTAAGCCAATCTTTCACAATGTTTTCTCAATATCAATCTTATAACACTTTTAGATGCTAATGAACTTGAACTTATCCTGGACTTTTTAAATGAGAAAAGACCCCAAAAAGCATAGCGTACAACTCCTAACACCAAATTACGATAAGCAAAACTATTCAGTAACATCATTCATATAAAAACTATTCCAAACATTTGTATTAAAAGCAAATGTATAGCAACCTTAAAACTAAATTATCATTCTATATCATTATTATGCATTGTTGTCATACTTTATATTTATAAAAGTTTTGCAAATAGTTGAGTCATTTAACCATAGAACAAGCTAGACTTAGGCAAAAAAAGAGCTGCTATTAATGAGTTAATCTTAAACCACTTAACATTTAAAAACGTTTTCAAAATAAAATTGATGCCATCTTTATTGATTTAACTTCAACTTATGATTTTATTTGCAGAACTTTTAGAAGTTTCTAAAATTCTTAAATTCAAGAAAACTTAATTTATTTTGCTTTCCTATAGAAAAATTCAAGTGACACAATACTAATGTTAGTAGATAAACAATTTTATAGAATGGTCTACCTCAAGATTTAGTTTTCTCATCTACTTTATTCATAATTTCATCAGTGATTTTCCAGAAACAAAATGCAAAATTAATTTATGTTGATGGCATTATTTTAATTTTTTAAAAGAAGCCTTTCCTTTAAATAGAAAAATATCTTAATAAAAATATAGAATACCTCATTTTTTTCTCTAAATAACAGGAATATATCTATAATATGAATGTTCAATAACAGACTGACTATACAATCTTACCCCATGCTATTTAGATGTAACCATAGATCATAATTTATTTTTTTCCCATTTATTTAAAACTAGATCAAAATTAATTGCTAGAAATAATCTCTTTAGGAAATTGGCTGGTAATTCTTTGAGCTATATTGCGAATGCTATATGAATAACTTCCTTAGCACTAGCATATTTAATTGGACTTTGGAAAAATAAGTTCATACACTAAGCTTGTGGGTCCTCAATTAATTATTATTATGAGAAATATCACTATCATACTAAAGTCTATTCCTTTGTAATAGTTTCCTGTTTTTCTCACATTTTCTCCATCAGATATCAAAAGAGAAATTAGCTCACAGAAAATCTTAAAAGATTGTACTTGCTAACAATTCAAGATATAGCTTTACTACCTTAGGCTCATTTTAAATCAAGAGCCTTTTTAGAATGTTCAATCAAGAAGGTACAATTGAAGAATTATGGCTTAAAAAATATAATTCTTATAAGGTTCCAACCAAATTTCTTTACCTAGATCCAATAATAAAGTCAGATAGATTTCATCTTCATATGTCCAATTGAAGTCATCAATAGATTCAGTACAATCCATGGTCATTGTACTTATTTGCTTCATAAATAGAATTTAGCAGCCACTAATCCAAATAGATAGGGAATACAATGGCAGAATTGAAGATCTTAATAAAGTCATTGGTGAATTGTGATATTTTGTTAACAATTAATTATCAGATTTTTATAATGCTGAAATGTTTTTAGTCATATTGACATATACCAGACCTCTTCTAATTATGTACTATTTAATTCCAAAAAGATCTTCTTTTTGCTTGCTGTGTGTTGAGTCTTGTTAATCTCAATGGTAAATGTTGTTGTTATGTATCACTCAAACAGCTAGTAATGTATTAAATGCTTAATGTTTAGAGTCAATCTTAATTTTAAATTATGATGATAAATAGAACAGATTAAATGAACAATCAGAAGCTGAATAAATTATCTAATCAGAAGGCTCTTTATTTTTTATTCTTATTCAATGAGATCAGTTCTTAGGTCATAGAAAAATTATAGATTTTTTTTTTTTCAAGTAAATAAAGAAAGATAGTAAAAATAGTAGGACAATTGTCCTCTCATGATTAAGGGAAACAAATATTTGTCATTTTAATGCTATAAATTTTAGACATATAGATTAAACCTTTCTGCCATTTAAGATCTTCTCATTTGGATAACTAATCTATTATTACCTTAAATGAATATACTATTCTCAATAAATGTTTACAATTATTACAACAAATTTCCAAACACCAAGTTTAAACAAAATAATACAAAAGCAGAGATTATCAGATGTATATAAAAATCCCTGTCCTTAGTATTTGAATTCCAACCTCAGACTAGTTTCTGACTTTTGTCTTTATTAATGAAACCTGGGATTCAAAGTTGGAAGACTACATATATTAACTCCTCTTTAACTTCTGATTTTTATTTCTTAATTAAAAACTTAAAATTCAAACCAACTTAATATTTTAAAACCAAGTCAACCCAATTGCACAATTATATAGATTTGAAATTAATTCATTAACTACATATTTAATTCTTAATTAAATATTAACATATTAATCATTAGCTAAGGGCCTTTTAATTACTTTGTCATTATTATTGTCAATCATTATCAATTTTTTTAGTTTGAAAGTACAATTTCTTTAATTTCTAGCTTCTTTCTATATCATTCCCACAAAAAACTTTCTTATTATCCTTTTCATATACTGTATTTTTCTAGGGTTTCTTATGTTTCGAATTCTATTGATAATTCTAGTTATTCATTTATTTTCATTTTTTATTGCAACATTACTAACTAAATTCCATTTCAACTTATTAATTTTTTCAATATATCCCTGAGAAATGTGTTTTTTCCCCAGTGTATTTCATTTTTGATTCCTCCTTCTTAATACTAACATTAGATTTTCTTTTATCATTATTGTGTTATATTTTAAAGTCTGATGTTATCTGCATTTGGGTCAACATTGTTTGAACTGAATATTTTTTTTTGTAGATAAAATAGCTGAAACATTTGATATTATGTCTTCACTATATAATGAAACAATGTATGAATTATTCTTATATTGAGCAATGTAAATTAAAGGGGTATAGCAGCTTATATACTAATATTAAGTGAAAATTTAATACTGTTGCAATCTGTATCAGGATTTGACAGAATCATTGATTGTTGGACCTTCGTCTGATGCTAACTGGAAACCTCATTCTGATTGAATGTTGTCTAAATATAACCATTAAATTTTTTCAACAGTCTACTTGAAAATAAAATTTGGGATTATGACTTTACTATCACAACACAGGTATAGCTTATCTTTTTAGAGTAGCTATAAATAGTATATTATGGAAACAATTAAAGATTGGGCATATAAAATGACAGCAACTGAAGAATCTGTTCTACTTAGTATCATTGTGTAAACATTAACATAAAAATTACATTACTTAATTTTTATCTAAAGAAAAAAAAAACATCCACTAAAGCTCAAACCATTATTTTTTAATTCACATGAAAATTGTAAAAAATTTCTTTTCCTCCCAAATGATGTGATATTTTTCAATATATCTGAAAATATATGTGGATCAAATTTTACCTAAAAATGAATTATTTTATCAAAAATGTTAAGATTTGGATCATTTAATACAAAAAAAGAATCCTTTAACTGGGTGGAGATATATGCAATCATTGAGTTTCTAAATAAGCAATTCAAATGGAAAGAGACAAATAGAGATTCCATTTTACTTTTATCTATTGAATGATTTAATAAAAATATTAAAACTTATGGAATGAAATCATGTTTAAATGTTTTTCATCAATAATTATTGGCACAAGTAAATATGTGAAAATTAATTTATCTACATTACTATGAATATTTTGAACACTGGAAATATTAAAAATTTGTGAAGAATTTATGACATGTCTGTTTGTGAAAGAGCAAAATAGAAAAGCATTATGTTATCATTAAAAAAATATTGAAATCATAATATTTGTCATTATACCCCAAATTTATATTACCTCAGTAATAAATTTTTCATGATCAATATGAGCTACTCAATTTCTTGGAAAACATTTTTCTTCTTAATGAAGTTAGTTTCAGTATTGGCAAATATCATATTAATAATTGTTGTTAAAGAAAAAGCTTTCATTAACATTGTTTTGTAATTTGAGAAATTTTGGATCATTGATCTTGTCTAGCATAATTTGGTGCAATGATAAAATGGATGACTGTAGGGCCCAAGGTCCAGGGATCATGACCCAGCTTTGTCATTTTTGGCCCTTGAACTATCTAAAAACTCCTGAACAATAAACTACTTTATTATTTTTGTTAATAATATTATTAATATAACTGTATATTTTTATTACCAAATTTGCAGTTGATTCTGATAAAAATATCCGTAGTTAAGTCTCTTATTCATACTTGTTTCATTAGATTTAACAGTATCAGATTCCATATAGTGAAACTTTATAACTTTGTTCTAAATGTTTTGTTGATATATGGATCTTTATTTTTAAAATATTACATACCTTTAACATGAAAATAGTTTCCAAAATAAGTTTTAAAGATATTTTATTAATGACTTAAAATAAAAGCACTTTGTATTATTTTTTTCCCAGAGAACAAAAATATATAAGTTTACACTAAATAAAGTTGATGTCATCTACATTACTATATATAATAAAAGATAAAATAGCTTTACTATGTACAGAAAAAAAAATTCTCTAGCATTAGCCAGCTGAATAAATTGCAATTTGATGAGAATTTTGGCAATATTCCATGTTTGTTTTACTTTCTATATAGAACAGCTAAATATCTTATTTACCTAAACAACTGAATCTTTTGATTGTCTGTGTGACATTATTGGAAAATAATCCTTAGCTTATTAAAAAATTCTCAGGTTATTTAAAAAAATTTCCAAGTTTACTTATATGGGTAGGATTTGAAATATGGGAATTCTTCATATACCTGGAGCTTAATTGTAAATGTAGAGGATTTAAACATAGACTTTTTATTAAAGAACGAAGATTTGCTATCTTAATATAAACTAAGCACTGATTATATATATATGTTTATGGGAGATGATAATATAGACCAACTGATGAGTTCTGGATTAGCACAAAATATGTATATTGGTGATTATTTATATTTTCTATATGTGTGTGGTCATATGTATCAGTAGTATGAGATAGTGTGGATAGTTAAGGGTGTTTTAAAAATGTGTTCAAATCCCCTATATTTATGTGGATAGATACATTAAATATTACACCATGAGGTTTGTCTCTACTTTATACACAATACTATAGAAATAATGCTGAGACAAAATTTGAATTTACCTGAATTAATATATACTGATAAATACAAAAATAAATGTTTTTTGAAATTTAATAAACCACTGTTTTCAAGACATTGATTCAGGTTATATTATAGCATTACTTTCCTGAATGAAACTGGCTAATTCTATCATAAGTAATATTATTGTAATGTTTATATTAATTGGCATACTAGAAGATAGTAAATTTACATTTAAAAACTGATAAACCTAAAAATAAAAAGTGATTTTTCTTACTTTAACAAAAGAGTTTAGTTTCAGATTGTTCATTTCAATGTTTGGCATTGTGTTACCTGGGATTTCCTACATTATATTTTTGTGAAGTTTTAATTATTTGATATCATTAAGAGGAAAAATTAAATATCAAAAAATCTAACTGTGAGATCAATAAATCTAAAATATGAAAAATGGTTCTCTTACTTTAACAGGAAAGTTTAGTTTTATACTGTTAATTCAATGATTGATACATATTTGTGTTTTTTTATATAAAAAGGCATTGAAAATCTTAGATTAGAGATTTATAATCTTATTTCTCACCGAAAAATGATAATAAAAAGGATCTTAATTTAATGTGACGATAGTATGAGAAATTCTTAGTTTCCAGAAATATATAGTAACATTACATTATAAACTTAAAAGATTATATCTTGGAAAAATATTGTAATTTTCTTTTTTAAAAAAAGTCATTAAGAGCCAAGTCTACTGACTGAAATCATTTTCAAATAGATAAGCTGACCATTTATATTAGGCATTATATTTTTCCATCTTACTTAATTCTGAAAAGCAAGAAGTTCTTATGCATTTTGAGAAGAACTCATATACAATTTTACCTCAATTATCTATGAATGATTTTTCATTTCATTTTACATGTTAGCTAAAATGAATAATGCCTTCACATAGAACTATCTCTTAAAATTCTAAAGATAGAAATATGGATCAGGAGCCATTACTACTCAAAGGTGAAGGTTGCATTTATGAGTCTACTAAAATAAATAATTACTAAGCCATTACCAGTTGTTTTAAATTTTCAACATAATAGCTTAATTGTATAATAAGTATAAAAAATAGTTTCTGCAATATAGAACTTTACATCTGTAAAGGCAAAAACTAATATAAGAATATGTTTGGCAGTACCACAGGCATTCATTGATTACATATGCTTACACAAAAGGCTCTACAGTAGAGTGATGCAAGATGAAATGAAGATGCCAAATAAGGACCAAGAAAATAGATGAACATAAAAAATGACTTAAAAATGAAAATAGAAGAATGGGAAACCAATTTAAAAGATAAAAGAAAATGAAGAGAAAAAAATGTTTGTTGTTAAAACTATATGAAATCCATTGTGCTAAAGAAAGAAGATCATAAATATTTTAATTTCACTTCCCAAGTCGTTCATCAATTGATAAATTATTCCAATAATTTTTTAAGCATCCATCATTTTTTTGATAGCTAAAATAAAGTAAATCATATGTGCAGCAACCTTAGATGCATGATATATTCTTCATTAGAGTTAAAATTATATTACAATTATTAATCATCTTATTCTCATTCTTATTGACCAATCAATATTTAATACTTAAAATTCTGAGATTGCTTGAAAAATTTCTCTACCCTGGGCTTAAATCCCGATTATAAGTACAGTAAACACATGCATTAACCATTACATTATAACTACCAATTGTTAAACAATAAATGTGAACATCACAAACTGGTAAAAGTTATGTTATAATACTGTACACATCCTTTGGATTAGCATGTACCTATAACATGTACTGCAATATTTATAGATATCACTTTTCCAAAAAATATTTTCTCTAGCTGTTTTCTCCCCCACCACATAAGTTATTGACAAAATAAATAAAAGGATGCAAATAATTCATACCAGTAATGCCTCAATACTAAGACTAATATAACTCTTTTGCTAGACGGCCTTCAAAAAATTTTTCTGTTGTTGAAGTTAGTAAATAAAATATCTTTTTCATTACGTAATAACATACTGAATCTAACTATTAACATAAATCTCTGTTGTTTAGGAAAATTCAGTTTAGCACCTCATAAATCTCTATTTTATTTGACAATTACATATAAAATATCAGCTCAATAAATTATTTGTTTTATTAAAAAAAATTAAACGAAAAGGAAGCACAATATAAATAATTTTTTAAATATTTATAAACTTACGTATTTTTATCAGTAGGAAAAATTTCTAAGCAATAGCCCGCAGCATATTTTGAAAGAAGAGCATCTTGCCTTCTTTCCTTCTGACTAGGAATAAGAGGATGAGGAAGGCGTCGCAACTTCATTAATTCTAAAATAGAGTAATTAAAATAGATCACTATCACATTTTAATAATAATAATAAATTATTTACTGCTCGGGAGTTCATATGAAATTCAAGCACCGGAAGTGATAAATCCAGAGCTATGATTCATGCATCTTAAGCTCCCAGTCACAAATTCTCGCAATTCCAATAAAAAAAATCGTTTTCATTCTAATTTTTCGCAGATATCTCCTCAAAAGCTGATATGTAACTCAAAAAAATACAATCAGTTATCTTCCCAATACATGACCAAGTTTTCATCAGAATCAAAATGGCACATGAAATGTTAGTGATGATGATTAATAGAAAAAACTATAATAATAATGCTTAAAAAATATCTGCAAGAAAAAATAATATTCCAATAATAAATAATTAATTTCTATAAAATAAGACAAAGGCCAAAATTTGTTGGCAATCATCATAATGCACCAGTTATAATACACTATCATATACCTTCTCATATTAAAAGTGGTATCTTTATAAGGACAATGAAATATATTGAGGTCCAGTTTATAATTTCAATTGTTATATCTTTAAGCAATACTGTATTTCCATCCCAATTTTCATTTCAGTCTTTTAATTCTTTTGATATTGACAGCAAAAATAACTGGATGGTTTATTATTCTCGAGTTTATAAGAATTTTAAAATCAGAAGTAACAAAACTGACTGCAATCTACAAATCTTGAGCTCCACAGCCTGCAACTTCACTACTCCATTCAACCACAGGGAGAAATGATGCTAATAAATACCTGAATATATTCACACATACTTATTTTGGTTATGATCCATGCTTGTCACTCAACATAATTTCCTGCATATATTATAGCTATTGTATGCCTTTTGTGTTTACAACTCAGATATTTAAGTAACACCAATAAAATATTAATCTATTTCTATCAAATGCAAATTAATTCTAGAGATTTCATTTATTATGCTTCTATCTGTGTTAGTTCATAGATATTTTATAATTCACTACTTTTTAATAAAATCAATTGAAAATATTTTGGATTTTTTAAAAATATCTTTAAGCCTTCTTGATTTCGTATATCAGTTCTTATAAGACTTTTCTAAGGCTCTGAAGTATTATTTGTGAAAATAACCACACCAATTGCAAAATAAAGACATTTTAACTAAACCTCTGTTTTTGTAATCTGAAAAATACTTTCTATAAAACTATTGTAAAAAATTTTGACGAAAAAGAATCCAACCAAACATTCTTATAAATGTTGATAGTTTTAGTGTCACCTTATAACCTGCTGCTCATAGCAAAAAAAGTTTCTGCTCGTATAATTTTTTTTATAATGTAAAAACCAATTTATATTTATTTGTCCTTTCCATACTTGGGTGTAATTTACTATGCAACAATTGCTTTTAAATCCAGCTTGTTTGTTTTTTGTTTATTTGACTTTAACACTATTAAGATAAAATGCTTATAAGTCTTTAATTTCTAATGCTCTTTTTTCTGTATTTATATCATTTTGGCACTTAATATTATATATATATCATCAATTTTGTCTAGTTCCCCTTGCTTCTTATAGATGCTTCTTATAAAATATCTATAAAATTTATATTTTTTTCTAATGTTCTTCCATTCTTTGTTGATTTTAATTGCATTTATAGTGTGGCATTGTATAAATTATTTTGTTTTCTGTCTTTTATTACTATATAGGTCTTAGCATAATCCTTCAACACACTTTATAAAAATAATTCTGTTTTTATTAAATGCCATATTTTATTTTTATTCCTGTCATAAGTTTTCTTATAATACAACATGCTATTTTATTAACTGAGAGTTATATTTTTTCAATAACTTTTTCTAAATTGTAAATTATCAAAATAATAAACTCTTATGAATTGAAATGTATCTTAAGGCTAGTGGAGTCTTTGTCTTCTCAGTATCTACAGCAGTATTTTGAAATACAAAAATAAAAGTATTATTTTATGATTATATGACTTCATCTAGTTATGGATTCATTCTAAATCTCCAAAGGAATAGTTGAAGTTTAATATTATGTTAAGGAAACTTAATTAAATACTTGATAGTAAATATTAAAAGTAAATGACTAGATAAAAATAGTGAATATAAATTTAAATAAGATATCCTAATAGTTTGATTATTAATGATTATGCATGATTATGGAAATAAAGAGAAATGAATTAAATGGAATGATTTTAAAATATAATGCATGACGGTCATTATCAAATTGAATGGTTTAAACTCATTAGGTTTAAGTATATGAAAAAAGATTAAATGATTGATTACATTTATTGCTTAAAAATAAATTTTTCAAGATAAAGTGAATAAAATATAAGGTACTAGTCTTATAGCTAAAGACGACGCTCTATGGTGCCGTTTTCGTGCTAAAACACCTTAAAATGCTGTTTCCGTGGCCGACACGTTTGAACCCGCGTTTTCTGTAATACAACTTTTTTGTTGTGCTACATATTGCAGGCCACTATGTCGCATCGCAGTACAGCATGTATGTCGCATCGCAGCAAATACATTTTCCGAATTTGCACAGTTTATAAAATAGTTACGGCTTGGTGAGAGGGTGTGTTTTTTTGAATTGGCTGGAAATGTTGTTTTCATTGGATTTTTTTTATTTTAAAGTTTTGAAATGTTCAGATTTTGTAAAGTAATAATTATCAGACTTTTTACATCGTACTGTATTGAAATTTTAATTGGTAAAATGTTGACAAGATATATATGTAAAGTGAGTTGGAATTAGGTAACGCGTCAAGTAACGTACTGTTCATAACATTCCACGAGACAAACAAGATTCTACCATGTGTATATTTTTGAAGTAAAAAAGAATGGTAACACAAAACTATCCAGTAAGAAAAGTACAATTTTGCATGGTTGTTTTTTATAAATTTTCATAAAAAGCATATATTACATTCATATCGGCCTTTCAAGCCAATTGTGTAAACGCTTTGCGAGTGTTAAATAATAAATAAATACCCTCTGACCAATACAAGATGTAGAATTTATGCAGGAATAAAAAGAATCCCTCTTATTCCTATGACTCAAATATTTATATATGAGCAAATCTGAAGTACTGGAACAGAAGGCGTGACGATAGAACGGTCACTTTAAATTACTATATACAATGTCTGAATGAATGACACTGATGAAATTTTCTAGAATTTACTAAACGTCATTCCAACTGAAACTTAAACATATATATAAATAAGCATTTATTTTTATAGCGTCTGTATATAATTGTAATTACATTCATATCAGCCTTTCAAGCCAATTGTGCAAACGCTTTGCGAGTGTTAAATAATAAATATAAATATCTGAGTCGTAGGAATAAGAGGGATTCTTTTTATTCCTGCATAAATTCTATATCTTGTATTGGTCAGAGGGTATTCATTTATTATTTAACACTCGCAAAGCGTTTGCACAATTGGCTTGAAAGGCCGATATGAATGTAATTACAATTATATACAGACGCTATAAAAATAAATGCTTATTTATATATATGATTAAGTTTCAGTTGGAATGACCTTTAGTAAATTCTAGAAAATTTCATCAGCGTCATTCATTCAGACATTGTATATAGTAATTTAAAGTGACCGTTCTATCGTCACACCTTCTGTTCCAGTACTTCAGATTTGCTCTTATATAAATATTTGAGTCGTAGGAATAAGAGGGATTCTTTTTATTCCTGCATAAATTCTATATCTTGTATTGGTCAGAGGGTATTCATTTATTATTTAACACTCGCAAAGCGTTTGCACAATTGGCTTGAAAGGCCGATATGAATGTAATTACAATTATATACAGACGCTATAAAAATAAATGCTTATTTATAAAAAGCATATATTATAAACATGATTAAATAAGTAAAGAAGACATTTTTGTTGTTATTTAAAAAAGTTTTAATTTCTTTCTTTTCTCTGACTACAGTTATACTTTGTTGAATATAGTTTACGTTTATTGTTATCATTTATTTTATAGATGTTACTAAAAAAAATATTTACAAAAATACGATTTTGATATTTTTTATTTTAGCATTACAAACAACAGAACACTAAACCTAAACCTAAAACTAACCCTAAACCTAACTGTAACAACTTTTACATTTTGTTGTCATTCTATATGAAGTAAAAATAGCGGTAAAGCCGTAACCCCAGTAAAAAAATCTCCGATAGAAAATTGATTTTTCTAATAAAGCAAAATAAAAAACACGAATCAAATTGTAATTTGTTTATTTTATTTTGCATTTATTATTATCATTTAATTTGTATACGTTAATAAAAAATAATATTTAAACAAGACGATTTTGTTTTGTTTTTATTTCGCATTACAAAAAAGCCCATCAAAATGATTAAAATCAACTGCCCAGTAATGTTCATATTTTATAGTTTTAGCATGAAAATGGCGCCATCGGAAGGCGTCTTTATCTATAAGACAAGCACCAAAATTGTTAGCAATGCTGTATCTGAAGATAAAGATGCATCAAGTGATTATAAGAATGCAATAATGATATTTATATTTAAAAAATAATAAAGACAGTATAAAAAATGAAGGAATCAGTCTTCTATCAGTTTTATACAAATTTTTTACCTAGATAATTACATCTCATCTATAATGAAATTTGATCTTAAACTAATCAAAAGAATAAGCTGGATTTGAAAATGATTTAAGCACAGTGGTCCTTATCCAAATATTGAGCTAAATTGTAAAAAGAATCAGTATACTTTGGATTTTAGATTATCAAAGAACATTTGATTCTCTGAGCATTTCAACTGCAACTAAAGCTTTAGACTATCAAAATATGGATCATAGATATTATCATATTCTTAACATTATCCTTAACAATGTAACAGTAATGATAAATTACATGATGACACTAAGAAGATTAATACTGATAAAGATGTGATGATTCCATAACTTCAAAACTTTTTGCAGTTTTATAAGAAATATTTTCTGGACTAAAATGGGATGCTAGAAAATAAAAATGTATAGATCTTACTTAAATTCAAAGCATAATTCCATTATAATGTTGTATCTTTCCTTATAGCAATTATAATTTAAAAATAAACATTGTTGTGTGTACTAAGAAAAGCTTATTTATTCATAAATTCATTTAACATAGTATGCTTAGCATGCTTTCAGATAGCTTGTAGTTATAATCATAGCAGAAATATTTAAAGTGGATTAAGTAATTTATTGAGATATAGAATTTTAATGTGCTAATAAAGAATGTAAATGAGTCAATTTATATAATGCACTTTTTTAAAAAAGAGGATGCAGGACTTCTTATTTATTGTGTTCATGTTTGTGGTATTTGACTTTGTGTTTATCATCATTTTTTTCAGACCAGACACTGTAGGCTCAAGTTTATGGCCAGGTTTGGTTTCATGTTCTAAAAATATCTAACTTCAGCATTAGTTTTAGCCCTATTATACTGATACCTGTGTTGGGTTACTCTTGTTCTAAGGTTAATGCAAGATTCACCAAACAACCCTGCAATTTTTATGATTGCGTATGATCTTGTACACCACCTGGGGAGACTATTCTGGAGACAACCTATCCTTGGTAGAGGAGGAGGGATGTGAAAGTTAACTTTGTGTTTCTGAGCAAATCTTGCTTATGATTTGAGTTATCCCTGGTATATAAGGAAGCGATATCCAGAGTTTTCTTTACTTAGCATGGGTCTGTTTGTAATTTTGAAGTGGAATATTTTAACCATCTTAATGAGTGCACTATATTTGTATCCAATTTTACACAATAGGGCTAAAAGTAATGCTGAAGTTAGATTCATATTTTTAGAACACAAAACCAAATGTGACCTTACATTTGAGCATACAGCAGTCAGCATTGTCTGTTCTGAAAGAAATGATGTGAAACACAAAGTCATCATTGCTAATAACATGAACACTATAAATAAGAAAGAGTTCTGCATCCCCTTTCAAAAAGTGGATTATGTAAATCAACTCATTTACATTCTATTATTAGCGCTCTGAAAATCTCTATCTCGGTAAATTACATAATTATGTTTTAAGTATGTCTGCTGTAATTATGACTACAAGTTAGTTGATAGCATGCTAAATATACTATGTTAAATAAATTTAGAAATAAATAAGCTTTTCTTGGTAAACAGAATGATAGTGTTTATTTTTGAACTTCAAGACAAATATTTTTCACAACTACAACAACCCTGACTTTCACAGTATTTCTCAGATATAATTTAGTATTAAATATTACATACTCTTATGATATATATATATATGATCAATAGATGGCGTTTTACCAAAATCACCGACCAAGCGTATCTTTGTTTACATAAACGCCAAAAGAGTCAGAATTCACTATCTCTTTCGTTTGCTCCACCTTCAGATCAGCTGATTTTAAGCTAATTTGCTATCATCAGTGAAGGATAGGACTAGAAACTAGATCTAAACACTGACTCCAAGCATTTATGCAACAAGTTACTATCAGTTTGCAAGCATGAATTTTTCAGACACGTAATGTCTTCAAACCCAGCCTAACAAGCCAGATAGCTACATGGGTTTGATATCAGTTCAGTTTCACCACATAGTCAAAGCCTCTGCAATATATATCATTGCAAAAACCTTTAAAGGTTCGAATGTGTCGGCCACGGAAATGGCATTTTTAGGTGTTTTAGCGTGAAAACAGTGCCATAGAGCAGCGTCTTTAGCTATAAGACTAGTACCCAATTTTTATTTTTTCATCTGCTTCTTTTAAGATATCAATTTATTTCCAGGAGTTTTTTTCTTCTTTATAGATTTAATTGCATGCCATACCTCTTTATTTAAAATACTTAGCAATTTACAAAAAGCAGTAATTGTAGAAGATACTTTGTTTTCTTGTTGTATTATTATATAATTCTATGTAGAAGTTTCACACAGATTTCATGATATTATTCCTCTTTTTAGCAGTAGTTCCAGCCTTTCTGTTTATTGCTAAAACCATTTTCCTTTCAATACCAAGATGTTATTTTATACTTTTGAGATTTTCCTTTTCTTCTACAGCTTTCTTTACAAATTCACACATAAGTTCTTATATCGTTATTAAGTCTTTCTCCTTCCATACTCCTTTTTTTCAAATCTTATATTATTTCTTTTAAAAATTTACTAATGAATTGCCGTTCTTTATTGAAATTCTTCATAGAGTATCAATTATCTTCTTACTGATCTCAATCAAGCCTGAAAATCAGTTAATATTTTAAAATGGTTAGCGTATTATAATTTAAATTCATTGGAATGTTAACATTAGGAATATCAACCATTAGTACTGTATTGATTAATAGTTTTCATCTTGCTAATTTTGCATTATTAATATTTTAAATCTATTAAAAATATTAGTAACTATTCTTAATGTTTTTAATGTTAAATATTATCAGGTATATATTATTAGAGACTACATACAGCAAAAATTTCCAGCTGAATGACATTTTTTAAAATCAATTTATTATTATGGGGGGAAAAATTAATTGAATTAAATATGCATTATTTAAACCTTTTTAAAAACTTTTATTTCAAGTTATAAAGCTAAAGCAAATTAATTATTAATAATTATAAATGACATCATCTAGTGATTAGAGCAAACTTAACAAAATATTTGTTTTTTCAATCTAGAGAAATGCTGCCTTTTGAAAAGAAAAATATTTTCTTAAAAATAATTCCCGCAGATATATCTGTTTACTAATAATTACTGGTTTTTGTTTTCTTAAGAAGCTTTGTATTTATTTTGTACGTTTTTCATTAATAACAATATACATTATTAAGAAAAAAATATAAAAGTTTAGATAAGACTTGACAATAAAAGTAAGATATTTTAGATATATATATTTCTGTTAAAAATGTATTAAGATATTTTTATACGTCATCATTTTCAACGATAAAAAATCCACTATAAAGATTTAAGTTTGATCCTGTTTTTCCCATCCATAACCTGTTCTCCAAATCACTGTAGCGAATTTTCTTATTTCTTCCATTCTTCTCATATATGATCTTTTTCTAGATTTTTTTTTTTTTACAATCTCTTGGAATCCTTGTCTATTTATTTATCATTTCTCCTATCAACAAGGATAACTCAACATCATTTCAGTTAAGTCTTTCAATGATGGCAGTGATATTTGTTGTCTCACTAATATAATTTGACCTTTCTTTGTACATCTATATACTTGCACATGGTTAAAATCTCTGCATTTCTCTTCTATTGAGTGATCAAGTCTCAACTCCATAAATAAAAGTATTTTCAAACACATAGGCATAATTCGTTTTAACACAACAATATTTTCGCCAAAGCATACCGCCAAAGTTTGATTTATGATTAATTTCATTCATTATCTTTTAATCTGCATTAATAATCTAATTAAAGTCTTTATAGCTGTTAACTTATTTATTATTTTATTCTTACAAGTATTTTTTCTTTCTAGGTTTTTTAATTAGATTTACTCAATTTTTCTGATTTCTTAATAGCAATTTCAAAACCGTAGAACTGAAATGAATCTTTCAAAAATCATGCACAGTTAATTAGCAGTTCATGAATTCAGTGGGCACTCGCTAGTAAACCATAATCTCAAAATATTTTTAAAAGTATATTGAAATATATATATAATAATTAATTGTTGCACTGTGAAAAGAAATAACCAAACAGAAGTCAATTTAGTCAAAATAAGAGTCATAGATTACATGACTCAATTCTCCTAAGCTTGAAAGATATAAACAATGAGCATTGCCAATTGCTCAACAAGATTTGTGATAAATGTTTAGCCAGAGAAAGCATTTAAAATATCTCTATCAGGAAACCTCCCCCCATCTCTGACCATGGTTTCATGCTTTGGAACTCCTCAGAGGTGCTAGGGTAGTTTCAGACACTAGATCTAAAAATACCAACCCAAAAACAGCATTTATCTAAAAGTTATCTATTGAGTGGAAAATCTGAAATGTTCAGACACCTACATGTCTTCAAACCCAGCTATCCAACTCAAATACCTATATGGAGCTGAGAGATCTTCAGCCATATCATATATTAGTAATCAATTTTTTTTAAAACATCTTATCCCATTGTTTTTACTCAATGTGTTGATATTTACTATAAGTCTTATAACAATTTGTGAAGCATTAAGTATATTATATATTAGCAGTCAATTTTTTTTTGAAAACATCTTATCCCATTGTTTTTACTCAATGTGTTGATACTTACTATAAGTCTTATAACAACTTGTGAAGCATTAAGTATTATGTTGCAATTAATATATATCTATGTA
Source organism: Epiperipatus broadwayi (assembly GCA_028023455.1). Taxonomy (NCBI): domain Eukaryota; kingdom Metazoa; phylum Onychophora; class Udeonychophora; order Euonychophora; family Peripatidae; genus Epiperipatus; species Epiperipatus broadwayi. The sequence continues at coordinate 401,867 of JAQFVV010006239.1, forward strand.
ATTATATTCTTATTCAATATCTGGATTTCTTCGAAATTATATACGAGTAATCTTGTAATTAAATATTGATAAATACAGTAACATAAATATATATAAAGTACAACTTTAAAAACTTTTATTCACTTAGGATCACTTTCAACTCATTTAGAAGCAAGTCAAAAGCGCTCCTATGTGGATAAAAGTTTTTCAAGTTGTACTTTATATATATTTATGTTACTGTATTTATTAATACTTAATTACAAGATTACATATATATAAATTTATGAATACTCTTCTTATCTCACAATCCATTATATTGAAATTATCTGTCAGGATATAAAAGTCCCAGATCACTGTCACTATCGCATACTTCTTGTATTTGTGGACAACTTTCACTAATCAGGTGAGTAAGAGGTTTAAATATCTGGATCTTTATTTCTGTGTTAATAGATATATATAGTTCACAAATGCATTTAATTTTAGAGTTTCAATTTATTATAATTAAACATGTACCCTTTTGTCTTTAATTCTATAATATTACACTTAAATAATCTCACACGGTTAGAAAATTTCAGTCTACTTTTCTAATCTTGAGGAGATAATAATTCACACACAGTAAGAAATATATATATATGTGTGTATATATATATTAGTGGTGACAAAGTAGAATGATACTGAGACAAACTGATTTCAAATTTGTCAGAATGCTTCTCTTTTTTGCAAACCATAGACATGATGTTACACCCTCAGCATGACAACATATTACTCTCATTGAAAGTAGAGTCATTGTCTATTCTTTTTATAATATTCTGAGAAACAGTAAATATAATGGATGGATGCATATAAATATAAAATACAAGACCCATTATAAAATATATATATAAGAAAAAAAAAACAAAAATTAACAGTAAATACAATATTATAGTCTAAATTATTTTGTAGCACTTTCGATTACATGATAATCCTCATCAGCTTTAACTGAATTTCAAATTTTTTAAACATAATGTTATGTATATTTCCATAAGTTGTGTATTTGCCGTATTTGCAGCTTTCCTATTAATTACATCATTCTTATATTTATCAATTAATATTGCCTCTTTAATTTTCCTCTTTTTATGCAATCTACATTAATTAAGAATGTATTTAAAGAAAAGTATAATATTTCATTTTGTGTTTCTCCAAATGTTAATCGATTGATTAATAATTCTAAGAGTATAATTCCTAAATTGCAAAGAAGTAATATAATTTATCAGATTTCATGTGGATGTCAAAAATTTTATATCGGTGAATCAAGATGTTCTGTGGAAAAAAGATTAAAGGAGCATCAATTATTATATAATCGAATTAAAAATAACGTAAATAGTCAATTTAATACAGCTTCAGTATTCTTTGACCATGAAAAAACTTGCAATTATAAGTTTACATTTAATAGTAATGAAATAAAAATATTAATGGAAGAAAGAAATCATATTAATTGATAAATATAAGAATGATGTAATTAATAGGCAAGCTGCAAATACAGCCATACACAGCTTATGGAAATATACATAACATTTCATTTAAAAATTTGAAATTCAGTTAAAGCTGACGAGGATTACCACGTAATCGAAAGTGCTACAAAATAATTTAGACTATAATATTGTATTTACCGTTAATATTTGTTTTTTCTTATATATATATATAACAATAAATAAAAGCTATAGACTAACAAATTAATTCTCTTTTAATTTCTTAGAGGATGGGTAAATAGCGATTTATGCAGATAGAGAATTAAAATATCACAATAGAAATATCTCAAATTATCTTTAACTATATACCAGTTCTATAAATATAACTGAAGAGAAAGCTGGATTGAATGACTTATCAACCAACACATTGATTAACAGTATAAGATGCACATATCATGCACATCAAAAATAGTGAGTGCACATTTATGAAATTAATATCCTGTTGAGCACTTCATCAAACCACTATGATGAAGTAGTCAAATGGCACAGACTAGATAAATGATGATGGTCACTACAGTTCACAGACTTTATACTTGATAACTGAACTCATCTTTACTTTCATATGCCTAAATGGAAAAAAAACTACTCTCCAAAAGTACATCTTATAAGTCAAATCATTAAATTATTTCTCTAAAAGTCAGCTATAGAGCAATGCTTTATGGCAGTTTAAATTTATTATTTGTGATGACATCATCTGAATGTCACTTCTAACTTTAATTATAAAACCATAATTATCCCATAACTAATCCATTCTAACTTATTCCTATTGATCATCATTTACCATAATGCTAGCATTATTAATATTAGCAATTAATTAATATTAGGCTAAATATAAAAATTAATATTTGATTATCACACATAACTATTAATATTGGATACTTCAAATAGTGAATAGAAGTGAGAATAAAAAGCTAAGAAAGCTTTAAATTTAGCAAAATTAAGTAGAGGTTGAACATATTACCCATAAGAATTTTCTAAGCTAAATAATTAATAAATCTGCTGAAATATGTCAACATTCATACCAGGAATTAAAATACTAATTTTAAAATTAATATATACTCATTATCAAATGACTAATGCATCTCATACTTTTAATTTGATATGTGTCAACTCAAAAATATTTACATAGAAAATTCTTACAATTTGTCAAAAAGATAGTCCATACTGTCATAGAGATTTAATACCTTGAATTTTAGGTAATCAGTTCTCAAATTTTCTCCATTCTTTTCACAAAAACAACATAAGTTCATGATTCAGGTGTTAATAAGAAATGAGGAGGAAAAAACTATTTAAAATATTCATAAAAAATTGAATATCAATTAATTAAATACATAATAGAATAAGACATCTTTAACTAAAATTAATAATGAAAGAATATAAAACTTGAAACAACAATAACAAAAATAAATCTGAACATTCTTATTTCTAACCTTAATGTTCGAGTTTTAGTTACAATGTGTAGGTTATTGTACGATTTCAAATTTACCAGATTGTTCTAATAGGTGTGTGTACATGATAGATTATTTATTAAGATTCAGTTATCTAAGTCTTATTTATATTTCATTTCATCTCATATCATAGTTGTGAGTGAATATAACATCTTTATTCTTTAATCTTACATCAAATCAATATACATATAAAATATATTAGATATTATTTTACTATAATAAATTATTCAATTTTTTTCAAAGCACAATTTTTCATATTAGCTCATTTTCTAAATTTGTACCTCAACAAACAAATAAAGAGCAAACAACAAGTAAACTTACTCTTATATATTTTTTAAGAGTGAATTAAAGCAATAAAGGACTCATTTTATCAATCCTCAACCATTATTCACTTAATAATTTTTATTTCATATTTTATAGATTTTGATAAGAAAATATTTATTGCTGGTTGAGAACTGTATGCATATATATATATATATTATAATAAAAATAATAATTTTAAAGGCAACAAACTATTATTAACAATCCTTAAATCTGCAAAAGCACTTTTGGTTAATTTCTTAAACCTGCCTCAACTACCATTAAATTAAAAAACAAAAACAAAGTGAAAGCAAACGTCATCAATTCAAATTCCATGAATCTCATATTTTAATGTCAGCAGCTTGTCTATTTATTAAATGCATTTTATTCCTAATTATAAAAATTGCCTCCTTAATTTTTCTTTTATTATGGTTTCTCTCTTCATGAAGAATTTTCACATTTTCAAAATCAAATTTAAATTTATATTTACATGTTTTTTCATGATCAAAGAAAACTGAAGGAGACATTAAATCACCATTATTTTTACTTTTTACATGCTTATATAACAATTCATGCTCCCTCAATCTCTTCTCAATACTGCATCTATATTCATCTATATATGATAGCATACAATCACAAAAAATTTGATATATGACATTACTTTTCTGCTTGACAGGTATGACATCCTTAGAATTATTGACTAATTTATTAATATTGCTTGGAACTTAGAATGAAACATTAAACACATGCTTATATATATATTCTTAAAAAAATTACACTTGTGGATTTGAAATAAATGGAATAGATAGATATTCATTGTTTACTATTAATCTTCATTTCCTTTAAATCATTATAACTTTTTTTAAATTGACATAAAATATTACTTATTTGTTCCATTTTATAACCAACATCAAGCAATTCATTGACAAATATCTCAATATTTTGCAGTTTATCACTTTGGTAACGACATCATTTTTCATTCTGAAACAAAAAAGATCTAAAACTTGCCATCTTATGCATCACTGGTGCTTTTGATTTGCAATTTATATATCCCTTTATAGTAGTGGCTTAATTATTAATTTATAATTTAATATACTGTTATCTCTTGTAATAATTAAATCTAAATATTTAATATTTTTGTCTTGTTCCTTTTCAATAGCCCATTTCAAGCCATTTAACTTATTTAATTCCTCTACAAGCAAATTTATAGTATTAGTATTTCCACAAACAAAAACATCATCCACGTATCTTTTGTAAATTTTAATATCTCCAAAAGTACACATATTTAAAATGCTACTCTCATATGTATTTTTGCAAACATAAAATTACATAAGGAAGGTAATACTTTGTGAGTTATGATAGGTTTTGGTGGTTCATTCATGTATCAGACTTCTAAATATATTGGTAAGCTTCATGGTTTGACTTTGTAAATAGTATTAAAAATTTGATGATTGATGAGAATGATGTTATTGCTTCATTGGATTTAACTGAAATGTATGGATCTATTGACAGAATGAATTCCATAAAAATAATTGAACATGCATTAAAAAGTAAAAGTATTTGTAAATATATGATAAAGCTTATTGTTGATTCTTTAACACTTTTTAATGATAACATTGTTGCATCTTTTGAAGATCAATATTATAAAATGTCTAAAGGTTGGCCTATGGGTCTGCCTGTAGTTGCACAAGTTTGCAATTTTGTTTTATCTACATATGAGAGTAGTATTTTAAATATGTGTACTTTTGGAGATATTAAAATTTACAAAAGATATGTGGATGATGTTTTTGTTTGTGGAAATACTAATACTATAAATTTACTTGTAGAGGAATTAAATAAGTTAAATGGCTTGAAATGAACTATTGAAAAGGAACAGGACAAAAATATTAAATATTTAGATTTAATTATTACAAGAGATAACCGTATAATAAATTATAAATTAAATAATTAAATCACTACAAAAAAGGGGATATATAAATTGTAAATCAAAAGTACCAATGATACATAAGATGGCAAGTTTTAGATCTTTTTTGTTTCGGAATGAAAAATTATGTCATTACCAAAGTGATAAACTGAAAAATATTGAGATATTTGCCAATGAATTGCTTGATGTTGGTTATAAAATGAAACAAATAAGCAATACTTTATGTCAATTTAATAAAAGTTATAATGATTTAAAGGAAATGAAGATTAATAGTAAGCAACGGATATCTATTCCATTTGTATGCTATTATATATAGGTGAATCTAGACACAATACTGAGAAGAGATTGAGGGAGCACAAATTGTTCTATAAATGTGTAAAAAGTAAAAATAATGGTGATTTAATGTCTCCTTCAGTTTTCTTTGATCATGAAAAAACATGTAAATATAAATTTAATTTTGAAAATGTGAAAATTCTTCATGAAGAGAGAAACCATAATAAAAGAAAAATTAAGGAGGCTATTTTTATAAATAGAAATAAAATGCATTTAATAAATAGACAAGCTGCTAACATTAAAATATGGGATTCATGGAATTTGAATTGATGATGCTTGCTTCCGCTTTGTTTTTTTTTTTTTTTTTAATTTAATGGTAGTTGAGGCAGGTTTAAGAAATTAACCGAAAGATCTTCAGATTTAAGGATTGTTTATAATAGTTTATTACCATTAAAATTATTATTTTTATTATAATTACAAATTTTGTTTTAATTAATGGACATTTTATTTATATTACACACACATATATTTACATAATTAGATTAACAATTCAATGCTGGTTTATTAAGCACATGAAATACTCTTAATGTAAAGCACAAAATAAAGTCTTTTAAAAAGATAATAACAGACCTGTATATATCTATATAGGCCAATCTAAAACACTTTGGAATGAAATTACAAAGATCTTAAATTGATCATATTATTTATTTTAAAGCTAAATTTTAACTACTGACATTTGCAAAAGTTTTCAATTTACAGCCTGTTAATATCAGATAAAATAACGAAACCTGTAAATATAAACTTTTCCTAACTGTTAATATTATAAGAATTATATTGAGCAATTAAAATACTCTCAATCCAAAGCAAAAGATAAAAACTTTTGAGAAGATAAGAATGGACTATCTTCTCCTTTTTACCTATATTCATTTCTATAGACAAATCTAAAGTACTTTGGAATGAATATGTAAAATCTTAAAATTATCACATTACTTCTTTTAAAGCTATATTTTAACTATTGACATCAGTGAAAATTTTCAATTTACAACCTGTCACTATTAGATAAAAAATAATGAAATATGTAAATATAAACTTTTCCTAATGTTTAGTATTATAATTTCAATGTTGGTTTATTGAGCATATGAAATACTCTCAATCCAAAGCACAAGATAAATCCTTTTGAAAAGATAAGAATTGACCATCTTATCCTTTTTACCCCTATTCATTTACATAGGCCAATCTAAAGCACTTTGAAATAAATGCATGAAATCTTAAATTGATCATATTACTTGTTTTGAAGCTATATTTTAATTATAGACATTAGTGTAAATTTTCAATGTACAACCTGTCAATATTAGATAAAATAACAGAATATATAAATATAAACCTTTCCTAGGGGTTAAAAATTATAATAATTAGATTAATAGTAAATGTCAATTGTTAACATACAACTTTAAAAGTATTGTGATCAATTTAATATCTTCATACTTTCATTCCAAAGTGCTTTAGACTGGCATATATATATAGATAGATAGATAGATAGATAGATAGATAGATAGATAGATAGATAGATAGATAGATAGATAGGTAGGTAGGTAGGTAGGTAGGTAGGTAGGTAGGTAGGTAGGTAGGTAGATAGATAGATAGATAGATAGATAGATAGATAGATAGATAGATAGATAGATAGATAGATAGATAGATAGATAGATAGATAGATAAAAAGGATAAGATAGTTCATTCTTATATTTCCAAAAGAGTTTATGTTGTGCTTTGGATTGAGAGTATTTCACATCTCAATAAACCAGTGTTGAGCTGTTAATCTAATTATTATAATATTAACCACTAGGACAATTTTATATTTATATATTACATTATTTCATCTAATATTGACAGGTTTATATATAAATTAAAAATTTTGACTAATGTCAATAGTTAAAATATAGTTGTGATCAAGTTAAGATTTTCATGCTTTCATTCCAATATTCCTTTTTCTTCCATTTTTTTTAGCTCAAGCCCTCAAGAATTAAGAAAGTAATGATGAGAACAGGCTTAATAATCTGTTAATCCTTAGTTGTGATCTTTGCTTGAAGTAGTACAATCACTAATGAATTGGTTTGAATCTGGATTTAAGTGAGACAAGAGTTTTAGCTGGCAAAGATTGGGTATTTAGAGAACCCTATTTAGGAATTCCCTTGTTTACCATGGAAGTAGAAAGGTTCAGAAAATGTGATCTAAAAATGACCTGTCTCACACAGTTTGGGTAGGTTGTCACACAAAGCAGATTGCTCATTTCAGCAATAGAAATAATAAAAATAGTAAGAATAATATCAGAAATGGTGGTGTACTAAATACGTAGCAGTAGTGCTACTAAAGATATCACAAATATAAATCTTTTTTCCTTAATATAGGTACATGGAGTGTATGAACTTTACTTAATACAAATTCTTTAGGACCAAATGGAGGACTGCACTTATGGCTAAAAAACTGACAAAATTTACCATTGATAATCCTGAAGGAAGGAAGTTTATTAGAAAAGATGGATGGATGTCTTTTGGAAAGGCAGATCAGTCAGTGAAAGAAGAATGCATGATGTTGGATTTGCTGCATAATCTAATTTAGTATCTTCTATTATTGGGATTCTCCAATGTATCAAGGAAATATTAATGATCTTAAAACTTACCTTGCATAATGGTATTAGGGCTTATTTTATCAGTGCCTATGTTCCAAATTTAGATTCAGAGAAGGCAAGCTATTCCTTGTTAGATAGCATTATTACAGCAATACCATTAAAATATCAATTTTTTCTTTACTTTAATGCATGTTTTGGTAGAAATATTAGACTTGATCCAAAAGTTATTCAAAATAATGGTATTGAGGCTATACATTCAAATGGTTTATTATTATTACACTTATGCACAATATATGGAATAACTACCACAAGCACTTTGTTTAACCAGAAAAATCATTACAAAGGAGCATGCCCAAAACAATGGGTATTTAATATATTACATTATTGTTAGGAGTCAGAATACAACAAAGTTCACATTACACATGCATGCACAAGCTCAAATTGTTGGACAAATCATAAATTACTATGCTCTATGATTAAAATGCTAGTGGCATTAAAAAATAGTTATTATTCCATATCATAGTCATACAAAAAAAAATGATATTCATTCTTTGGAAGAATCTACTATATGTACTATATTTTAACAGCTATTAAAAACTAAAATTGCTAATTTGAATCTTCAACACTATCACACTACTATAAATCTATTCTCAAGTTCATTAAAAAGAAGAACCATTTGCTGGTAATTAGCAAAAATACTTTAAAACATTTTGTTGAATAGATTGCTTTCAGTTATAGATTAATGGTTACCAGAGATTCAGTGTTGTTTTAAAGAATCAAAAAGGATTATAGATATGATTTTTATTGCCAGACAAATGCAAGTAAAGTGTTGGGATTAAAGTAATGATTTATATATTTCTTTTATTTATTTGACCAAATCATTTGACTCAAATAATAGCACAGATCTATGGCAATGTTGGTTAACCACCAAAATTTATTCATATTATACGTTTTCTATATGATGCAAAGAAATGAAATATTATTATCATGGATGGAAAATCTAAGGTATTTGAAATGAAATCTGGTACTAAATAAGGATGTATACTTACTCCAATTTTTATAGCAGTGGTCATTGGAATTGTTTATAGGCAGCTTAATCAGAAAATACAGATTTGATAGTGGAATTTTTAATTTGGAGTTGATTAAAGGCAAAAATAAGAATATCTTCTTGGATTCTGAATTTACAGTCTGATGATTGTGCTATTTTTGTCAGTTCAAAAGATAATTTACAGACTATTTTTAAATGTTTCAAATGCAATTTATAAAGATCTTGATTCATTAATTAATGTTCAGTTAGTGATGGAAGGAAAATCCTCACCAACTTTCAGCTTGGATGGTTATCAACTTGAAAATGTAAATGAGTTTAAATACCTTGATAGTTTTACATGTAAAAGGATGAGCTTATCTGTTGAGATCTAACACAAAATGCAATGTGCTGCTGTTGCTTTTATTAAGTTAAAAGATAGAGTATTTCACCATAGTGAAATAATTACTGCAACTAAGTTAGTTGTACATAAAACATTTATTTTATGTAATTTGTAGTGTGATTGTGAAACTTGAGTACACTATCAGTACTATATAAATCATTAGAAAAGTTCCATTTAGGGATGCTCCATACAATTTTAAAAATATAATGGTCAAATTTGAAAACCAATCAATGTTCTTCAGTTTGCAAAATGTAATTTTAAAATCACAATCACACCCTCTTGAATTGAACATGTAAAATAAATCAACAAAGGAAGGATGGTTTTTAGAATGTGATACTACTGAGTTCATTATTATAAAATCACATCCTCATTTGGTTGAACATGTAAAATGATTGAACAATGGCAGACTGGATTTAATGGGGGACTTGCATGAATTGTGTAGGAATTATAAATCATGTCTACATTACAAGGATTATCTCAAAGGCATTCAAAAGAATTGCAATAATCTTGTTTCTTCTATTGGGAAGATATGGCAGAGAATAGAATATATCGAAGAGCTAAAATTAGATGTGGTGCAAAATATTTCAGAAAGTAAAGTTTTCTGCTGAGGAAACTAAAAGACAAAATTGGACTAGCATATTCTATATGTAGATTTTTTGTAGTTTCACATGATTGGTTTGTATAATAGAGTCGTTTTTCTTTCTCTGTCTTTTTTTGGGGCGGGGGGGGGGGGGATTGGAATGGCATTTTTTTTTTTTTTGAGAGGCTGTTATATATTATTATTTTAATTGACATTTATGAAATTTTTCAATGTATATGTTGTTAATACCGATTCGATGAATGGAATATGTAAATATAAAACATTTCCAGTAATTAACAAATATCAATTAGAATAATATAAATCAATTTAAAAAATAGATTTAACAGTAAGGTGAATGCATAAAAAAATTTCCTTTCCAAAACGATTCAGATAAACCTCCTATATAAGCAAAATGAGTAAAAAGAGAAGACGGTCGATTCTCTTTTCTAAAAAAAAAAAAAATTGACTTGGACGTTGGATTGAGAGTATTTCATTTATTTAATAAATCATTGGTTTGAGAATTAATCTCGATCTATTACATAATGTTAATTACTGGAAATGTTTTAAATTTATATTACGTATTGATATAAATATACTTTTTTTGCCCTGAGGTCCAGCACTTTTAGAATCATTGGTTAATTTATTTATACATTGTAAAACATAAAATGAATCACTGTATACATTAATAAATGTTTTTTAATGAATTTAAATTATTATTAATAAAAGGCACAAATATTCATTTTTTACAATGAGCATTTAAATTGTAAGTTGTTCATCAAATCCGTTCAGGAAAGAAGGTGCTTTCACTTTAAATCAAGTCTACATAAGATAGCAAAAACTTTAAATATTTTCTATATCATAACAAAATGTAGTGTAAAAAGTGATAAAATATAAAATTATTTGTTCAACATTTATAAATATTATATTTTGAGATTCTGTAATAAATAGATAATGTGCAGATGCTAAGTACACACTGCTTGAAAACTCTTTCCTGACTAAATAATATCATTATGATTTAAATAATTGAAAATATTCCTGCAAGTAATTTTACAAGCTATTATTAATTTTTTATAGCACTATTATTAATACTTTTCTATTTTCAATTAGTCGCATTTTCTTAACTGGCTCATAATTAATCTCTCTCATAACATTGCATGCTCTTTGAATTGCCCTCAAATATTGCTCATTTTCTATTGAAATGAAATTTTTTAAGTACAACTTATTTTACAATCTATAATATCTATTTTTTTAATTAATAAAATACTTTTTTTATAAGTTTTTTAGAAGCAATAGTTGAATGGTTAACTCTCTGTATCCGTGAGCTAAGGTTCAGATCTTGATGGAGCTTGGCGATTTTTTTTCAAGTAGCCGCACACAATAAATATTAGAAAATCATCTAATATTAATCATTAGTTGAGCATGTGGCTATTCTTAATTGGAAGATAAAATTTCAGATATCATGACTGTTCATATAAATGTCAGCGTAGAAAAGTACAAATTTAAATTTTCATTACTAGTAAGACTGGTGCCACATACAAGTATAGAGACCATGATTTTACTTTTTTTTTTTCATATGTCAAAGCATTGACTGGCAAACAAAACCGGGCCAGCTGCTTGGAAGGCAGCTATGCTAACCATTAGGCCACCCACGCTTGACATGATTTTACTTTTATATCTTTATATTCACCTAATTTTATAATTATTAAATTATGATCAATTCCAAGTTCAGATACTGAACTTTTAATATTATTCAATTAGACTAATTAATTAAAGATAAATACTATGACTACTTCATACACTGAAATCTTGAAAACTCAAAGCATTTTCAGTGTTGAACACTCTTCTCAAAGACAACAGTTTCCACTTAGACTATTTTAAATTCTTCATTTAAAAATAGTGTCAGATACATTAATAGTGTTTTATATCATTAAACTATCTAAATAATTTCATTACAATCTACTTCAGTCGCCTGCCACAACCATAAGAGATCAGAAAAAGAAAAAAAAGGAAATTATCCTCACGATTTATAGACAGCAAATTCATTATTGTCATTTTATATTTTCTACAATGACACATTAACCCTGATTATTTTGAAAAATTCCTATTTTGAACTAAAACTGCCAGATACAATTATGCAATTATTGCATTAATTCCGTTTTATTCATTTCATTCATAATCTACTCTTCATCATAATCTTGTTTATTTTGATTCATTAGAATTGAATATTACAAAATTACATAAAATAATCTTTGGAATATTATTATTGATCAGCCAATTTTAAAAAACTGCTTGTCTTTAATTCAGGTACTTTCCCTATTCCATTATTTCCACTTCTTGTCCTGAGCATTTTAACCACAGTTTCCTAATTTAATATCTAATTAAAAAAAAAAGATCATTCAGCCACTTCACTACTCAAATGCCACGATACTATGATAAATAAATTAAATTATTACTTGCATCTTCTGACTAAAATTTGTATTTATTTTTCTAAATCTTTTCTTTTGCATCATTTCATCATGCTGTTCTACAATATGTAATCTCATTCTTTTCCATTCTAACAATAAATTAAACAAGGCAAAACTCTCCAGACAGTATTTCCACCCTGTGCTAACCAGAGTAATCAATGGATGCCAGAAGACAGGGATTTTATGCACAAGCCTTCTGACATCCATTGATTACTCTGGTTGGCACAGGGTGGCACTACTGTCTGGAGAGTTTTGCCTTGTTTAATAACTATTATGTGCTAGTATAAGAGATGGTGATCATGTGATGTTTAGTGGTCTAACTATAAATTCTTATTTCCTCTTGATTTTTTTTATTCTTTTAGTATTTCACTTAGCTATTCTTATCATGCTTTCAAAATCTATTTTAGATAATACTTCCGTACTATTATATTCATTCAATTAGAAAAAATAAATCATAGATATAGTATAAAATAAAATATCTTTATATAACAACAAAATAATATATGACAATAGCTATAATATAATCATATAATCATAACATATAAAAGCTCTTTTTGGCAATTTTTAATTTTTGCCCTTTTCAATATGACTTGGTTACTACAAAAACAACAACAACTTATATTGCATATATAGTGACATGTACTGGCTCTATATAAAATTAACACAAGCCTATAATTATGCTTTAGTATCTTTATAACACACATTATATAACCCTCCATTTATTTTTCATTATCCAATTATTAGTTAAATTAATTGACGTTTTATAAATGTTCATACAATTATTTCTGTTATAATTAATGTAATTGGTTTCATATATCTTCCTTCTATTAATTTCTTTAATATAATTTAATGGACTTATATTCTTAACACAATCTATTCTATGTCTATATTTTAAATAGTAAACATATAATGCGGATCTGTCATCTCTCCTATTAATAGCATTATGTTCTTTAGGCCTTTTTCTAATTGTTTCACTGTATGTCCATAATAAACCATATTGCAAACCCCACAAGTAATTTTATATATTATACCTTTTTTATATTTTACATCATCTTTTATTTTATAATTCTCTACTAATATATTAAGATTTTTACTATGTGACCATCCTATTTTAGATGTTCGAATTAAAAAAAAAAATTCTCCACATTTTAGCATAATTTTCTCTTTGCTTTCTCCAATATCACAATTGAACTGACTTTTTTAATTGTTACTTCATCAATATTAATAAACATACAAATTGAAAAAAATTAATTCAGCCAATTTCTACTATAAACCAATATAAGAATTATATTGCTTTCCCTCTACTCAGCAGTAACAATAACTGCAATAATGATCACTTAGTCAGTCATGCAGTTGTTCTCTCTATTTATTATTTTACTACTTCTTTCATAATATATTATTCAATTTTTTTTAATAATTATTTTGTTTTATCTTGCTATAAATATATATATATATTTAAATTGAATTGTATTATAGGCACGTGATGAAATGCATATTATCAAGGATCTTCTATTACCCACACTTTCAGGTAACCATGTGAAGATTTGTAGAGGATATAGGGGAACCTCTATTAATCAAATTAAGCCAAATTGTATGCATAAATTATAAATAAAATTAATTAATTCATATACATCTAAACTTTATATTACAATTCTAAATAATGAGATGCTAGAACTATATTAAGAATACGGCAATCAATGTCAGCTACCTATAATAACAGTGTGATCAATTGGTCATACTATCTACTGTGAAGTTACTTCAGCCTGATTTCAAACTGAGAACTTATATGAAAAAAAAGGTAATAAGAATTTAATGATTATATATTTAATTAACAAGAAATATCAGAATCAATGACCTAAAATAAAGAGTAAAAGACAATTAATTATAAGAAAAAGACATTATCTTCTTTGAGTATACAGAGTACAAATGCTATTAAAAACTGCTGAAATCAATCACAGAACCTGTTGTCTACATGTGATGTGATGTACTTTGGCTCCTCCTTAAACGAAGTCAAGAATATCTCAGCAATTATGCCTAGATAAACCTACTTAGAATGGTGAATGGAAAATATAGTGGCTAACAAGTCTTCCCATATTCTGCCCCATCCCATTTTCACAACATAATCTTTGTCAACTCTATGGCCTTTATATCTAAATCCCCCTTATCTTTTTGCAACCACAGCATAAAAAACAATAACTCACTTTCTGTATAATCACTTTGTTCATATCTATTCTCCTATAACTTCATTATCTGTACCCTTTCTGCTTTCAAGCATTTACATTCAATCAACAGATGCCTAATGTTTTCTATACCATCCTTACACAATTTGCACACTAAATCACCCATAGTTTTCCATTTACATGTATATTCTCTTGTTGCTAAAGATCCCATTCGAGCCTTAAACAATAAACTACTTTCCTTAGTATTATCATAAATTACCTGGCATCCAATGTTCTGTTTATTTCTATATATATTTAAACCCTTCTTACCCTCCATACTAGTTCTCCAACTCCCTATTTTTTATTAATGCTTCTATTCTTCTATCTCATTCCTTACCACTATAACACTGAACAATCCTCCTAACACAATCATCCCACCTTTTATACAAGTATACTGATATAAATTCTTTATCCAAATCTTTTGCATACTGCATTACCTTTCTCACCCATCTTGTTACCTGCCCTTTACTCATAACCCAATTAAACACTATTTTGGCTATTCTTTTACTATCCATAAACTGCAACCTACCAAACATTTTCATTTTACTTTTTGCATCTCTCATATAAAAACTTGACCATCCCATTTCTCCTTGAATTGCCTCCTTTGCTGTCCACATCTCTGCATCTAATGTATGTCTTCATACTTCCCTTTGTACTTTCTCTAAATAATCTAAAACCATTTTACTAGCACATAATACATCATTACCATATGTTAACCCTGCTACTGCAACTCCCTTCCATACAATTCTAGCTACATCATATTTATTATATGAAAATACTGTTAATTTCTTTACCAAACCCTTTCTTTTCTTTGCTTCATTAACCAATTTTTTCTCCCATTCATCCAAGCAATTTTCTTGATTACATGATTCCCAAATACCTATATCTATCCACCACACTTAACTTTATATCCCCCAATGAAAATTCTACATCTTCTCTTTCCCCCAATGAAAATTCTACATCTTCTCTTTCCCCAGTATTAACCTTCATTATATTTGATTTTTCTTCACTAAATTTAATCCTCATCTCTTTACCCATCCTTGCACATGTCCTCAACATAATTTCCATATCTTCTCTTCTTTCTGCACACAAAAAGATATCCGCAAAAAAAGACCAGACAAAGTATATACTCCCTTGCCACCTATTAATGGTATCTCTACCCCTCTTCCTAGTCTTTCTATTGCTTTCTCCATTTCACTCAAAAACAACAAAAACAAAATAGGTGACATAGGGAATCCTTGCCTTAATCCCACCCCATTTTTAACTTTAACTGATTCTATATCCCCTAATTGGTAAGTATAATAATTATTTTCATATAATTTCTTAATAATATTTACTAAAGCTTCATCCATTCCCAAATTTGGTAACCTTACCCATAATCTATTTCTATTTACTCTACCATATGCTTTCTCTATATCTATAAAACTCATATATAACGATCTACCTGAATTCCTACTCATCTCCATAAGTTGTGTAACTACAAACCAATTATCTCCTATACGCCTATCTGACCTAAAACCTCCTTGCATGTTTATCAGTTCTATTGTGCTGCCACCTATCAATACATTAAAAAATTTGATATTCCTATTATAGCTGAGCAAATTCCAACTGTAATCTATTTTCCACCATGCAATTAATAAACAATTAATAGCAATTTCCCCCATTAATCATAGATACATTCCTATTAACATATTTTAAAATTAAGTATTGAAACACTTTTAGTCCAAAATTAAAATAATTTATAATATATATATAAAAAAACTGAAAATACCAAATACTTAACAACAATAAATTAAATTATAAAAAATATTTTTTTAAAAAATAATAACATTGAAAACATGTTATTAATAAATAATATAATCAGATAAATAATTTGAAAGAATAATGTATTTTGATTTTCAAATTTTTATTTAGTATATATATATTTCTAATACTAAATAATAAATTCATAATTTTACAAAACAATAACAACAAAATAATAATTAATCTTTTCACCAATAGAGGTCACATACATACAATGAGTAGAGTATATTGAATGCTAGAAAGGTTTAATAATGTGAGACGTTATTACATAGAACAGTGGTGGCGAAACATTTTACGTGTGCGTGCGACAAATTTCCAAAAAATATTTATTGAATGATTGGCGTGCCATACAGTTATTAAATCAAAATATAAATAACTTAATTATTGCAGTTTTTTTTTTAAAGTTTATAAAACAGAATAATAATAATTAAACAAAATTTCTAAATAAGCTAAATGCAAGTGAACGATATTTATTTAGAAGAGCACAAGTTGAATAAAATGTAATAGTAAAAATTAATAGTAATTAAAACAAAATTTTGGAAATAAACATATAAAATCAACATAAATAGATATAATTAATTAGATTTTTGCTGTTGTACATTGAATGCCAAATATTTTCTATCTGGTTCATATTTTGTCACTTTTAATAAATGTATATGCTGAACTAGATTCATCTGCCATTCTATATCTCGAACTGTTTTTAATTAAATTCGTTTCTGAAACAATGTTTCACATGCATATGTAGAGGAGAAAATTGATAATATAGCGGTCGTTAATTTTTTTAAACAATTAAATGTTTCAGGAATAGCATTCCAAGCAGTCAATAGTTCCTCTTCAGCATTCTTTTTACATATATCGAATAATCGTTTGTTTTCCATTGTTTCTAACTCATTCCCAAGTCAACAAATTTCTGTTTCCATATGGAACTGGATTGAAAATCGACTGATTGCATTTTCATATCTTTCAAATTAAGCCACTCAAAAATGTCTAACTTAAGACATTGAAATTATGTCTGAATATAAAATTTTGATATTTCTGAAAATTGTCTGAACTGTGTAAATCTTAAAGAAAATTCATCAATTATCCATTGAATAACAGCACAAATGTCTTGCATCAATTTAACTTCATCTGGTTTCTCATGAGATGCTAAATCGGTCAAGAACTTTTTTAGATTTGGAAAATATTTGAAGGTGTAAGAAATAACATCACTGTTGAATATTTGTAATTTAACTTCAAATACTTTGATCAAATCAAACATGACAACAATTGTCTTTCACCTTGCAGTTTCACATTTAATTCATTTAGATGTGAACACGTATCAGTAAAAAACATTAACTTTGAAAGCCATTCAACATCCATTAATTCATTATATTTTTCATCAGTCTAATTTCTTTTAAACACTCAATGAATCTTTGAAGAACTTTTCCTCAACTTAATCATGTACATTGTTGTATATAAGTAAACCATAGTACACTGAGTTTATCTCACTCAATGTGTAGATATAAAATTGATTAACTTAGTCACAATGTTCATAACATTATCCAGTGGCTTAAAGCTGGACTTCATGCATGAAACCTGATGATATATAATGCAATAAAAAACCCAAAATTGAATGTCCAGTATGGTTGGTAAATAAAGTGAGAAAACTATTTTCTTTTCCAGTCATAAGCACCATCTGTAGTTAGTGATACAATTTTGGCAACATCTATGTTGCAAATATCTACTCCTTTTGTTGTTGTTACAAATGAGGTTAAACAGATCAATTCTTCTTTGATATTATTCCCAATATAATAGCAAATAAAAATAGCCAAACGAGCTGATCCATTTATGTCTGTACTTTCATCAAGGCAGAGAGAAATTAAACTAGAAGATTTTATATCGCTTTTTTGTCAGTAAGTTATGTTGTTAGCCATTTGCAGGATTCTTTCTTTAACTGTATTTTTAGCGAATGATAAAACTTTTATGCTCTGAATAATTTTTGCTTTGTTTTCAAAATCTTCAAAAAGAACTGGTGCACATTTCATCCAAGCTTCTTTCATATATTCTCCAACATTAAAAGGTTTCCCATGTTTGGCAATTACATTTGAAATAAAAAAAACTAGCAGTAGCTATATTTGAATGATTTTCGATATATTTTATTATAGATATTGATTGAATATTTATATTTTTAAATGCTTGGGCAATATATTCTTTTTGTTCATCTTTACTTTTTTCACAGTGTGATTTATGATTGGTCTCAATGCCGTTTTATCGATGATGTTCTCAATACAACTGTTTCAGAATATAAAACACATATTACGCTGATGCCTTTATTAATCATTCCATCCTCATCAGTACACCAATTTTGAAATTCTCTACTGGTTGATCATTTTTGCTTTTTATTTTCACTAGTCATATTAATATAATTGTAACAAAACTTCAAGCAAAAAAAAAACCCCCACTTGATGGCGTTGATTACTATGCATTTTGTTTCTTTGTTCACAATTTTGATTCCTTTAAAAAAAATGAATGATGTCAACATGTTTAGGTGAAAAAAAGAGATTAGGACAGAAAACCATTTGATTATTTTTACTTTAAATTTAAAAAAACTTACTTCAAAGAATTATAAAATATTTTACCGAGTTTACTTTCTAGTTTTATTGGAATCATTTAACAGGTTTATAGAAAATGATACCACAGTATACCTACTCCTTTATTTGATATAAAATATAATGTATTGCTTCTAATCAGAGTTCAATTGTAAATTGAATTCTAATATAATTTTATATTTATTTATTTTATCTTTAGTTTTCTGTAAATTTTTATTAGTACAGATTTTAGCAACAAAAAAAAAAAAAAATATTGAAGAAAATTATAATATGTAAATAGTTTGCAAACCAGTAAAAAATTTGAACATATCATCTCTGGTGCCATGCCATAGGTTCATTATCACTGACATAAAACATTTATTTTTAAGTGTTTTAAAAAGTGAGGGAATGTGTTTAAAATATATATTTCAACTTAATAATTATGAAGAAAAAAAACCCAGATAGGAAAAAAAAAGTGTGGAATTATAAAATAATAAATTAAAAGAATATTTTACAGTTATATAAAAATAAAAAGTTGCATTTATATAATGCAGAAAAAATATGTGATAACACTAAATACAGCTTACTATTATTTGAATAATCTTTTTGCATAAAAAATAGTTGCTAACAATTCTGGTTTAAAGTATAGGGTTTTCTACAGCGGAAAAGGGAATATTTTGAAGATAAGTTCTAAAATGATATAATTAATTTATTCTTAATTCCATGAAAAATCAAATTATTAAATAAGGAAAATTAGGTTTATGATACTTGATCACATGGATCTGCTGAGAGTATTATGGAGGCATAATGCTTCCTGAATAGATCATATAATAATATAGCTAATATTATTTCATTTAATTCAGAGTTCTTCAATAAGCATTTTAAATACAAATGTGAATTTAAAGACTACTTAGAAGAGATGCTATTAGACCAGTTGATGTGGGCATATGTTTTGAGAAACTTAAACAAATGTTGCTGAATAAATCTAGACTAAATTGTACTGCCACCATTGAATGAGGAATAACACATGAAACCATTCTAGAACATGTGCTAGAATTTAAAAATATGGCAGATGAAGTTAATCTAATCATGTATAAACAATACGAAAACAGAGATGACGGGGAAGAATACAAAACAGGAAGTTAACTTCTATTATTGCTGCAGAAAGGGAATGTAAAAAACGAATGTATAAATTCAAGAAGTACAAGTGTTATAATTATGGACTAACAGTTAATTTATCAAAGTTTTGTACACACAAGTAATAAATGACTAAAATGGATTTGCCTGCCAATAGTAAATTAAAGGGAGAAGTAGTTATTAACACTGTGAATGTAAAAAAAATAAAGGAAGGTGAGGATATATTGAATTTACTGGTTATCAAAATTTAAAATCAAATCACAAAAATGGAAATTGATAATGGGACAGACATATCACTCATTTGTTTTAAGAATTGGATAGCTATTAATAGAAAATTGAACAATAGGATACAAATTAAAAAGACAAATTTGGTAGCTCCAGACATAATTTGGGAATTCTACTAATGTAAAAAGAATAGTGTTAGTACCAGTAAAAATAAACAGATACATACAAAATTTACTCTTATATGTAGTAACTAAGAATATTAGCCCCATATTGGTACCTTTGAGAATAACCATAGAATGTGTCAAGAGAGCCAAACTGAAATTTAAAATCAAAAATAAATTTCCACTGCTTTTAAAATCAAGTCTAAAGAGACTAAATAGCAAAGTTGTAGGAGAATGAACAAGAATATCAATTAATTAAAGATTGGATAAAACAAGAATAGCCAAAAGTGAAAACAAACTAAGTTTAAGGTTATATTCTTATGACAGACTAAGTTTTAATTACAACTGAGGGGAGGAAACATTTGCTACAGTTGCTACATGAAGGGTACTCTGGAATAGTACTCATAAGGAACTAACCTGTTTGTATGCTTGGTGGCCGAACATGAATAAAATTGAAGAAACTGCAAAGAAATGTCAAGCTTGTCAAGAAACAATGAGGTCACTTAAGAAAAAGTTCAAACCTTGGCCTGAAACAAAAAAGCCACAGGAAAGGGTATATTCCTTCTATTTATAGATTTGTATTTCAAATGGACGAGTATAGAATGATAAAATATACCAATGCAGAAAATGTAATGTTTGCAATACATGAGTATTTTTACTTTATAGTTAGCAAAATTTTATTCATTGCAATTAAAGGATTTTTCTTGTTCAAAAGATTGATAGGTATGTTTTAACACTCCATACCATCCCGAGTCAAATGGATGAGCTGAAAAAGTTGTTAAGCATCTAAAGTGCACACTGAATAGAATGGAGTATAAATCACTAACAACAGCAAAGTTTTATCAACATTTCACACCAATTTTTGGCAGAACTATTAATGAAACACATTTTAGAATGCATATTTTTATGTTGATTCCAGACAAAACTAAAAGGAAAGAAATAAAATCTATAAATGTCAAGTTCAATATAGGACAGATTGTCTGGATAAGAGACATATAGAGGAAAAAATGGATACCAAGAATTATAATTAGACCCCAATTTAAGCAAATGTGAAAAATTAATACAGAAGATGATAGAGAAGTAAGACGACACATTAACTATTTAAAAAAAAGGTGTTATCAAGCCAATAAAGATAATGAATAAGATTACAAGTTCAGCTACTACTTATGTAGAAGATTCTTTAGAAAATTGTGAGAATACTAAAAAAGATGTATCCACCAATACCAAAAATGTTGTTGAGAAAACATTTCCAGTCTAGTTTTTCAGAAACCATTTACTAGATCAAATAGTGAATTACCTGTTGAAGGAGAAAGATCTGTACAACCACCAAGAAGAGCTAGACTACTGAAAAGACCTGAAAAATTTCAAGATTACATTTGTGATTAAACTCTATCCTATTTATAGAGTGAAAGAAAGGTAATGCACTGACTAAATTATGTAAATAATAAATGAAGTTGCATGTAAAACTACTCAATATAAAAAATTTTAAAAGTCATTCTAGAAATAATGAAAATGCATAATAAGTGAAATTATACAAATTATCAAATTAACCTAGGAATGCTAATATGCAAGAAGATAATAATAAAATTTTATGCAATTTATATCTAAAAAACAAAACAGTAAAATGCCAATAAAATATTAAGAACATAGCCAAGGGACAGCTCAGTGCTAAGAGTAATGTGAGCAATAAGTGCTTGCAAAACCAGCAGACCATAAGTGGTGAATATGTTGAAGAGAATATTGTGGTAAGAAGAATTACAAAAAAAATAAAGTATTGTATAAGAAATGCCATGTTATAGTTCAATACTATAAAGAACTGTGTGTGTATAATTAATACTGATTAAATTTTTGAAATACTAGCATGATGCTAATTGAAAATACTGACAAACTACTAATATATATTTTGAGTAATAAACTCACTGTTGAGTTGAAACTTTCTTGTGTATTATTTTTAAAATAATTTAATGAATATACAGCTGCCTTAGGTCAATCTGGCCATGTACACATCAATAACCACCAAAAAGCTATTATTAATTGTATTCTTTTTATTTTAATATAAGAAATTAATTTGATTACTTAAACCACTAAATGTCACATAGTCACCATTATCTATGCTTACAACTGTTAAAACATAAGCAAAACTCTTCATACAATAGTGCCACCCAGTGCAAGCCAGAATAATCAATGGATGCAAGGAGGTTTGTACATAAAATCCCTATCTAGTGACAGTCATCCAATATCTCCAGATTAGTTTCTAACTTATGGATTCTAGTGTAGTACTCTCAAATCCAAGCCTCCTCACAGATAAAATCCACAAGCTAAAAACTAGTCTGGCATATTTTATGCACAAAGCATCTTGCATCCTTTGATTACTCCGTTTTGCACTGAGTGTCACTATTGTATGGAGAGTTTTGTCTCTGTTTTAATTTGATTATTTGTTGTGAACTTAAGAAAACTACTGTTTTCTATTGGATAGTTACAAAAATAAAAAATAACATTTGCCATATTTATAAAAACTGCAAAATTAAGTTAATAAATTACACAAAAATTAATGTTTGTTTAAAAACCCACATTTTACAATTATTATTTTTATTGCATGATGTAACAAATATGTAAATATAAATAAGTAATAAGTAGATAATTTTGAAACATGCAATTAAATTTTCAATATAGACAATAATTCACTCTATTCCAGCACAATCTATTGTGGGCTTATATAATCAGTGGGCTGAATTAAAATCCTCGATCTAATTTTTAACTATTGACTTTTATCAATAAGAAGCATTGGATTCACATTCAGCAACTACATATATATATATTTATGTCAGCTAAGCCAATAATCCAAGAATCAAAAATCCTAAAGTTTAAATTCAAACTGTGACACTATCATCCAGAGACCAATAACTATTCAAATTAACAAAAATTGTTTCTGGATGAATAATATGAATTACTACTTCTAATGCAGATGCTGAAAGCAAACACAGAAAGTCATATGATATCTTGTTTAGCATAAACCATTCTTATTAAAGGATCAAAGGTGACTAGAATAGATGACTCTGCCACACTTGAATAATTATACAAGGAAGTTATCTACAGTTCATCAAATTATCAACTTGGATACATTAAGAAATTAAAAATGAGTATCAAGTATATAGATGTAAATCAAATGCTCTCTCTGATAAAGAACAAATAGAACTATAAATGTGTATAATAAAATAACAGTTGGCCATCAATGTAAATTAATATCCTGAATTTAACATTGTAGTTAAATCACCACTAAAATAAAAAATTGATACACAGAACTATAATCTAATAGAATATTCTTCTACTTCATTATATGTGTATTATTTGTTTGGTAGGATTTTTTTCACGATACAAAATGAGAGTTTCAAAATTCACTACATTTTAAGATTAATTTGCCTTTTTTCCCCCTCATGTGTCATAGCATCAGCCGGGAAGCGAATCCACTAAACTGGGATAACTGCTTATAAAGCAGCTGCTGACCTCTCGACTACCAATGCTTGAAACAATTAATTTGCCATTTGTGACAAATGATGAATAAAATAACAACTTGTGTTTTAAACCATCATCTTTATTATTATTATTGTCTGAATTGTTGTATAAACAAATTGAAGATCAAAACATTTCTAGCATTATTCCAAAAAGTACATAATTACTTTTTTTTTCTAATACAATACTTTTATTATATTTTAATTAAAAAATTTATGAAAAAAAAAAAATGAATTGCTTATATAAAAGCAATAATATTAAAAATAATTTTAAAAAAAAGAGTTTTATTTCCTTTTAAGTACACACTTCATCAATTACCTGAACATTCAAGTCCTTTACGTAACTGCCACTGCAGAACTTGGCCATCCATCCCAACTGACATAATAACTTCAAAATTATCAGAAACCGATCCTGCAGATTTAGTAACCCAATGCAGTTGCCAAATAGGAGCTTTCGGAACAACACCAGTGTCACTAATATACATATATTAAAATAAAAACGTTCACAAATAATATATAAACATAGATCTTAGTTTCATCCATATATGTACTTGCTTATTAATATTGCATCAAAATTTCAACTAGATTATATTTGTCACCTATAACTGCTTGAAAGATTTCTTTTTCTTAAACAATGGCAGGTGTAATCTGGTAGAAATGTCAGTTTAACTTAATATCAACAAATAATTGCATACATGGAAGAAATTAAGATAACTGTTTGGATATGTGTATGTATATATACAAAGAGTTAATCGTAAAAAATTGCAAGCATTTATACCTACATTATTTTAAATTCAGATAATATAATAAATTATCTCAATAAGCATATAGTCAGATTAATAGTGATATGTGAAAGCACTTAAGAAAGGAGGAGTTCCTCTAGATAATTCCATTAACAATATAAAAGATATTTTGAATAAAACTTTAATATCTTTTAAATTACATTGTTCTTATACATAATGATTATTATTCAATCTCTGTGGCAGGCTATATCTCGATATTGGTTCTTTTAAATATTTACCATGTGATCCTAGAAATTGTCTCATAAATAAGTCACCATGTTCAAAAACACTTTTCTGCAGAAATTACTAACAAATGAAATTACACTGTAAACTGATTCATCATTCCTACAGCATTATTATGTTCAACAATACCAGTGGTTGCAAATATATATATATAGCATTTCGGAACAAAAACAAGTACTGTACTAAAACAACAAATATTTAATTTTTATATTTTTATTCCCAGAAATAATACTATGAATTCATTTATCCATGAGAATATTAGAATATATATATATATACATAACCATACTAATAAAATAATCCAATTTTGTAATATTCATCATATAACATTAGATTACTGGATGGGATAAAATTATGCTTCAATATGAGGAACTTTTGCTTGAATCTATCATTCTACCATTGAAATAAACTATATAGGATAGAGGCATAATGATAAAATAGGCAGTCAAGTAAATTTTTAGGGTATAAATTGAGTGAGAGAAAGGAGAGAAATGCTGCTACATTACATTGATATGGATTTATTTCAATTATTTTTTATTTATTTGAAATTGATTTTATCAGTGAATATGCAATATTCACCCATTCTTGTGTTTTCAAAAAACAATCAGCTACTATATGCCATAAAAAAAGGTACAAATATTTAGCTTATCTAATATACCAAAAATTCAAATACATCTATGACCAATATATACATGATGTTAGTTTTAATATACACTTTAAATAGAAATAAGACAGTATTAAATAATCCTTCATGTAATTCTCTTCTTATTAGAAGTATATATTCTTATTCTTCTCTTTTACTTTCTTTGCATATCTTTATATATATATAGTGTATAATGACTTCTTTCATATACACTTCAATGCAAACAAATTTTCTTAAAAAACTTCTTTATTTTCATTACAGTTTCGACTGTCCAGCAGTCTTCATCAGAGTTTTTTCAAACCTCCTCTGCTTTAAAAGCAGAGGAGGTTTGAGTTTTGAATTTGGGGTAATTTTGGTTATATATATGCATGATTGTGTATATTTGGAAAGATAACAAAAAATGGTATACATATATATCATTCATCCTTCTTGCATAGTATAGTCATATTAATTGCCTGTGCATTAAAAATTTTAATGTAGGATTCAGAATTAGCATAGACTTAAATAAACTATTAAAGAATACTAAGGACACATTAAATGATCTTCCAATACAATATAGTAGGGGGCAAACCCATGTATAATTAAGTATTTTTAAATCATAAAGCAGATTCAGAATTATGTTCAATTCTAATAAATTGGAAGAGGAAAATAAAAGAATGGTAGTTAATTATGAATTCAAAAGAGATGGTAATTCATTGGAATTTGAATTTATAAAAGTATAAATAATGCATTCATATCCATCAAATAAATTAAATTACATGTAAATGTTGAAAGCATACTAAACTGCATAAAAATTAGACAATAAAGATTATAACTGAATAAATATTAATTACATATACAGTATATATATTGTTCCATTTTGTTTAGGTCAGAATGGATTATTTCTATCAATTTCCTGGAAAATTTTAAAGTTAAGCAAGGGATGATGTATGTTATGTGTTGATGATCTTTGAATAATTTAGTTAGGGCAAGTAAAATAATTGAGGTATAATATTGTGTTGGTATTTAGAAGTAAACAGTTAACTAAAAATCATTATAAGATTGTATGGTTGGGAGAACTGGCCATAATAAGTACTGATTTAATAAGTCTTATAAATAATAATTAAGGTAAATTTTAAAAGTAATGCTTTAAAGTTAAACGAATAGATTATTTAATAATAATAATTGTATTTAGTAGTTATATTTTAAAAACTTTTAATTAAAAGTAATAGTGTAGTGAGTAAAGTGTATATTTGATTTTATAATATTAAAATAATTATTTTAAAATTGTGCTATAATAGTGTTTTATGTAATATTTTATAAATTAAATTATTTCTTTTAGTTTCATTTAAATTATTAGCATCTCATTTAGTTTTGTAAATCACGTGACGTGTAATATTCACACCTGAGCTTGAAAATAAAATAATGTTATCTGTTATAAATATTAGATTAGGTTTTTAAAAATAGATATAATAGATGAAATTAGATTTATGTTTTGTGTTGAAAATAAATATATTAGATTTAAAATAAAGATAGAAATAGTAATAAATATTGAAATGTGATTTTTAAAAGTTATTTTAAAGTATTTATTAAGTGTAAATAAAATATGAAAATTAATTAAGAATTGAATAATATAATAAAAATAAATATTTAATAAATTATTATTAGTTTTAACTTTAATCTGGCGTTCATTGTCCAAGCTTGTTGAAGTAAGCATTGTTGAAATTGACCAATGAAAACATGTAATTTGGGAGGTATAAAACAGCTGTGCAGAAAATTCCAGGTTACTGTTATCTCATTATACCGATATACTGTTATACCATCATCAGTATTTCTACAACTTCGGTAAAGTAATTAGTAGCATAATAGTCAATTTTATTTAACTTCAATTTTATAAAAGTACAGTAGTCTATTATTATAAGGTTGTATTATAGAAATGCGAGGCTAAAAAATAAGTAGTTCCTTGCTTGCCAATCTGCTTTATCCAATTTATCATTAACTTAAACATGGAGAAGTCGTCACTAAATGTAAAAGGATTGATGGAAATATTCAAGTGTTATTGTCATATTAAGCATATAATTTTGCCTATGTTGATAAGTCATATTAATTTACATCTGAATTTCATAGGAAGAACTTCATGGAGAAAATATAAAGAATTTCAGCAAAAATGGAAAGTAAAATGATATAAAATGCTTTTATTAAGAAAACTTATTTTAAAATACGATGGAAAAAATGCTTTTAAAAAGAAAAACCTTTAAATTTGACCAAACAATTATTTTGCAACACTAATATATTTCTTTCTGAAGAAATATTGAAAATAATTTAAAACAGGGATTTTTTTAAAGAAAATATAAAAATCAAGATCATTTGCAAATATGACTTATATCATATTTAAAAAAAATTCCAAATTAGTAATTAGTGTATGCTGGACATACAAAAAGTTTTTTGAATTTATTTGTGGAAATAATTTAAGCTATCGGTGAATGATGGAGGAAGTTTATTGTTTGTATCAGAAGACATTGAACCTCAGTTTTTATGGAAAAGTTAGAAGAATTTGAAAATTGTCTTAATGAAGAATATCAAAGATATTTAAAGTAGAAATTTATATAGTAATGAATGCCTGAATATTTTAAAATTTTGGAGATAAAAAAATATTAATTATATCAGTTTGGATATTATGGATTAAAAGTAAACTTACCGTATTTAGCATAAACAGTCATTTTGAATTTTGTTGCAATGTGGAGAATTGGAGCATGTGTAATTATTGGGGTCAAAAGTGTGATTACTAATGTTTTACCAGGAAAAAAAGACACTTCCTATAATGAACTTACTATCAAGAAAAGAACATTTCATCGCTAGAAATTTTAATGGAGCTGTTGTAAATATAATTTTAAATTATTTTTTACTAAAAATTTATAGTAATGCTTATTCACAGTATAGAGATAGAATAGGAACATAGAACATTAAATTATTTACTAACCTAGTAATTAAAATTTTATTGTAAAGAAAAAAAACTCTTTAATAATTTTTTAAAAAAAAACTTAATATATTTTAAAGTGTGATAATGTGGAATAAACGATAATAAAATGTTTTATTTAGTTCATGATCCAGAAGACACCGACTAAGTAATTGCCAACAGAAATTACTTATGGTAATAATGTAAATTATTGATGGTTTTATAATGTATTTTATTATTTTGTGTGGATGTATGGATGCGTATATAAAACACGATACCTACACATAATTTATCATTTGTTTAGTTATTCTAAGAATATGCATAATTTTATTGATATCATAAAGATATTTAAACATAAGGGAAATATAAGTATATGATTCTATTATAACTGAACTGGATGTTTTATTTGAGTAGTTTAAAGTATTAAAAATATGACATTGATTCTGATTGTTTATACTTAAGTTTGAGAACTATCAAAGAATGAAATAATCTTGTCTTATTAGTTAGTTAGACTGTTATTCTAAAAATGAATTTATTTATTGTTATAGAAATGTGGAGATGAATTTAGCGATGTAAGGTGATAGATCTTTAATGATAATATCTTAGTATATGGTTACATAAGACCAAGATAATAATGCATGTAGGGTTTATTTATATGGAAATAAGAGTATATTATATTGATGATTATGCAAGTATAGATAACATAGCCCTATAGCTTGTATATATTCATGGCAGTCTTTATTTTCTAGGTGTTAAAGTTTAATGTGCCATAGTGCTGAATAAATAGCCTGGACATTATATTTGGTAGTAGAGGTTATTAGACAAATAAGTCATACCTCATTTCTTGTACCCTGTGACCATGATGATTAGTTGATAAAAGTGTTATTAAGTTGAAGTTATAGTGTATACCATATACCTACTTGTTTATTTGTTATTGAAATTTGTTGGGCTACATCGTAAAGGATGGTTGTTTTAAAATCGGAAATAATAAATAAGTTTGGAAATACAGAATTGTTATTAAAGTGGATAAGTTATGTTGCTTAGAGTAAAAATAAGTGTAAAAAATTATAAGAACATAATTTCATCAATGAAAGAATCATAAAATTTCTTATATTTAAAAATATTTATTTATTTTTTATAAAATAAATAATTGATAATTAAAAAGGATTTATAATGATATTATTTACTTATTAAGAATTTTAAAGACATACTTTTGATGCATATTTTTTATTTACAAGTAAAGGTAATAGACTGAATTGTGTTTAATGAATGTAAGTAGTCATAAGTTTTATAAAAGTAATTTTATGACAACACACTAATACATATACTATATTTGAAGTTTAAAGTAATAATTAGTAAGCAGCTTAGTTTGATGGTATGCTATTAATCAAGGTCGTTCACATAATTATTTATTGAAGAATGACTATACAGAATAATAAATTATTTTTTTTTTAAAACTAAATAACAAGAATAAGTTCATAGTAAAAGTATTACCTTATATGTTTTAAAACCTATTGAATTAATAAAATTTAATAACTGTAACAAAAAATTATATATTTTGAAAATAAGAGATATTTTAAGAAAAATGTTCTGTATCCTATATTTTAGATCATTTAATTTATACTCGAAAAGTATTTAAATGTGAATAAATAGAATTCTTTCAGATTGTAAATAATGTAAATAATTTTATTAAGTTTGTTAATAAAATTGTTAAATTTGTTTTATAAGTCTTGATGTTGACTCAATTTCTTCACATCATAATTACATAATCACAGATAATTATAATATAGATATAGTATTTGCACATCATAAATGAAATTGTTTTTTAAGAGTTATAATGTTTTTTATTGATATGTTTTATTTAAGTTTTATTTATGGTATTATTATGATGGTCATGGAATAATTACCAAAGATTTACATTAAATTATATTAGTAATGATTGCCACATATTCTCAGATTATAATATCATATCATACATGTTTACTTAAGATGCCATATGAATAAGAGAGGGTTATATTACATTCTTATTATGTGACATAAAAGAACATTATAAGTAGAAAGATAGGAGAGTGAATTATAGATTAAAGATTAGTATTACTATTTTGTTGTTGTTGTTATTATTATTATTATTGAATTGTAGTTAGGAATGATATTAAATCCCTTATCATACTTGATTACAAAAGTTATAATTAATTTAGAATTATTTTAAGAGAACCTGAGATAATTTGAGTTAAATTAATTTTAATAAAGATATTCAGATTAATTTGTTAAGAGTTGTGTACTTAATTAATTTTGATTAAAGATGTAAGAGTACTATAAATGTAGTATTTAAGTAATAGGAGTAGGGATAGTATTCTTATGCCATTAAGGTGATATCCTGTGGGATATTAGCTTAATGTATTTGCTCTGCCACTTGTAGACTCACTTCATAGTCTCATGATTTGATTAGATATTCATTTGTTTAATTTTATAAAACAGAATTATATTATTATTTATTAGTTAAGCTAATTTAATAATTGATATTATTAAAAAATATAGTTATTGTAAATTTAAATACATTTTAGATAAACATAGTTATTTATCTGAGCTAGATCAAGTGATAATAATTACATATTTCTTGGAAGTGAGGGTACAATATATATATTATAACGGTCAGGAAGTTGAAGTGAAATTTACAGTCTTACCATATCTGCCGTACAGGGTGCCATAGGCCATTTGAACGTAGAAAATTTATAAAGTAGACAGATACGCGCTGTTAAGATCACTACCGCCAGCCCTTGCAACTAGCTCATGGAGCAACAGAGGTTTAAAACATTTATTAACTATATTTCTTTTAATAAAGAATAATAAAAAAACAATCACTAGATCACTGTCAGTACTAATAACACAAAAAGTAACGTTATTTACGTATATATACATAATAACACACAAACTTAAAAAAAAAAAATTACTATAAAAAAATTATGCTTTATTTTGAATCATTATTATTTTATTTACTTTTAACTTTAATGTTTAATCTTAGAATGTCGAGCGTAGGTAGACCACCCAGACGACGCCTTTAAAAGATCTTCAAGGCACTTGGCTCCAGGCTAAAAGTCCGCAACCACACCAATGCTCGCTTACAGATATATATCTGCAATCAATGCAATGTGAACATGTTAGCATCAAACCATGCTGGCAGGAATGTGCATCTGAACAGCGTAATATTATTTGAAGAAACATGACCTTCGCCAGTGCAGAAATTTATGTCTGTCTGGTGAATGAATCATGCATGTAACATAATAAAGAGAATAATGCTACATATGGATGGGAGAGTGGTCTATCTTGCTGGCTTATCATCCCAATCCATAGAGCTGAAATGGGTCAATGGTGCAGGAAATATGTCTGCGTCCATTGCAATGGTATGACTATCTCTTTGGGGTCATGCATTCAGTTGGACTCGTCACCCTTATGTGCTAACACACTTTACACTACATTGATATAAATGTCCATATATGTCTCCACCAGCATTGACACAACTACGAAACAAATAGTCTGAAGTCAAAACCCCTAATTCAAACGAGGCTAAACAGCTACCCACACTCAACTTACATTTAAATCAATTTATTAATTTAATTCTAAAAAAATCTTTAGTTTAAGGTTTTAAAATCATTTTATAATAACACATTATATTTAACTTATTTTTACTACAAATACTATTTGACCTATTTTTTCTTTCCTTTAAATTCAATAATGCACAAATAACGATACGTGTTTTTATCTTTAAATTTAAGTTTGCAATCGCAAACCCTACCCTATTACAAACAGACCTTATACTAAGCATAAATAAATAAAAAAAACAATACATATTTTAAGAGATTATGTTTAAACTTTAGATAAGAATTTAAAATTGCAAAGTTTATAAAAAAATAAAGTTCTGGTTTGATTTGGAAAGAAAGTCTATAGTTCATATTTAAATAAAATTAAAATTCAATTAAAATTCAGAGATTTTAAATTGAAGAGTTTATATTTCATATTTATAACTTATACTTTCCTTTCTCCGTGCTTGTTCCTTTGCGATGAAGATCTGAGTTTACACATGGGCCATTTCTTGCGGACGATGATGATTTTATGAAGATTTCCGAAGACGTTACTAGCGGTTCGATGCTGGGATCCATGGAGATGAAAGCTGCTTTCGGCCGGCCAAACCGAAGGAAGCACAATGAAGCTGATTACATCCTTGGTGACGGTGATAATAGCTTTTTAAATTTTTATTTTTACTTTCAGCAAAGACGAATGAATTTAAAACTTTAATTTTCTAATTCTCCAATTAATTATTTCTTTTGAATTCTTCCTTTTATAGTCCTGAGGCATCTTATCTCTGGAATGTACGGATCCATCAAACATATTTCATATCTATTGTGCCAAGGCCAAATTGGCACATGTATATAAAATAATTTTGTCATAAAAAAATTATTAAAACAAAAAAATCTTTCGCAAAAGAGTTTGAAATAAAAGTTGAAAAATCATTGATTTAAAGTGGGAAGGGGGTTTTCGTAAAGTTAAACTGAAGGTTTTATAAAAAGGAAGTAAAGAGTTTATTATTATTAGTGAAATACAATTTAAAAGCTTTAAAAAATATATATAAATCTCTTCATTTAAATTAAAGAAGAAAAATAATATTAAAACTAGTTTTGATGTGTAGAGTAAAATTATATATGTGCATGCGAATGTAAAAAAAATGTATCAGTATTAAATATTATGAAAAATGTATTTTAAAAAAAAACACAGTGGTGCGCTACTAATTAAAGATATGAAAACAACACGTTTTGAAATAGCTACTACTAATTAAACAATCAATCAAAAAACACGTTGTCTTAGGATTAATTGCTAAAGAATTTCGACAACAGATATTTGCCGGAGGATATCAAAAGGAAAACACTTAGTCGGTATAAATACGGAATATTTTATCGGACAATCAGTTAAGAGTTTTATTCAGTCTAGTTTGCAGTGACAGTCTTGATAACAGTGCATTTCTATTATGAATCCAGAAACAAACATGCACCGTTGAGCAGCTTTTGGAAATATACATTCGTGCTCCAACCTTTTTAGTCCAACAAGATCATCAAAACCTGCCTGTGAAATAATGTCTGCATAACAACTCAGAAATCCTCCGTCAAACGTTCAACTGTCTTCAAAATAAAACATGGATTCGCACAAAATCTCTTCAAGAAACATCCAAATCTAACCGGTTAGATATAATCCATCAGAAGCAGCCAACAATTTATTATCATTTATACGTAGTAGCCACCGCTGTAATTCGTAAATATTCAAGATTCAAATTATGTGAACTCTATCATACATAAAATGAACTATTGATATGTGTGTTTAAGTTTCAAAGGCTATTAATGCTTTATTATTATATTTGTGAATGCTATATGGTTTAATATGTGCATGATCATTATATCAGTGTTATTTGTTAAATTATATAAATACCAGTGTTCTACTATTAAAATCTACCAGAATATTTAAACTAGTTTTGAAATGTTAATTTAAAGTGTGTGTATTATATTAAATTTAGAGAATGTTTAAAATTATTTAATGTTAGTTAATAAATTGTCTTTAAAACTTAAACTTTATTTGTCGGTCAATTCTTTTTACCAACCTTTTATTAATTCTTTTCACCACCAATTTTGTATAATTTGTTATTGAATAAAATTAGACTGAGCTAGTTTTTAAGGGAATGTTTCGAGCACTGGATTATGAGCCTACTGCCCGAATACGTTAGTCTTCAGACTAGCTGGCGCCCCCGGGTTTACCCCAAAACAAATAAAGTATTTGGATAGTAGGGGTTTGAATATAGCAGCCGAGATGGGTCATTGTTAATAGTTAAAGCTATCAATAAGATCTCCCATTTTGCTCGAACGTGCCAGTTCATTCACGTAACCTTTATAAGATTATAAATGTATTATGAAGGAGTTTGAAACCGGCCAAAACTTATATATACATATAAGTAGGTGGTTTCAGCGGTTCGACCCGGTACATAAATGGCTTTACCCAACGTTTGGGGCCAAATCCATCAAAAATGACAGTTCATTAAATACTTTTATTTCTTGTTTAAAAATAAAAACCTTAAAGAAATCTAAATTACATATGTGAAAGTGTATTAAACTAAAAATAAAAAAAAGAATTGACCAAAAACTTTTTTTTTCTTTAAATGAAAAGAGATTTTGTGCTATTTACATTATTTAAAATAAATCATTCTGTTAAATCAGAGACAGTTGGGTGTTTGGGTGGAGTTAAGCATTAAGATCGGGTAGAGATAAATGGACAAAGGAGGGGCGGAGTCAGCGTGTATTTCCAGTTTAGAAAGAAATAAATAAAATAGAAATTAGTAAACTGATTAAAATAAAATACGGTATCAAAAAGAATGATAAAAAGTTTTAAAATTATAAATGATAAGAAATAAAGCCAAAATGGAGACTCAAGGTAAAAATATAGAAAATATTCCCAACAAGGAAAAAAGAGAAATCATAGCTTTACTAACCAGCATGTTTGAAAAACAAAAAGAAACAGCCGAAGAATATAAAAAAATCGCCGAAGAGCTTAAAAACCAAAATAATGAAATGAAGAGTAAATTGAAAGGGCAAGCTAAAATGCTTGAAAAGTTAAAGGACCAGATCAAAAGGGGCCAAAATAAAATAAAAGAAAAATTAGGGAAGAAATAGAAGAAATTAAAACACAAGTAAAAAATCAAGATATCGTAGAAGTAGATTTTGTCAAAGAAAATAAGGAAGTTGAGGTCATCAAAGAGATAGTAGAGTCAGATAGTGGTAAATATAGTAGTTTGGAAATAGAAATTAAATTAGAATCAGATAGCATTGCTACAGAGAAAGTAGAAACAAATGTAGATCAAGAAATAGAAGAGAGACATAAGTCCAAGGTAGGAGATAGCATTGAAAAGTTTTTACAAACAGTTAAAAAGGTTAAACTAAAAGTTCGCGTTTGTTTTAAATGTAGATTTAAAATAAAAAGAAAGCATAGGAAAAAATATTCACGGTTAGGAAAAATACGGCGGAGGTCTGTGAAGCTTAAAGGTTTTCTTATTTACAAGGCAGAAAATAAAATGGAAAGAGAAAGTGATAAAATAAATTTTAATCGAGAGATAGAAGTGAGAATATGGAGTATCGTTTATGTTAGTGAGTTAGTAGAAAGAAAGAACCGCCAGACAAAAATTAAAAATATGTAATCTGACAGATTCGCTGGCTTGACCTAGTTTATAACGACCATGGACTCGGAATAATGGAAAATGTTAACAAAGTTTAATGAAATAAATGTAAAAACGAGTTTCAAGTTAGTTTGAATAATTAAAAACGATTAAAGTTAGTCTTAGTAAAATAAAATAACAATCTTACAGGTTTTTAGAATGTCAAAGCAACGATAAAACAATTTATGTCATAAAACCCTCGATTATGTTAAATCCCAGCTCATAAGTCTAGAACATAGCGGAGCATGATGCAAACAAAATAAATATGTAAAATCAAATTAGACAAGCAAAATGATTATGTCAAAAACCCTTGATTATGGCTTATCGATTATATTGATATCCCAGCTCATAAGTCTAGAACATAGCGGATCGTGACGCAAACAAAATAAATGTGTAAATCAAAAGAGACAAGCAAAATGAAAATGTTTTTTTTTTAAAAAAAAAGGGGAGAGTAAAAATAACGCTTTAAAAATAAAAATGAAATAAGTAAGTGTATAATGAAAGTATTAATGAAAATAAAACATTATCAAATAAAATTAAAAAAAAAGTGTATTAAATTAGGATTGAGGTGTGTGCGAGTATTTGGGCAAGGAGATAAATTCCAGGCCTGACTTTTGTTGGATTAAGCCTTTTCTTGCGGTGACTTTGTTCTACAGATGGGTAGTGCGAAGAATAAATAATACTGATGATGATGCGCCAGTAGAAAAGTCCTGGCATATAAAAGTTAATAAATCTGGAGGAAAAATTCCCAGTAACCAAATAAAATAAATATTTTAGTAAGTCGAATGTGCAGTAGAGATAGTCCTGCCATTCACAATCTTAAAGTCCCTGTTCATGATCCATTGTGCACAAAAATGCCCATGCTGTAGTCACGACTTCCGCAAGAAATTAAAAGTTGGTTTAAATCAGCACAAAATCTATTTGTGTGTTTGAATTACCTTATACTTTGCTGCCTGCTTCTCTTAATATTACATTTATTACCTAATGATGATAAAAACTAAAAATGCACTCTACAAAAATAAGAATTTGAAGTGGTAAATACTTAGGAAAAGTGATCAACGCCCATATTAATTAAGAAAAATGTTCGTAAATAAATAAGTAGGTCAAATAGTTAAATAAAATCGATAAAATCAAGTTAAATAAATAAGTGTAAATAAATCTATAGTAAATAATAATGAAGAATAACTCGTAATAAACTAATCAATTTTTTTATTTTATTTTATTGAATACACGCATGTTAAATAAAGATGTTCGTAATGATTTAAAAATAATATTATAAGATTAGTGTAAATAAATATTTTAAATAATGTTTCTTAAGGGTTATAAATAATATTGTAATATAAATAAATAGTGTAAGTAATGTTCACGTGTATTTAAAAATAATATTGAAAGGTAAATATAAATATAAAGTCAATCTAAGGTGTATTAAGAGTGTGTAAGTATACATGTGTATATACACGCACATACACTGGTAATATTCAGTAAATACAATACCTTATGATGAGTATCTTAAATGTATTTATCCAGATATCCTTTTAGGTTATTTTCTTGGTACTGCCCCACCTTATGATGCGTGCAAAAAGGGATTTATTTATTATAGATTCCCTGTAAGCAAGTCCAGTAATAACTCGATATCTAGAATATTAGTAGGTGTAGAATTATGCTGCATGTATACACATGTGTAGGAATTATCTAAAATAATAAATTAGTAAATCTTTAGAGTCAAGAATTAAAATTGCAAGAGATAAAATGGTCAAAAATGATGCATTTTACTCTAAAATGGAGGGGGGTGTAATGTGCCAAGGCCAAATTGGCACATGTATATAAAATAATTTTGTCGTAAAAAAATTATTAAAACAAAAAAATCTTTCGCAAAAGAGTTTGAAATAAAAGTTGAAAAATCATTGATTTAAAGTGGGAAGGGGGTTTTCTTAAAGTTAAACTGAAGGTTTTATAAAAAGGAAGTAAAGAGTTTATTATTATTAGTGAAATACAATTTAAAAGCTTTAAAAAATATATAAATCTCTTCATTTAAATTAAAGAAGAAAAATAATATTAAAACTAGTTTTGATGTGTAGAGTAAAATTATATATGTGCGTGTGAATGTAAAAAAAAAATGTATCAGTATTAAATATTATAAATAAATGAAAAATGTATTTAAAAAAAAACACAGCGGTGCGCTACTAATTAAAGATATGAAAACAACACGTTTTGAAATAGCTACTACTAATTAAACAATCAATCAAAAAACACGTTGTCTTAGGATTAATTGCTAAAGAATTTCGACAACAGATATTTGCCGGAGGATATCAAAAGGAAAACACTTAGTCGGTATAAATACGGAATATTTTATCAGACAATCAGTTAAGAGTTTTATTCAGTCTAGTTTGCAGTGACAGTCTTGATAACAGTGCATTTCTATTATGAATCCAGAAACAAACATGCACTGTTGAGCAGCTTTTGGAAATATACACTCATGCTCCAGCCTTTTTAGTCCAACAAGATCACCAAAACCTGCCTGTGAAATAATGTCTGCATAACAACTCAGAAATCCTCCGTCAAACGTTCAACTGTCTTCAAAATAAAACATATGGATTCGCACAAAATCTCTTCAAGAAACGTCCAAATCTAACCGGTTAGATATAATCCATCAGAAGCAGCCAACAACAAGCAATATCCACGTTACCAAAAATCCTAGGTAAACCTTTATTTATTATCATTTATACGTAGTAGCCACCGCTGTAATTCGTAAATATTCAAGATTCAAATTATGTGAACTCTATCATACATAAAATGAACTATTGATATGTGTGTTTAAGTTTCAAATGCTATTAATGCTTTATTATATTTGTGAATGCTATATGGTTTAATATGTGTGTAATCATTATATCAGTGTTATTAGTTAAATTATATAAATACCAGTGTTCTTCTATTAAAATCTACAAGAATATTTGAACTAGTTTCGAAATGTTAATTTAAAATGTGTATTATATTAAATTTAGAGAATATTTAAAATTATTTAATGTTAGTTAACCCTTTTCCCGCCTCTTACGAAACCTCTCGTAAGCAGTTGACGTCACTCTAATTCCCTTATTTTTAACGCTAGAATATTCGTTTGACAGTTATTGATTAGATTTTTAAAAGCTCTATATGATGGTGCCCTCTTCTGAATGATTTTACAAGTAAAAAATCAATAAAACGGCCTCTGAACCTAAACAAAGAAATAAACTTCTCAGTGATTGGATGCCAGCCAGCTTTCAGCCAACAAAGACATTCTGATTGGCTGGCAAGAACAAAGAAACTGCCTGATCAAAGAAAATAAAGCAAAACGCTGAGATTTTTCATTTCGAATATGATTTAAGGTATGATTTAAGTATAACCTGTGAAATTAAAATCATTTTTACATTATATACTAAAAAAACAAAATTATTTTCGAAAAATATTGAAGATTTTAGTAAAAATATTTAAGATTTAGCAAAAAGAAAATTTACTTTTTTATAACGGAAAATTGAAAAAAGAGCATTCACATCACCATTCCTTTGTTTGTCAGTTGCTTTATATTTGCCGAAGTTAAATATTTTATAATAAATAAATAGCAATTTTTTATTTTTGAAAAAACTTTCGTTCATTTTTATAACCTTATAAATTATATATATACTTTTTATAAACGAATCTGAGGTTAATTTAGTATTATAAGTGAATATATTTTAACAATTGGCTTTGTCTTCAGTTTGTGACTTGGCCAATTAAAAGCTTTGATTTTTACCTCATACAACCAATGATTTAATTAGCGGTTAAAAGGTTAATAAATTGTCTTTAAAACTTAAACTTTATTTGTCGGTCAATTCTTTTTACCAACCTTTTATTAATTCTTTCCACCACCAATTTTGTATAATTTGTTATTGAATAAAATTAGACTGAGCTAGTTTAAGGGAATGTTTCGAGCGCTGGATTATGAGCCTACTGCCCGAATACGTTAGTCTTCAGACTAACTGGCACCCCGGGGTTTACCCCGAAACAAATAAAGTATTTGGATAGTAGGGGTTTGAATCTAGCAGCCAAGATGGGCCATTGTTGATAGTTAAAGCTATCAATAAGATCTCCCATTTTGCTCGAACGTGCTGGTTCGTTCACGTAACCTTTATAAGATTATAAATGTATTATGAAGGAGTTTGAAACCGGCCAAAACTTATATATATGTATAAGTAGGTGGTTTCGGCGGTTCGACCCGGTACACTATATTTCATTGGTTAATTCAGTTTGTGGGGTTTCTGGCTATGTGGATTTTTCCACTGAGGTCTGTGTCTATATCTTTGGGCAGGAAAAGCAAATCTTTTGTTTCTATTCCTCGACTCTTATCTCTTTCGTAATCATCTTTTCAATGGTCATTTTGCCCTAAGGATATGTTTGTAATTTTTATTTTTAAGATTAAAAACTCTCTTCATTATTATTTTTTTTTTAAATCAAAAGATTTTTATTATATTTTATTTAAAAATTAGAATCTTTGCTTCGATTCTATGATTTTTTTTTTAAAGCTTATCTTATTTTAATATTTAAATCAAACATATTAATAAATTAATAATTCGTTATTTGTGCATTTTGAACGTTTGTGCTTTTAATTCAGTATTAGATATTTACAAAAAAGTTAAGTATTAAAATTTAAATGTAACGCATATATATATCCCGTTACAATATATATATATACACAGTGAAGGCATTTTTAGAATAATATATATATAAAGTTAGAGCATCATTATACTGGAAGAA
This sequence comes from Epiperipatus broadwayi, assembly GCA_028023455.1. Taxonomy (NCBI): domain Eukaryota; kingdom Metazoa; phylum Onychophora; class Udeonychophora; order Euonychophora; family Peripatidae; genus Epiperipatus; species Epiperipatus broadwayi. The sequence continues at coordinate 442,634 of JAQFVV010006239.1, forward strand.
AGTATGAAATCATTTTGCAGTTCTTTTAAAACTTTTATAATTCCATACATAAACATATTGTGATATAATGGAAGTTCCTTCAGGGGTGGAGGAAGGCAGTAAGCAAGGCATGAGGGTGTGATACAAAAAGGGTGTGGAAATGGTGCAGAATTAATAATACATTTATTTTTGTTCTGTCCTTGATTTATTTTTGTACAAAATAATGAAATATAAACATATTAAAATAAATAATCACTTCTTGAAATACGATTTGTCAATTATAATTTTTTACAGTTTGTTTTTCTCATATAATATTCTCAGTTATGTCTTCTTATGCTGGGTTTACATGATGCATATTTCAAATCACATTGCTATGTGGTGCAAAAATGGAACACACTATTTTACTAATAATATCTATGTCATATATATATTGTGATGGTTATTTGGTATTTGAAAAATAATAATAATAAACATAACTTCAAATTTTTTTATTGATTTATAAAAATATCTTAAATTTACTGTATCACACAAAATTTAAAAAAAAATCCAAAATATCTGCCCATATTTTTATAGCATTTGAAATTCTTGAAGCAATTTGGTTTAGTTTTAAAAACACACACATGTAAAAAAAAAAAAAAAAGAACAATACACTAATAAAATGCATAATATTGTATATATATATATATGGATAAATTAGTTAAAATAAAATCAGTTAAAGCAATATTTATATTAATGTACACATAATGGTAAAGCTAAAGAATAGCAACATTTTAATGTAATAATTAATGTGTCAATGTCTGTATGAATGTTTATGTTTCTCTGATATATTTAAATATAAAACAATTATTTTAAAATATTTAGGTAAAGTTATTTTAAATCTAAAATACAGTTTTAAAATTAATTAAATTACTCTATAATCAATTAAGTAAGAAATGACTAAAATTAGTGAATTTTATTTATTAGAAAATCACTAATTATCTTCTTCGCATTTTTAAAAATGAAAAAAAAAAAGTGAAATATTTAAAATTTATCATGATAATGAATTGATTTAAAAGACAACATTTCACCATTTATTGTTCTAACAGGAATTAGCCTTTTCACTTCTCTGTGATTTTATAATTAAAATACTTAAGATTTTCCAATCTTTTTTTTAAAAAAAAAACATTCTAAAAGATTTTTACAGAATAAAAATAATTAAAACTTTTAAAGACTTTAATTGAATTTTAGATTATAAAGAATATTTGTTTTTACTTATTACATATAGACTGTATAATGTAGTTGTTTTAAAGTTCTTACAAAAGAAAAACTGGAGTAAAAGAGGTTCCACAGGTAATATATTATTATTATTACAATATTAAGGACTTAGTATTTTCCGGAAGGTTTGTGATGATAGTGTTTTAGTTGTATTTATATGTTGGACTATTTCCATCATTTAATTTGAGTATTGAATGTCTTTAGAAAAATTTAACTTTATTTAAATATTACAAATATATTGAACTGTTAGTAATAGCACACATGTTAGTGCTAGATGATGGAAATAGTCCAACATATAAATACAACTAATGACTTAGTATGTGTGTAAGTTAGTGCAGGCACATTAAAGGCTGCATGATGAATATTTATGTAATGAATTACTTTTGTCAGCTACAAATAAACTTGGTGAAACTTATTTTAAAAAATTTAAAAGAATGATTCAATCTACAAATTCATTTAATGAACAGTAATAATAATAAAGACATAAATGGAGAGGAATTGTATGAAGAACTATGTCTGTTTAAAAACTTATTTTAAAGTGAATTATCTCAATTCAAAATCCACTGGATATTCTAAGTTTTATTCATGAAAATGATTTGACCATTTCATTTCCAAAATTTGAGCATATCATTAAAACTATTGTTAATCCTTTCTACAAGTATAGCTAGTGGAGAGAGATCATTTTCAAAATTAAAACTAAAAAAAAAAAATATTTATGTTCTACAATGACACAAGATTGGTAAATTTGTCAATGATAGTTACAGAAAATGACATATGCAATACTCTAAATACTGATGATATTGTATCTAAATTCATTTCTGTAAAAGCTCAAAAAGTAAGTTTATTATTATGTAATAATTAGAGGGAATTTAAACACAGATCTTTAACATCAATTTTAGTTATTCACTTCATATTATATAACCAATACACATGACCACATATATGTGAAAAAAACATAAATAATCTCTAATATACATATTTCATGCTGAACTAGAACTCATCAGTTGATTCAGATCATCATCCCCAACACATATATACAATCAGTGCTCAGTTTATATTAAGATATCAAATCTTCAAACTTTAATGGACAGACTTCAATCTTCTCCATCCTCCAACTCTTTTATTGGTTATATAAGATGGAGTGGATAGCTAAAGGGAACTTGGAATTCTGTGTTCAAACCTCTTCTAATTGCATTTAAAGTTCAGTATATATAATATACTTGTATTTAAATTTACAGATTCTTCCTGAATTCTGCCTATCTCTCTTCTGCGTATTTAAATGAACATATTAAGGTCCTATATATGAGGTGTCAGAGTGACTTAAAGCCAACAGAGGTATGACAACAATATTGGCATCAATAAGGGCTTTGAGCATTCCATAATATGGAGCTGAAAAAATGGAAGGTGGAGAAGATTGAAGTTTGTCCATTAAAGTTTGAAGATTTGCTTTATTAATATAAACTGAGCACTGATTATATATGTGTGTGTGTAGGAGATAATCTGGACAAACTGATGAGTGCTGGTTCAGAACAAAAGATGTATATTGGAGATTATTTATCTTTTTACATGTATGTGGTCATGTGTATCGGTTATATAAAATGGAGTGGATAGCTAAATGGAGCTTGAAAATCTTTGTTCAAATCCCCTGTAATTACATCTAAAGTTTAGAATATATAATATACTTGTATTTAAATTATGTAATAATAATTTTTTTTCGTTATCTTTAATAAAACAGTAAAACTTTTTTTGAAGGGAGGGGCAATTACTGTTTTGCATAAGGGCGCTGATGACTTTTACTCCGGCCCATTGTATATGACTATATATCAGTAGTTAAGTTATTTCACATAAGTGACCATGGCTATAAAAATATGTATCTGAGGGTCAATTAAAATCTGCAGTCAAAATATTTAAAAATGAGCATTTACTTAGGAGGGAAAAAAGATAAATTAATAATACATCCGCAATTGTTTTATTGGTCTCATAAATTTGATAGAATAAAAAAATAAAAATTTGTTTAGTATTAATTATTGTCATTCTTTAATAAATTATAAAATTTTATCATTAATATTAAAAGTATAGAATATGCTCCGATATTTGGTAGAATTTTATTCTATAAAACCTATATATTGTTATACAAAACTTCTAACAAATTTTTAAGTCGGTAAAATTGGAAAAATTATAAAGTTTGAAAAAAAATCATTTTGATGTAAAACTTACATTCATATTTTTTGTTTTAAAACTGATTAAAATTGGGATTAAATTGTTTTGAAATAGAGTAAAGAATTTATGCAAGAAATGTTAAGAAGACACTAAAGCTTGTTTTCTGATAAACAGGAAAAGGTGCATTTAATTAATTAACACAGTTGCTTATTAGTTGATTAGTGAATATATCCTTAATTATGTAACAATGACTAATATTTATTTGGTCTCAATAATATCATAAGAGGAGAAACTATATAAGCCAAGTGTAAAACTGTGTAAGATAATCGATGTTCCAGCATTTAGTGATCGCACATTAAGATCACGCTGGCTGCTTTTAAAACTAGGCTCAACAGCCAGAAGTTTTATCCTGCAATTTAAAAGATAGTGACTGTCAAGGAAGAAAATCCTGATAATTCACGTAGAAGCAAAACTATATTGTACTAGTGCAGCAAGGAAAAGTTTCAGTACTTTGCTGTGGACTCCAAAATAAGTAGCAAATTTCATAAGTGTTCCAGTTGTAGATGATGCCGACCTTTTAAAGTTTTTGTATCAGTTTTTGAATCTGATTGACTGTCTTACGATGTAATCAACTAAAGTTGAGGGACCTAACTGCCAAATATAAACATGAAGATATAACAAAGTTATAATTGTTGCTCAAAAAAGAAACCCCTAAGAAGGAACTTATCAGATAAGAGACAACCCATCAGAAAAAATATAATAAAAAGAATTGAAATAATATAGTGCTCTCTAGGATTTTGAATTAGCCCACAAGATTTAAAAAAAACACACAGATTTGAAAAGTTCTACTAGAATTCACATTCTAAAATCTCTCTATGTGAGAATGTTTATTCATTTAAATCAGTTTATATTTTTTATTGCAATTCTACTTATATTTTTAAGTTATTATTATCATTAGTAGTATTTATTATTATTTGAGATGCAATTCTAGTTATCAGGATTAGAAGCTCACATTTCAATTTTAGGAGAATGTAAAAATTTGAATTGGCTTTTTTACATTTAAAATCATGTCAATATAAATTATACTGAATTTAAAATGTTTCATACAGATTTTAGGCTGATGTCCATCATAATATAAATTGGAGATATAAAGACATATGTTGAGTGTAAAATTATTTTAAAATTAATATCAATGACTAGGTTTTTTTATTTATGAAATGCAAGTGCTCATTTTGTATCATGATTTAAACTCTATTTTTATTAAAGTATTTGTTTTGTTAATATTTTAATTTTTGTATTTCTTCATTCTCAGTTCTATACATTGCTCGAATTATATTTTATTGTTCTATATTTGATGATTATTGATTAAGTTTCAAATTGGCATGACAATTACTTGCCTTCCTATGTGATGGTTATGGTCTTATAATTTGGATTATGTGTTTTTATCTAGTATCATCAACCATAAATATAAGCCATTATCATCCCATCACTCCTTATATGATCTGTAAAGAGATGCTACAATAATTTAACTTTTCCAATATTCCTTATGGTTATAGAAGAAAATACTTATCATATTTAATCTGTTTCCATTCCCTTATCCTTATATTTGGTGGCCAAATAAGGCTCATTTATATCTAACACCCCCCCCCCCTGAAATATTACTATATATGATAACAATAAAATTTATATGGAATAAGGAAATAATAATTAGCAATCAATGTTTTAGTGAATAAGATAACAGCAGAGAATCAGCAGATCAAATGTAAGTAATAAGCATAATATCACCAGCATCTAATCATCAAGAGTTACTAGTCATTCTTTGTGACTGGATTTAAAAAAGACAATATAAAAATCTTAAGCTAATCATCATCAAACTAGTGCCAAACTTGGAGCATATTATAAAATAGCAATAATCAATATTTTTTGCTACATGCACCAACATAAATGCAAAAATAATTACTTTATTACCACATATCAAAAATGCTGGAATCATTATATCAATGCTGATCATCATCAGTGCTCACAGTCATCAGGTACCATGAGTGTAATGACCATCAATTAACTAATCATTATCATTGTAAAATATATTTAAAGTGAGTTGAATTTAATGATAATATTCATTACTTTAATATCATACAAATAATTCTAAAGAGAATTATAGATAAGAGAATTATAGAGATATCTACATATAGTATATTCTATATTTTGTTAATCCAGAACTAGTTTTGGGATCACAAGAAACCATGATAACTGTAAACAAGAGACTATATACAATATTTATCTATTTTATTATTTAAATAAGTTCATTGGAATAACTTGAAATAATGATTAATAAATTTACTGATTAGATATGATGATGATGCTAATAGAAATGAAAGATCTGATAAATACTCAATTATAAACAATCATTCTGATTTTGACTATTTACAAACATCAAAAAATATTTCCATAGATTGAAAAATAAAGCTATAATTTTTTTATGTTGTAGATCTGAAGAAGACTTCTAGTATAGTCGAAACTGTTATAATAAATAAAATTATTTGTTTAAAGTGTTAAAGGAGTGTTGATGAATTTATACATATAACACTGTAAGAAAATATTCTAATGCATATCACTAGCTGAAAATTAAATAGAAAATATACAAATCACCCTCTTAAACATTATATTTCAGCAATGTTTGGGAGTGCGATTTGAATATTTTCTACTTAATTTTCAGCTAGCGATATGCACTGAAATATTTTCTTATATATTTACGTTGGGAGATAGTAAAGTTTGAAATAATTAATGTTATAGTATTTTTTTGTATAACTATGTTAAACATGATTGTTGATTAGAAATTTAAGATTATTGCTAATTTAATTTCCCAATAGGTCTGAATTTTAATAGACAATATCATTTGTAGCATACAATTCAAGAGATTATCCTTTTGAATCAGCTGCTGCATTATCAATGTTGGAAGGAGGCAGTGATTTGAATATATAATATTGTGGAAACAGTAGTTTACAGATATAAAAATAGTTTTAAATATGTACACATCCATGTCTAATAATCTAAAATATTTTCTAATTAATAAACCAGTATTACTCTATTTTAACCAAATATAAATAATTAAATGTATATACAATATACACACATGTATATATTCTAATCTAAAATATTTCAGTTATTAATTAACTTAACCTTTAAACTGAATTATTTTTCAACAAATTGTAATACATTAAAGATCAGCCTTTCAAGCTATTATGCATGCACTTTTTACAAGTGTTAATAATAAATGAATACTTTCACTCCCAACCCAAGATATAGTATTTAAGAAAGAATAAAATGAATCCACTTATTCTTTCCAACCCAAATGCTTATATATGAGCAAATCTTAAGTACTATAGTATTTATGAAAGAATAAAATGAATCCACTTATTCTTTCCAACCCAAATGCTTATATATGGGCAAATCTTAAGTACTGGAAGTGAAAGCGTGAGGATAGACCACTCACTTTAAATTACTATTACGATGTCTGAATGAAAGAATAAGTGGATTCATTTTATTCTTTCTTAATATATTAAAAATAATTCAATAAAAAATTATTTAATAAAACAATTTTTTAAAAAATATCATGTTTAATAAACCTTATCAACCTGGATTTCGCTTCTATATTGGAGCCTTATCAAGATGTAAATACACAAAGTTATATTATAATTCCTTCTATTTTACAGCAACTCCATCTATAGGCTTCATTTTACATTATACTTATAAATTATAATCATGTATTTACATTATGTAATCACATATTTATATTTTAATATTATTTATAAATTTCCTAATTTTCTCTTTTTTACATATTATAACTATATTTAATAATTTAAACTTATCATAATTAAAATGATAATTATCAATATAAATATATACATATAATTTACCTATAATTATACTTAACTTAAATTTTCCAGCTACCTAATAACACCCATTTTCCAGCCAATTTTACAGGACCTTTAACTATATTCATACATTTTTCAAAATTTTCTTGTATATACAAAGATTCATAACATATCCTCTCACTATACTTCTTTATATATTTAATTACTTGAATGTTTTTTTCACAATTTATTCTATGTCCAGTATTTAAAAAATGTAGATAAATCCCTGATCTCATATCCTTCCTTTCAATTGCTCTATCATGTTCTTTACCTCTTTCTAATGCAGTTTTCTCTGTCTGACCAATATATATCTTGTTACAAAATTCACAAATAATCTTATATACTAACCCAGCTTTATTATTCTCATTATTATTTTCTATATTACATATCCATTTCCCTAACAATCTACTATTTTTCCATCCTTGGAAAAATTACCTAATAATATTAAAATAGGATGGAAAAACAGTAGATCATTAGGGAAATGGATATGTAATATAGAAAATAATAATGAGAATGATAAAGCTGGGTTAGTATATAAGATTATATGTGAATTTTGTAACAAGATATATATTGGTCAGACAGAGAAAACTGCATTAGAAAGAGGTAAAGAACATGATAGAGCAATTGAAAGAAAGGATGAGATCAGGGATTTATCTACATTTTTTAAATACTGGACATAGAATAAATTGTGGAAAAACATTCAAGTAATTAAATATATAAAGAAGTATAGTGAGAGGATATGTTATGAATCTTTGTATATACAAGAGAATTTTGAAAAATGTATGAATATAGTAAAAGGTCCTGTAAAATTGGCTGGAAAATGGGTGTTATTAGATAGCTGGAAAATTTAAGTTAAGTATAATTATAGGTAAATTATATGTATATATTTATATTGATAATTATCATTGTAATTATGATAAGTTTAAATTATTAAATATAGTTATAATATGTAAAAAAGAAAAAAATTAGGAAATTTATAAATAATATTAAAATATAAATATATGATTATATAATGTAAATACATGATTATAATTTATAAGTATAATGTAAAATGAAGCCTATAGGTGGAGTTGCTGTAAAATAGAAGGAATTATAATATAATTTTGTGTATTTACATCTTGATAAGGCTCCAATATAGAAGCGAAATTCGGGTTGATAAGGTTTATTAAACATAATATTTTTTAAAAAGTTGTCTTATTAAATACTTTTTTATTGAATTATTTTTAATATATTACGTTCAAAGACAACATTATGAACAAGTTTTAATTTAAAATTTGATCATTTTTTGATATATTCTTTCTTAAATACTATATATTGTGTTAGGAGTGAAAGTATTCATTTATTATTAACACTCGTAAAAAGCGCATGCACAATAGCTTGAAAGGCTGATCTTTAATGAATGATATAATAAAATTCAAAGGAAATGTACCTTGAGTTTCTATTCACTGCAGGCTTTTAAACTTATCTGTAGTTGTTATTTTATTTTCTTCCTAAATATTCTTTCTCATTAGCTGGATAATTTATTGTTTTATTCAAAAGTTGTTTATTTTAAAAACATTAATACAGTTAATTAAATACTTTTTCTTTTGGTCAGTGAACAGAAATAAATTTTCATTATTAGTAATGTTAATGTCTAAAATCTCATTATTAGTATATACATTTATTACTCACTAAACAATTTCTTTCATCTGCTACATACATTTGTGAAATATATATGACTGACAACAATTTCTTTTGTTTAAGATTCTATGCATATATAAAGTAGTTATAAGTATAAAGTATAGCAATGGAATCTCAAAATTAGAATGTTAGATTGCCAATATTATGTGTCTTGGTTAACAGATATATAAGACAAATACTAGTGGGTCTCAACTCAATTCAGCTTTTGTAATTTCAGAAACTTTAGTTAGGCATGTGGTGTCTATTTCTCACATGTAGGGCTATAAAATCATGGAGAAGTCATCCTGTTTTTTCTCCAGGAGTTCAGACTTGACTAAGATAGACTCCTCCTTTGAAAATAACTTTTTACACATTAATATCAGTTAAACTGAATCCACTATTTATAATAGATAAAATAGAATTTATACATTGGATGTCTAACAGTATATCTGTCCATTTTTTATTAATAAAAACAAGATACCATTACTCTCATTTTTTATTTATCAAACCAAAAATAAGTTTTAATTAAAAAAATTATTTCTTAATATTTTAAGTAAAACAGATAACAATTAGCATTATAATTAATGCATATTAAAAAAACACCCTTGACTTAGAGAAAAATATTTTTCTTTGTTATATTAAAAATTTAGATTTTTATCAAAATTAGAATTTTTATAAATAATTTTTATACTTCAAAAATATCAAGAAATATAATATTTAATCAACATTTCAGTTATTACAGATTTTATTTTAAATAATTATGTATCTAAATTTTGCCTGCATTCATTTCTTCTTTTCCCTTCAAGCTTTACCCATATAAAAGAGGGTGCCAAAATGTATACAGATTTTAAGAAAGGAAAAACTATTAAAATTGTAATCCACAATATACATTGATAACAAAAATGAATACAAATCATGTTTAATTTCTGCAATTATAAGAGTTGCTCAAAATAGTTACCATCAGCATCCAACCATTTCAATTCTGGCAAACTATTGCTTGAACAATGTTGATCAAAGTATTCCACTTCTATTATTACAAATACGATTTAAATTTCTTCCTGAAGTACTGTCAGTTTAGACTGTTTTCTAAGATAGAACAATATATCCTTTAAGGTTCTCCATTGCTGTTGTACTTCCACAATGTTCTTGAATTTCAAATGCCACTTCAAAATAGTCTTGCATTCCTTGAACCTTGCAGCTGCCATTTTCTTTGACTGTCTTGCATGTTGCATAATGATGTTAGCATTCATTTGATTAATTACAACATTTGAATAAATGTCATAATACATGTTGCTAGTGTTTTTCTGAAGGTTTGTGATGACAATATTTTTAGAAGTGATAATATGTTGGACTATTTCTATCATCGATCATTAAAAATTAAATATCTAGAAAATTTTAAATTTTATTTAAATTTTTCCAAATACAGACAACAATTAGAAATAATACATAAAGACAACATAAGTTAGTAGATTACATGAAATTTCAAGTGTATTATTCTCCACTCTTTACCATGTGTTGCTGACCTGACCAATGACAGTTCTAACATAGGAGTCAAACTTACACCTTGGTTAGATCATTACCTTAAAATTTGACATTCATGAATTTAAAGATGTATCTTCAACTCCTATGCTGAAATTGACACTGATCAGGCCAGCAACACCTGAAGAATAGTAGAGAATAATACCACTTGAAACATAGTTTAATCTATTGATCTGTGATGTCTTTATGTGTTATTACTAGCAGTCATTTGTACTTGGAAATTTTTTAATTAATTTTAAATTTTTTTAGACATTCAACATTTAATGAGAGATTCTGGAAATAGTCCAACATATTATCACTTACATATTGCTACCATAATTCAATTCATCTTCAAAAAATCAATACAAAGATAACACCTCCTAAAATGTGTATATATTTTTGCTTCCCCAGGTATATGGACTTATGCACAAAGATGCCATGAGACCAATCTATCTCAATATATTGCATCAGTTGGTCTCAAAGGTCTTATTTCCATTTAGTGACTAAAGTATCAGATGGTATATGAATTTAAACAGACAACACTTGGGTAGTCACATGTAATTGATCATTTATATTTACTCCACATATATATACTTTTGACAGGCATATAACCAATATTTCTCACCAGAATTCTTTTGGTGGTTAGCCTTTGAATCATGTAATGATAAAAGATTTATAGTTAATGAGTCCCAGTCATTTTAAATATTATGGTATTTTCATCATAACATGTTAAATTAACCTTCATTATTATTATTATTAGACCTGGTATTACCTCTAATGCTAACTCTTCAATTTTTCTTTAGACGATTAACTTTATAAATCATACACACCATACATTTATTGCTCATCTTATAAGATTTTATATCTATTTTGGAATGCTGTCAAGAATAAAGATATTTGAGTAAAGCTAATGATTTAGTAACTATAAAGAAAAATTAAATTACAAATGTTTTTTGAAATCTAAGCTAACTCCCAAGAAATAAATGAATATTTTTTTTGATTTACACAATCATAATAAAAAAATTATATGTACAATTAATTCGAATACAAAAACCCCCACAAAACAAAATATCAATCTCAAAAAAAAAATCAGTCGACAACTATTCCATTTCAGTACATAAAGAAATAAAAAAAAAAAAAACCATAAACTAATATAGCTTAATCTCACCTTTTGATATTTTGAGTTCATATAACTAAAGCAGCTCAAGTACATACTTTTGTTTGCTCTGTATTTTATGTTATGTGCACACATGTAATTCTTCTCTATTTTTTAAATAGGTCCCCATATGGTTTTTATATGCTGACCTTATATAGGGTTCACAAATTGGGTGCATTTTATTATTTCATTTCCTAAATTCTGTATTGGTTTATATCCTTTTTAATGTTAACTTTTATGCACATATACAGTTAATAATTCAGTTATCTGTAAATCTGGTCACCTTCAAAAGCATTGGCTATGAGAGTTAAATGTTTTTCATGGAATTCCTTCATTTTTGCTCCCTCTTTTTTCAGATTATTTTAACAAAACTTTAAACAGGTTGAGACATTTTTGTTAAATTGTTGCCCCATTTTCTGGTGGACTGCAGCAATTGGTACTCAAAAACTGGATCTACTCATTCATATTGGAACTCACTTTACCAAATTTAATATTTTTCATTTCTTTATTGGAAGTGAGCTTCTACTTCACTCACAATTATTACCAATGGGTTCAAAAGCAATATACGGCAGTGAATCATTCTATTTTTTTTCTTATAGCTTGATATGACATTTGGGTCTGCATTCTAGATCAACCACAGGAGGAAATAGAGAGAATAATGAAATAAAAAACTTATTTTGTAGCAAAATTGTTCAATTGTGGTACCAGATTCATATAGATTTTTAAAAAAAAACCTTTCCTTTTTTTAGGTCTTTCATCCTAATTAATGTGATTTTTACCTCAAAAAAAAAAGTATAAACCACTTAATCTTCTTACAGACTAATTAAATTCATTTATTCATTAACAAAAGAGATCTTTAAGACAAAGGATAAAACACACACACACAAACTAAAATGCTATAAGTTTACTTTTTTCCGCTTCTTTTTTTATGCAAGATTTACTTAACTTTCTTACGTTAATATATAGCCATACGGGGCTTTTTAATTATACATTTTAAACTTTTTAATATAAGTTAAAATTATTTTTCTCTTTTTTATTATTATTATTATTAAAGAAAATGCCCCTTTATTTTAATGAGAAGGAATTCATGGGGTTCAAATCCATGTACCATAATGTACAGGTACAATATATATATATAAATTACTCACTAGATAACAACTAGTATCAAAACTAATTATGTTCAAACAATTCATTTTTTCATTTGAATACGATTAATCTTGATACCAGGTGGTTTGGCTAAATACTTTCAATGTTGCCTAATAATTTGTTTATATTATAATTTCCAGTTTAGCTATGGAATATTTGGATTATTGTAAACTTATTCAGGGAGCAACTAAGTTCAAATATGTTACCAATATATAACACAATAAAAGTGAGCATTGTTTGTATGTTTGCTTAAAAAAGGATCATTCTTTAGGAATCAGAGTTGTGAATTATTATAGTGATGTATTCAGAACTTAGTTATTCCATGAATAAATAATATAATGAAAATACAAGCAAGAAAACATAATTATTTTATCAACAAATAAACACTTTTAACATAAATAAAATTAAAAAATAATTAACTTACGAACTATCTAAAATTGGTCTATCCTTCTTTGATTGGACATCATATACAACTAAGCTACCATCATATAGCCCAACCTACAAATAATTTTAATATTATCATTATATATTTTTACATCAGTATTTAACATTTTTTGGCTGGCTCTATTTAATAAGAATAGAGATTTTCAGATGCTCTTAAATTTTTTTTAGAAATAAATAGCTATCAATTTATTTCAGTATTTATTTGATCGTGTGTTTGGTCTACATGTATTGTGTGGATCCATTTATTCTAAATAATTTCTAGATACAATCAAATGATTAATTCACTCAGAAAATATTAGAAATAATAGTATGAGCTTCAGTCTAAAAAGAGATTTAGTTCTTGAATCTGTCATTCTATCAATATGCTAAACTAGGATAAATCAACAATCAATATATTACCTGTGTAGAATAGCAAAGTGGTGACAGATTTGGGAGTTAAGTCCGCAACATGTCATTTCTAATGCTCAAAACTCAAGTGATTTTCTGAACATCTAACCATTAATAAAGTCAAATAAAAAGGAAATTAATTTAAATACAAATCTTCATCTTCAAATAGCTATTTTTTTTCTTGAAATATTGTTTCAATTGCTAATAATAAAAATGAAACCCTCACTAATATACAATATATTATTTTAATTTCAATAGTTTTAAACTTTTCTCAAAAAAATGTAATTTTATATAATACATACAATATGTATACTAAAAAAAGCTTGTCTAATACTTTAAAATAAAATGTTAAATATAAAGCTTGATCTAAATAATTCATTTTTAAATCTTTATTGCATATGAAATAATTGACACCATCTACAACTTAAAAGTCCAAATGGATTTCTTCTTATGTAATAGCCTTTTAAATTTCTATCTTTCAATAGTCTACTTCATAGCTTCTTTCATGGGTAAATCTATCACTATTTCAATGTTATTACTAGCTTCAGAATGAAACATTTAGTGATATATATATTTTTCATTTATATCTTTTATTCTCTATATTACTTATTTACTGCCATATTATGGCATAATACGCTGAAAGTCAGAGATAATCTTCGTATTGTGTCCTATCTCTCACTATCTTTTTATTCATTCACCAAAAAGCATTTATTTGAAATTGCAGTTATTAACCATTTTTCAGACATGTCTCAATCATTTTAGTATTTTGCTTTAATCTACTGTCATTTAAAGATAACATCATATAACTACTTCTACATAGGTACTTTTATTTTGCTACTTGACAGTCTTAATTTTTGAATACATCAGATTAAATCTGTTTAATCTTTACAATTATCTTGAATATGTTATCAGATCTCATATGCAAATAAAAGATTACTAAGTAGACAGATCTGATAAATCAAAATTTTAATCTTAAGTGTTAACTTGGGATACTTCTTGCTCTGTTGATAGTTCATATAACACAGCGGTTGGCAACTGGTGGTCCACGGATGACATGTGGTCCATGACATAATTTTAATGGTCTGCAAAGAAATTCAGATATTATTTAAAATTGCTAAGCTCATTTAATAAAAATTTTAATTAAAAAATACATTTTGTTTAAGCCGTATTATTATATGTCAAATAGAACAAAAACATTATATTGCTAATTGATTTGTTACAAAATATTACTGTGACTTGCAAAACATCTACCTCAAAGGCATTTAATTAATCACTACTCAGTCACTGGCATAAAAAAAGTAACAAAAATAAGAATACCAAATTCTGTACAATTGACTAGGCATCAAATTTTAATAATAATTGGATAAACTAAACTCAAAAAATTTTATTAAGAATTTTGAAGGAAAATACATCTATAAAAATTATTAAAAAATAGAATACTATTCCTTATTAATCGTAAATAATTTTTGTAGACACGAATTAGAAAATTACACATACAAAATGTAACAAATATGTATCTATATATTCATTTATTTTTATGAAATAAAATGAACATTATATTAACAAAAACAAAATAAAACATGATTCTTTAACAAATTATAAAACATATAAATATCAATATATAAATAAATATATATGTATTTTAACGGTCTTCTCTAACATTGTTTTGTATTCTCCAAAACTCTCTGGTCTCTAGTGAGTTCCACCATGTAAGGGCATGCCCTTCTAAATGGTCATGGACCATCATCACTTATTCTTTTGATATTTTATTCAACCTAAAATATCTTTGTAGACTCTCCACATCTTATTGGTATTTCCCCCACTTCTCCCTTGAATATTTTTATTTTTACCAGTTCTTGCATCATGGTTTCTTGGTCCCTATTTCTCTTTGATCTGGTTTTCATTCAATTTTAACTTTTGTATTTTCTACTTATACTGAAGATGTGTTGGTTCAATATTCCAGTCCCTTGACCATTCTGATACTTAGCATTGTTAACATTTCCATCCTATTTGATTATCTAACTCAAAGTTCTGTTTTCCATTTCTTTCCAAAAAAAAAAATTTAAACAGCAACAAATTCTGCATCTAAAAAAATATATATATTTTCCCACTTTTTCTTACAAAAAATATCTTAACATTAACTACACCATCTATATCTTTTGGCTATATCTACTCTACCAATCTCCATTCTTCAGAGGCCCCATGTTGGGCACCATTGTAATCCTCAATGTTTATTTTATTGATTGGAATTGATCTGCAGTCTGAAAGTCACATCAACATAAACTAAATTCTAACAGTTATTATTTATATACATATATTTTTATAGGCTTTTTTCATGACCCTTTCCCCATGTAGTTTTTCCAGGTTATGGATCATTCACCTTCCTATCAAAATTTTCCTTGTTGATGGATCATTCTAAAGGTAGAAAAAAGAAACCAGCCATAAAGGTATCATGTATGCATTGATAATCTTGGGTAAATTTATTCCTGTCTGTTGTATATTTCCTCTCATCATAGATTATTATGTTTATGGTCAATAGTCCTGCCTGTTAGCAAGAATTGTAGAATATATCAGTGATCTGTCTGACTCAGCAATATCGATTTATGCCCGTCTTGAACTAGCTTGTGCTCAGATGGTAGCAAATACAGTAAAAAAAATGCAGTAAGAATCTGACTTTTAAATAAACACCCTTTCCTTCCCTTTCTTTTATAACTACCCATCTAATTCGATTCCCAATATAGCTGAAACTGAGATGATTAACCTTTCCTGCATTCTATCTAACCTGGCTAAACTTGATTATTTATTGGACGCATGCCTATACATACACAATATATTGCTTAACCTAATCATAATGTAAACAAGTAAGGTACAATATAGGGGTTGAAATTAAAAAAAAGAAAACTATTTTAATTTGATAAATGATTATTATTCATCATTTGAATAATGTGGCATAAATCATGTATAAGATAAAGCATTATGATTCTTATTAATTACAATTACAAAGGTAAAAAATATATACATATACTGTAACAGTATGCACCCTCTCAACAAAACAAGTTAAGGCAGTCACATCTCACTATAGTCAGATTTAAGGTCTTCATATAGGATGCCATGAATGATATGATTTAATTTTGATATAAAACTATATCTGTTCCCAACAAATAACTTATTATTAATAAATTATTATATCCAAACCACCTCAAATCAATTTTCACCTTAATTGACTTAACTGTTATGCTCAGATTTCAAACTCAGGAAAGTTTAACAATTTACTCTCTTCAGGGGTTCCTATCAATATTCTAAAGTAATATTAATAACAAATATAACTACTCTTTAAATTAAATAAAACAAAATTGAAGCCTTCATTTAATTTAATATAAAAAAACATAATAATTATTTATTTAACAAATAAATAACTTAAATTTTACAATATATAAAAATTATTTACATATCTACCTTATTAAAAATATAAATATTCTATTTACTTATGGTAGATATATTTTCTAACCTATAACACCACATGATTTTACAATGTATGTAAAATACAAGTATCTAAATATTAAAACTTTTATATTAACACTATTCTATAATAATTAGATTATACAAATAATAATCCAATCATTTATATGTAATATTTTCATTCGTTAAAATGATTGTACGTAACTTATATTTATTAATATAAAATATATATTTCATAACAATGTTAATCATTTATTCACTTATCATACATTATGATTATTAGATTATTTGGATTAGTATAAACAATGTAGTGTCATGTCATAGAAAATAATAGTATGTGAATTTAAAAATAATTTAATCTCTTACCTCCAAGTTCACATTATCCCTTTCCCATATTAATATTTCTTAACCTATAACTAAATCTTTATTAATCATAAATAAAAATAAAAATATTTTAAATTATTAATTCTCTCTTATTATTCATTTCTTTAATAAAAATGAATACGATAATAAAGGAAATGAAATTAATCTTTCCCAATTATAATTTTTAAAAACTTAAATGGTATTTATAAAAGTTAATACAATAGTCTCAAATGTTCCTGGAATTTGTGAATGAAAATCCTTCGGAGACGCAATTTTTAATTCCTTCTTGGTTATACATTAAAGAAAATAATAAGATATCCCAAGTTGATGTTTAATTTCCTCTTTGTATGTAGATTTCATCTTCTTAATACACAGTTTCTTTATTAACAATTATAATTCCATTTTGAAGATCTAACTTTTATATAATTTTAAGGCATTCAGCAAAAGATGTTATTCACACATATATATTTGACTAGGCAAGTGCATTTTATATATCCCATGATAAATAAATGTTCTACTCACTCTGCATTTTCCTTATAATATAAAATACATTAAATCTAGTTGAAGTTTTTATAAACATGTTCTTTTTTAAAATGAAGTTTACATTTTAGAACATGTAATTCAAACAATTTTTATAGAACACAAAAATATATTCAAATTACTTTCTTTAAACAAATATTAGAAATTTCTTCTAATAAATATTAAATCGTTCAAAATATAGATTTTATCTTACACTGTTCTTTTAAGTCAAACATAGTATAAGTTTTTATGAGTTAAAACTTATACAGCTTTATATTTATCAGTATTTATGAAAGAAATAAGATGCACAGATCTGTCTCTGAGTGCACTAATTACCTTATGATCCCAGGATCTGGTGTCTGCAGGGCTTAGATCCATCTTTTCTCATGTATTCCAGTTATTGAGTCCATTTCTAGATGACAGTTTCTCTTGCTTTCTTTCTCGTGATTTCCAAGGATGGAAAATGTAATACACTAGATCCAGTTAGCAGGTTAATGATTAATGATGGTATGACTTGGGCTAGCAGATGTCAAATGGGCCTTCATGGCACAGATGGTAGAAAAATCTGAGGACATAAATATGAACTTCGGCATTAGACTCTACCCCATGTAATCCATAGTTTTTCTTACAAAGTTTTACTTTCAGTTTAAGATTCATTGTACAGCAATGAGAGGGCCATGACAACAGTTTGTTTCATTCCTTTTCTTTTTCACCAAGAGTTTAATTTTTTTCTCCTTGCAATGTCGTCAACTGATTGATAAAAACGTACTGCCTTCTCCTTGATTGGCTATTTACTAATTCTTCTTTGTTCCTAAAACTATTATTATTTGAAAAGAAAACACAACAAAAGAACTACTTAGCTGTATTGATTTTTCTTCATTTTCTTATCTTTAACTTTGAGATTCACTTTCCCTTGTTTAATAATTAGAAATCAGGCAAAAGAAAGCAAAAGAATTTAATTTATACAATACATTCCACATTCTCTTACTTCTTCACTTTTCTTCTTTATGTCCAAACATTTAAAATAAAATCAATTTGTTTAGATAGAACAAGATAGTAAAATAAAAATTAGTACAGTCTGTTTCTAAAAAAAACATTTGGCTAATTAATCTCTGAGATCACCACAAACAACAACAAAAAAAATCAAAACCTTTTTACATGATTTTAAAATTCTTTCTTTTTTAAAATAAAACTCATCTCTATACATGTGTGCCATTAATGAAATTAGCCCCCAACTACTGCCATTCTTTCATACTCCAGCAAATATGCATGTACTTGTCTATGTGCTTTCTCCCAATTAATAAATAATAAATAAAACAAGAAAAGTAATAATAACACATGAATGAAAAAAAAGAATCTTTCCTAGCCTTTCCCTTTTTTTGTGACAGGGTTTGAACTCAGTTCCTGTTACAGTATATTATACTCAATGCTCATATTAATTCATACCTTTAAAAATTATGTTAGTGGTCCGCAATATCTAAAAGATTGCCAACCATTGATACAACATACTGGTTATTTTTCTCAAATGTATATTTATTTAATCAAAAGAAAGCATGTTTGTGAATAAAAGCAGTTAAAAGCTTGCATATGATCTGTGAAAATGTAACTTCTTTATTAATATTTTATGCTATTTAATTCATCTTTATTTTCTAATTATTTGACAATACTATCCCAATTTTTTGTTTTTTGTGATTGCCCTTCTATTACTATTATTATCAGCATCGCTGAACATATTGAAGTGATTATAAAAATTACAAAAACTAACATTATTAAAAACGATTTTAAAAAATAAACTTTAGGATCAAGTTCTTACATGCTTGAACAGAAATGAAGGTGACATTATAATGGATAGCATCAATATTCATCTTATTAAAACAGATTGCTAGATATTTTATTAATCTTCAATTTGATTTAAAAAGCAAATTCCAGATGACTTAAATAAGTATTCTTTTTATTTAACATTTTAAAACCTAAAAATATTCCTTGAAATTACTCTAAAAAGTTAAGAAGAGAGAAGAATCATTTTGTTTCACATCCTTATTAATGTTTTTGGCATCAAATCATTTTTGTTGCATATTAATATTTTTCAAAAATTAATTTATTGATCTATATCACAATATTCAAGGCTTTAATCATAGTGATTCACATATTGCTTGCAATTCTTAAGACTTTAGATTTGAATCCAGGGATGAATGAAACGTTGAACCTTTTTAAACATTTGAAACAAGTTTAATTCTTTTTTAAAAATAGTTATTTCTAGACTAATCTAATCAACTCTATATAATATTGGTCAGTAGAGAGTTAAGTAGATAATCTTAGTTAGAATAAAAACTTTAAAAAAAATAATCATGATCTGATTTCAGTTAAGACAATTATTAGAAAGACCTTTACCTTGCAATAGGCTATTTGAATACTGTCTTATTCTATACAGGCAAATACCTTTTAAATACCCTATTTCATATCAAGAGTTTCTAACAATCCTTCATAGAGAATCAGTGAAGAAGGAATTATTCAATAAGTTTTCCAATTGATGGTCAGAGTCTGACTGTTTTTCGTCTTTATTTTATCTATTAACATTTAGATACCATTTGCTGACCAAATTGGACAGTATTGGATGTTTAGCAAGATTGGATGCAAAACAGTTGCCAATTTGGATTCAATCTCAGGTCATAGTAGTGGTATGTCCATGAATACATATAACCAAATGAATTATATCCTTGAAATATACATATAAAAGGAATATAATAGATAAAGTTATATATTGTAAAATTCAATTATATAAAAATCATTGGTAGAGTAAATTATATAAAGAATAATCTATAAAGATTACAATGAATAAGCAATATTAAATACTCCTGATGCATATGTAATGTTCTTTGGATTAACAATGGTATATATTTACATAATATAAATCTCTTCTATAGAAATAAGGCATTTGCCTCACATAATTTATTGCAAAAATAAAATTGGCATTGCAGGTATTATTCAACAATTAATACTGTGAATTATTTAAAATAAATACTTAATATTAAACCACATCATTGATTACTCTGGCTAGCACTTAGTGGTGCTCTTACATGGAGAATTTAGCCTCTGTGAAATGCTTAATATTATAGGGTTATTACAAACTGTATGTTGAGTAGAATATATACTGAAAAAAAAATGAATTAATTAAACCCCTAACAAAATTTAAAAAAAAGTTAAAGATAGTATTTTAAAATATATACAATCTTATACATGGAGCAATTTAGTCAGAATGTAACCACCATGTTAATAATTCAGATGGGGTTATTTCAATAAAGTTGTAAATAACACCTAATTTTTAGTATCAAAGCCAATTTATCAGATAGATAAAAAGGGATCACTTTTATGCAATCATCATACTGCTACATGATAGATAATTCAAACATTGCCACTTAAAAAAGGTAAAACATTATATTAATGGTCATCTTTAGAAAATATTAATCAAATCAGCTTATACTTTCAAATAAGAATCAAAATGTAAATTCTAATATATTATGACCTAAACATATAGCAAAGAGGGTAAATTTCACCCCATTTGAGTTATAAAAGTGTGATAATTTGACAAAAATTAATCATTTTTTATCTGATAAATTGACATTAATATAAGAAAGTATGTGTTATTTATAAGGTTATTAAAATGACTTTGTAGGATTTGACATGTAACTTATTTTTATAGTATATGCATTTGGATTTAGTTACTGCAAGCATAAAATTTTATGTTCTCAAAGCTACACATTTAATAACCATAGTTTACTTATATGATTATTAAAAATAATACATATATGTTCATCATGTTTAATCTACACATATATTTTCTCGTTTATTTAAGGAAATATTAAGGTTTAAATTGATATATTTTATGGTTTTAAAATATAATTTACTTATTACAGCATTAATATTTAAAATTTCTAAACCAGGCTTTTCATGCAGTGCATCTTTATACAAGCTAGATTCTTCATTGCATCAAAAGCTTGGCTTAGCAATTTAAAAAAACCCATAATTATTAATTGTCCATACACACTTGTGGAAGATAATGTAATATTTTATGATGGTTTAAGCATTTTTGTAATAAATATATGAAATACATGGATAAAATTTTTTATGAAAAGTTGGCATTCATATTATGTTAGAAAATGTCATTTCTGCCAACTGTCCTTAATTATCATTGAAAGATTCTCATAAAAGCATATCCCTTAGGTTCACATAAAGTTTTCTATTATTATTTTTATAAAGAAAATATTATATTTGAATGTATATAGTAAAAATATGGAATTTCTCTATTTTATAGACAGCATATATATATTTCATGCTTATTGTTCTATAGAGATAAAAAACAGTTATTATATCATAAATTAAAATGAGAAAATATCTGTTTATGTTATGCTTGTAAAACAATAATTCAGATGAGATAAAGCAATACTAAAGTGAATGATTTTATAAGTATAAAATATTGATTTTTTTTCTATTTCACATATATCTATTTAACAGTAAAATGGAGTTAATAAAAACTTTTTTTAAAAAATTATATATGAATTTATTAATTATGTATTAATAATTTTCTTCTTAAGAATTTTATTTCAAGTGATTAATATTAGTTGGAAAATAAAACTAAACAAGTTTTTCTTCAGTAAAATAATAATTTTTAAAGTCAAATGTACATGAGATATTTCAATATTGTTATTGTAACGGTCACTCAATCGACCCTTGATTACAGAGGGCGTCACTAGATCACTACGTATCTACTTAGAAAAAGTACAAAGAGAAATAGGAAGACATGTATTAGATGCAGAAGTGTGGGTAGAAAAGGAGGCAATTCAAGGAGAAATGGAATGGTCAAGTTTTTATATGAGAGATGCAAAAAGCAAAATGAAAATGTTAGGTAGATTGCAGTTTATGGATAATAAAAGAATAGCCAAACTAGTATTTAATTGGGTTATGAATAAGGGCAGGCAACAAGATAGGTGAGAAAGGTAATGTGATATGCAAAAGATTTAGATATGCCAGTATACTTATACAAAAGGTGGGATAATTGTGTTAGAATAATTGTTGAGTGTTGTAGTGTTAAGGAATGGGATAGAAGAATAGATGCATTAATAAAGAATAGGGAGTTGGAGAGCTAGTATGGAGAGTAAAAAGAGTTTAAATATTTCTGGAAGTAAACAATATTGGGTGTGAGTTAATTTATGGTATTAGCAAGGAAAGTAATTTACTGTTTAAGGCTCAAATGGGATCTTTAGCAACAAGGGGATATACATATAAATGGAAAAATGTGGGTAATTTAGTCTACAAGTTGTGTAAGGAAGGCATAGAGAATATTAAGTATTTGTTAATTGAATTAAGTGTCTGAAAGCAGAAAGGGTACAAATAATGAAGTTGTGGAAGAGTATATATGAACAAAGTGATTATACAGAAAGTGGGTTATTGGTTTTTGTGCTGGGTTTGGGAAAAGATAAGGGGATTTTAAATATAAAGGCCATGGAATTGACAAAGATTATGTTGTGGAAATGGGATAAAGCAGAATAGAGAAGAATATGGGAAAACTTGGGGTGGGAAATGAAAAGGGAAGTCAAAGTGGCTAACAGGTTTCTCAGGGCATAGTTGCTGAGAGATTCCTGACTCCGTATAAAGAGAAGTCACAGTGCATCACATCACATCACATTACATGGAATTACCTTAAAAAGAGGAATGTAGGGGAGAGAGAGATAGTATTACTAGATGATGAGGGAATAGAGTGTAGCTCAAGAGAAGATTTAGAGATAATCTTAAATACATATGTAATGAATATAGAAAAGATGTTAGATGTGAATGAAAGAGTGATAGAAAACATGAAAGCATATAATAATGGGAATATTAGGTTTTCAGAAAATGAACTGAATGAGGTAGAGAAGAAATTGAAAAGTGGAAAGGCAAAAGGTTTAGATGGATGGGCAGCAGAGATGGTAATGAATTTAGGATATAGAGCAAAAGTAAAGTTATTATCTTGTTTTAATAAAATGGCACAGAATAGAGTCTTCCCAAGTAGTTGGAGTAATACAAGAGTAAGATTATTATTTAAAGGAAAGGGTAAGGATCATAGAAAGTTGAATAATTATAGACCAATAGCGGTAACATCAGTTTTATATAAAGTTTTCTCATATATGGTGGCTAGAAGAGTTGTAAAATGGATGGAAGGAAATAATGTAGTGGGGGAAATGCAAGGAGGTTTTAGATTAGATAGGCATATAGGAGATAGTTTATTTGTAGTTACACAACTTATGGATATGAGTAGGAATTTAGGTATACAGTTATATATGAGTTTTATAGATAAAGAGAAGGCATATGATAGAGTAGATAGAAATAGATTATGGATACGTTTAAAAAATTTGGGAATGGATGAAGCTTTAATAGATATTATTAAGAAATTATATGAAAATAATTATTATATATATCAATTAGGGAATATAAAATTAGTTAAAGTTAAAAATGGGGTGGGGTTAAGGCAAGGATGCCCTATGTCACCTATTTTGTTTGTGTTGTATTTGAATGAAATGGAAAGAGCAATAGAAAGATTAGGAAAAGGGATAGAGATACCGTTAATAGGTAGTAAGGGAGTATATATTTATTTTAAGTTTTTTTTTTTTTTTGCAGATGATATATTTTTGTGTACAGAAAGAAGAGAAGATATGGAAGTTATGTTGAGGACATGTGCAAGGGTTGGTAAAGAGATGGGGATTAAATTTAGTGAAGAAAAATCAAATATAATGATGGTTAATACTGGGAAAAGAAAAGATGTAGAATTTTTATTGGGAGATATTAAGTTAAGTGTGGTGAATAGATATAGTTATTTGGGAATTATTTTAAGTAATCAGAAAAATTATTTGGATGAATGGGAGAAAAAATTGATAAATGAAGCAAAGAAAAGAAAGGGATTGATAAAGAAATTAACAGTGTTTTCATATAATAAATATGATGTAGATAGAATTATATGGAAAGGAGTTGCAGTAGCAGGGTTAACATATGGTAATGATGCATTATATGTTAGTAAAGAGGTATTAAATTACTTAGAGGTATTAAATTACTTAGAAAACGTTCAAAGGGAAGTAGAAAGACATGTATTGGATGCAGATGTATGGACAGCAAAAGAGGCAATTCAAGGAGAAATGGGATGGTCAAGTTTTCATGAGAGATGCAAAAAGTAAAATGTTTGATAGATTGCAGTTTATGGATAATAAAAGAATAGCTAAAATAGTATTTGATTGGGTTATGAGTAAAGCGCAGATAACAAAATGGGTGAGAAAGGTAATGCGGTATGCAAAAGATTTGGATAAAGAATTTATATCAGTATATTTGTACAAAAGATGGGATGATTGTGTTAAGAGGATTGTTGAGTGTTGTAGTAGTAAGGAATAGGATAAAAGAATAGATTTATTAATAAAGAATAGGGAATTAGAGAGATGGAGAAATAGTATGGAGAGTAAAAAGAGTTTAAATATATATAGAAATAAACAGAATATTAGGTGTAAGTTAATATATGATAATAGTAAGGAAAGTAGTTTGTTATTTAAGGCTCGAACGGGATCTTTAGCTACAAGAGAATATACATGTAAATGGAAAAAAATGGGTGATTTATTTTGTAAATTATGTAAGGAGGGAATAGAAAATATTAGGCATTTGTTAACTGAATGTAAATGCTTGAAAACAGAAAGGGTACATATAATGAAGTTATGGAAGAATAAATATGAAGAAAGTGATTATACAGAAAGTGAATTATTGGTTTTTATGCTGGGTTTGGGAAAAGATAAAGGGGATTTAGATATAAAGGTTATAGAGTTGACAAAGATTATGTTGTGGAAATGGGATGGAGCAGAATATGGGAAAATTTAGAGTGGGGAATGGAAAATAAAGTGGCTAACAGGTTTATCTGGGCATAATTGCTGAGATTTCTTGACTTCGTTTAAGGAGAAGCCATAATACATCACATCACATAAAAATTTATTTACCTTGATCAAAAGTGGATGAGGATGATGGTTTGTGCCAACTAGATACAGGGAGAAGCAAGAAATCTTAAATATTGTTCAGACAATTGAAAAATAAAAGCACTAAGACAAACGTCAGCCAAATTAAGTTTAAATAATTTGAAAATTTTATTAAGAATAATATAAAAGTTTAAAGTATAGATTTGCACACACTACATATGGTTAAATCAGACATGTTCTAGAAAAAATAAAATGTCAACGCTCTGGCAGGCAGACTAATTTTCTAATAGTGAATTAGAAAAGGAGAGAATGATTTTCTTTTGGCTGACAATCCACCTGCATTCCTAATAATACTCATCCAGGATCTCGTGCAATATCCAAATTTCTCCTTAACCATCTCAACCACTTCACAATTCCAATAATTCACAATTTAATTAATCATCTGTCCAGGAAAATCCATATAATTTCAGAACTTTATCCTATCTCTATTGCTTCCTTCCTTAAAAAAATATTATTCCTTCCCTCTTGAACAATCTTAGACCCATATCCAGGACTCCACTCCTTATTAAAATAGTTGAATCTCTTATTAAAGATAAAATCCAACCACTCTTTCACCCTTCATTATCAAAATTCCAATTTGCAAAAAAAGATTTAGCTATTTTGTGAGCAGCTATTTTGTTTAAAGCAATAATAGATCACATCATGCAATGTAAAAAAACATGGTCCATTGCTGTGTAATTGGATACGAGGTCTGCACTTGACTCAGTTTCTATACCTAAACTATTACAACTACTTCAGGAGTATAATATATCAATACTATACCTCTATATACTGGGAAATCTACTTACAAAAGTTTGCATAACTCTCAATGGAAAAATACTCCATGGATTTCATCCACATAATTCTACTCCTCAAGACTCTCCTCTTAGTCCTCTTCTCATCACAAACCCCCTTCTTTGGAAATAGAAAGCAAAATTTCAGGAATACATATTCCTATAATTAACCAAACTGTTAATCACATCTCCTATATTGGACTATTTCCATCATCCAATATGAATATTGAATGTCTTTAAAAAAATTTAACTTTTATTTAAATATTCCAAATACATTCAACTGTTACTAATAGGACAATGTTTCAAGAGGTATTATTCTCCCATCTTCTTCACATGTTGCTGGCTTGACCAGTGAAGTACTAACATGGGATTTGAACCTTGACCCTTAGATTCTTGAGTATTGAATTTTAAGGTAACACTAACTAGCTGAGTCATCCTTTGGCAGAATGGTTAGAGTGTTACCTTAAAATTCAATACTCAAGAATCTAAAGTCCAGTTTCAAATTCCATGGCTCAGTTGGTTAGAGTGTTACCTTAAAATCCAATACTCAAGAATCTAAGGGTCAAGGTTCAAATCCCAAGCAAGTACTGTAACTGGTCAGGCTAGCAACACCTGAAGAGGGGAGAATAATACCTCTCAAAACGTTGTGCATATATTAAGCTGTTTTATATGCTATTACCAACAATTGAATGTATTTGGAATATTTAAATAAAAGTTAATTTTTTCTAAAGACATTCAATACTCATATTGGATGATGGAAATAGTCCAATATAAAAATACAATTAAAAATTACTACATTCATTCTTCTCACACTCTGGTTCCTAAGATGCTATCTAAGCTTTAATCCCACATCTCACAATACTAAATCACTCTTTTTAAAAGACCAGAGATCAAGACCATCCGCCAGCTAATATTTTTGCAGCTACATGGAATCTCATCTCATTAACAACAACCCAGTGACTTGGTTATTGAATATACTAATTAATATGCATTAGATATATATATATATACATATATTGATTATTAATCAGTTATATGAAAAACTATCTTATTGCTTTTCTTGTTTCAATAAGACTTGCAAATAATCTCCAAAGTAATCCATCATTTAATTTTTTAACTGCATATAAATATTTAAAATCTACCCCTAAAAAATAATTAGAAGAAATTAAGAAAAACTATTTATTTGCATTTACATATATGTTAAAAATAACAATATTACACAGATATATTTTATCTGAATTTTGATGATATACAGTGACTTTAAATCTTTATGATATTTTAAACTCTTTTTCTCTTAGTATTTCATCATATTATCTATTTACATAGTTGTTAAACATCAGGCTGGTTTTTACTATACTTAAATGTTATCATGGAAACATTTTCATCTTAGTATATATATATATTTAATAAGTGACCCACTAAAATATACTATATGTATTTTTTTTTGTATAAGTTTTATATTATTTATTTACATCATTGTTTTGATTGATGCTTGTTTTGCTACGGTATAATTTATAATTATCAAATAAGTTCTAAATAATACAATAACATTGATAGAATTTTTGAAGAATAAAAAATCAAAAATGCTATTGAAAGTAATGGTGATTCCATCTCGATGACTGTAATTTATCATACTGTGCGATTGGGATGAAGCTTTAAACAATCAAAGATTCTAAAGCTATTCATCCAATACTGCTGCTGAGCACAAATGTATTGAATCATATTAAAAATATCTTGTTGATCAAACTTATGAAAATTGAGGATTATCAAAAAAAAGAGGGAAAAATCTTTCAAGGTTGATCAAAATGTTATGGATATTTCTATTTTAAAAAAGCATCAATCTTATTATCAAATGAAGCTCTCAAATTTAGCATATTATAGAAAATACTGTTAATTGCTTCTACACAAAAGAAAAAAATATACAAATTTTACTGTTGAACTATTTTTTTAACAGCAATAAAAATTTTGTTTCATATTTCAACTAATAAAAATTTTTAAATTCACAATATGTAATTTGTTTCATTTCTGCTCAATTTCTAGAGGCTAATAATTAAACACTGATTATGCACTATAGTATAATCTACAACAGTAAGGAATATAATCAGCAAAATATAATATATAACTTCCTAGCACTGAATTGACTGTACTTTGTTTCAGTCATATAGCAGGGAACTACAAATATGTACAAGTGTAATTATTTATTCGGATTCTGAAATATATATTTTTCTTTACATTGATGAGGAGTGTTGAAATAATTCTAAAAGAAAAAAGAGCATGACTTAAAAAATAGAATAAAATCTTCATTTATCTTTATAAGTATTAATAAAATAATTTATCTTCATGGAAGAATAAATAGAATGACAAAAGTAAAGTAAAACATGAGCACATAATGATCACATGACCAACTGTATAATCTGATATTTTATTTACTGTTCAACTAAGATAGCCATAATTGGATGCCTAGTGAAAATAACATCAGTTTTCCTATGAATATCTCCAAGCTTCACCAAAATTTCAGCTTAATGCAGTTATTATTAAACCTGAGTCCTTTAAAAAGCATAACATTTGGTTTTAAAATTTAATAAATTAGATTTAAAAAATTCAGAAATTATCCAAAATTCATTTTTTAATTTCACAATCAGTAAACTGATGATAGAAAATAATATTCATTAAAATAATATCCATTAAAATAATATCCATGCAGAACAATCCAAACCAGAAAAAAATTCCCATAGAATTATATAAATTAAAATGCAAAGAAATTCGACTTCATAGAATGGCAGAATTATTGGCAAAATTATTTTAACAAACTATAAAAAGAGTCTATAATTGCGTATAATATTTTTTTAAAAAAAAAATTGCATTTTATATATGTAGAGTGTATTACTAAAATTTAAAAAAAAACAACAACCCAAAATTAATTTAACTATCAATCTATGACCTGTATCATCAATACTGATAAGCTTTTCAAATTTTCTATTTAAAATAAAAAATTTTGATAATATAATTATTGTAATTTTTTGTATTTATTTTAAACTTTTTACTGTGCAACACTTAAAAGAAATGAATAAAAAATAAAATAATAAACAATTAAGTTATTTATTTCTGGAAAGATCATGTGGCATTTAATAAGTATCATAAGTGTCGGAGTTGAACTGTAATCTATGAATCTTTAACTATGGAGTCTGCCATTATATCATTGAACTAAATCATGATGCACAAAAATAATTGAATGATTTGTCACTCAAGCAGTCGGTCACATGACATTTGAGCACTGACAGTAACAGTCTGAATTATGATCCAAAAAGTTTGAATTCTTATCACTCTACAAACAAAAAAAACAAACAAATATTTATAATTTAAATTAATGCTTACTGCCAATAAAAATGGTGAAAAAAGTGAAAAATCTAATGTTGTGACTCCATATTCGCAGGTGAAAATTCGTTCAGGATACTACAAAAAAAAATATTACTTTATATACATACACGCACACAATTATCAAGAAATTTTTTTTTAATGAATTCTTTTCAACAACTTAAGAGAGCTGTTTTTTTAATTAAATAAAATTTTAAAAAATGTTTGTTTGATTTTAGAGACATTGCGTAAATGATTTTTCATTCATATAAATTTTAAAATGTATATAAGCATGCCATTATTTTACTAATAACATATAGCCATGTAATGAAGCAATATGAACTTTATTCCTAAATTGTTTTTAGATGTCATAAACCATATACTAATTAATTACCACATATACAGTAACTAGAGAAAAGTATAGCTCTAAAAGATTGATAAGAGAAGCTCAAGAGTGAGTTTGATTTAGAGATTTAACAGCAATTAAATTATCATCTTTTTAACTCACTTCACAAATAATTGTTATATAATTTTAACTTTTCTTTCTCTCATTCTCTCTTTATTTTCTTTTTTTACCTTACTGTCTTCAATCAGTTAAGTCAGTCATAGAGCTGGTCATTATGCCCTTAGTCATCTCTGCATTATATGTCTTACAATCTCAATTCGTGTCTAATCACATGAACAGAAATTCCGATTCCAATCTTTTTTTTTTTTCTGGAAATAAAATGGTCATACTTGTTAATAGGTGGCTACTAATTATAATGATGATGTTATATTGTAGTAGAGTATTTATTACTAGTGTTAATTATATTATGTTATAAATAACATTGTACATTAAAATGAGTTTATATTATCATTCTCATATCAAGATCAAAGAACTATTACATTCGTAAATGAATTTGCATTTTTTTTTAGTTATTATTGTTGTGATTTTTATATTGTGAATACATATCATATATTTTATAATCATTCAACCATAAAAGTTAAGCAATTGTCAAATGAACGCTGTAGTGAATGAGGACTCCTGTACATGATTGTTTTAAAAATATACATATATATATATTCAAATGTCTGCAAAATAGGAATATCATTTCTGCTAATATTTTTAAACAGAAATAACACAGTAAATTATGCATATATATATGTGCATTTGAATATATATGGATAATATTACAAATTGACACAAAATAAAAATATCACTTTTGTCAATATTTTTTGAGCAGAAACAACATAATAAATCATGCATAAAAATACGCACACACACATATATATAAGCATTTGAATGTATGCATATACTATTTATATATGCATATTGCAGTGTTTTTGGGAAGTTAACGATCTCAGCTGAAACCACAATTTATTAACTTAGAGTCGAAGACAGTTTTACTTTCTTAAAGCTAATTTATTTGTTACGTTGTGTGTCATTATACAAAAAAATGTCTATGCTTAAGATAACAATATGTGCATAAGGAAAAAAGCAATAAATTCGAAAGTATACATATAATTAGAGTCTCTTAAAGAAAAGTTCGGTTACTCACGGCAATGCAAAATAGAACTCCCGAAATGTTTTCTTCTCATGAGTCACTTTTACGTCCCATTTATTTCCTCTTTCTGTACAGTTCAAATTCACTATTTACTCCGAACAATTCTGGTTGGTTCAACGTAAATTTATCCGTAGATAATAAATGGTTCTGTGTGGCTATACGCTATGCCATCTTGGTCATCTCTCTCTCGTTTTCTTTTCTGCTCTTCCCGTTCTCGTAAAACCGGATGTTTCTAGAGTCAACGTCTCCGTATTCTACACCTCCCCTCACTCTAGAACATAGTCCTTCAATCTTTCTGGCAGCCTACGCTCACGGTGAACTCTTGGTGCAGGTGTCCCTTCATCTTGTTGGGTTGGCCCGCTATCAGTGTCATGTATCGGGTCCGTAACTTCCAGTACACTATCCATCTGGTCTGGCTTCATTTTGGCAAACCTCTTCCTGTGTTATTTGTGGCAATACTTCCTTATCCTCTTTAGGTAAGATGTCCCATTGACTGGCATTTCCAATGGTTTCTGGGATATTCGTTTGAGCACATGGAGATCTTCTCCTTAAGTGGTCTATGTGTTTATGGACAGATGGACCATTCTCTAGTCTTATTTGGTAAATTGTCCTTGATTTCGCACTTATGATGGTCCCAGGTAGCCATCTCTTCCTTAGTATATCACGCACCCAGACTGGATCATTTCTTTTGAACCTTTTCAAGTGTTTATGGAAATCACCTTCCGGTTCTCTCTTAGTTCTTTACTTTCGAGGTAAAATGGTTGACATGTGTGTGCGACACATTCTGTCGAATAACAGTTCGGCCGGTGATTTACCATCTTTAGACCTTGGTAAAAAAATGTTGGAAGAACATGATCTCCAGCAATGCCTCCTCCATCCTGGTCTTGCTTGTTTTCTTCAGGTCCTTTTTTAAACACTGGACTGCCTTCTCTGCCAAACCATTTGATGCAGGGTGGTATGTCGGTGCAAAAATGTGACATATCCCTCTTTCTGTCAGGAAGTTTTCAAAACTGGTGGAGGTAAAGCTTGTTCCATTATCCGATACCAATATTTCAGGGTATCCATGTGTGGTAAATATCTCTTGGAGAGCCCTTTCGGTACATGTCGAGTTTGCCGACCTTACCAAACGGTATTCCACCCAATTGCTGTATGCGTCCACCACTACTAAAACCATTTGTCCCTCTATAGGCCCAGCATAATCAATGTGGATCCATTCCCAGGGTTTGTTTGGTTCTATCCAAGAGCTCAGTGTTTTTCTTGGTAGGTTTGCCTCGGCTTGGCAACTGTGGCACTGTCCCACCATCTCTTCAATCTCTTGGTCAATTCCTGGCCACCACACATATGAATGCGACAAAGCTTTCATTCTCACTATTCCTGGGTGTCCGGCATGGAGTAGTCTTAAGACCTGGGCATGACCTTCCATCGGTATGAATACACAATCTGTCCTGGTGATACAACCATTACAGGTTGAGAGGGTTTGATGGGCATTCCAGATAGCTATATGAAGATAATCAGGATGGTGGCTTGGCCATCCTTCCTTTATCCAAGTCCTCATTTGGCAACATCCCGGATCACTAGCTGTCCACTCCGCTATTTTTGCACTATTTACATTATCGTTCAACTTCACCACTTCCAATAAATTCACTTCCACGAATTCACGTGGTCTATCCGCCTTCAGTGGTAGACGCGATAGGGCATCAGCATGAGGTATGTCCTTTCCTGGCTTGTGTACTAGTGTATAATCATATGCTGCCAGTATATTAATCCATCTTAGCATTCTCTGGCTGCTATATTCAGGTGTTTTTTTGGTCTTACCTAATATGCCTAATAGTGGGTGATGATCGGTGCATAAGGTGAAATTTCATCCATAGATGTACTGATGAAATTTCTTTACCACGAAAATGATAGTGAGGGATTCTTTGTCCAGCTGGCTATAGTTAGTTTCTGCGGGTGACAGAGTACAGGAGGCATAGGCTATTGGGTGTTCTTGTCCATTTATCAAGTGTGATATGATGGCTCCAACCCCATATTCTGAAGCATCTGTGGTTACTATAACTTCTTGATTACCTTGGTAGTGCATCAACAGACTTTCAGATGACAATAAATCCTTGGTTGCCTGGAAAACAGCTTGATGTTCAGCCTTCCACTTCCAGCGCTGACCCTTTCATAATAAGGCATAGAGGGGTTTTAGCTGATGTGCCTTTCCCTTCAAAAAAGTTTCGTAGAAGGTTAGCATTCCCAGAAATGCTTGTAAGTCTTTTACATTTCTTGGTACTGGAGCGTTTTTTATCGCGGCAACCTTCTCGGGATTAGGACGTTTTCCATTCTGATCAATAATATGTCCCAGGAACTTTATTTCTCTCGTGGACCAAATGCTCTTAGTGGTTATTTATCCTGATTCCCACTTTTTCCAATCAGTCGCATATGGTAAGCACACATTCCTTCAGTTCGGTTTCTGATTTAGCGTAAATCAGTAGGTCATCCAGGTAGGGGATCACTCCCTCCATATTCTGCATCATTTGATCTATTTTAGCTTGGAATATATTGGGGGCTGTCATGATTCCATATGGTAGCTTATTGCACTGGAAAAGACCGACATGAGTACAGAGAGTTAGTATTTTTGCTGACCTCTCTGTGTGGCTGGGATTTGATGAAAAGCTGACCTCAAATCTATCTTAGTGAAAAATGCAGCTTCCTGGAGTGATGCCGCTATTTCTGTGACATTTGGGACTGGATATGCACTTTTTTTAGGTATTGATTTACAGTGAACCTGTAGTTCCCACAAATATGCAAACTCCCATCTGGCTTTGTGACTATCACAATTGAAGTGGCCCAATCTGAACTTTCCATTGGTGACAACACTCCTTCCTTTACCAGGGCTGACAGACTTTCTTTGACCTTTGCTCTTAGTGTGAATGGAACCTTCCTGGGTTTGCTTGCTACTGGTTGAGCCTCATTGATAAGTTCTATGTCTACTGGGTCTATCTTCAATATTCCTATTTTTTTCTCAAATATCCTTGGGAATTTCTGTCACACTACATTTTCTAATTTTACAGTTTTAATCACTTGTATGGATATGCCCAGTGGGTGGAACCAGTTTCGGCCCAGTAAGGGTTTTATGTTCTTTTTAACTATGTACAAAGGCAAAATTTTGCTCTTGTTATTTAATTTCACTGGGACCGAAATTTTTCCACAAATTTGGATGTTGTTTCCATTTGCATCAGTGGCAATAACATTAGTCTTATCCAACTTTAGTTTCAACTTGGATATGGTGTTAATTTTTTCCCAATCCTTTATTGACAGGATGGATAGCCCTGCCCCACTGTCTATCTCCATTGTCACTTTTACATTTATTATTCTGACATCCAGCACTATTTGTTCGCTCAGGTTTGTCTCACATTTCTTTATTTCTGCCCTCCTTGTCACTTCCATTCTATTATCACTTCTGTATTGGTCTCCATCTCTGTTTCTGAAAACAATCGCCATATGGCCCTTAATGCCACAAGTCCTGCATTTCAAAGTTCTATTCTTACATGTCCTTTCTTACCACAACAATAACAGCTAAGAGACTCTCTCGTCATCTGTGTTTGTGTTTCCATTTGTTCTACTTTAACCATGTCTGTCATGTAATTTTTTTCTTGAATTCCCTCTCGAAATTCCTTTGCATTAATCACCAGTGTCTCATGAGCCACACATTTCGCAATTGCTGTGTTATAATCAATCTCTATTTCACTGAGTAGCTGTTTTCTCAGATTATGGTCCATCATGCCATATAGGAGCTGATCTAGGAGCATGTCATCTATGTCTGGGAATGCACAGTCTCATGCTAATGCCCACAATGCGATGTTATATTCTGAATAGCTTTCATGTGTGATTTGTTTTCTCATTCTGAATCTCAAATAAGCGACTCTTTTTGTAATTGCAGGTTGAAAATAATTTGTGAGTTTTTCAACTAATAGCTTATATGGTATTTGCTCTGGAGTTTTGTTCTCGGCCGTTTAGCAATCTGAACTACGTCTATTCCGGCAAAATACAACAATGTCGAGACTTTTGTTTCGTCATCCTTGACTTTATTTAATCTCATATATCTTTCTATTTGTTCGACGTAGAGGGTCCATCCTGCCGGGTCCATCCTGCCGGGTTTCCTATTTCAAAATCTCTTAATACGTGTGAGGGTATTGCCATTTTTATATCTCTTCTGATCTATTAACTTTTTCCAAATCACACAAAAAAAAAACAATCTCCAATCTAAGATCCTGTATGACTGCACCATCTGCAGTGTTTTCGGGAAGTTAACATTCTCAGCTGAAAACCTAATTGACTAATTTAGAGTTGAAGACAGTTTTACTTTCTTAAAGCTAATTTATTTGTTACGTTGTGTGTTATTATACAAAAAAATGTCTATGCTTAAGATAACAATATGTGCATAAGGAAAAAAGCAACAAATTCAAAAGTATACATATAATTAGAGTCTCTCAAAGAAAAGTACGGTTACTCATGGCAATGCAAAATAGAACTCCCAAAATGTTTTCTCCTCATGAGTCACTTTTATGTCCCATTTATTTCCTCTTTCTGTACAGTTCAAATTCACTATTTACTCCGAACAATTCTGGTTGGTTCAACGTAAATTTATCCGTAGATAATAAATGGTTCCATGACAATTTGTATTAACCATTAGTTCCACGTGTGGCTATATGTTATGCCATCTTGGTCATCTCTCTTCTTTTCTGCTCTTCCCCTTCTCGTAAAACCGGATGTTTCTAGAGTCAACGTCTCTGTATTCTACACATATACATACACACACAGACAAAATGTAACACAAAATCAGTGTCTTTAAATCTTTTTATATACTAAATTAAAAATATTCTATTTATAATTGACTTTAAAATAATTTCCTTCTGAGTTGAGACAAGAGTATTATTGATCTTTGGAAAAGGGTACCCCCCTCCCAAGGAGCTAGATCTGGTGAAAAATTTAAACCCTAAGTAGAGAGATATATATTTCGGTAACAATCGTTTCAGAGAAAAACAATTTGAAATCCTTTGCTCAAATATACATCCACTTGTAATAAGAGAAGCAAATGAGCTGTGATTATCACGATGGGACACATTAGATCTGTTCAATATCTACCTATTTGAATCTTCCTTCTCCCTTTTGATTTAAAACTGGATCAGGTTTCATATATAAATGAACGAGTATAAAAACAATGAGTTAATTACCATAAATCAAGCATGCCACTTACACAAAGCCCAATTATTTTTATCAAGTATTATGACTATATATATAAAGTGAAACACGAAATAGCTTTATCTTTAAGAATAGAAAAAAATTCCCTACTGATGATGGCTACTTTTGTTTTTTAATAACTGTTTCATGCAGCTGTGTGAAAAGTTAATAATCTTACATTTTAAGGAGATTGTTAAAAGTTAAATCTTCATTGTAGAAATTGGTAAATGTTATCTGATTTTGATCTTTGAGCACAAATTTGAAGTTACACAACTGTGTATATATCATGCATATCAATAATATAAAGTGTTAATTAAATATGATATAGCTTGAAATATTCACCTACTAGAAAAAATTGTGATAAGAATTATGTTAAGCATTGACGATCAAGTAGTATCGTTCGGTTACAATATCCTATTGTTTTCTATTTCAACTTGACTTTAGTTTAGGGAAACAATATATATACAAAGAAGTCAAAGCAAACTTTATTTTAATGTTTTTGGTAACTTTTAAGGTTATTTTATTTTAATGTTTTTGTTCAGCAATTTGTTTAATTGCTTACAAATAAACAACCCAAGCAATGTATTAAGGAAGTAATAATAATTGTTAGTTTTTTAAATAATACAAAATAAACATAATTATAGAAAAATATTCTTTATTAGCAAATAATAGCTCATTATATACATAGGATGTTTATGTAGAATTTTAAAAAAATATTTAGAAATGTAGCTAAAAATATTTTTTGTAATTTTAAAGTATAAAACTCATCAATAAATGCCTTTATTTTTTTTTATCATCAAACAATGTGAGATTTCCCCCTATCCTTCTTATATTGAGATACTTTCAAATAAAAATACAAATGTATACATTTTTGGTTTAATAATTTATTTTAGTATTATCCTGGAAGAGGGTAATGTATATATTTTAATAAAAATATATTGGCTTTCCATAATTTGGGAAGCATTTCTTTACAAAAATAGTATTTGTATAAGTAGGACATCTAGGGACGCTTTGACAAACTAAACATTACAAACAATTTTAATATATCAGATTTTGAGGTTAGTCTTAAAATTAAATTAAATCATAAAAGAAAAAAGATGTAATGATTTAGAAAGTAAGTATATTATTTTAAAGTGAGAAATATATTTAACATTAATAAAATAAGAGAAAATAGATCAGTTATTTTATATTAATGAATAATAAAAGTACAGCAACATATATAATAATTGTTTTTACTTCTAGATTTTTCAAACACCAACAACATATTAGTCCTCCTCTCTGACCTCTATAATCCAGTTGACTATGACCTACAGCAAATAATTCCTGCAAATAAATAAAATAAAATTCATAAATACCATTTAAAAGCTTCACTTCACTCAAATTCGTATTGATAGAGATATTTGACTATATTTCTTTAAACCACTAAACATCACATGATCACTATCTCATACTAGCACATAATTGTTATTAAACAATTCAAAACAAAGTGATGTGATGTGATGTATTATGGCTTCTCCTTAAACGAAGTCAAGAATATCTCAGCAATTATGCCCAGATAAACCTGTTAGCCACTTTCTTTTACATTCCCCACTCTAAATTTACCCATAATCTGCTCTATCCCATTTCCACAACATAATTTTTGTCAACTCTATAACCTTTATATCTAAATCCCCCTTATCTTTTCCCAAACCCAGCATAAAAACCAATAATTCACTTTCTGTATAATCACTCTTTTCATATTTATTTTTCCACAACTTCATTATATGTACCCTTTCTGTTTTCAAACATTTACATTCAATTAACAAATGCCTCCATACAGTAGTGCCATCTTGTGCCAACAAGAGCAATCAATGGATGCCAGAAGGCTTGTGTATAAAATCCCCATCCAGTGCCTACTCATCCAATATCCCCAGACTAGTTTCTGACTTGTGACCTTCGTCAGTGAGGAGCCTTGGATAGGGATAGGCACTAGATGGGGATTTTATACACAAGCCTTCTGGCATCCATTGATTGCTCTTGTTGGCACAAGATGGCACTACTGTATGGAGAGTTTTGCTTTGTTTTGAATTGTTTAATAATAATTATGTGCTAATATGAGATAGTGATCATGTGATGTTTAGTGGTTTAACACCAATCCTGCCTAATAGGATAGTGGTGGCTATGGTTGTTAAAGAGCCAAAGTCACCAAAATGTATGGGTGCTGAATTGAGTTTAGACCCATATGACTATATAAGCTATTGAGCTTGGATTGAAAATATTATTGTGTTTTCAATTTCATTCTCATAGTTTTGTAGTTAAGTTAGAAGGTGGCTGTTAGAGGGTTGCATTAGATCCTAAGATCTAGGTGCAGTGCTCTCAGATCCAAGGCTCCTCACTGACGAAGGCCACAAGCCAGAAACTAATCTGGGGATATTGGATGAGTAGGCACTAGATAGGGATTTTATGCACAAGCCTTCTGGCATCCATTGATTGCTCTTGTTGGCACAAGATGGCACTAGTGTATGGAGAGTTTTGCTTTGTTTTGAATTGTTTAACTATATTTCTTTGCAAGTGGATTCTAATGATGAAACGGAAACAATAAAGCATTAAAAAAAGTTCAGATGCAGAAATATAATTTCATGTGTTACATTATTCACTATTTTTTTACCCCAGCTGCCATCAATTAACTCTAATGGCATCTACCTCTAGAAGTTATAACATTAACAATGATAAAAATCAATAAATAATGAATATTTAGGTGCAGACAATTTACTATATTCAGTTTTTACTTCATCTTGTAGGAATCAATCATTGAATTTTTATTGTCAAGGGCCACATTTTATTCTTATCTAGCTATTTAAAATCAGGCTTAAAAATTCAAACAACTTAAGATTTTTAACCCAAGCTAATTCTACCTACATACTTATACAGATCTGATATTAAGTCTCTTATCTATATTTTAAATGAATAAAAGTTTGTTTGTTTTAAATTACTTTGATTATATATCTGTGTAAACAAATATCTCAGGTTCATCCATTCATCTGATTGTTGTTAATATCAATGTTGTGCTTATGTTTCAATTGGACCACCTTTTAATGTATGACTAATAGAGATCACATGAGCTGTTATTGTAATATTCTGTTTTTTGTATCTCAGAAATATCTGTTTTTCTAGGTGATTGCAAATGTGATCTGGCTGAAACATTATTACAATGTTCATATTAAATAAGCAATCACATATGCAAAGATACATTGTCCTGAATAGTTCATTTTCAGTTCTTTTCTCATTGTACAGGGGTTTGAGGGTCCTAGATAAGCTTTCCTATGGTTTTAAACAGAAGTCCTTGAAGCAATAATATATGGTGATAGGCATAAGGCAAGGTTTCCAATGGTTTACATTCATGGGATGGTGGGCAAGAGTCCAACATGTCTGAGCTCTACCCCCATTTCTAGTCATATCATTTATTTTCTTCAGCATATGATTTTTGCTCATTTGTCCCTTTGGCAGGCTTAATTATCCATTTTTCTCTTTTCATCTTTTTATATCCCCCCACCTACCCGGATGCCAAGAATTTTCTTCTTGAATCTTTTTTTCTTTTAATAAATTACATAAAAAACTTAAATATTTCAGCCTACAATCAAATCGATTTCAATCTGATCATTTTTTTAATTTCATTGACATTCTTACTACTTATCAGATTAGTTTAAAATGAAATTAATTTTAATGTTTGTCTCTCCTGAACAAAAACTGTTTTTATACATTTACATGCATTTTCTTTTGTCTGATTACGAAATTTGAACAAAAGAGAAAAAAAAACTTTTACCGTGAGTATAGATTTTCCAAGAGTTTGGAGATATAACAGTGGAAAGACTAATAAACAAAAAAAAAAACAATATATAGAAAGCGTCTTTATCTTCCAATCCCAGATTCATTACAATGCTAAAAAAATGTTCATTCAGTGGATTTAAAAGTTAAATTTTATATATAAACAAAACAAATTATTCTTTTTAATTTTACTGACTTCTCATATTTATAATAATATATATATATCTACATATATAGGTATGTCAGTCGTATGTTGAATATGTGTATACATATGTGCAGAATCTAAGTAAAGGTTTGGTGATAAGTAGTTGATTCTTGCAACAGGGTTCAAATCTGTTTCCTGCTACAATACCCCCCATTAGGAAATCTTCAAAATGGGGTTATCTTATTTTGAGTACTTACAGAAGTCACTTTTAATCTTGGCACTTTCCTGATAATGCAGGCTTGAAGGATCTGGCATTATAAGCTCCTTTTATCTCCTGCCCAGGATCTATCCAAAACACATTGTTACCTTGGCATTGCACAATAATGAATGGACTTTCATACAAATTACAAAACTTTCAGTGTATAAATTTCCCTGGGTCACTCACATGTGGTGTTTTACCATTACTCTATCCACTATCTTAAAGCTATAGTGGAGATACTGGTCTTTTATTTCTCTTTTGACTTCTTTTGACTAAAGTTTGATATGCCTCCTAAGTTACATCAGTTTCATGATCTATATGTGACTCCTCCATTTCTGGTAAGGTGGTCTTTATTAACTTAGAAATGGCTTTACCTAAATGCTACCGGGTTGATGAAAACCCTATCAATTCATTAATCGACCAGTTAATGAAGTTTATTATCTGAGAGACTTGTTTGACATAACTTCTGTGATTTGTCAAAATGTATGTCCTAAATAATCACTCCAATTAATGCATCACCCTTTCACAAGGGTTAGATTGTGAGTTATGAATAGATGTTAATATGTGTTTTATCCCTGGTTTCGGGATCCACTTCCACCATTCTCCTGATATGAAGAGCTTACCATGGTTAGAGAGACAGACTTGAGGTTTTTGCATGGTCAGAAAATATGCATTTTCTAACATATGTATCATGTTCTTTGCATTTGCCTGTGCAACTGAATACTCAGCCACAAATTTGAAAAACCAAGTCTTATATCACTATGAGATATTTCTTTATATTGAATGCTGATAATGGCCATAATATTCTATAATAATCATCAGAAGGTTTCATTGGGATCAGAGATATAATAGATGTCACTTGTTTGCTGATTTTGCCTTTTGACAGATTTCACACTGGTTTATTACTGCCATAATTTTAGTATGCACGCCTGACCAATAGAACTATCTTCAAATCAAAACATTTGGTTTTTGGGCGTATCATAGTGCCCATACAATCAGTGGACATGAGCTATGATGGCAGCTCTCATTTGACGAGGTATGACCAGCTTCAATTCCTCTCAGTCATCCCAAATCTTATACTGCAATATGGATTGGTTCAGTTTGTAAAGACCAATTTTATTTTCTACCCATCCTATGTTTGTTGTCTATTTCCTTTCCAGATGTTCAATTAATGCTTTCAACTGTATGTCCTCATGCTGGCACTGGGCTAACCATTCAAGATCTTTTTCCACTTCATTTATCCTCAGACCTATTCCAGTTATATTTAAGTTTTTCCCATTTAATTGTTGAGACTGATAGTGTGCAAGGTTTCAACTGAAATTGTCAGCCACAATATTCTGACTCTTTGGAATACTTTATTGTATAGTTGTATTCTTAGAGCTACAAACTCCAACATAACAACTGGCTTTTAGTTAGAGAGCTGTGGTTTATGAAGTCCAAGATTTTATGGTTAATAATCACAATAACTTTCGATCCAGTAGGAGTGTGCAGAACTTCTGGAATACCTTTTTAGTCATGGATAGTTGAGTTTGGGTCCCTTAAGTAATATGCTTATAAAGTATAGTATGCCTAGTTGATCACATTCTTGAACCTGGGACAATGTCACCCTCAGCCTGTACCTACTATCCACTTGCACAATAAATGGATTCATAGTTTGAGAATAATAACATAATTTGTTCCATAGACCCTTCTTGATATCTTCAAATGCTCAATCCTATTGAAGCATCCATTCCCATGGAATAATCTTACTAAAGATTCCATCAATTCTACAAATCATTCATGGAATTTATTGTAAAAGTTGCATAGGCCCAAAAACAATCGAATTTGTTTCATAGACTTGGATATGGGGAAATCCTTAATAGCCAATACCTTATCAGAATGAGCCTAATCCCTTGAACCCCCATAACATGGCCCAAAAATGTAATCTCATCTTGAAAAAATGTACTTAAGTTTATTTTGATTCCCTTTTCCTGGTATCATTAACATATCATCTTTGTACATAGTGATTAAGACTTTTATTTCTGCTGACAACACTTGATCCAGACATCTCAACAATCCTGCCCCACCCTTTACCAAACCAAAAGGTATTCAGGTAAATTGATATGAATGGCCATTATATCAAAAGGCCTTATATTTACAATCCTCAGAATGAAATTTGATTTGCCAGTAGCTGGCTGTCAAGTCAAGAAAATCCTCTTACTTCTAAATCTCCCTAGTAACTCCTGCATAGGTGATGGGATATTACAGCCAGGGACCATTTTATTTTGTTGAGTTGATGCACATCAAAACACAATCTCACTGTTCCATCTTTTTTCTTCACAATAACCAGTAGGTTGCAATATGCAGACGAATATTTGTAAATAATTCCCCCATTTCATCACCTGATCAATTTGTTTTTCCATTTCTTCCCTATACTGATGAGGGACTAGATATGACCTAGATTTAAAAGGTTGGACTTGTTTAATTCTCTAATGTTTGCTTCATAATTCTCTAATGTTTGCTTCAGTATGCATTCCTAGATTTCCTTTGGTCACCTTTGCTACTGGAACTTTTTCCATTATAACACAATCCGTTGGCTTTTCGATAATGTGTAAGACTCCTATTGAACTGTATAAGACAGGTATTAAGAAGTTAATTGACTCTCCTTTGAATGTGGCTTGCCCATTTCCATAATTCAGAGTGCCCTTACTACCTATGTAAAAAATCTGACCCAAGGAATGCAATGTGTATTTAAATTCTTCATAATTTAAGAAAATGTGTGACAAGGTTTTCCCATTAATTTGGACATCTACCCATATTTGTTAAGGCTCTACCTTTGCTTTTCAATTATTTGTCATTGTCACTTGGACTGATTTTAGTGGGAGTAGGTATATTGGATCACTCATTCAATATTTTACTACGAAGTAATTTTCAAATCTAATGAAATGATAGTAACAAATGTAAATATATTAAATTTATTAAGTGCAAGCAGATGATATAATAATGTGAAAGGCTAAAACCTTTGACTGAAAGCAGATGATATAATAATGTGAAACAAGCATTTTTAAGGCACATCAGTCAAAGGTTTTAGTCTTTCACGTTATTATTACATCATCTGCTTGCGCTTAATAAATT
Source organism: Epiperipatus broadwayi (assembly GCA_028023455.1). NCBI lineage: Eukaryota > Metazoa > Onychophora > Udeonychophora > Euonychophora > Peripatidae > Epiperipatus > Epiperipatus broadwayi. The sequence goes on from JAQFVV010006239.1 coordinate 486,850, forward strand.
TAATGTATTTACTTATTAATTAATAAAATTATTAGCATTATTTTTGAATTATTATAAAAAAATTATTTAAATACTAGATTTGATATTTTGTCCAATGTAATTTATACACATATTTAGCAGATTCTCTTACTATCAAGGAAAACTAGTATTGGCCATAATTGATGTGAGTGTAGATTTTATATATGTCTTTAGAATTGTATAAATAGTGCCTAGAAATTAAGTTATATTATAAAACAATGACATGACCCTATAGCATTGTTAAAAGTCATTATTAAAATCCAAATATTTTAATATTACAGATGATCACAAGATTTATTTAGTTGTACTTACTCTTAATCTCAGCATTTAATACAATAATTACTTTATAGGTGCATTTGTCACATACTATTGTTTTTATCGTATTATAAGTGGCTACTCCATTATAGGGCATGATGATGGAGTCTTCTTGGTAACATTTTGCCAAACATAATTGTACATCTAAGAAACAAGAGCTTGAATAATATTATCAAAGATCACGAAGAATAGAAAAATTAAATTTAATGATGAAATATGACAAGAGTTTAGGGCATTGTCAGTACATGTTAGATAATTAATAAACAATAAAGTAATGATGAGTGATGACAAGTAGACAGAATTCATGTTTGAGATAGAGCAGAACAAAAAAAGCAATACAATTGGAGATATGAGAGGGACTCTGGCTATTGAAATTTATGTGGCTATGCCTTCAATTAATGGTGGTGAATGAAAAATCTTGCTCCCAGCTCTGCCATGCAACTCCATGAAATGTTAATATTTCAGCAATACACAATCCATTCACAAATTTATATATAATAATTAAAAATATATCACATGATTCTATCATGACTTCAGCTTACTCATACTACAAGTTTCAAAAGAACCAGACTTAACTTTCAGTGGATTCCAGCTTTCATATATATAGGCTTTGAATCCGAAAGAATCCAAACGAAACTTCAAGGGAGTACCAACTTCTTAAACAGTTTCATCACAATCAGCCTCAGATCTTTTATTATCTAGACTTGAGTTTTCAAAAATTTTGCTAGTTAGTTGCTATTTATATCTGATTTTGGGAAGCCTATAACATTTAAACTATGGAACACCTAACTTAACCATGATGGACAATGTATTTTATTAGTCAATGATGGAATGCCAAAGAGATTTTTGGAAAAAAATGAAGTACAAGGTTTAGTATATGAATTCTTAAAACAAGCAAAACTCTCCATATAGTAAGACAAAACTCTCCATACAGTAGTGCCACTAAGTGCAAGCCAGAGTAGTCAATGGATGCAAGAAGGTTTGTGGATAAAATCTCTATCTAATGCCTCCTTAACCAATCTCCCCAAACTAGTTTCTAGTTGGTGGATTTCATCAGTGAGGATCCTTGAATCTGAGAGCACTAAGATCTAGGTACAGTGCTCTCAGAGCCAAGACTCAAATCATTGATGAAAGCTAAACTTGAAACTAGTTTGGGAATATTGGTTGAGTAAACACTAGATAGATTTTATGCACAAACCTTCTTGCATCCATTGATTACTCTAGCTTGTACTGAGTGGTGCTACTGTAGGAAGAGTTTTGCCTGTTTTAACAGTTTGAGCAAGCATAAGATATAAATTCTTCTTATGGCCATATATAAAATATTATTTGTCAGAAAAGGTGTTTAGTTTCTGTTTCTCTTAATCTGAAGAGTAGTAATAGACAAAATCTCATGCTCACAATAGAGGGGATAAATTAATATGCTGAATAGTGTGTATATATATTTAACATAAATAAAGAAAAAGAAATGTACAACTATATAAATTATGTATAAAGATATAAAAAAAATCTTAAATATTAACTAAGTAGTTAATAATATTATTGATACTTTGAAATAAATTATTTAAAATTAAATAAAAATGTCTCTCTAACTGATTATTTAATTTATTTCTGATTCTGACAAATATAATATATAAATATTAATATTGTAATTAGTTTTGATTTACTGTACATGTAATTTTAAAAGTTAATGCAATTAAATATATTTTGAATTAAATCAGGATTAAAAAAAATGGAATTAAGAAATGTTGCTTAACTTATTGAGATATTATATAATATATACCCATTTAATTAATTAAATTATAGAATAATATACTCTGGTATCATTTTATCATTTATTTATCTAAAGTTATGCTCATCTAGTAATTAACAATAACGAAAACGTACTTGATCAATAGGATATAGATAGCAAAAATTAAAGATTTGCCATCCCACCCCCCTTCCATTTGATAAATATATTTAATTTTTTTAAATATCCCTACAGCAAATCTACATTAAAATTATTCATTGCTATGTTTTAAGAAAAGAAATATCAAAAAGTCATTAAAACTAAGATAGAAAAATACAAAATGCCATTATATAACAATTAGTTTTTTAATCTATTAACATTTACTGAACTTGTTTTTGCTTAGGTTTACTTTTAATGTGTGTATATATATAATGTAGATGTGTCAGTTACTATTTACTATCTTAAACTATCAACAATTTCAATATGCTGCAGATAATGGAGTAATCTCAGAAATGGTTAATTGTGAATACAGGACTGCTGGTCACAAGCCTCTCATAAAACTAATAATCTCCCTGCACTAACTGCAATAATGGGATTGTATGAGGATAGCTACCTTTTCAAATTTTAATTACATGCAATTCCAACTCCAATCTTTTCCTTTTTTTTTTCTGAAAAAACCTCAACAGTGAAAGACAAATAATAGGAATAGATTTATCAGACAGTGAGATCTTAATTGTGATTTTATATAACACAGTAAATCAGTAATAATATATTTGGAACTGAGTTAGAGACAAGAACTGATTCAATAAATGATTGTACATTTTCATAGCCCTGTTAAAAGATCTTATTAATTATCACAATAGAAAAAAATTTTAAAAATGGAAAATCTGCCTTACGTCACCATCTTTATGAATAATAAAATAATTGCAAAATCAGCAATAGTAATGGCAGTAGTGGGATTATGGTAATAATAGGAAATAATTTTTTCTAAACATGGATTGTGTATGGGTAAGCAAATGATTTAATATTGGCATAGTTGATTTTAGTGAAATTTGTCTCCCAAGGCAATCATGTAGATATACGTTGTTGTTATTTTTGGAAAGAAAGATCAGTGAGTGAAAAAGATGCATGATGTTATATTTGTTGTGAAATCTAATTTGATATCTTCTATTTTTGGAAATACTTCACACATCAACGAAAAGCTAATAATATTAAAATTTGATTTATAGAATTGTACTTTGTGTTCATTTTATCAATACTTACACATTAACATTAGATCTAGCGATTTAAAACCTTGTATTCATTGTTAATAATGTTATTATAACAATAACATTAAAATACTAAGTTTTTCTTTACACTGACATTAAATCTTCTATTGCTATTAAATTTTTACAATTACAAAGTCACTTTTATCTCACACATTCTAAAATTGGAAAAATTAATTTTGAAAATAGGGAATCAAACAGTTCTTTTTTTACTTTCTTTCAATATTAATAAAAATAATTCCTTCAATCAGGGCAAATATTATTTAATTATTTTAGTTTTACATAATTATTTAAAATCTATTCCTAAACAAGTACTAAAAGATGAGAATCAAGAGAAACCATTCCTCTCTCATTTAGACATGCACTGCACATTAGAAATGCTATACACAATTTTATGATTTTATCAATATTTGCAATCTTGATAATCTATAATAATATTGAAATTTTCATAATAATTTAATACTTTTTTCTCTATATTTTATTACACCATTAAACAAACATTCATTGTATCAAATCCTGATTTATATATCAGTAGGTTTAGTATTGTCTTATTTAAATGTCATCATAGAAATATGTTTTGCCTATATATATTATAACGATCCGAAAAATACGAGACTAACGTAATCTTCACTACAAGGGCGCCATCTAGGCATTTGAACCTAGAAAAATTTATAAAGTAGGCAGATACGTAAGTAAAAAAAAAATTATATTGGTTGATTCCGGTCATTAGCCCATTGTCACTAGCTCAGTGGAATAGCAGAGATTTATATTTTATAAATTCTTATCTAAGAATTTTTTTTATTTAAAAAAAAAAAATAAGCCACTGTCAGTAATTGAATTATACACACAAACATTTATTAACACACATATAAATATAAAATTTAACATTATTATTTTAGTATGTTTACTTTAACATTTAACATTATTTTTAACTTTTATTTTAGATTTTAATTTACATTTTAATTTTTATACTATTATAAGTTCACACAGATGGATTTATAAAAGTTTGTTTTATAATGTTGAATATAGATCGATTACATAGATTACACGGTCAAAAACATTTCAAAATAAACATAAACGATCAAAATATAAAATCATTGGTGGAATTGCAGAGGGAAATTTATAAGAAACCCCATAGCATTCATCATAAGATGCCGCATTGACACCAATAACTTAAAAGACATTCGAATAAATACATTTTAGATAATCACCATAAGGTAACATTATTTACTGAATGTCTATATATTTTGATCAAATATGAAAACCAAAAACATAATTGACCGATAACGAATCCATGCAAGCGTCTATACCCAGCTTAAATTTAATGCATTTTTATTTAGAATGTCGAGTATGAATAGACTATATAGATTTGCCTTTGAAAAGAAAATATTCTATCCTCATTTAACCTTAGGTCAAAAGTTCACAGTCAAACCAACGTCAAACCATCTGATATTTTGATGCATTCAATGTAACACGAATATGGCACCACAAAAGGTTAAGAGAAGAAATTGCCTCTCGTCAGATAGGAATACTACATCTATCTGACAAGAAGAGCAATAAAAAAAAACTCCATAGGAAAGGACTGTGGTCATTTTGCCGACTTACGATCGCATTCCATAGGCCAAAAGGAAGTGTGCGGCATATAAAGCGATTCTGCCCTTAGCGAATCTCGTACTACATCTTCTAATTACACCAATATATCCAATCCATTGACCTAATTCAACTACGAAACGAATAACCTAAGATTACCCTCCCCTAATAAAACTTTACAAATCTATACAGCCATTCACGCCCGACTTAAGTTTAACATTTATACAATTTAATTTAACGAAAAACAGAAATCATAATAAAAAACTTAAAAGAACAAAAAAAAAATGGAAATGATTTTACAAAAGAAATACATTAAATAAAATTACTTATTAATAAATTAAGTTGGTCAGATAGGATTCTATTGCAATTATTTTAAATACGGAACTAGTTTTAGAATTAAAGTTCTTATTGTTTAGTATACCGGAGTTTTAGAAATATATTTAAAGCTTAGAGTTCAAAAAGTTCTTACGATTTTAAAACGTTCCTTTTTTATCCGTTGCTTGCCGTTTGAATGTGAATTCCCACGCCGTCCTAAAGAGATTGGTATTCTGTTGGCCGTTTTATTTATTCATCCAGAGGTCTTTTACTTTAACTGGTCCTCAATGTAGAAAATGATAGGTCATTTCTCTTTCTTTCTTAGCAGAACTGAAGGGATTGAAGAGTGCGTCTTTTCAATCCCTTCTCCTTCAACTCCGCACTAACACATATCACCACTGCTGTCATACATTTCTCTCTCTAAATTTTATTCACTCACTTTTTATAGTAGCCTTTCAGATCCAGTGGACATTACATCATGACGATGTGATGGTCTTTTCACTGAGGTCCGATTCCATTGTTTTTCTCTCCTATCTGACCTTTGCTTATACATTTTAAATGCCCAAGGGCTAGTTTATATTTAACTAATTAAAACAATCATTTCCATTTTCTGATTAATTAATGTGTTTTCCAAACTTAAAGATATATTTTTATCTCTAAATCTTTTTGTTGAAAGATTTAGTTTTTCTATTTTTAATAAAGTTTTATTTTAATAATTTTTTTTATCTGTGCGATTTTATATATATACGAGTTTAAGATGATTTTTTTAATTTCCAATTTTTAATTCTTAAAAAAGAAGTTTTTATTGGCAAACTTTTAATTTTTTCATGTTTACTAATAAAAAAAATAATGTAACGTCGTATGTGCCCATTACAATATATATATATATGCACACACAAAATTTAAATGAACTTTTACACAAAAATGTACAAATAATATAAAAAATTAGGAACAATGTTACTTACAGGATTTATCTTGTTCCACACAATAGATGTAACATTAAATTTTTTTGTGTAGCTACAAGAGAATCTCCAAAGTTCTAAGACATAAGGTCCAACTGTTATAGGTGGTAACATTCTTCCACCTTTGCTTCTTTGTGATGCAATAGTTATAGCAGAAGATTGACTAGAATGTTGTCTTAATGCTTCTTCCCCATCTGCAATATATAAAAATGTGTGTATGTTTAAGATTTTTTTTCCAGAATAGAATACTCTAAGTACATTATGACAAAACTATTTTGATTAGTCATTCTAAAAGCTCTTAAATGCTATCTAGATGGTCTTCTGTATTTTTCAACTATATATTTTGAAATCTGTCAAAAATTTTCTTATTTAAATACACTAGAATAGTTGGTGTAAAAAAAAAGATAGAATTGGCGATGAAATTGCAATACATTTTTCTTAGAGCTTAGATTTTCTTAAGTTATGTATTATTTTGTCTTCATAAGATTATGCCCATATACAATGATGAAAAGTTTCAAAAAATATAGAGGTGAAATCAGACTAATAATATCTCTTTCTGAAATAAGTGCAGACACTATAAACAGTCAAAATAGTTTTCAAGCATATACATGGAATTTTTTGTTAAAAATAGCACAAAATTTTTTATCCATGAAAATATTTCTTAAACACGCATAAACATACTAAACACATATGTATACAGTATTCTATATGCTGATTTTAATATAAAAAGCAATGATATGAAATTTTGAAAAAAAAAATTATGTGTAAAAAAAACAAAAACAAAGAAGATATTTGCAATAATAAAAAAAAAATCATTAAATTAAGATCATTAGCTATTTTTCAACAAAATCATGAGCCATTTCCCTTGCTCTATTTGAATCTGTTCTTGTATCATAGATACTTTTCCAATTCTCATGACTCAAATAGATATAATAAACACCTCCATACGTCCCCATTCTTTTTAAATTCACTTAAATAAAGATATAATAAAAGACAAATGACCCCCAGATGCATTTCATGCTGAACCAGCACTCATCAGTTGGCCCAGGTCACTATCTCTCATATATATCTTTAATATATGAAAAGTATTTATCTTGAGCAAATTGCCACATTTTTATTTTCACTCACAACTTTGACGCCATCCATTTCAGATAAATACAATAATGATTATTATTAATGTAGCAATTTGCTCTAGATAAATAATTTTCATATATATATGAAAGATAGTGACCTGAGCCAACTGATGAGTGCTGGCTCAGCATGAAATGCATCTTGGGGGTCATTTGTCTTTTATTATATCTTTATTTAAGTAAATTTAAAAAGAATGGGGAAGAATGGAGGTGTTTATTATATCTATAAGATATTACACATGAAAAAGAGAAAGGTTAATAACTCTCTCTCTGTGTGTGTAAAATAAAATAAAAAATCTGATATATTAATCTTTAACTGAGGTTTAAAATTTATATCTGTGCTAGAGATAATTTCTAGTTTCGAAAATGATTAATAATAAACATTATTGTATTTATCTGAAATGGATAGCGTCAAAGTTGCAAGTGAAGGAAGTTTGGTAATGATAAATGAAAATGTAGCACTGACTCAAATAATAAATTATTACTGCAGGATGAAGATCTCTCCAAATTTAATCCCGTTTTTTTTCACTCTCTAATCTCTCTTATCCTCACCACACCAGAAATCTTCCTTATTTCATCCACCATCTCACATGTGATCTCTTTCTAAGTCTTTCACAATCTCTTGGAATGTAAATTAAAATTTCAACTGGCTATCTATTATCATCTACCCTAACAATATGCCCAGTCTACCTCACTTCAGTGTTTTAAGTCTTTCAATGATATTAGCAATACCTGCTTGCTTCTTCTTGTTACTAATAATATACACCTCTATAGGTCTGAAAACTGTGTGTTGCATTTCTATTAAGTACCCAAATCTCAAATCCATAAGTAAAAACTAGTAAAACATATTTATTAAAAACTTCCCATTTCAAACATATAAGCAATATTTTCTTTAATATTGTTTTTCTACAAAAACATTCCATCCAAGTTTAATTCTATGGTTAATTTTATTCATTATCTATCCATCTGTATTGAATAATTTGACAAGATATTGGTAATTGTTAACTTCTAATTCATCATAATCAATCTTTATTTTTTCTTCTGAAAAAAAATCAAGGACATAGCTTGTTTTAGCATTTATCTTCAGTTCTATTTTCTTGCTTTCATCTAATAACTCTTGCAAGATTTCCTGAAACTTGGAAGCATTATTTTCAAAAATAACATCATCTGAAAAATCTAGATGACTTCCATTTACCTTTATTTTTTTTTGTTTTCCATTTTAATCAGTAAAATACTTCTTGTAAACTGATGTAAATTTTTTGGGAAATATGGAGTCACTCTGTCAACAACTTTCTAACATTGGTCTTGCATTGGTGGTCGAGAGGTCAGCGCAATTGCCTTGCACTTGCAGGCAGTTGCCCGGGTTGCAGGTTCGCATCCCGGACAATGCTATGACACTTAAAAAAAATAAAAAAAAAAATAAAAAAAACTTTCTAACATTAATCTTCTTACTATTACTATGTAATCTAATCATTGCTATTGCATTTTAATAAATATTCTTTGAATATAACAATATTCTGGATTTATATCTTAAATGGCAAAAAAATAAAGTCATATTTTTTTCTTTATGCTTTAAATCATCATAAATAAAATACTTTTAACAAATTTATCAGAGTATCTCGACAATCAAATAATCTTTATAAAATTGACCTTTCTGAAACAAAGCTATCCCACTAGAATTATTTAATCTCTTATTTCTATTACAGTAATTTCTTAAAGTAGCTTATTGTTAAAGAAATAAGAGATTAAATAATTCTAGTGGGGTAGCTATGTTTCAGAAAGGTCAGTTTTATAAAAATTATTTGAGTGTTGGATACTCTGATAAATTTGTTAAAAGTATTTTATTTAATAGTAATATTTGTAATGATTTAAAGGATAAAGAAAAAATATGACTTTATTTCTTTGCCATTTAAATTGTCTTTTTATAAAATTTTATGTAAAAATAGTAATTTGTTTGGAAATAAGAAAATTGCTTGAAAAAGGAATACTACTTTGAATAATTTATTAAATAATACAAAGGAAAATTTTGACAGAAAGACAATTCCTGGAGTAGTGCATATTATTCCTTGTTTTTGTAAGAAGGTATATATAGGTCAAAGTAGTTTGAGCTTAAATGAAAAAATAAAGGTACATAAAAGTAGGGCTAGAAATAAATATCTTAGTTCTGCTTTATATATCCATAAAAAAGATACCGGCCACACTATTAATTCTGATAAAGCTAAGGTTGTCTTCTTTTAGAGAAATGAAATTAAAAGAATTAAAGAATCTTTATTATTAAAAATTTATGATTCTGAAGCAATTAACTTATTTAAAAGTTCTTTTAATATAGGGTGTATGGAAAGTAAATGGAATTGTGGGTAATGTTTAGCTTAAATATGTTACTATTTTGTAATTATTTACATTTGAGAAGATTGGCAGTAAAACCATTTGTTAGTTTTACAGTTTATTTTCTTGGCTAGTCTGGTTGGATTGTGAATTTGGAGTAATTTTGATTTCGTGACTAGTTTAGCTTTATGCTTTTAATGTGTATATTTAATTATATATTATTTCTCATTTAATTTTTAATAAAGTTGCAAGAGTTTCTTTACTTCTTTATGGCTGGCATTTATTTTTAAAAAAAAAAACTATCTAAACTATTATTAATTTATAAATTTATTGTCCATTTATTTCTTTATAGATATATATAAAACTATTATTATTTGAAGTTAGCAAAATAGGAGAGTGCTGTTACATAGATATTTCAGGATAGTAAATTATGTAAAGGAAGAAAATAAAAAGTGAATGCCTAATAATATATATATATATAAGTATGAAATAGAAAAAGGGAAATTTTTAATATCCTGTAATATTAACTGTAAGGTTTATTAATGTCTGATTATAATGTTAATGGATTTGGGTATGCAGTTATAGATATTCCAAGTCAATGGATGATGTTTATAAAAACTAAAAAAAGTAAATAAATATTGGATATTAAATATAAAATGAATATTAAAAAACCAGTAAAATTTAAACAAATGGTATTAAATATTAAAATTATATGTGAAATTACTAATGTAATGAATTTTGAGGTTGATATAAAATTTGGCATTTACCTGTACATTTCCATATTATGTACTTCTGTGATATTTTTTGGGGGGAAAATGATAATAAAAAAAAGACTTGTCTTTAAAATTATATGTATTATAAAAAGAAAATCAGAATTAGAAATAAATGAAAGAATTCATTCCTTTAATTTATTTCTAATATATTTATATTAAACAATTATTATTATGTTAGTAAATATGAATAAGACATGTCATTGTTAAATATAATCAAGTTATATTAAGGGTATAGATAATTAGCATTAAATTTATTATTTTATTCCACAATAATAAATTTGACTAGAAATTTGATATTTTACATGTTTTGGCTTCTGTTAATAGCATAATTTATCAAAATGATGATTTTGATATTATCTTTTATTGATTTTGAATTTCAAATATTAGTTATTTCACACACACATATATTTCATCACTTAATGTATGATTTTTTTGGGGGGATGGGGGGGTTACTATTAACAATACATCAGAAAAGAATATGTAAAGATTTTGACCAGGAAATGAATTTATTAATGATGTTTATTAAATCTTTCAAAACAACCATTAGCTATGTGATTCATGGTGTGCATTTGGTCTTAAATGTAAATGGGTCTTAAATTCAATGTATAAAAAAGCTAAGAACAATAATCATGAGTTCTTCTGCCAGTAACATCTAAAAAGATCAAATCTGGCTGGCTTCACAATTCAATCTGAAAAAAATAAAGGTATTTGAGACTTTATAAGAGATCCATTTTTATGCCCTAATTCTATTTGAAAAAGGAATTTGTTAAATATCCAGAAAAAGAATTTTGATTTGAGATAGTTATAGATGGTAAAATTATATCTTGAGTTATTGGCGAAGATAATCTCCTTGAAAGCTTTTTATAGATTTTCTGAGGTAACTTCTCTTCTGATATTTATGAAAGAATATGTGAATGAAAAGGAAATGACTGCAAAAAAGTAAACTTTAGTGTGCCAATAACATTTGCATCACAGCTCCAAATAGTTTTTATCAGATTTCCAAGATTATTCTTCGAAATTAGATAGATGAAAAAAATAAGTATGGCTATAATCTGTAGTTACTGCTAAGTAGTGTTCAATAAGATAATGTTCTTATCTATTGTTGCAAAAAGTTACATTCAGATTATGTGATATTTTTACTGTTGTTTTAAAAAAAAAAAAAAACTTACTATTTTTCTTGGATTAGATATAAGATCTCAGATTCTGAAAAAGATTTTCAAATTTTTCATATCCTTAGTAAGAGCCTTCTGTATAAAAAATATCCCTTCGGGAAATTAAAGCAATATCATCAGCATAAATAATAATTTTGCTCTCATTTGATTGACTTTTAATGATAAATATATACATATATTGTTACATTATTTTAAAATAAAAGGGGAAAATAATCATAAATAAAATTGATTTTTTAAAAACGTAAAAGAAAATTAAAATAGTTATTTTAACATATATATATAATCGCACAGATGGAAAACTTAAAGAAAAATTACTTAAAAGTAAATGATAAAAGTGAGTTGAAATAAATATCTAGAAATAAAGATTGGTATTTTTGGTTAAAAATAATGAAAAAGAAAAATATTAATTAGTTTAAATTTAAAAGTTATGTTTGAATCTTAAAATAGAGATGATTGTTCTGTAAAAATATATTTGAATGTAAAGCAAACTAGCCATTGGGGCACTTAAATAATTGAAAGGTCAGATAAGAGATAAAAATTAAAGATTGTGTTTCCCACTCTGAAGCAGATTGATCAATGCAAGCACTGAGCCATGCATGGGCCGGAAAGGAAAACATGCAGACCTGTAAGTACAAATGATGTCATGTGCGGTCGATCCAGAGAGTCCCTGATAAGAGGCCAGAAATGATAAAAGATGGAAATATCAAATTATTGGAGCCTTTTTACTCACTTAAAAAATGAAGTAATTGTTGATTCATTAATTGCATTGCAAACCCCAAAATATAAGGGTCTCAATATGAATTGATTTCCTGTTATGCACCAACTGAGGCAACTTCCCAAATTGATGATTATTAAAAGGCAGCAAATAATGGACTGGTCTTCCCAGAAATGATAGAAATATTAAATGAACTTCGAGTGGATGGGTGCGACACATCATGGACAAGACGGCCTTCAAATCTACTACAGAAAATATGAACTTTTATCAATAGAACCTTTTAAATATCTCTTCAATAAGTGTTTAATTCATAAAAAATATAACTAAGTGAACTCTTATCTGACCTGCAATAGGACTCTAAGTCAGTTAATAATCTTTTTATTTATGTATTAAGTTTGCTAATCAATCATTTCCATTTTTCACTTTTCTGTTATAATTTATTTTATGTTTTTGTTGTTTTTGTTTAACTAAATTATTAACTTGTATTAAAAAAAGGGCATAAATGGCTGCATAGATTTGTAAGGTTATGTTAGTTTAAGTGGGTTAATTTTAGACTATTTGTCTTGTAGTTGAATCGATGCTGGTGGTTGGACAAACAGGTGTTTTATATCAATGTGATGTGAAGAGATGCATTGGATTCTCATTCCCTTGTACCACATTAGCATCAGGGCACTATACCCAATTAAATGCATGGCCAAAAGTGTAGCCATCATGTTGCCAATGGATATAAACAGATTCCCTGTCATTGATCTCTTTACGCTCTGGTGGTGATAGTAAGACAGCCAAGACCACAATCCCCTATTATTGAACATGCCTAATATATATATTTTCCAAATGATTACCTCGCCAGACAGTTGCATATTCCTGTACTGGACAAGGGACTTTTTTTTTTCAATGATATCATACTACAGATGCACATTCTTGTCGGCATGTTTTTTTTGTATGCTAACATCCTTACTTTGCATTGATCACACCAGTATGTCAATAAGCTGACATTCATCTGGATGCGAACTTGTAGCCTGGAGTTAAAAGAATCGAGTATATAAATGTGTAATCTATGTAATGTATTTACATTTACCAAATTATTAAATTGTATAAAATACCCATCTGAGCGAATTTATCAAGATATTAAAACTTAAAGTTAAAAATAATAATAATAAAACCTAAAGCAATGTTAAATAATTTATTCCTCAAATTTATTTTATATACGTACATAAATAAATGTTTGTGTGATTATTACTGGCAGTGACTTATTTTATTATCTTTTTTCCTTTATTAAAAATGTGTTTAAAAGTATATATCATTAAATCTCAGTTACTCCTTGAGCTTAGTGACTAGGACATATCAGTCGAATAAAAATTAAATCTTACATAGCTTTAAGATATTATTATTTTGTGTAAAATTGTCAGTTAAAATTATATTCTTGACAATACTGACATATATATATATCCCATGCAAGCAAATAAAAATCTCAAAAAACAAAAGAAATGATTAATGTCAATTTCTTTTAAAATTTATTAATCCAGCATAACATACATCAATCAGTGAAAGATAAGACAATGTAGAATAATTTCATTCTTTCTTTTTAAAAAAGAAGAGAAAAGAAAGGAGAATAAATTACATCCTTAAAAAAATTTACTTTTTAAACTTCTAAAATTAAGTTAGTTGTCATTTTAACTATCCTCAAGAGTAGAGCTCATTAGTCACTACAATTTCAACTTGAAAAAGTCAGTTAAGGAACTCACTACTGCTTTCCAGAAAGCTTACATTTTAACCCCTAGAGACCTGAACGGCCATTTTGAATTCCCAGAAAAAATTACAGGACATACAATTTTAAATGAAATGTCTAATTTATTACAATAAATAACAAATATATATACATTTTTAGAAAGTGCAAATATGAAAGAATGTAATGAAGCTGATAAAATAGTCATTACCACAAAAAAATAATTAAAAAAAGGAGATTTTTCACATTTTTAAATATCTTTATTTTTACATTGGTTCACAAACTCTCAATTTTGAAAGATATAGCCTAAAATGACAATTTCATAGACATCTTCATCACATTCGTCATAAAATGCAGAAAAAAATAATAAATAACATGACCTACCTGAGTTACAGATTGTTGGTGTAATGTGGCAAAAGGTGACCATTTCAATTTCGTTTTTCTGCTTGACACTCTGTATGTTCTATTTTTGCAAGCAGTTGTTTTTCTAGGCCCTCTATGCGGGATATCTATTAGAAATGCAAGGTTTTAGTGAGGATCAAAAAAAAAATAACAGTAATAACTTTAGTAAATTCTAAGTTATGGGGTAAAAAATAATGACTATATTATTGAAAAATCAGGGGTGGGGTGAGATAAATTATGCATTATTTCATGGCAAATCATAATTGCCTAATATGCAAATAAATAATTTAAAAATTTGTTTCTAAAATAAAATGAATAACAACATAGTAAATTCTAAGTTATGGGGGTAAAAAATAATGACTATATTATTGAAAAATCAGGGGTGGGGCGAGATAAATTATGCATTATTTCATGGCAAATCATAATTGCCAAATATGCAAATAAATAATTTAAAAATTTGTTTCTAAAATAAAATGAATAACAACATAGTAAATTCTAAGTTATGGGGGTAAAAAATAATGACTATATTATTGAAAAATCAGGGGTGGGGCGAGATAAATTATGCATTATTTCATGGCAAACCATAATTGCCAAATATGCAAATAAATAATTTAAAAATTTGTTTCTAAAATAAAATGAATAAAAATATAGTAAATAAAATAAAATAAATAATCAAAAGGAATTACAAGCAATTATTATATATGAGTGGGAGATGATGATGACTGTTGATTCAGCATTGTGAGGTATTTATTTTTTTCACCTTGTTAGTTTCACAGAACAGAGTGGATAGTTTGAAGACAGTTTGCAAATTGTTGAAAATATAAATGCATGAGCAAAATCAATTTCAAAATAACTGATGATGATGATGTGGAGCAACTGGTGATGATACATACATAGATGATGATGACTGTTGATTCAGCATTGTGAGGTATTTATTTTTTTCACCTTGTTAGTTTCACAGAACAGAGTGGATAGTTTAAAGACAGTTTGCAAATTGTTGAAAATATAAATGCATGAGCAAAATCAATTTCAAAATAACTGATGATGATGATGTGGAGCAACTGGTGATGATACATACATAGATGATGATGACTGTTGATTCAGCATTGTGAGGTATTTATTTTTTTCACCTTGTTAGTTTCACAGAACAGAGTGGATAGTTTGAAGACAGTTTGCAAATTGTTGAAAATATAAATGCATGAGCAAAATCAATTTCAAAATAACTGATGATGATGATGTGGAGCAACTGGTGATGATACATACATAGATGATGATGACTGTTGATTCAGCATTGTGAGGTATTTATTTTTTTCACCTTGTTAGTTTCACAGAACAGAGTGGATAGTTTGAAGACAGTTTGCAAATTGTTGAAAATATAAATGCATGAGCAAAATCAATTTCAAAATAACTGATGATGATGATGTGGAGCAACTGGTAAGGGTGAGCTAAATTATGCATTATTACATAGGAAATCATAATAGCAAAGTATGCTATCAAATGAATAAAAAGTTATCTGCAAAGTATGCTATAAAATGAATAAAAAGTTATCTACAATGAAATGAATAAAAACGTAGTAAATTCTAAGTTATGCATGTAAAAAATAATTACTACATTATTGGAATATCATGAGGGTAAGAGTGAGCTAAATTATGCATTATTACATAGCAAACCATAATAGCAAAGTATGCTATCAAATGAATAAAAAGTTATCTATAATGAAACGAATAAAAATGTAGTAAATTCTAAGTTATGCATGTAAAAAATAATTACTACATTATTGGAATATCATGAGGGTAAGAGTGAGCTAAATTATGCATTATTACATAGCAAACCATAATAGCAAAGTATGCTATCAAATGAATAAAAAGTTATCTATAATGAAACGAATAAAAATGTAGTAAATTCTAAGTTATGCATGTAAAAAATAATTACTACATTATTGGAATATCATGAGGGTAAGAGTGAGCTAAATTATGCATTATTACATAGCAAACCATAATAGCAAAGTATGCTATAAAATGAATAAAAACTTATCTACAATGAAATGTATAAAAACAGTAAATAAAATAAAATAAATAACCCAAAGGAATTACAAGCAATTATTATATATCAGTGGGAGATGATGATGATGAATGTTAAATACTTACAGGTAATGGGGAATACGAAACCTCAAAATCAAACACATCAACACAAAAGTTCGTTAGAATCATAATTACGTTTAGCGGCGAAAATAATTGTTTTCTCCGTATATTTTTTTTATCAGTTGATAAAATCTAGAAAGATAAAAAAATTTACAAAATTTTAATAATGTACTTTACAAAAATTGCTATAAAAAATCTAATTTTCATCGCACAGAAAAAAATTTTAGACGTACAAAAAGATAGAAAAATGGCGGAGAGAAAGAAAAAAAAGCGTAACTGTGACGTATACGGTTTGCACGCTATTGCGGTCGAAATTGCAAACTTTTTTTAATGCGGAAAAAAGCGGTTTTCGGTCTCAAGGGGTTTTAATCCAAGTTGTAAGCTACAAAACAACAAAACATATGGCTAGGAAGTGATAAAACATCATGCAGATGGAGCTGCTCATCATGCAAACATGATTCCAGATCTGATTACCATTTCAAATTAACATCATGATGACCACAATAGTAAAAAGATCAATGAGCTACAATAAAGCAAAGAAATTCTCTCAGCATGGGAAAGATACTTATAACAGTCTGAGTCACCAAGACAAAAATCCAGATGGCGACCAAAGATTATCTGATGAACTACAATCCAGTTCATGTAAATGAACTTTCCTAAAGGCAAAGATATTCGGAAGTTTCATAATGTGAACTACAAGACTTTGAACTATGGCTAGACTATGCTGGATTAACATCTCAAAGTATATTTTTATAATTTTTTTATTCTTATTTTGTTTGTCAATTTAGTTTCTTTTGAAACAGAGAATCAATCCATCCAACTGTCAATTATTCTAGAGGGAAGCTATCAATTCTATTTTTTTATTTTTCATTTAATAATAAAGTTTAGATGCAGTCTCCTGAACTTGGTTTCCAATTGATACATTAGTCTACTGACTTGAAAGGTGAGACTTTATTCTTATCCAATATTAACACTCACACTTTGACAGTTACAATATTTTTTATGTTCAATGCTCATGTTCAATTAACCTAATTATTAACTATTTGTTATTTAGAATGGATGACTAAACCCTTGAATGAATGATCTGTCCTATCATAGATTTATATGACATCAGAATAGGAGAGGGTTCGGAATATAAGAGCAACTTTCAACAAATTATAAAATATGAATAGACAGATCGAAAATTAATGAACAACTGATATTAAAAATTTTAGTTAGCAGAGGTAATTGTTAAAATATAGGTCTCTTTTTTATATTGTATTCAATGTAAAGTTGAAATTATTAAATTAGAATAGTGAATAACCATCCTTCATAGAGATCAAAGGTACGGATTAGTGAATAGTTAATGACTACAAACGAAGGATGATCATGCCTACACAATTATTAAATTATTCAAAACATTATTTTTGTTATAAAACATGCATGTTATATATAGAGCTCACAAAATAAGCTCTTAATAAACTTTGAGAATATCCTCAACATATATGTAGTATATACTATTTGAATACAAGATATGTAAACAAATGGAGTAAATCATCCCTCCCCCCAGGCTATGAATTACAAGTAGTCTACATGTTGAACAAATAATCAAGAATAGAATGAATCCACCTACTCTTGGAGCGCTGCTGTTTACAAGCATATTGTTGGTAATTCAGAGTAAAATTAATTTACCAGCCAGATAAAATATGGCACTACACTGTTATTGAACTCGTACTCCTTTGTACAAGCCTAGATATAGAATCTTACTTTTAACATGTTGATTGTAATAATTAAATAAGATTTAATAAGTAAAAAAAATAAACATAACTCAATGTATATGTCAACAAAGGGGATAAATCAATTTCCTTTCAAGCTATAAATTAAAAGTACTCTAAATGTTGAACAAATGATCAAGAATAGATTTATCCACTTTTGGAGCTCTGATATTTATAAGCATGTCAGCACTGTTGATAATTCAGAATGAAATTAATTTATCAGCCAGATGAAGTATGAGTTTAATAAATTCTTTAGTGCCATATTCTATCTTGCTAATAAATTAATTTCACTCTGAATTACCAATATTGTTGAGAAAGATATACTTATAAACATCAGGGCTCCAAAAATAGATGGATTCTTTCTATTCTTGATTCTTTGTTCAACATGTAAAATACTTTTAATTCATAGCCTGAGGGGAAGGATGATTTATTCCCTTTATTTACATATCTTGCATTCAAATATATATATATAAACATTACAATAATATATATATATATACACACACATTACATATGTATAAATTAATAATCAATGTCTGTATTCCAATTATAAACAAATATCTACTGTAATTTAATAGAAGTACTTTCGATTATCTAAGTAGTTATTATCAACTATATTCAAATTCAGTTACAAAAAAACCATTATAAATGTCTACAAAAACAATTATGTCATACATCAATTTTTCCACAATTCATTAATTTTTATATTAGCAGTTTGTCTATTTATCAAATGCCGCTTTCCATTTCTTATTGACATAGCTTCTTTAATTTTACATTTATTATTATTTCTTTCAATACATAAAATCTTAACTTTATTAAAATCAAAACCATATACACCTGGGTCTCGTTTTACGCAATAGATAGGTTCCTCAGAAAACATGCGCAAATGAAATTGCACAAAAATAGACATAACTTACATTGAAAAAGGGGGGATGCGGTCTGTAATTTATCAAAATTCGTGTAAAAGCAAAGCACCAATGTAAAATTCGCGCAAAAAAAAAAATAAGGAAATAAAATATGACTAATAAAAAATTTCAAATTTGAAAAAAATTGATACAAGACAAACATTTTTTAACTATAATATTTAATTTTATTCAAAATAATATATTTTTATGCATAATTTACAGTACAGTAATTTACATTTTTTTATACACGTTTTAATTATTATGATTTTCTGGTGACAACGTAATTAGTAATTAATCTTTGAGACGATGATTTTATTAATTGTTTACAAAGCTCGCGATATCCAGACATACAACCATTTAGCTCTCATTGGAATTTAAGAGCACATTAATGATTAGTGTCATTAATAAAAAAACAATAATTGATTACGTTCTTTTTTAAAAAGCAAAAACAGAATGTGATTTAAAATGCAAAATTAACACGCACAATGTTTGAACAAATTTACATTATAATCTTGTAAAATTTAATATGTGTATACATAAAATGTGGAAATCATGATTTTAATTTCATTATTGCATAAAATCTTACTATTATAAAGCACTGAAAATATTGAAATTACTAAAATGAAAGTCGAATTCCAATAATGTGCTATTACTTTCAATATAACGTAAGTGCGAGAAATTTATTATTTAAAGTAATAGCGCATTATTGGAAATCGACTTCCAGTGAAACATGAATCATGTAACTTCAAAATTGTGTTAAATAAGTCCGCATAAAAAGAGACCCAGGTGTATACATGTAACATTATGATCAAAGAATACTGAAGGTGATATGTCATCATTTCTAACACTCTCTTGTCTTGATTTTTGCACTTGTTTATATAGCAATAAATGCTCCTTTGACCTTTTCTCCAATGTATACTGAGATTCACATATATATGCTTTTCCACAAACACACCACTATTTATATATTGCACAACTTTGATTTAAAATATTACATCTATTTTTTGAATTATTTATCAATCTATTTAAATTAGGAGTAGTATAAGATGCAATTCTACATATATTTTTATACATTTCCCTTATAAATTTCACTTGTTCATTACAAATAAATGATACTGATATCCAAGTATATTTCATTTTATCAATATCTATAGCACTTAACATATTACAATTATTATTAAACTTACTAACAATATTATAAATTAATTTATGATTATATCCAATATTTAATAAATCCATAATAAATACATTTATATTACTTATTTTATCTGATTTATATTTACATAACTTATTCTTAAATAAAAATGATTTTAAACCAGATAATTTATGTACTATTGGCACATTTGAGTCCCAAGGAATATATCCTCTTTTTTCAATATCTTTTATTACCATACAATAATTTGATTAATTTTTATTATGAGTAACTTTAATATCCAAATATTGAATTGACATTTTTTCTTCAAAAGACTTACTCCATTTTAAACCTTCTAAACTATTTAATTCATTAAATAACAAATTGATAACATCTAAACTTCCACAAACAAAAATATCATCAACATACCTGTAATATATTTTAATATCTTGATAACATTTATTATTAAAAATTATATCTTCATATTTTGATATTACAAAACTACATATTTGTGACACTACTGGAAGAACCATAGGCCAACCATTATCTATTTTATAATAAAAATATAGTTAATTAAATTTGGATTTTGCAAGAATGGGAAAGTGTCTATGAGACTAATATGCCTAAAAGATAGATTACATTTTTTATATAATTGTAGAATGTGTCATATTTCCCCAAGCAACATTAAAATAAATAAGGAATGCAATTTTCCAAGTACTAAAATACAAGAGATTAAAATGATTATTTTAAGGAATATAATTTATCAGTGAAAATACTTTTTATTTAATCAATATAAATATTTAAAGTGTTTAAATTATTTTATTAATCTTCAAGATGTTGACGAATGGTTTAATTATAAAAGTCGTTGTCAATATTATTTTAATAATTACTATATAAAAATTTATAAAAAATTTGATCGAAAAATTACTTTTCTATATAATAAAAATTTAAATAAAATTAAAAATAGTAACTATGTCAATTTATCAAGCATGGATATTGATTTTCAGCAAGAGTATGTTTTAAATTATGGTTCTAAATACATTGGTGGTATGTGGGCTCATAGTAATTTGGAGTTAAAAGTTGCTGTTGAACATTCGTTTAGTGTAATTAAGTGTTCTCCTGAAATATCAAATGAACTGGTACAGAAAGTTAATGTTAAGAAATATAAAAACAGCGTTAATTAAAATTTGCAAATATATAGATTTAAAATGTTTATTTATGATAATGATTTTGTTTGTTTAAAAGAGGATAAAAATTTGAAGATGTGTGTAATGTCAAAATTTGATTACTACAATAAAGTTATAATTCAAATGGAAAAATTTAAATTTAAAAAGGTCGGCAAAATAAACATTGAAAATTTGTATGTAAAGTTTATTGATATTTTTAAAAAAGCTAAAAGAAATAAATATATAGATGCTCATACATATTATCATGTATATCCATCTGCTACAATTTATCCTAGGATATTTTCGAATATTAAATTACATAAACAAGATAAGCCTTTAAGATTAATGGTTGATTTCGGTGGATCATTTTATTATAAAACTTGTAGATTTATAGAAACATTATTGAAAGATGTTCTTGGATTTGGAAAATATACTATTAGTTCATTGTTTGATTTTGTAAAGAAAATTCATAATATTAATATTAATGAAACTGACTGTATGTGTACATTTGATATATGTGGGATGTATGGTTCAATAGATAGATTAAAATCTATACAAATTATATTAGACACTTTAATGTTAAAAAAAGCTGATGTTAAGTGTAGTGTTTTGTATAAAATGGCGGACATGTTTGTGCACTCCAGAAAAAACTAGAATGTATTCGAGAGGTTGTTTTAGATCGCGCGCTGATAGCTGTGGAATTTAATTAAGGCATTGACATAATGGCGATCGACTATTCAGCAAATATTTCTGGATAAGAGACGATACCTTATTGGATGGTGTATTAATTGCTACAGTTGTCAGCAAGCAATAGAAGACTGGGTAACATCTACGCAGGGCAGCAATTAGAGGACAACTCCAGTAGAGAGCAGTCACGCAGTAGTGAGTAGCAAGCAGTATTGGAGTAGACGTCGGTTTAACACCAGCAGAGATATCTCGCGTTAGTGCTTGCGGTTAATGACCAGCGCCCAGTGGAAATGTAGTTCACGGGTATAGCTGAAAGAGACCGCAGCAGAGAAGAGCATTAGTTGCAGAGAAGAGCATTAGTTGCCGAGAAGAGCATTAGTTGCAGAGAAGAGCATTAGTTGCAGAGTAGAGCATTAGTTGCAGAGTAGAAGCATTCGTTGCAGAGCAGAGCATTAGTTGCAGAGTAGAAGCATTCGTTGCAGAGCAAGGCATTCGTTGCAAAATAGACCATTCGTTGGAGAGCACTCGTTGGAAAAGAACGGCGTGGGAATTGCGATTACGTAAAGTAGAGAGTTGTTGCAGACTGTTCGCTATTCTGATTACTTAATAACATCGTGTCCTAATGTATATAGACGTGCATATGGATACTTCAATGGTGCAGTCGCATTCGGAACCTGTGAGTAGCGAATAAGTTTTTAGCTGTAGACGGAGAAACCTGGTGAAAATGGAAATCCCAGTTAGTAGCAAGAGAAAAACAACACCAAGGAATAGCAACAAGGGTTTTTCTGGAGTGGAGGGAGGTGTGTAGTGTTTTGTATAAAATGGCGGACATGTTTGTGCACTCCAGAAAAAACTAGAATGTATTCGAGAGGTTGTTTTAGATTGCGCGCTGATAGCTGTGGAATTTAATTAAGGCATTGACATAATGGCGATCGACTATTCCAAGAGATATTTGCTGATTGCAAATATTTCTGGATAAGAGACGATACCTTATTGGACGGTGTATTAATTGCTACAGTTGTCAGCAAGCAATAGAAGACTGGGTAACATCTACGCAGGGCAGCAATTAGAGGACAACTCCAGTAGAGAGCAGTCACGCAGTAGTGAGTAGCGAGCAGTATTGGAGTAGACGTTGGTTTAACACCAGCAGAAATATCTCGCGTTAGTGCTTGCAGTTAATGACCAGCGCCCAGTGGAAATGTAGTTCACGGGTGTAGCTGAAAGAGACCGCAGCAGAGAAGAGCATTAGTTGCAGAGAAGAGCATTAGTTGCCGAGAAGAGCATTAGTTGCAGAGAAGAGCATTAGTTGCAGAGAAGAGCATTAGTTGCAGAGAAGAGCATTAGTTGCAGAGTAGAAGCATTCGTTGCAGAGCAGAGCATTAGTTGCAGAGTAGAAGCATTCGTTGCAGAGCAAGGCATTCGTTGCAAAATAGACCATTCGTTGGAGAGCACTCGTTGGAAAAGAACGGCGTGGGAATTGCGATTACGTAAAGTAGAGAGAGAGAGTTGTTGCAGACTGTTCGCTATTCTGATTACTTAATAACATCGTGTCCTAATGTATATAGACGTGCATATGGATACTTCATTAAAAAAATTTATTAATGATGTGTTATACTTTATTGATAAAAATATATATGCTATGTTTAATGAAGATTTTATAAAATGGATAATGGTTGACCTATGGGTCTTCCAGTAGTGTCCAAATATGTAGTTTTGTAATATCAAAATATGAAGATATAATTCTTAATAATAATATGTTATCAAAGTATTAAAATATATTACAGGTATGTTGATGATATTTTTGTTTGTGGAAGTTTAGATGTTATCAATTTGTTATTTAATGAATTAAATAGTTTAGAAGGTTTAAAATGGAGTAAATCTTTTGAAGAAAAAATGTCATTTCAATATTTGGATATTAAAGTTACTCGTAATAAAAATAAATTAGATTATTGTATGGTAACAAAAGATATTGAAAAAGAGGATATATTCCTTGGGACTCAAATGTGCCAATACTACATAAATTATCTGGTTTAAAATCATTTTTATTTAATAATAATAAGTTATGTAAATATAAATCAGATAAAATAAGTAATATAAATGTATTTACTATGGATTTATTAAATATTGGATATAATCATAAATTAATTTCTAATATTGTTAGTAAGTTTAATAATAATTGTAATATGTTAAGTGCTATAGATATTGATAAAAAGAAATATACTTGGATATCAGTACCATTTATTTGTAATGAACAAGTGAAATTTATAAAACAAATATATAAAAATATATGTAGAATCATATTTTATACTACTCCTAATTTAAATAGATTGATAAATAATTCAAAAAATAGATGTAGTATTTTAAATCAAAGTTGTGCAATATATAAATGGTGGTGTGTTTGTGGAAAAGCATATATAGATGAATCTTGGTGTACATTGGAGAAAAGGTCAAAGGAGCATTTATTGCTATATAAACGAGTGCAAAAATCAATACAAGAGAGTGTTAGAAATGATGACATATCACTTTCAGTATTCTTTGATCATAATGTTACATGTATATATGGTTTTGATTTGGATTTTAATAAAGTTAAGATTTTATGTATTGAAAGAAATAATAATAAACATAAAATTAAAGAAGCTATGTTAATAAGAAAAGGAAAGTGGCATTTGATAAATAGACAAACTGCTAATATAAAAATTAATGAATTGTGGGAAAATTGATGTATGATGTAATTACTTTTGTAGACATTTATAATGGTTTTTTGTAACTGAATTTGAATATAGTTGATAACGACTACTTAGAAAGTCAAAAGTATTTCTATTAAATTATAGTAGATATTTGTTTTTAAAATATTATTTACTGTATTAATTATTGTATTGTTTTTCGAAGAATTATATATATATAGAAAAAGATCTACAGAACAGATATTCATTCACTATGGTATTCTTATTCACTGACTATTTTCCTTCTTTATATGAAATCCAATTAAAAATAGCTAAGATACTCATTTTCTGACCATTACTGAAAAAAAAACCCATGAGTTTATTTGGAATTTTTTTAATTATCAGAAAATTTTTTGTGCTATTCAAGTTTAGAATAAGACCATAAAAATATATATCTATAGCAAAACACCTGGTATCTATTGCCACAAAACCATGCCGATTCATTACTTATGATTGAAAAAAATATTAAATAAAAATTTAAAAAGTTAAAAACCAGTAAATAAATAAATACTAATTTTTTAAATTCAAATTGCAATGCTTAGTGTTGCAATCACAAAACATTGTAAAAAAAAAAAATGGTCAGCATTTTTTTATTTTATTTTTATCACCATCAGCTTTCATCATGATAAAAATGAAAAATATATATTTTATTTTTTATTGATGTATAATAACATCACATGATCACTAGAGAGTTTTGCCTGTTTTGATGTATAATGTATATACATAAATTTAAAATGAAAATGTATCACAAACATGTTCATACTGTATATACATATTAATGTTCTATAACTACAGTCTTTTATTTTATTTTTATTGATGTTTTAATGTGTATACATAATTATAAAATTAAATCATATTATAAGTATATACATTCTGAATATACATATACATTAATAATGTATATATATATGAGTGTGTTTAAAATATGTATTATGTAGCAAATAGTACCATCCACAGATTTTAGGCATATTTGTTCTGTGTACATATATTTACCAAAATGTGTATTTTACAGAAGATAATACTATCCACAAATTTTAAGCATTATTTAGGGAGAGCACTTTGTAACAAAATGGTGTGGATATACTGAATATTTTTATGTATACATATTTTTACATAAATAGATAACAATAAAGTATAAATAAGTGTATAGTTCTTGATAAGTAAACAGAATAAATTTTCTTAATGAAATCAATTTCAGCCTTAAATAGAACCATCAATAGTAGTAAAATGTCTGAATATTCATCTTTGGTTTAAATAACTTAACTGAAATTAATGTAAAAGGAAGATCTATTTATTTATAACACAAACTCAACATTAAATGTGTTATAATGCCTAATTTTTAAGTTATTAAATATATATAATAAATTCATTTTATATGATACTTTTGTTTTTGAAAAGAAATCATTAACCGATTTTGACATAAAAGATAATTCACATCAGTAGAAACTGCGTTTTTAAAAAAAAAAAGTTTAAGCATTAAGTTTTTATAATAAAAAAATTCGACTTAGTTTTAACTTAATTTTCTCTGAAATATAATGCTTTAATGTAATTTTAAAATCTTTTTTTTTTTTAAATATTATTGATATTTCAATATAAACCTCTTTATTATTGTATTATTATTACAAAAAAAAAAAATTAACCTCTAAAAATAGTTTAATTATATTTTTAAATAATTCCAAAATAAACAAAAAATATCTTTAACATACACCTACACACATCAATGTGTGTTTAGAATGTGCTCCTATAAAATCCAATACTAAGCAAACAATTTTAAACAGAATTTTTTTAATAAATGTGTAAAAATAATGGGGAAATGGCATTTAAATTATTAAGTGCAAGGGAAAGATCTTTTCAAGAGGAAAAAATAAAGAAAAGCCATTAATCACTATGTTTCCTAGTTATTAGATAGTAGTTTTATCATCTAACTAAGATTAAATACATTTTTAGCATCAACAGTAAACGGTTAGTTAGTTAATTAATTAGTTATGGACTAATTATCTAGAAAAAAAAAAAAAATCTTAAGTCTGATAGAAACCTAAAAAAAATGTCTAGTTTTACCTGCTTTGAAATCAAATTTAGGTTGGAGGCAAGGAAATATTACTACAGTGTATGAGTTCTTTCTATCAATATTTATTTCAATAAACAAATTAAATTTTATTGAAGGATTTTTTATATACAAAATTATGTTGTTTTTTATAAATATAGAAATTTAAATTTAAAAATGTTATACAGATAATAATTTCAGAAAGTTATCAATAATATTTCATAAATGATAATACGATTTATCATTTTAACTTAGAAGATATTATTCAAATAAGTTTCTTTCATTCATTAATTTTTTACTAAGAAGAATATTTATTAATATAATATGCACTATTTTCATTATTATATATATAATGTAATGATAGTAAATTGTCCAGGAAGTCAAGTAACATTTAAAAACGAGAGTAAGTACAAGATATTTTTTCTGTTCAATAGACCAAATTGAATTTTTTTTTTACTTTATTTACTTGAGAATTGATCCCAGAATCTTCAGCTAGAATCTGCCATTCTGCCACTTCACAAGAGCACTTTTATTGGGGGGAACATTTTTAATGATATATTATAGGTCATACAACACTTGAGAAAAGAAAAAACAGATCTGATTTTTAGCTTTCAAGTTAGCCAATTTGCGATTCCATTAAATCACTCACAGTCCTTTAATCAATTGAATTATATTGATGGTGTTTCAGATAATATGCAATTTATGAAAATATTTTAAATATATTAACATGTTTGCATTGCAAGTACAAGTTGATTCAAAGAAGCTAGCTTTAATGCAATGCATAATTAATTAAAATGAAACTTTATCTAAAGATTTTAAAAAAAAAAAACTTTTTTTTTAATCCACAGGCATAAATAATCACTTTTTAAAATCTAATATAAAATCAATTTCTGAAAATATAGATTGTAATAAAACAATTCTGGAATAATATATATACACATATACACAAATTAAATTTTTGTATTACAAAATTATTAAACAAAACCTCTATAAATGGGAAATTCTCTGTACAAAGCTTGCTTTGTTTGGTATGAATTCATATTCAATGTTCGTTCCATCACAAACAAATCTTTCCTAAATTGCGAATTCTGAAAATATAAATAAACAAATATTTTATCACAATGCTACTTGTATTTATTTATTTTTTAACATAAAATATTTACTTATATTACACTTTTTCCAAATATAGAACAACACAAAAAGTAAAACACTCTAACATTCCAATGCCTCTCCAACAATTCCCAAAATGAAACAATGAAAGTTATTGTTCACCAGGTTATTCAATTGCCAAAAAATATATTAGTAATGTTTGTCCAGACTTAAATCAACCCTCTAGCCAAAAACAGTGGTGATCTATTTATCCATTAACACTGAATATATTTTACCCATTCCAGTTCCAAAGACCATGCCATGGACATCATGAGGTTCTTCTGTGCAATATATACCATGATTCCCTAAAAGTAAGACCTGACCAAAAATAAGTCTTGGCATGATTTTTCAGTATGCTTATAATATAAGCCCTACCCCAAATTTAAACCTTAGTTACAATCATCAGCCACATAGACGGTCGGTAAACATGTTGAATTATAAAGTAATACATGTATAAATAATCAATATTATTGACATAAATGCTTTAAATAAATGGTAAAATAAATTATATGATTGTTTTGTATTTTTCTGTTGACAATTTTTGACAAATATAATTCTTCCTGCACAGAGAAACAATTTATGGCATCGATTTAGAGTGCACTCCCCATCATTTTGAATTCTAAGAACATCCAAGCAATAAATGACATCAAATAATTCACACATGGCCATGATATGACCATACATTACAAAATTGCAGGTTACATCAATAATTAAAAAATTAAAGTGCAAATTTCATATAACTATGCTTGATCAAATATACAAAATATAGAAAATGGGAGAAATGAATAAATTTTGAAATACTAAAAGCTTATAATTTCTAAAATATGAATTTAAAATACTTAAAAAGAAAAAATGAATAAAAAAAATAATGAAAAAACATTAAAAAAATAAATAAATCATGTATTGGTGACTTCTGCATTTTTTTGATGATACTTCATATTGTCAAAAACATCCTTCCCTCTTCCTGTATACTTTGGCATGAAGCACCATCAATAATTGAATTTTATTACAATATATACCCATATGTTCAAGTTTATAATTTCGAAATACTAAAAACTTATAACTTCTAAAATATGAATTGTATCACATTATAGGCTGATAACCACATGTTGAAATAATGTAAATGTTGAATAAATGAAAAAAAATCTGCAGAAACATATTAATTTCACAATAATAAATCACATTTTATCTTAAAAATAGCCAAAAGAATAATTGTCTGAAGTAAAGAATATTAATTTTATAATTCATAAAAAATTATTAAACCAGATTTTTTTTCTTAACAAATCAAGTACTGTTGTATGCTTCATTCCTCATATGTCATTATGAAGAAAAAGATAGAGATGAGAAAAAATTAGCATTGTACCCATGATTACATGATTTGAAAATATCTATAAAAAACAAATTTTGATCTAAAATTTTGGAAGAAAAAGTAACTTCTCTTGAGTAGCCAAATTTCTTAGTAATTTTTTGTAAGAGACATTTTGTAAGAGTAATTTAATCTCACAACATCCTGCAATATTATGGCTTTAAAATCATTTTATTTGCATCAATTTTTAAAGCCTGTAAGAACTTCATGTGATCAAGTGTAAATCTAATATACACATCAGGAGATCAAATGTAAACAACATTTTTTCTTATCTCGATTTTTATTTCTACTTACATGTAACAAAGGAAATATGCAACATCAGTTTCTTTCTGGTAAGAAAAAATCTGATTAAATTTAAAATTATTATGCTTTATTTCAGCCAATTTCTCTTTCAGCTGTCATATTTTAGGAGTTATAAGCTTTTAGTATTTTGAAATTCTATGCTTGGTTTGATCAATTTTACATTATTTCAACATGTAATTGTGGGCATATATTGTAATAAAATTCATATTTTAGAAGTTATAAGCTCTTAGTATTTTGAAATTATAAACTTGGTTTGGTCAATTCCACATTTATTCAACATGTGGTTATAGGGATATATTGTAATAAAATTCATATTTTAGAAGTTATTTATGCTTTTATTATTTCAAAATTATAAGTTTGGTTTGATTGTTGGTTTAGAGTGCACTCTCCACCATTTTGAATTCTAAGGACTGTCCAAAACCACGGCCGACATATCTAAGCAATTCCACATGGATTATTCGATATCATTTGGATGTATTAACAGTGATTTTGGGTAGTCCTTAGAAATTCAAAATGGCAGAGAGCACACTATATCAGTACCCAATTTATCTACTACAAGTCAGTACATCAGCCAATTTATAATTTCATTTATATATTTTTAAATACTTATTTTATTTATATTTAACATTTACATTTAGAATGCTTGATTTAGTTTTAGTGTTCATCGTTGTAGTTTTTATATATTCAAAATAAGGCGAAAAATTAGTTTGATTTTTTTAACCCCCCCCCCCTAAATTTTTTTATTAAAATAACAGAAGTGATGAAATTTGTGGCTTAACATAAATTTTTAAATATTGAATATGGCTGCTTTGTAAGAGAAAAGGATAACTATTTCACTTCTACTGACTATAAACTACAGAAATCTTATATTTTCTGATGCAAATTTGAATAGTAGAACTTTTTTCTCAAAGATATGAATATATATATGAAGTTGTTGGGAGAAATGCATGCATCCTGTTGTAGGATATTTAAAGGCAGCTTCATCATTTATTTTTATAAAATTTAGTATATTTTAAAATTAAACAATGTATTTTATCATGATATTGTTTCAAATGCTAAGATTCAACAATTTTTCATTTTTCAATTATATCTTACTCCTGTCCATTTAATTGTTATATCTTGAGAGCCTATAGTTCTTTGTTCTTTTGTTCTAAACACAAAACATTTTGTTTATAATAATTTCCACACACACACCTTCTTTTTTTGTTCAACATTAGTATACAATTGAGTATAAATAAAAAATATAATTTAGATTAAGTTTAAATATCAGCTTTTCAATATTAAAACTAAGATGTGAATAAGAGGAACTTCAAACTTAGATCTAAAGATATATTTTTAGACCTTAAGCAATACTGTAGAATAAATGACCAAAGGAGATACAATCATAATAATATACTAAATACGTGAACAATTTTTTCATTAATCTAGAAGTCATTTTAAAATGCAAGCAATGAGCAAAGATATGGCAACTAAGTGCAATCAGATTCCTTATATGATATCTTTCTGGTATAAGAAGTTATCATTTGCACATTGCACTCATCATGTGGCTATCATTTATTGTTACACATGAGTCAAACTAATGGCTTAGAATTAAAAAAAACTTGCAAACACGTACAATGCAAATCAGTACATCCTAAGAGAAGGGCTCAATCAGCTAGAAACTGCTATCAGCTGCTGACTATTGATTTTATTCAAAGATTAAATTTTGGTTTTTGAAATAATGATAAAACAATAACTCCACTGCCAAATTCAAGCTAGGAAAGTAATATGATAATCAATTATAGTATATATATATATAGTCAGTATATCAATATTTAAATTTTTTTTAACATGGATGAACCTGCAAAATATGTCTTATATAAACCCTAAATTTAAAACTAAACTAAAATAAAAAATTAGGTGGTGCTTGTGAGTTTTCAAGTAAACTAAGATGGCAGCCTGTATTTTTGATAAATCTACAGTTTTGGTGCCCCCAAAAATGTTTACAAAAAAATAAAACGTAGTATTTAGTATTTACATTTTATTTTTTATTACTGTTATTTTAAAAAAAGAAATCATTGTGAAAAAATTAATTGCAATATTTACAATTTATTTTCTTCTTTTTTTTTTTTTTGGATTAGCATATTAACAGATGTTGGCAGCCATGCAATCATATAGTGACCATCATCACACATTTTCTGGAGGATAGGATCCTATACCTTTGGAAATAGTCCACTGCATTATGTTCTGTGACAGATAAGTCCCAAATTTTTATCATTATGACAATTTAGCAAAGAAACTGCTGATAAAAAGAAATATGCTGAATTGAACCACAATGTTAAGAGTATCTCATCGCTTCCCACACTATAATACAAGTAAAAAAAAATTGAAATAAAGCTTCTTAATGAAATTTATCAGAATTTACTCCTTTTTAAAATTTAACAATCAATTTATTAATTTTGGTTTAATTTAACAATTAACACATCTTCAGTAGATTATAGGCACTCACCTGTACATTTATCAAAAATATAGGATGCCATCTTAGTTAATTTGAAAATTCACAAGTATCAAATAGGCAGATCATTGAAATTAAGCTTATTAATTTATTTACTGCAAAAAATTAAGTACGACTTTTAAAAAATTATAATAGAAATTTTTAAATACATTCTGATAGTATTATATCTGTAAACATCACATGATCATCTCTTTAAAAAATGCTTACACAATCTACTAAAACAGTAGTAATCACCCTCTCCTCACACACATACAGTGCAAGTTTAAATAATCAATAGATGCTAAATACTAAAGTCTTATAATCCCTATCCAATGCTTTCCCATCCAATTATCCTCAGATCAGTTTCTAGATTATGACTTTCACCAGTGAGAAGCCTTGAATCTTGAATCTGAAAGCAGTGCGCCTGGATCTTCAAATCTAACACACCCATTCTCCAGCACCCATATTTTACCTTTTTGTTTAACTATAAAACTATCAATCCAAATGGAAAACACACTAATGTTTTCAATCTAAGATCATTTACATGTATAGTCATATAGATCTAAAACCAGTTCAGTA
The DNA here is from genome assembly GCA_028023455.1 of Epiperipatus broadwayi. Classification (NCBI taxonomy): domain Eukaryota; kingdom Metazoa; phylum Onychophora; class Udeonychophora; order Euonychophora; family Peripatidae; genus Epiperipatus; species Epiperipatus broadwayi. The sequence continues at coordinate 519,706 of JAQFVV010006239.1, forward strand.
TCTATATATTTTGGTGTCCTTGGTTTTTTAATAATCATAATCATCTTTATCCTTGGGCTAGGTTGATATTAAACTATCAAAATAACATATGATCACTTTTTCTCTATGCTTACATGAACTGTTAAAACAGTAGCAATATTTTTTTGTAACACTCTATCCAGTGCATGCTTAAACTATTAATAAATAGGAAATAGTAGTATCTCATAAACTCTACCCAGTGCTTTCCCATCCCAGAGCAGCTGAATCTTTGTATCTAATTCACCCCTCCTCCAGCAGCCACCTTTATTTAACTACAAAGCTATCAGCCCAAACTGATATTAAATGGGAAAGTTCTGGATAGGGAATATAAAGCACTACTATCTAGCATTTATTGATTATTTAAACTTTCCATTAGGTATATTGTGGGGAAATTTTTCTGATATTGTTTTAACAGCTTGTGTAATCATAAAAAGATGGTTAAGAGATGTTTTAATGGTTTAATATCAATCCTAACCAAAAGTTAAAGATGGCTACAATTATTAAAAACACAAAAACATCAAAATATATAGATACAAAACTGATTTCAGATCTAAATGATTTCCCATGCAAATTAACTTATATTGAAAACATTAGTGAGTTTTTCAGTTTAGATTGATAATTTTATAGTTAAGTAAAAAGATAAAAGGTGGAGTGCTAGAGAAGGATTGCATTAGATCTAAAAATCCAGGATCATTGCTTCCAGATCCATGACTGCTCTCTGATGAATGCCACAAGATAGAATTATATAGGGAAGCACTGGATAGGGATTATAAGATACTATCATCTAACATCAACTGATTATTTAAGCTAGCATTAGGTGGCACTATTGTGGTGCTTATTCTACATATAATGGAAAAATTACAAATATAAATCATAATCATTGAAAAAAAACATTTTAAAATAAAATCAAAATTTTTTATGTACAATATAAAAGCATATTAAATTCATATAAACTGAAGCACTTGACAAAGAAAAATTAATTGGAATAAAATTTCCATAAACTTACAAGTAAAACTTTATCCACAGTTTTTTCAAGAGTTTCTTCTTTAATAACTGGATAAGGAATTTTAGTTATTTCATAATCATTAGTTTCTAAAATACAAACATACAAATACTAATTACAAGAATGTCAACATCAGTAAGTCATTTTATTATTTAAGTTACAGTAAAATTTCTTAAAAGGTCAAGCAGCATTTCAGCATCAGATTGAGACATGCGCATCCTCTTTTATTTTTAAAAAATCAGAAATCTTCAGCTCTTATAACATACCACTAATTTTAATTTTTTCATATTTTAGAAAAATAATATTTAAAAATTTAATATGTAAGTTAAAAACAGCTTTTAAATAGCCACTTCAATTTAATAACCTTTCTAATCTGGTCTGAAAAAGAAAAACAATAAAAGAAGACAGAACTTTCCAGACTTATCAACTGCATGCAGCATGCTTGTGAGAGTTTTGACAGATTTTTTTCCATTCACAGTTAGATACCCATTTATCAATTGCAGTCTATGATCGGACTGCTGAAAAAAAATCCCAAGTCCATTTGAAATTTAAAAAAAAATTTCAAGTTTTATCCAAGTTATTGGTGTTGCAAAAGAATGTGTTAACCATTATCTACAAGATCCATGTGAGTACACATACATTAATACAATGCGATATTTTGTCATTGTATATTAATATTACTTTTACATTATATATATATGAAAAACAAAAACACAAGTTAAAACTTGCTAACGCTTGTATTTATGACAATAGATGGCGTTCTACCAAAAACACCGTCAAGCATAAGTTTGTTTACATAAATGTCAGAGCAAGCATTCACTATCTCTAACTTTAAAGTAGAACGCCATCTATTGTCATATATATATACATATATTAGCAATAATAATCACTTAACATTATATTACTTTACTTATTCTCTTTTTTTTTAAATTGTGTACAATTTATCTAATAAAAAGAAATCTATTCTAAGATTCAGCAAGAATTAAAACTGAAAAAAGATCTTGGACTGAAATTCAATTTTTTAAAAAAACATTAATTTCTTTATTGTCATATCCTTAAATTTTAAAAAAGGGATCAATTATTTATTGAACAAAGCTTAAAATGTGCTAAATTATTTAGTGAAGAAATGTCATTCTATCAGTGTTGTAGTAAAGTTGCTCAATTTCAAAGGAAAGATTTTACCATAGAAATCCTTTTTTCCCTATCTATACTATGAATTCCAAGGTGAATAATCTTTATGATATTAAATTTTTAAAAAAAAATATGGAAAAAAAAAACTAGAATACAAATTTTCAATATAAAAAATGCATTCTAGCAAAATGATTTACATGAAATATCCGTCTATATCATAACAATGAGAATACAAATAAAAGAACTGAGTAGAATAAATTAATTCTCAATTGAGAAAGAAAGCTTACTTTTAGAAAATAAATAAAATATACAGTTTCTTGAAATTTTTGTTTAGCTGAAATTAGTGTCCACCTGTATTCATATTATCAATTCTTAATATGCTTAAAAAGTGACACATAAATAAACTTCCTAAAATTGTAAAAAAATCTATTTAAAGATTTACAGAAATCATGACATTAAAATTAATTATATATATTGTGCCAGGCATTATCAAATGTCCATGCACAAAGTCTGCTGTAAAGAACATTACAGCAGGTACACATGTAAATTTGTATATATTAAGCACAATGAATATATAAATGTGCTATATTAATAATGGAAGTTGGATCTGAGCATTAGAATACCCACATATACCAATTTAAAGTAAAAATTTGATTGACAGGAAAACTCATGTATTTTTTTATTTATTTTATTTTTCTTTTTTGTACATTTTCATTATCATTTTATGGTTATGTATTTTGCTTATTTCGGAAAAACTCAAATAGAGAAAAGCAAACTTTATTTATCAAATGGATCACATATTGGAATATATTCTTAAAATAAATAATTAAAGTAATTGTTCCAACATACATGTATATTTTTTATTTTTAATTACTATTCTAAAAACTGTAATTTTATTTGTAATCAAAGAATGTTAATTGCTTTGGCAAAAATCTAATCAAAAAGCAAAATGTTTGATGATGAATGTTATAATTAAAATGTTCTTTTTAAAAAATTCTTTCAAAGTAATATCTATTAATCAAGTGGTCTGAGATTTCAAGATAGAAACTGCGATATACCCACCTACAGACTTAAGTATAAATACGTAAAAACTACATACCTGCTTATGGATTACTCTGTTAAATAAATATAAAGAGAGCGCTGCTATCGTTTATCCAGACCAGACATGATAGATCGATAAGCATGGATATAAATAGCATGGTAGAACGATCTACACTCTCTTGTGTCCAGGTTCACGTGTGTAAAAGTAGTCAACGCCTTGGAAGGATATCTAGTCTCCAAGAAGAACCCATCCTCTAATTGTAAGAGTGATAATTTGCTATCTGTGAAAACCCTAGATTATTATTATGCTTGCTGACTGGTTCTCTCTCATAGAGTAACCCTCAGACATAGCAGAGTGGCGCAGTCGTCAGGATAGAACCGTAAGTTAAGCGACGCACAAGAAAAAAAAAATGGCGGCAGGTACGGCAATACGTGAGTTCGATGTAAATAACAGCGAATCCTGGAAAACTTACATAGCACAAGTGGAATATTATTTCTTCATAAACAAAATCGAAGAGGACCGCTATAAAATTGCTACTCTTTTATATTTCGCGGGTCAAGACATGATCCAATTGGCAAATAGGCTTACCGATCCAAAGCGTCCGGAAGACCTACCTTACCAGGAGTTCATAGAGAGACTAAATGCATATTTCGTACCAAAGACATCAAAGTGGATAGCGCGTCTGAGATTAAGAAGCAGAACGCAATTACCGCAGGAAAAATATGTGGATTACGACCTCGCATTGAGAAAATTAGCGAAGGATTGTGAATTCGGACAAGAAATAAATGACTCTCTGTTAGAACAATTCCTATATGGCATGTCGGATGATAAATTTAGGAAAGTGCTTTTGAGTGATTCCGATTTAAATTACAAAACGGCCATGGAAAATTGCGTTGCACAGGAGGCCATGTTAAATATGGCATCAGAGTACACTACGGCAAAAATCCCAGAAAAAATAGCCTTCAGTATAGAAAGGGAAAGAAATAATATCGCGACCTCCAGTGGCTACAGTAAGAAACAAACATGTAATTGCTGTGGAAAAATAGGACACTTGAAAAATAATTGCAGATATAAAGACAAAGTTTGCAGGATGTGTAACACTAGAGGGCACTTAGCAGCTGTATGTCATTCCAGAGACGGCGAATATCCGAGAAAAAAATCAGATTACAAGCCCCGGAGTGAGGTGGAACGTGAAGTATCTATCAAGGCCATTAGAAATGACAACACCAAATTGGATAACATTCGGGTAGAATTGCAAATTTGCAATAAACGGATGGCAATGAAAGTGGACAGCGGTGCCGGCTTGTCAATTATATCACATAAAGACTGGATGGAAATAAAAAAAGACTGGGATAATAACTTAAAGCTACGGAAAGCAGATGTGTTTGTCACGGATATAAACGGAAATAGAATAAATATTCAAGGGAAAGCTACTGTGCCAGTGACGTTGAATAAAAGACATAAGTTCCTAGAATTATATATAGTAAAAAATAATATTAGCCCGTTACTCGGCAGAAATTGGTTCGCGGCTTTGGGAATACGTGTGGAAATATTAAAAAAGGTCCGTATAGAAACTACCATAAAAGAACGATACCCGGAATTGTTTAGGCCTGGAGTGTCGGAATTTAGAACTAGACCAGTGGATATTGAACTAGTGAAAGACGCAAAAGGAATTATATGTAAACCTCGAAAAGTGCCGTTTGCGATAAGAGAAAAAGTAGAGAAAGAATTAAATGATCTTGTAGCTAAAGGAGTTCTCACACCTACGGAAGAGTCGTCGTGGGCGACCCCGATAGTGACGATTGTGAAACCAGAGGGTAGTTTACGGTTATGTGGAGATTATCGTCTCACAATAAATAAATATATAAATAAGGGAGCTTATCCCGTTCCAAATGTGCGAGAAGTATTGGCAGTATTACAGAAGGCAAAATATTTTGCAAAAATAGATCTGAAAACAGCATTTCATCAGATTCCTGTAACTAAGGAGACGGCAGAGCTACTCACATTAACCACGCACAAAGGCTTATATAAGTGCAATAAATTACCGTATGGAATAACGATCGCACCAAACGTGCTTCAAGCAAAAATGGATATGCTTTTTAGAGCAATGGACGGGGTAATCCCGTACTTGGACGATATTCTCGTCGTTGGCGAGACAGAAAACGAGCTTGAAAAGCGTGTGGATCAGGTTTGTTCGAAGTTAGACCATGCTAAAGCGAAATTAAACGTAGGAAAGTGTATATGGTCTGCGAAGGAAATTAAATTTCTCGGACACATCGTAACTGAAAAAGGACACCGCCCAGACCCAGAAAAGGTAAAAGCCATAAAAAATGCCAGAAAACCCCAAAGCGTGAAGGAACTTCAAGCATTTTTAGGACTGCTAAATTTCTACGAAAGTTTTTTAGTTGGGAAATCACATGTGCTATCACCGCTATACATGTTGTTAAAGAAAAAACAACGTTGGATATGGAGCACAGAACAAAATAAAGCTTTTGAAACTGCAAAAGACTTGCTGACATCGGAAAGTTTGTTAGTGCATTATCGGAATGACTGGGAATTATGTATTACTGCAGACGCACGGAATACGGGTGGAGCTGTCCTCTCTCATCCATGTTATGAAGGTGAACGTCCTATTGCGTTTGCTTGAGAGTACTAACACCAGCTGAGAAAATTACAGTCAAGTGGATAAGGAAGCTTTAGCAGTGATTTTCGCGTAAAGAAGTTCCACCAATATGCATACGGACGGAAATTCACGATCTATACCGATCATCGCCCTCTAACGGGAATTTTCGGCTGTGTAAAAAATGTTTATGAATCGTCAAGCCCACGTATGTTACGAGGGATAGATATATTGTCGCATTATGATTTCACGTTAATTTACAAACCCAGAAAAAAGATCAGTCATGCGGATGCTTTGTCCAGATTGCCAGATGTAAAGGAAATTACTTATGAAATAAAGGAAATAAACTACATTGAGCTCTAAATCCAGAAGGGATAAATAGCAACGTCATAGACACTGGACTAGGAATGATAAAGGATACATGAAATTGATAAATTGGATAAGAAAAGGTTGGCCATCTAGATGCCCCAGTGAATTAAGTCATAGCATCTGGATTGCCAGAGAAGGACTGTCTGTGTGCAACGGATGCATATTAAATAATGATCGTGTTTTAGTGCCTACTAATGGCAGAAAAAAAATCTTAAGCTTATTGCATAAAGGACACCCTGGAATAGTGCGTATGAAAGCTCTGGCTAGATCATATGTATGGTGGCCAAACTTGACAAAGGATATTGAGAACATGCTGAAAGAATGTGTAAACTGCCAACAGATAACTAAACTGCCTCCGAAGAAATTTGAAACTTGGGAAGCACCTTCTGCCCCATGGTCCAGATGAATTCGCGACCATGTTGGACCATTGAACGGATATATTATATTGTTATTAGTTGACGCGTATTCACGTTGGACTGAATACAGAGTGGTTAAAGATACCAGTGCTGAGTGCACCATCCGGGTGTTAAATGAAGTGTTTGCTACCCACGGTTATCCGGAAAATGTTGTGACAGATAACGGTGCAGGATTTACGTCAACAAAATTTAAAGATTTTCTGAGGGACAGAGGAATAGAACATACTCTCACACCACCATACCACCCTCAGAGCAATGGTATAGCTGAGCAAGGAGTGCAACACCTAAAGTACACCATAAAAAATTACAATTAAAGAACATGTCGGATGCGTTAGTGCAAGCAATGTATACACAGCATTTCACACCGAGTACTTCAACAGGAAAAACCCCAGCAGAGTTATTAATGGGTCGGAAGTGCGGACACATCTATCACAACTTTTGCCTGGAAACCACAAGAGTAGAGTTTTCTCAACGGATAAGTTTCTACCCGGTGAAGACGTTTGGATTTATGACGTGTTGAAGAGTAAATGGATCGGAACTGTAAAACAGCTACTGTCAAAACAAATTCGTCTGGTGGAGTTACAAAATAAAAATCATTTAGAAAACACATAAACCACCTTGCACCGTCGAGAGGACCCTGCATCAGAGGAAGAGTGAAATGCCGTTGGATACAAATATAGAAATGCCGTTGGATACAAAGATAGAAACGGTGGAGATGAAACCGATCTGGAAATGGTATTGAATAAGGATACTTCAAAAGATGAAGAGTTGGAGGATGTACTGTGACCCAGTGCAAGAAGGGTTAAAAACACAAAAGCACGTCGTTTACCTGTTAAGTTTAAAGACTACATTTGTAGTTAAGCTCCATTTATTTCAGAGTAGGGGAGGAGTGCGATATACCCACCTACAGACTTAAGTATAAATACGTAAAAACTACATACCTGCTTATGGATTACTCTGTTAAATAAATATAAAGAGAGCGCTGCTATCGTTTATCCAGACCAGACATGATAGATCGATAAGCATGGATATAAATAGCATGGTAGAACGATCTACACTCTCTTGTGTCCAGGTTCACGTGTGTAAAAGTAGTCAACGCCTTGGAAGGATATCTAGTCTCCAAGAAGAACCCATCCTCTAATTGTAAGAGTGATAATTTGCTATCTGTGAAAACCCTGGATTATTATTATGCTTGCTGACTGGTTCTCTCTCATAGAGTAACCCTCAGACATAGCAGAAACTAAACATTATATCAAACCCTGATATGTAGAATTTAATTGGAAAAATAGAAAGGAATGTTTATAGTCTGAATGATAAGCTAAATTGAGAGGGTTTGCTGATTCATACTTCTTGGGGGGAGGGATATCTGAATTAATTCTGTATGAGTGGGGTTGATAGGTTTTAGTCAGTGCTGTGGGATTGCAGTTCTTTCTTTGGCATTCGTTCTATCTAAGTTGTTCACTACCTTGGCTTAAGAATTCTCCAATCATCTAGCCACTTAGATTCAGTTATGGACTAGACTATTTCTGATATTCCCTAAGAAGAAATCCATTACACAGTGCTTTTAAGAACTCTTGTTTTCTTGTGGATTCGATTAACCATTCAAGATAGTGGATGAAAATTTAATAATAATAAATTACTAGTGCACCTGCTCCTGCTCTGCACAAATCGCCAAGATGTGATCAAGCCAGTTCCAGCTGGCTAAGATGATGACAAGTCACCTTACCTACACCTTAATGATGTGAAATCCTCACCGCACAGCCATTTAACGTGAAACCCACTCAGAAGTCCAGTCAGGAGAAGATGAAGATGCCTACATAAGTTTATTTTAAAAATATTTTATTAATATTGAATTAATTAACTCTGATATTTCCGATAATTGGAAATAGATTATTTTTATTTTTTTTTATTATTAATCATTTTAGAAAAAAGAGAGAATTGTCTCTTGTACATATATTGGATTTTATGGTTACTAAAGGCATAATGATATAGCTTTTACTTCAATCTTTTGATTCATTTTTTCATCCCAAATTCCAGTATTTTCAGCAAGGGTTGCAATCAGTTTTTTTTTTCTTCTTGTTGTTATGTATGAAATTTTTTATATGTAAATATACATGTGTGTATACACACACATACACTTGTAATATTTGGTAAATACACCTAATGTTGAGAGTCTAAAATGTATTTAGCCGTATATCTTTAAGTTATTTTTCTTACTGCAAGACCTTATGAGTGTCAAAGGGGTTTATTCATTGTAAATTTCCCGTAAGTTTACTAATAACTTTATATTTACAGTAGTGGTGAGTGTATAATTATGCTGCACGTATATACATGTATAAGAATTTATCTATTGTGAAAGGCAAATAGATACAGCACCTCATGTTGAGTACCCTAAGGTATCTGAGTCAACCAATCTTATTGACATGTTGTAAAATATGGAAGCTATTAATAGTTATGTAATGAAATATTTTATATTGCAAATATATTTACACAGTTTTTTATATTTACTTAAATAAAATGGGGTTTAAAGTCGGGAGTAGAAGTATGTGCCTGTATAACCGAAAATCGGTAGTTGTTTTGTCGACATACATGCTGCTGGATGGCGCGATTTATGTGCTAAAACACATAAAAATGCCATTTACGCGGCCGACATTTCGCAGCAGTGTTTATGTGTAATTCAACATTTCTGCTATACTACACATTCCAGACCACTTGGTTGCATCGCAGTAAATTATTTCTTCTGAATCGCACACTTCACACTTTTTTAGGGTGTAATGTGAGGGGGTGTTAAATTCAAGTAATGAAATGTTCTTATTTTTACTTTAATTTTTATTTTATATTTTTTTAAATCATGCAATTGAAGTATTTGATAATTAACAAACTGTTTAGACACTTCTGGAGTGAAATTTTAATGTAAAAAACGTTGTCGAAGGATATGTTTGAACGTAGTCATAAGTAATTAACGCATCAACTAGCATTTACACAAGAACTTCCACAAAAAAATAATAATGGTGCAGGAAAATGCAGACGTGGTTCGATTGTGTGATTTACCCACAACAGAACATGATGCAGTGGCCTTTTTGCAAAACAAAAATGTACTTCCAAATTCCAAGAAGTGCCAATGTGGAGTGTCCATGAAATTTAGGATCGTGAAAAGTACCTGTCAGTTTAGATGTTCGGCTCGTTCATGCAGTCGAACAGTTTCCGTTAGAAGTCTCACTTGGTTTGACGGCTCCAGAATATCGTTGGTTAAAGCTATACATCAAATATATTTCTGGAGCCGTGAACACCTAACTGTCGAAGCTGTACAGAAAGAATTGGGCCTAGGCAAAAATGCCATTTTGCATTGGACCAGCGGTCTGCACGAGCTGTGCTGAGAGTTTGGCATCTCGGCCATGCTGTCAAATTGGTGGTCCTGGTTTGGTAGTTGAGGTTGATGAAACTCTTCAGCCGGAGAAAGAACCACCAGGGAAGAGTACTACCTTCACAATGGATTTTTGGCGGGGTGTGCCGTGAGACACACGAATGTTTTCTGTCGTGCATTCCTTGCAGATCTGCATCCATTCTTTTGCAGGCTGTGAAAGATAACATCAAATCCGGATTGACTATCTTCTCGGACTGTTGGAAGGGTTACAGGACTGTTGATCTTGAGGCGGCTGGATTCCACCATCTGACAATCAAACACACTTACAACTTTGTGGACCCTTCCACAGGAACCCACACCCAAAACATAGAGCGCCTTTGAGGCCTGCTAAAGTCTTGCAACAGGAAACAATGGGGAACTCACAAGAAATATCTATCAAATTACATGGCCGAATTCATTTGGTGTCATCTCCACAAAGATGAAGATGTTTTCCTGGCCACACTTGCAGAGATGTCTTTATCACAGCACGTCAACACCCAGTAGGTGTCTTGAATTATTTAATTTGTTCCTATTATTTGGGAAAAAAGTTTATTTAAAAATCTTTTATGTTGTTTTTGTAAATAGAATAAAGTTATTTTTACAATTGTTTCAAGTTTTGACTGAAACAAAAAGTTTGAAAAGTTATTTCTCATAATTTTAATATTACATTTTATTAAAAATGAGTTTTAAAGTTAGTGTGTGTTATTTTTACACCTTTCTAAAGTTGTTTATCTTTGTAGCCCCAAAAACAAAAAAAAATGTCAAAACTTTTATTTTTGGTGATGTTATTTTTTAAAGAAATCAGCAAGTAAAAAAAAAAAGCCCTCTAAGTTTTAACTTTGTTTTTTTTTTTTTAAAAACCAAAAAAAAAATGTTATTAAACTTTGTCAATGTTCTTTTTAATCGTTTATCATTTTGTTTATCTTACTTTAAACAAATTTTTATGGTTAAGCTAAACAAAGGTTACATTTTATAAAAGAAAATTCAGGCGGTCATTTTTAATTTTTAGAAAAATTTACCCTAACTCTAATAACTTACATATTTTGTGTTTGAATGTAATAAATATAAAAAAAAACATGCTGTGAAAGTAAGGTCATATATGAAAGAATGTAATGAAGCTGTTAAAATAATCATTTCATAAAGAAAAAGTTAAATATATATATATATTTTTAATAGTTTTAAGAATGTTTATTTTTACACTGATTCACAAATCCTAAATTTTGAAATTCAAATGATAAAATGACAATTTCATAAACAGCTTCATCACATCCGTCACAAAATTTCAAAAAAAAAGATGTATTGGAAGTCTTACCTAAGATAATTTTTCACTGAGAAAATTACTAAAACAGCGGCCTTGCTGTGGTCCATTTTTCTTCTAGAGCCAGATGTGTCCATTTGTTCCAAAGTACGTATAACAATATGAATGGTCTTTAGTGGAGAAAAAAAGTAATAGAACAGTGTAATTCAAAATAAATAAATAAACTCATAAAAAATAAAATGAATAAAAATAAATCAATAAAGATAATTTTTTATTATTATTAATAATGATTACATGTGTGGAAGAAAGGCTGAGTTCAAATACATGGATGGATTGATGAAACCAGAAACTGTGTATAAAATATCCTATATTACATGAAATTCCAGTTGTGTAGCATAAACTTGTATATAAATATATTTATTACTTTGCATAAAAGATATGAAGAAAGGCTGAGTTCAAATACATGGCACTATAATATAGAGTGGATGGATTGATGAAGCCAGAAAGTGTGTATAAAATATCCTATATTACATGAAATTCCAGTTGTGTAGCATGAACTTGTATATAAATATATTTATTATTTTGCATAAAAAATATGATGAAAGGCCGAGTTCAAATACATGGCACTGTAACAATAAGTGGATAGATTGAGGAAGCCAGAAAATCTATACAATATCCTATATTACTTGCCTAAAATTGACACAAATCAATTGAGGGTCATAACTTTAGCACTGATGTAATAATTTGTCCATAAATTTAAACTTGGTCACGCGTGATACACTATTCATATTTATAATCATGCCAAAAAATGCATTAGCTCACGCAGTGACAGATACCCCAGTCCCCAACTTTTTTCCATTCTACAGCATATTTATTTGAAAATATTATAATTTATTATTCTATAGCATATTTATTTATTTCAGTACATCGAAAATATTATAATTTATTATTCTATAGCATATTTATTTGTTTCAGTAAATAGAAAATATTATAATTTATAAAAAAATATATATAAAAAAAAGTAATTACATACTCTTGAATGTTATCAAAAAACGTTTATTTGTTTCAGTACATCGAAAATATTATAATTTATTATTCTATAACATATTTATTTGTTTTAGTAAATATAAAATATTATAATTTATAAAATATATATATATAAAAATAATTACATACCCTTGAATGTTATCCAAAAACGTAATTTGAGAAGAGGGCCCAGAATCACGGACAACTTCAACGGAAAATCACAATAAAATCTTCAGTAATTGATCCAACAATTGTGGAATAACTTTTTTACGATAAATAAAATGATAAAAATAAAAAAAAAAATAAAAATTTTAAGTACACTTCGCTAAAAATATTAATAAAAAATCTAAAAGTTGTCGTACAGAAAAAATTCTTAGAGTTTCAGGTAGATATTGAAATCGCGCAAAGAATGACTTATTGTGTGTATGTGTGACGTTTACCGTTTATGCGTAAACTCAGCTCAAAATAGAAATTTCTACAAAAGTCGTACTGGGGGTCAAAGGGTTAATAAAAAAAAAGGTTATACAATTGGTTTTTAAAAGAGAGTGATTGTTGTGATAGTTTTTGTTATGTTAAGTTTGTAGAAAACTGGAATAACTTCCAAGTCTCCTCAATTATGAATTTGAAAGATAGTAATTAATCTCTTGATTTTATCTTTTGCATAGATTACAAGAAGCATGAGTTATGATTTGGTTGAAGCTGGGTATACATTAACTAACAACTCACGTATCAGATTGAATAAGTGATAAAAATTGAAAGTCTTATTATAGGATATTGTTTTTTTTTAATACATTTTATTTGAGATTCTATTCTTTAATAAGGTGGGGGGTGAAGCTTAATAAGTTTTATTTTTGTTAATGTTAAGTTTATAAAAAAAAAAACACCTTAATCCAAAAAAAAAGCTCACAAAGTTTAAAATTTGTTTGTGTTAATTATTTGGATAACCCCCCTCCCCCAAGAAAGCTTAATAACATTGAACTTGTTGATAACTGTTTTTAAAAAAAGCGGTAATTCCAAAAAACTTTGTTTTATTTATTGATGTCACCAAAAAAAGCTTAATAACTTTGAACTTGTTGATAATTACCGGGTTTTTTAAAAAAAAAGCAATCGAATAAAACTTTGTTTGTATTATTTATTTGTGTATCCAAAAAAAAAAAGGTTGCATTCCAAAAAAAAGCCTACTAGGTTTAAAGTTTGTTTGTGTGATTTATTTATTACATCATTTTCAATTACCGTTGTCAAACTGCCTCCAGTCCAAAACCCCGATGCCATCCATTTCTGCTAAATACTTTAATGATTATTACTAAACATACTCAAAACTAGAGATTATCTCTAGCACAGATATATACCTACACTTTAAGCCTCAATTAAATATTAATATATTTGATTTTTTGAATGTGCCACACACGGAATTAGTCACCTTTCTCTATCTCGTATTTAATATCTTTATAGATATAATAAACACCTCCATACTTCCCCATACTTTTGAATATATTTGTGTAACCAAAAAAACGCTTAATAACTGTAAAGTTTGTTTTAAAACGGAAATACCAAAAAAAATGTTATTTTTACAAATAATAGAGCATCCTAACTTTTTAAAAAAAAGTCTACGAAGTTTAACTTTTTTTTTTTATAAAAAAAAAAAAGAAAAAGCCTACAATGTTTCGAGTTTGTTTGTTTACCGATTTATTTGTCTTTCAAACTGTGTTACTTCATAATTTTATTGATGATATTTTTGTAAAAAGCGGCAGCAATTAAAAAAAAAGGCCAACTAACTTTTGCGTTGATTTATTTTGTATTTATTATTTGTTGATGTTAATAAAAATAAATGTTTACAAAAAATGTAATAAAATTTGTGTTTTTTATTTATTTTGAAATAAAAAAAAAAAAGTCAAAAACAAGTACTTCAAAATTCAAATTGAAAAAAAAAAGGCCTGGGAATGTTCATAATGTATATTTTTTCAAAAAAAACATGACATCCCGCAGCGTGTATGTCGACAAAACAACTACCCAAAAATCTTTTATCTGAGAAACATATTTCAAATCGCATAAAATACAACTTATTTATGTGGGGTAAAAGCTCAAACCACTTCCATTCATTAGTAACCATTGAAGATAGCAGTAAGGGTTTATTATTATTCTTATTCATGTAAAATTGCATTTAGGCTCATCTATTTTTAACACCTCAAATTTATATAGGTATGTGACAACAATTCTTATTTATTTTGTTTATTACATTATAAGTATAAACTGGTGGTGGATATCGGGATTTCAATAAATATTTAATCATGATATAAATTTGTTTATATTATTTTATTTGATAAAAATGTACTCTTTCCTTATCAATCATGTATTGAAGACCCTAGATGTAGAGATACTGAGCTAGCCACATGGGATATTGTTCTACTGGGGTGTTAAATCTTATTCTCATGCTCTGCTGAACATATGGTATTGCATATCCTAAGGGGGGGGGGGATTCATTTTTATTCTTTTCTAGGAGTGGTGCGCAAAAGCTATTAGTAAATAGACTTTTCAAAGATATGTACTTACCATGGGTCCTAAACAGTGTTTTTATTAACTAAAGTAATTGGCAGAGTTCTGTCAATTCCCTCTCTCTATCAGTTTAGCTGGAGGTATCAATATGTTATGAATACAGACAATCAGCTAAATGGGTCTCCATTTCTTACCCTGTTCAATCTGTATCACTTCATGCTCAGTGCAAGATTAGGAACATAACTCAGCAGGGAAGTTTGGGCCAGTACAATATATTCATCAAACATTTTCTTATAAATTACTATGTTATTTAACATCACTGAAAGGTTTATAAATGATATTGTATTCTCTATGATGAATTATATTTGCTTTTTTAAAAAGATTCATCACTCTGTTGTTAAATTACACAATTTATTTTTTATTTCTTTAAAAAATATATTATTTCTAATAAATTGGATTTATGAAACTATTAGTCAGGATTCTGAGTGACATAAATACTACCCTTAGGGCCAGCTTATGTCACTCAGAATGCTGTGGATTCATATTTAAAAAAAAATAAGAATGTAAAATCTTTCAAGTAAGTCTTAAGACAATATATTGTAATGGGGGTGTAATCAAACCCTGCTGCAATAAATAATGACAAATATGTAGTCGTATACTTAGGCATTATTATAGAATATAATTTTACTAACAGAACTAAAATTTCCAGGTGGTTTTATGTTAAATGATCGTTGATAGTTTTATTGTACTATATTATGAAAAAAGTACCATAGAAGAGAGGGATGGGGAAGGTGATTCACATGCTCTGATTTTTTTTCTTATTGTTGCCAAACCTGTCTATGTGCATTGCTATATAAGAGTATGTGTGTATTACATATCTACAAGATTGAAAAAAAAAAAAAACGTTTTGCTTGATAAACTTTTAAAAAAATATTAAAATTTAAAGAAGGGATTATAAATTCCAAGATGGAAGACCTGTTAATTTACAGAAAATGAAAAAGATTTTGCTGAATAAATAGAAAAAAATGTTATTTAGAGATAAGCCAAAACAGAATAGAAAGTGACTTTGCAAATCCTGGGAATGTTGGATACTAATTTTAAAAAAAAGGTGTAAAAAGCTTTTATGGTATATATCAAAGAAGGTGAATGGAATGTTAATAGAAATATAAAAAAAAAAAGAAAAAAAAGGAGTTAAGGGAAGGGGTAATGTTGGTGATCCTTATAAAGTAAAGAGAAAAAAAATATTTTACTAGAAGTTTGACGTGGGAGAAAAAGAAAAAAAAACCTGCCTGTTGCATATATAGAAAAAAAAAATCTAGATCAGCTATATATATATTGGTAGAATATGGTCAGGCTAGAGTAGAACCTTAAATGTTCAGAGTGTCCAACTTCTTCTCCCTGAATGTATAGTCACTGTCGGTGACAGAAAAGAAATGTTACACCTAAGGAAGTCACCTCAACAAAATAATATTGCTGGACTGCTGTGCTTATGACACTCATCAAAAGAAACCAAAACAATGAATAGAATATTGCAGAACTCCAAAAATTCGAGTCATCAATTTTAGGAACCAGATTATCATTCATCAGGTTGACTCAACAGGTACTGTTTCTGCTTGTAGATATATATGTGATGTGTTAATAAGCTTACTTGATTAAACTCTATGCTTGGGAAAAAATTGTATACTATGTAATCAAAAATTTGAATGTTGGCCTAATTACAAACTCTTTTAATTGCATAGAGAAGCTTAAATTAATTCCATGTGCAGATCATCAAATGTATCGATCTTCCTATAACTAAACTATCTTAAGATACATGTCATAGCATGCTTATATTTATGGGTTTGATAATAATAAAAAAAAGAGAAGTCTAGAAGCACGGAAATAAATTGGTATAAAAAACTCAGGGAATGGGGAAATAAATAATTTATTAATGCAATATGACTGTTGTAAATGTCATTTGAAATAAGGCTAGTAAATATTGTATGTGTGTTAACAGAGCAAAAATATTTAAATGTTAAATGAAATAAACCGAGGTATTATTGAGATATATTTGAATATTCGAAATGTATTAAATAGCTAATTAGTCTTTGAGTATTATTTTTTTTGGATTAGTATAGTTTAGACCTATTCCTGGTGATTTACCACCCGCCCTGAGAAAGCTAGCTGAATGTCGGGTCATTACAACATTGTGTTATAAATATTTTCCAATATAATTCTTACCTACTTGTGAGATCCATAAATATACTGTGTGTGATATTGAAGAAAATTATTTTATAAATATTTCATTCTGAATCAAGGTGATAAAAAGATCGCATTATAAAAAAACAAACTGACAATAAAATAATTCTCCTTTTATTGATTTTTTTTGTTTATACGCATATATGCTCATACTTTTGTAAAGATGATTACCTCACACAGATGGGAAAAGGACACATATATGCTCACACTCTTGTAAAGATGATTACCTCACACAGATGGGAAAAGTGATAAACTCATTAGAATGGTATCCCAATGAAAGAGCATCAAAAAGAAGTAGGTCAACAAGAGAAATAAAATAGAAGTTTTATAAAATAGAAAACAAAAGTCAAATTAGTGGGTGATCTAGGTCAGACTAATCAAAGCTTTCACATATATAGGATAAACTCATGCATATATATAATAGGATGTGTAGGGTAAAATAATATAGTGAAATATCCAACCAGAGTAATATAAAAGCACTTCTAATACATCTGAAACACGGATGGATAGTTATGTAATGATACCTGAATGATTTTAAAACACACAACAAAATACACTTGAGGCATGAGAAGATAAAATGTAGAAAATATGTATGAGTAACAGTATAAGGTGGAAAATAGAAAAAAATATTTAAGAAATATTGAAGGCATAATGAAGTCAGAGAAAGGGCAGCACTGTGTTTTGGGGGTTTGGAGGATTGGAATCTGGTATATAGAGAGTGGAAAAATAAAAAAAGAAAACAGGCCATATATCACATAAAGAGGATGGTGTTCATAAGAATAAAAATATATGAGGGAAGGAGACACCAGTAGAGCACCTTAAGAGTTTGCAAAGAAACTGAGTTACAGAATACCAGATAAGGAGAGAATGACAATAGCGTCTTGAGACACCAGTAGAGCACCTTAAGGGTTTGCAAAGAAACTGAGTTACAGAACACCAGATAAGGAGAGAATGACAATAGCATCTTATCACCTTCAAGGATAGGCCGGGAATTCATGGAACTTGTTGTTACACCAGCCACAGACATTCCCAGATTACAAGAGAGGTTTGGAAAGAGCCTCACAGAGTGAAGACAGGACATCAGATCCCAATTAATAAAACAGAAGTTCTGAGAGGGTGGAAGAATATGTGCATTTTTTTTTAAGTGTTAAGTAACCACACTCAAAATATTAGAAGCATGTAATTTGTCTGAGAAGCAGATTGTGAAGATAGTATACTGGAACCTCCTTATAAGAATAAGATGGATGCTAGAAAAAAGGGGAGAGAACTCGACTAAAGAAATAGAATATTAAGTCAAATGGAAGCAAGTACAAAAATGAGAGATTCAAGAGTGACAGAAAGTAGATCAAGGGAGACATAATATTCAGACTGCAACCAAATTCAAAACACATGGGAAACTTAATTTGTTCACAGGAGGACAGTGTACCAAGTTATGCATGCCAAATATGCCCAAAAATACAGATATCAGATGGACAGACAAAAGTGGAGATGCTTATCAATTCGGGGAGTCAGGACTCTGTAATAATGAAAAATTTTATTATAAACTCACCTGAGAACAACCAAATATACCTGTTCTGCCATTGAAAGCTACACAAGTGGTGATGGCCAACAACAGAAAGGCCAAAGTAGAACTCAAACAAAACCAAACAAATATGGCTGGATGTCAAAATTGACAGAGTAAGTTGCCCACAGGTATTCTTAATCATGAAAAATTTGATCTGTGATGTCCTATTGGGGAATGACTATTTGTACAAATACAAATTGAACTGCAAAAGCAGACAAGTCATGTGTAATAGGGAGGTGTTCAGATTTATAGTAGATAGCATGGGCAGTTCAACAGGTGTCTTGCACATTGCCTTGAACATAACAATGGCCTGATAATGGAAAAAGGACACCAACCAAAAATGACCATGGGAGAAAGAAAGGAAATACTGAGAAAAATACTGAAAGGAATACAACCAGGTGTTTTTAGAAAGCCAGGCATGATCCCAGGGTTCGAACAAAGAATCCAGGTAAACGCAATTCGACCATATAAGGCAAAGTCATATCCCATTCCTCATCAATATAGGAAGTAGATAAAGGAGCAGATATATTAAATGTTAGAATGGGGTATTTTATTGAAAAGCTCATCGGCATATATTGTAACCTATTATCATCACAAAAAAGGATAATTCCATACAGTTATGTCTCAATGCAAGGCAATTGAATAAGATCATTGTTCCAGATTGCAACATGCCACCACCCATGCAAGAATTACTCAGATAAAAAGAAAAAATTGTCTTTTCGACATTTGATCTGACGGAAAGCTATTGGCAGATAAGGGTGCACCCGGAAGATCATAAATATATGGCATTTTGATATGAGAGCTGCTCATATCAATTTAATCATATGCCATTTAGCTTGATCAACAGCCAGACAGGCTTACTACAGTGTTTAGATCAAGTATTATCTGCTGAAGTCAAACAGCTGGTTATGATGTAAATGAATGATGTATTGGTAGCATTGGCTAGCATGAAAGAATACACCAATGATGTGGAAATGTTCTTAAAGGAATGTTGTGACAAAGGAATCAAGACAAACCTGAAGAAAGTATGCTATTCCAGGAGGAAGTCACATTCTTGGGCCACCTTATAAAAGCTCAAGGCATCAGGCCATACCAAAATAAAATAGAGACCATCAAGTTTCCTGGCACCTAACTCCAAGAAGTAAATATGATCATTTTTGGGTATGTGTAAATTCTATAACCATTTTCAATAGAAGTGTGCTCACCATATGGGATAATTGGTTAAATTACTGAAAATGTAGCATGGCAGTGAGGAGAGGAGCAAAACCAGGCATTCAAGAGAGTTAAGCAATGATTTCCAGACTTTGAAAAATCCTTTGTGATGCAGACTGACAGCAGCAGGTACAAGCTAGAAGCTATGTTATCCCAGGTTCAAGATAGTCAGGTAAAAGTCTATAATTCTTAAGTAGGTTGGTCAAAGGTCCAGAGAGTCATTACATTGCAACAGAAAAGGAAGCTCTGGCCATCGTGTCCTTTCAAAAACTCTGCATGCTATTATTGGGATCAAAAATAATTGTGATTATGGATCATGGAAGCTTAGAGTTTAACCACAGTTATCTGATGAATAGTCAGTTGATGCAGTGGAGCTTATGCCTACATGAGTATAATTACATGGTAAAGTATTGTAAAGGGTCAGATAACATTATGGCTGATACTTGGTCATAACCTAGTGCATTTTCCAGTGTCACCTTAGAGCTAAAAATGTCTACATGGCAGGAATAAACTTGAAGAGTTAATGAGGGGTAGAGAATGACCTTAAAGGATTAGCCCAGCATCAGAAGGAGGATGCTCAGCTAAGTCAAATAGTTGCACAACTGGAAGGAAATAAAATCAAAAATGATGATGGTCTTGATGCAGGATTTGACCAATACAGACCTGATCAAGCCATTCTCCAATACAGAAAACAAAACAAACTGAATAACTGAAGACCTATTATACCCCAGCAAATGAGGATGGTGTGGTGACTCATGTGCACCAAATATACAGACATTATGAGGTATGAAAAACCAAAAGGCAGCTTAGGCAGTAGTTTTATTGGGCAGTCATGCAAGGGATTATCATGGGGGGGGGGGTCAATGTGAACTTTTCCAGAAGGATAAACCCACTAATAGGAATTATGCAGATCCAATGAGCTCCATAATCCCAAAGAGGCCATGTGAGATGACTGTAAATCATTATGGGCCATTGCCTGCATTTAATAGGAAAAAGTACTTGTTGATGGTGTATGATTTATTCAACAAATTTGTGGCCAGATATCTGATGATTCAGATGAATGCCAAAAACACCATATGTCTCCTTAAAAAGAAATATTTTACTGCAATAGGAAGGCTCCTAAGTATCCACCTGGATCACGACACTGTTTATTTCAGGAGAATGGAAAGCATAGGAGAGATCTGGGATCCAACACATACTAACATCAATTAGCAATCCCCAGTTGAAACTGTGCAAGCAGATGATGTGTGAGTTGGGAAACTTGTTTAGGACCTTAGGACCTACAGCCTGACTAATCACCAAGGACGGAGCAGAAAGATTTCTGAAATACTGACCTAAATAAATTGGGTGGTTAATTAGTTCACAGGATTCTCTACTATGCAACTTGTTTGGCAAAAACACTCCTAAGTTAATCAGGGCTGAAATACCAGAACCAAAGGAAACACCAATAAATATGGAAGACCAAGATCAGGCACATCATACTCTCTTGAAAAGAAGTCAGGAATGAAACAAATGCATATGGAAAGGTCTTATAAGTTTAAACTTGGCAACCTCATCATAATGAAAACCCCATACATGAGCAAACCTGGAAAATTTATTTGTAAGAAATTCTGCAGTCTGTATGAGGGACCTTTCCCCATCATTAAGTGTCAAGAGAATAATGCACTCTGGGTGAATACCAGGCAGGTATGGGGATTGTATAATGCTCATTCCATCAAGCACATCATTATGAAAAGTTCATGGTGTTTAGGAACCTTTCAAATACCTAGACTGCATTAAAAGGCTTCCAGGAGGGGGGTATTGTAACAGGGGGTATAATGAAACCCTGTTGCAATAAATAGACAAATACGTAGTCGTATACTTTAAGCATTATTATAGAATATAATTTTACTAAGATAACTAAAATTTCCAGGTCACTTTATGTTTAACAATCGTTGATAGTTTTATTGTATTATAAATATTTTTTATGAGGAAAGCTCATAAAAGAAAGGAATGGGGTGGATGCACATACTCGAAACTAGAGATTAAACCTCAATTAAATATTAATATATCTGATTTTTTGAATTTACCATGCACGGAATTAGTCACCTTTCTCTATCCCATACGTAATATCTTTATAGATATAATAAACACCTCCAAACTTCCCCATACTTTTTGATTTATTTATGTAACCAAAAAAAAAAAAAAGCTTAATAACTTTAAACTTGTTGATAGCTATTTTTAAAAAAAGCAGTAATCCAAAAAAACTTTCTTTGTGTTATTTATTGATGTCAGCAAAAAAAAAAAAAGCTTAACAACTTTGAACTTGTAATTACCATTTTTTTTTTAAAAAAAGGCAATTGAATAAAACTTTGTTTGTATTATTTATTTGTGTATCCAAAAAAATATAAAAAAAAGCGGCATTCCAAAAAAAAAAAAGCTACTAGATTTAAAGTTTGTTTGTGTGATTTGTTACATTTTCATTTACCGCTGTCAAACTCCCTCCACTCCAAACCCCGACGCCATCGATTTCTGCTAAATACAGTAATGATTATTACTAAACATACTCGAAACTAGAGATTATCTCTAGCACAGACATATATACTTTAAACCTCAATTAAATATTAATATATATGATTTTTTGAATTTATCACGCACGGAATTAGTCACTTTTCTCTATCCCGTATGTAATATCTTTATAGATATAATAAACACCTCTATACTTCCTCATACTTTTTGATTTATTTGTGTAACCCCCCCCCCCAAAAGCTTAATAACTTTGAAGTTTGTTTTAACTTTAAAAAAAAAAGTCTTCTAAGTTTAACTTTTTTTTTTTAAACAAAAAAAAAAGCCTACGATGTTTCAAGTTTGCTTGTTTATTTGATTTATTTGTCTTTCAAACTGTGTTACTTCATAATTTTATTGATAATATTTTTTTAAAAAAGCGGAAATACAAAAAAAAAGGCCAACTAACTTTTGCGTTTGTTTATATTTCTTTAATTGTGTACAAAACACTGTAACTTCATCATTTTGTTGAAATTACTTTTTAAAAAATGCCGAAAGCCAAACCACAAATTTAACAATATCCCGTAGAATTTTTACAATATGTTGATTTTATTTTATATTTATTTATTATTTGTTGATGTTAATAAAAATAAATGTTTACAAAAAATGTAATCAAATTTGTGTTTTTTATTTATTTTGAAAAAAAAAGTCAAAGTAAAAAAGTCAAAAACAAGTAATTCAAAATTCAAAAATCTGCAATTCAAATTGAAAAAAGAAAGGCCTGGGAATGTTCATAATCTATTGTTTTTAAAAAAAAAACGACATCCTGTGGCATGTATGTCGACAAAACAACTATCATTAGTCACATGACATATAACTTGCTTTACCAATATGTAATATATAACTTATATAACTTGCTTTACCAATATGTAATATATATATAAAGAGCCTGCTAATAGCTCTAAACAAGTTTATTTTTTTATGATAAATGCTACAAGAGAAAGTACCTGATGCCTTTATCTATGATTGCCCCCATCTCCAGACCTGTTTCGAGCAGTGGCTCCCTTCAGTAAGGAACTAGGACGTTAGATTCAAAATATTAATTCAAGCCAAGCATTTATCTAATTCTTAAATATTAAGAAAAAGATCTAAATCTACAGATACCTACGTGTCTTCAAATTCAGCTCTTTAACTAAAGAAATTATATAGGCCTGAATTAAATTCAGTAATCCCATATATTATTAGGCTTAGCAATTTAATATAGCCAAAGCCCTAATAGCAAAATTATAATATTAGTAAAAATTAATCACACATCACATGACCTATATAGCTTGCATTACCAATATCTAATATATAAAAAGCCATGTAGGCATCTGAAGATTTAGATCTTTTTCTTAATATTTAAGAATGAGATAAATGCTTGGCTTGAGTTAGTATTTTGAATCTAATGTCCTAGCTCCTCACTGAAGAGAGCCATAGCTCAAAACTGGTTTGGGGATGAGGATAATCATAGATAAAGCTTCAGGTACTTTCTCTTGTAGCATTTATCAGAGAAAAAAAGCTTGTTTAGAGCTATTAGCAGGCTTTTTATATATTACATATTGGTAATGCAAGCTACATAGGTCATGTAACTAATTTTTACTAATATTATAATTTTGCTATTAGGTTTTGGCTATATTAAATTGCTAAGCCTACTAATATATGGAATCACTGAATTTAGTTCAGGCCCATATAATTTCTTTAGTTAAGGAGGTAAATTTGAAGACATGTAGGTGTTTAAAGATTTAGATCTTTTTCTTAATATTTAAGAATTAGATAAATGCTTGCTTTGAGTTAGTATTTTGAATCTAATGTCCTAGATCCTCACTGAAGAGAGCCATAGCTCGAAACCGGTCTGGGGATTGGGACAATCATAGATAAAGTCTTCAGGTACTTTCTCTTGTAGCATTTATCATAAAAAAATAAGCTTGTTTAGAGCTATTAGCAGGCTATTTATATATTACATATTGGTAATACAAACTATATAGGTCATGTGACTATTTTTTACTAATATATATATACATAATACACAATTAAGTTCCAACCAGTAACCACCTAAACATTCACAGTAAAATCTAGTAATCAATATTTCTCACTGCAATGTATCTGTCTATAGTGTTTTCCTAAAGATTTGTGGTGATGGTATTTTAGTTGTACTTATATATCAGATTATTTCCTCATCTAATATTGAGTATTGAATGTTTAAAATATTTAAGATTATTTAATTAAATAAAGTTAAATTTTTCTAGACATTCAATACTCAGTATTAGATGATGGAAATAGTCCAATATACAAATACAATTCAGATAGAATAAATAAGCAATAGAATATAATATCCAAATTATAACATTTGATTAGTGTTGCAGTTCACAGTTATTTGTAATTTTCTTAACAAT
The DNA here is from genome assembly GCA_028023455.1 of Epiperipatus broadwayi. Taxonomy (NCBI): domain Eukaryota; kingdom Metazoa; phylum Onychophora; class Udeonychophora; order Euonychophora; family Peripatidae; genus Epiperipatus; species Epiperipatus broadwayi. The sequence goes on from JAQFVV010006239.1 coordinate 544,418, forward strand.
TTATTCCAGTATCTTACATTTAAAGTGACAACATTAATAAAATCCATATAGAAGGATTTTGCCAACCCAGATAACTGTGCAGTATTGAGTGATAATGGGTATTTAAATACTTTTATCTAGAAGGTAAACTATGGATAAAAACTGCTTAAAAATCTCACTATACACAATTATTAAATCTAGTGACTTAAGGCTTCATTTCGATTGCTTTTCTAAAAAAGTTCATTAGGCCTTCATTCTGCAGTGAGCTATGTAAAAACTGTTCTACCTTACTTATATATACATTACCTGGATTAAGCCATAATATGCGCATAATATAAGATGGAGGACCTGTACCCGGTGGTAAAATTCTTTGGTCAATAGCATGTAAAGAAACTGGAGAAGTTAGCTCTCTGGTAAATGTTGCTAAAAAAAAAAATATTAAAAATTATTTTTTGATAATTTCATCAGTTAAATTGCAAAATAATAATCTATGTATTTGAAAATATATGTAAATATGACAGCAATATTTGTAAAAAATTATTCAGCGTTATCATCTAAATTGCAAAGTTTGCTTGTAATTGTGACTTTGTAATATAGTAGTCAGAATTGTATTATCAGAAAAACTAACCTTAGGAACCAAGCACTGATCATTAACTCACATGTCTGTGTATAACATCGATATAAACATGATCAGAAACAATACAAAGTTGAATGGCATTACCTATGCTCCTAGGACAATTTTCAAGTGACCAACACAACTGATGTTAGCATATATGCCCTTTTCTTATATCAGGCTCAAGTCAGGGAGTTACAACAGATTCTTAAAACTATACAAAGTAGTAAACAACACACAGATACAAGAGGAATTGTGTAGACAAATAAATTTATTAGTGACAAATAAAAAAAAATTGAATCAAAACAAAAGTTTAAATGGCTAGATTTACAATTATATTGAGTTTGTTGTAAGTTTAGAAAAAAATTATTAGCAAATAAACAGTTAAACACCACTAATTGCATGCAATAGAAGGACTATAGGTTTTAATTGTCTTAATGACAATTGGAGTGGACATTCTACAATAGTTTAATTTCTTAATCAATGAATAATCGAGCAGTGTTAAGATAGAAACATTTACTTAACTAAATTAAAATCAATATCATTAATAGATGACCACAATGGACTAAGAATTATGACTGGCTATATGCTTGCAACATAAGGCTTTAAAAATATATAAAGAAAATTACTGAATGCAGTACTAGATTATTAAAAACAGAAGAATATATTCAATGATGAAACAGAAACAGGGTATGCTTGCCTTGGTGAAGCCATACCCACCAAAAATTTCATCAGACCAGTGGGTCATAAAAAGCAGGAATGAATATCTGCTCTTATAACCATTAACAGACTGATTATTACCAAGTAATATTATGTACAGCAGCACAGATTCTCAGAGTATAAAAATAAGAGAGATATGTCCACTCTAGGGTTATCATATCCAAAAAATATCTGGCAAATCATTTCCATAAAGCAGAAATGAATGCCTACTTGAGGAAGAAAAATATACAAATGAATCAATATATATATAAACTATGGTCAGACTTAGGGTCTTTGGGTAGGATACTGTGACTGGCATGATGAAGTACCTAATCAATGATTAAATCTACTTACAATGGGCTAGCTCTAAGTTCACACATTAAATTCAGACACAATTTAGGCTAGTTTATCCATAACTCACCACTCTTTCGGATTCCAATACACCTCAGTATTCAAACTCAAGGAGAATATTGCCTTTGGCTCTCCTCAGGTGTGAATTTATCTTATACAGCAACTATCACATCTCTATATAGGTTCCCATTGACTTAAAATACATCTGTGTTACATATAATAATATGTACGCGTGTGCATGTATATAGTCAAATAAATTGATGGATGGGTATATGAATGATTTGATAAACTAGAGACCAATTTTTAATTTAAATCAAATTGACAATATTTATTTAATAACCAGATTAAATTTCAAACTCTTTTACCAAGATAATAAAAAATAATAATATGTATGTGCATATGGGGTCAAGTAAGTATCTCCACCATATTAATGATTAAATGTATTTATTGTTCAAACCCTTCCCATGGTGAACATACATGACAAGACACAAAATATTTACTAAGCAAATAAATTTAACAACAAAAAAAAAATCATGGATTATTCATTACAATGATTGCAATGCTGACTAGCTAATTTATCACAATATGCAAATATCAACATAAGAGATTCGTCATTGCTGTTTATCTTCTTTGGAATCCCCTGTCTAATTATGGTTGGCAGAAAAGAACACCCACACTGGACAATTGGTCATTCACACAGAATAAAATAAAAATAATGACAGTTAGTTAAATAAACAAATAAACAATTAACACAAACTCTGTCCAATAATTGTGCATGTACTTAATATGGAGTTCCAGAAAATTCTTGCCTTATCCCATAATCCATAGTGGGGTCCAAATATCAAGTCACTATAGAGGGAATTAACCTAAACTTTATTTATATATATATATAAATCTTATCTAACTTAGTACCTCTTCCCCCTGTACTACATTGTTTTTCAACATAATGGACTATTCCAAATTTAAGCATGTTGAAACTTCCAGATATTACCGCGGATAGAAAAAAAATTCAATAAATGATTTTAAAAAGTTTATCTTGTTAATCGTAATAAACCTATAACTTCATTTTTAAGGAAAATTATCTATACAAATTGTGAATAAACATTATATTTTTAGTTGTGCTACACAGTTTTGGAAGTGTTTGAATTTTGTTCCACTATGTTAGGATCGAATATAATAATCATCAATATATATATATGCATTATTTATAAATGTTTTGCTCATGATATCAGTTTCCTTATCATTCAGCTCATAATGATGGAATAAACTTTGAACTAAGGAGGTTAAAATATAATGGAAGAAAATGTTCGTTTTTTTTATTTATTGCTTATGTATAGTATTGTAATATACTGTTTGTAATGTGTTATTCAGGGATTTTTTTATTATTGTGGTATGAAAATATATTTAGTTAAGGACAAATAAATGTATAAAGATAGATATATATATTATATTATATATATATTTTGTTATTTTCCCAGTTGAGGGAAAATATAATATTAAATATCGTTTATCTAGACAGAGAGAGATTCATCTCTCGCACTTTTAAAATAGATTTTAATATTTTATTGAAGGGTAAACAAACAGACAAAATTTGTCAAAGATATAGTGTAATGACACAATTGCTTTATTTTATGAAGTGTTTGATATAAGAATTTTGCATTTCTTAATTTTTACCTATGATAGCATGTCCACTTTAAATATAAAATGTAGGCTAATCTTCATTGTCTACGTGTGTATTGCTTATTATAACAAAAGTATTATTATGCCTTTAAAAATAGTTAATGGTTATTTGACTTACATGTTGGTTTGCTTAATACACTATTAGTTTCTGCATTGTGAAATGTAATATTTATGTTTCCACTTTTATTGTTAAAATTACATTATCTTGTTGTTGTATTGATAAGAATTCATGACAGCTTTCAGCTGAGAAGTATGTGCCACATATAATGGCATCAAAGATAGTATCATTGATATTGTGCATGGGCAGATGGAGTGCTCTCTCCCAATGTTTATTCCATATTGTCGAGGCTGATAAATAGTAATTGCTTAGTTAGCATAGTTAATCCCAAGAGAGGATTATATCCATGGTCCATATTCTATTTCTCTGTGATGAGACAATGTCTACACATTGGTACCTAGGAAAAAGGTATTGGAATTTGCCATATTATTGTACAACTAACATGTTTTGTAGAGACTTCCTTTATTGTTTGATCCCCCATGAGGTTATGTAGTCAGTTTTCCACTGTGTATAAAGTATTTTGAAATTAAATAGCAAGGATAGGGTAAAGTTAGATTCAGGGTCACTGGTTTATCTACAGTGTTTACCTAATTGGAATAGTGTCTTTATGATGTTGTAATATCTTCATAATTTTATAAACAAACCAACCAAAATTTACTAGTGATTGTAAAACTTCTGTATGGAAGAACAAGAGATACACATGTACAATGTTGATTTATTTTCATCAAGCAGTGATTTGCCGACGGATCGGTAAGATAGGTTAATGATTAGAATATGTTGTGGACATAGGCAAGGTTTTGGTGTCATGTGTGCATTTGACCTCTGATGCCTATCCCCACATTAATACAATAAATCTCTTCATATTAAATAATAATAATTGTTAATTGTGCTGCATATGATAATTGTCCTTATCATATTCTGATAAATAAAATAGCTATAGTGTAATATGCTACTTTATAACTTTGAGTTTTAGATTTAAAATTTGCACATATCCCAAAGATTTAAATTCACTTTTGTTTTATAATTTGAATGCTAATTTAGTTAAAATAGAGCTTAACCTTCCTATTCTATATAAGATAAAATAATAGAAAAATAGCCAATAATGATAATATGAATATCACTGTACTAGTTTATCTTATATAATACGTGTGTAGTCAATGGGATATAAATTATTTTCTATAACTGATTTGATAAGTGTAAATAAATCTTGTTGTGTTAAAAACTTATTTAGTTGTCTGTAGTTTTATTGCTAATCACCATGCACATCATTATTGTTATTGCTATCGACATATCTGAATATATTGAAACAATCATCAATCAATATAGTGTATTTAACTATGTGTTAGTATACCAGAATAATTTTGTTAAGCCCTATAGTTTAAGAGTCCTTCTAAGGCATTATTACTTAAATAATCAAAATATTATTAACCTAAATTGCATATTATTTTAAAAGGTATATTAAAGATAAACACTTAATGTAGATTTGTTTCAAATAAACTGATTAAATCTATGTTAAGTGTTTATCTTTAATTTGAACCTGCAGATATATCATTCACCGATCTTGAGCTCATTGCTCACAATTATTTGAGAAAATGAAGTTATTATGTTTGGTTATTAAAAAGTTATGCATATTTCTTGAAGCTTAAAGTTTATAATAGTTATGGAGTTTATAAAGGTTCTTTGGAATTGCTAAATATTGTTTGTTAATTTGATTTAATATCAAGAGCTGGTTTGTGCATTATATTTGGGTAGTGGCAAAATCCCTCTCACTGACCCAAGTTTATCTTGTATAACAATATTTAAGTTGTTTGAACCCTGAGAAGAATAGGTTATTAATTTGCAATGTAGAATTTGAATTTATGATAAATTTTATATATACAATGATGTATTGTAGTTGCATTTGCGATATGTTATATTCACTATTTTATGAAAGTCAACCCATTTTAAGGTGTAAATTGCTTCTTGTGTCTTAAAATGTTTAGCTTGTTTTGACTTTATGGTAAATATTCTGATCTTGTCAAGCTTGGAATCCCTATTTTATTTAGTTTATCTTATTATCAATTAATACAATATTAGTTTATAGTTTAAGATCTTAGTCTCCATCATCAACATTGTTCTTCAATTTCATCTTGATCATTCTTTTATTTATTCATTTTCATTTGAACTTAATTCTATTATCATCTTAATCATTCATTAACTCTTATTCTATCATCATCTTAATCATTCATTATTCCCATACATCTTCTTTCTTTTCTCTTCATTCTTAGATTCATTTCATTTTACTATTTAATTATTACTTATTTTCATCATCCATTTAGTCATCCACATCCTAATTTACTTATTACTTAATTCATAATTTTAAGTTCATATTCATTCCATAGATCTAATTATTAATTATTTATTGGTTTGACAAATAATAAATTTATATTATAATATTTTGTTTGGGGATTTTAAAGCTAGTTTGACCAGAAGTTATTATCTTCATAATCACCTTGTGATCTTTAGATTTATAGTTTCATGCTAGCTTAACTCAATAAAGAAACCATCTCTTTAGGTTAACATTCCTTTTATGCTTATATTCTTGATTATTCAGGTAGGGAAGGTTACAAAGATGGATTTAGTGCATAAAACATGGAGCTTGATTAGTTACGATTGCTAGTCATTCTAAAAGAAGGTTACAATATATACACAAAATGATTAAGTATTATAATAAATGCAAATGTGTAATCCATAAAATTAATTCACACTCATCTAAACCGCACTCCATAATTTCGTAAGCTTCAATCAAATTGGAAAAATAACAGACTTATACCTCTTTAAATGTGTATTTCATGGAACAATTAACAGCTGAACTAAGGTTTAAATTCTGACCTTCTGCACATATTTATATAAATATTGCAATTGTATATAAATATTGTGAGTGCATAGGAATTGATTTTAAAACTTGAATATATTCTGAATCAAATAAACATACATGTATTTGGTATTAATTATAAAAAGTCTGAAAATGGATGGAGATAATTTCTGTCTACATTAAAATATCCAATAAAATCTTAACTGTCACATTTTAAGGAATATATGTATAATAATTAAGACTTATGAGGAAAACAAAAATATAAGCAAATTAATATGACATGTAATTATTCGGCTGGGTATGTTAGCATGAACAAAAATCCCTTTTCACCTTTTAGAAGTTTATTATTTACATTATAAAATATATTATATTTATGATTTATTACCAATTGATATATTTATTTTATAAAGTGCAGACAGTTAGTTAAAATTAAATTGAAAGACTGCAAACCTCTCACACTTATTATAATACTTATCTGACAACCAATCAGATGTTATGATAGCTGTCTGAATAATGATCAAACTGTAAACACAAGGCAGAGAATTTTACAAGAAAAAGGTTGGTCCACCCTCTTCTTTACTTGTCTTTCTATATATCTAAGCCAGTCTGAAGCATTTAGGTTTGAAAGCATGAAGCTTTAAATATCTTCACATTTAACTCACTGAGTCTAAATTACAAACATACAGCGCGAAATCCTACGATTTACTATGCAGTAGTTTTTAGATGTTATAAATTGCAGTAACGTATGTAAATAATATTTATTTTATAAAGTGCAGACAGTTAGCTGAAACTAAATTGATAGGCTGCAAACCTCTCATGCTTATTATAATACTTATAATTTATAACATCTAAAAACTACTGTGTAGTAAATCGTAGGATTTCGCGCTGTATGTTTGTAATTTAGACTCAGTGAATTAAATGTGAAGATATTTAAAGCTTCATGCTTTCAAACCTAAATGCTTCAGACTGGCTTAGATATATAGAAAGACAAGTAAAAAAGAGGGTGACCGCCCTTTTTCTTGTAAAATTCTCTGCCTTGTGTTTATAGTTTGATCATTATTCAGACAGCCATCATAACATCTAATTGGCAGTCAGATAAGTATTATACTAAGCATGAGAGGTTTGCAGCCTTTCAGTTTAATTTCAACTAATTGATATGCAATCAGGGTAATTCTATAGAAAAAGACTGGCTATTGTTTCAAGAGGAAAGATCTAAATATTTAAAAATGTAACTCTCCTGATGAATGGAGGTTTTTCTTTTACATTAAAATTTTTTAATTAATTAGAAATACCACATACATTGAAACTCCATACTGTTAAGCAGATATTGTGAATAGCCAATAATGGATTGCAAATAACTGACAAATAAATATGCACTCTTATATATAAGTAATGGATATATCTTAACATATACACATTTATGAATATACATTTATAAGTTATATTTTAAAAAATAGTATAGTATATATGTTTTTAATAATTAATAAAAATAAAGAATACATTTGTATTTAAAAATCAAAACAAAAATGTATTTAGAAACATTCTTCCTTTTGAATATGAAAGTTGTCATTAATAATTTATTTATATTTTGTAATACTTTGGTATTATTCCTGCTATGACCTATTACTCTGATGATAAATTACTCAAGTTTGTGATATGTTTAAAATAATGTCTACAAGGAATGTGCAGCCAAACTTAATCGATAAAATTTGTCTACAGATCCCCTAAACATATCGCAAACTTAAAACAATAGGTCACTGAGAGTAATATGTCATAGCATGTGTAACATGAAAGTTCAAATCTAAAAAAATAATAGACATATATTCATTATGGAAAAAGGAAAAAAAAATATTATGATACTAAATAAAACAAACGTGAGTTGTCTTTTTAGTAAGCTATTATGTGTCATAAGACCATCCTTCCCTTTTCTAGCATACTAAGATGCTTTATGCCTTCGATTTCACATGCAATAGCAAACTTCAAATTTTAAAAAAAAACATGTATTTTCCAATGATGAAGAGATATATTCATTAAGGAAAAGGGGAGATATATAAAAAAGAACCCTGAAACATTTTTTAAATGATAAGTTGTAACAAAGTTTTAGATTTCTGTTGTTTTTTTTTAACCTAAAAAAACAAAACAAAATGGTGATCTTAAGATAAAATTGAACCTTTATCTAAAAATGGCAAACTGTAAGTTTAACTTTATATTTTAATTATCTTTTTAAAAAAAACAACCCACAAATATAACAATTTTTAACTGTAAATGTATATAAAGTTTAGGGGAAAATACAAATATAACAACTTTTACTGCTATATTTTAAAATAAATAAAAAAATTACAAATAATGTGATACATTTGCTGCAAGTTTAATGTTATATTTTAAATATTAAAAAAAAAAACCAAAGTTTTAGCAAAAAAAATTAAAACACAAATATATAAAATAAAAGGATTTTAAAATATAAAATTATATTACTTACAAATGATGTGAGAAAAGTATTATATAGTATGTATGAGGGCGAATCATTATGGCAGAATAGGCCATTTATTATTTTCTAAAATGGAAAGTAAAGTCTTAGTTTATGTGACATGAAATAGTCATGTCAGGATTCTTGGTTGCCATGACATCATAATTGAAACTTTGAATAAATATTACTGGATGAAAATGTCACCAGAATAATTCGTCACAGCAAAAATAATACCAAAGTAACAATTTTACTTATCAGGTAACAGGAATTAAAAAATCTTTTTGCTTTTGTAAGAAATAAATTCTCCATTGTACTGTATACAATAGCTATCATTTAGAATTTTTTAAAAAAACCTTGGAAGCAATTTTTTTTTGTTTCCATTTAATTTAATAGTATACTTCCTTTCTTCTCAACTTTATCAATTAGTGATCAAAAAAAAAAAACAACAATGCAAATGTCTGAGAAATTTTAATTCTGTAACTTAGAAAAAAAATATTGTACTTAGGAAGTTTAATTATATATATTGAAATCAAATATATGCACACTTTTTTACATGTATTATAATAGTGTGGTGGAAAATGATAATAATAAAAAATATATTAAGTGATATTGCATTGATTAAACACACAAATCATATCACCAAGTAGTTTAACAGTGAACTAAAATATTAAAAATTTTTGTTTAGTTTAAATTTTTTATTTTTGTTTACCTTTTTTAATTATTTATGGATGGTGGACAGTTAAATTTAGTGGTTACTGATTTATTGGATATCACAGTATCATTGTATTTTTTTCTTCATATCTATTTCACCTATTGCATGTTTTCAATTTAGCTATTTTTTCTTCATATCTATTTCACCTATTGCATGTTTTCAATTTAGCTTAACAGTTAAAAAGAGAGGCAAATGATGGCTACTAGAAGGAAGTTTCATAATCCTAAAAGTTCAAGTGCACTGTTTCAAGATCTAAATCTCCTTACTGATGAAAATCATAAACTTCAAACTAGTCTGTAGATATTGGATAGAATATCATCTGGGATCTATTAGTTAATAAATCTTATAATAAATGACATAGAGATATGAAGAAAAAATATGTTGCTGAAACAGTAATGAGTAAGCTGAAGTCATGTGACAGAGTCCCATTCCCTATGTATATTTCATTGCAAATATCTTCAAGCTTTAAAATCAACTGATATAAAATTGCAGTGTTTTTACAATAAGTTGAGCTATTGCTTTTAGTATTTGAGTTTTTAAACCCCTAGCTTTCCTCTTAATGTAAAATTAAACCCTGATTTAAATATTTGTAGAAGTATGACATTTTTTTCACAAGGTAGATAATTATGCACTACAATTCATGAATGCTGTAATTTAAGTCAATTATTACATAATCATACTGTATGCATGTAATGAAATAGAAATCATATTCAAAAGTGCTGTGAATTAATTTGATTGAACACATAATTATATTGTATGCATGTAAAGAAATAGAAACCTTAATCATAAAATAATAAATTTCTAAAATATATTATTATGAATAATTAAAAAATTGACTGTTGGTAATACTTACGCTCATTATTTTCATAAGCATCCCACATATCCCATGATGAACACTCTGAATTGACTGCCTTTAAAGAGAAAAAAAAAATTAATATTTCAATCCCTACATTTACTTTTTGTTTTTCAACTTGTAATAGTTGCAATAACAGCACTGCATAGAAGATGTCACTCATTTTTAGTAAAATTAATTGGAATAATAACTATTTTCAAAATTAGATGACAAACTTTAAATAAAATTAAGTAGTAGTTTAATATCTCAAATCCTAGAAAAGGAGTCAATAGTTACTTTTTGTTTTATTTCTTTTTAACAAGATTATAAATAAGATTATCTACACCAATAAGAAAAATCTTATCAATAATAATAACTGTGATACAAAAAACTATTATAAATCTTGAAACAACATATGTTATCATCACTAAAGCAAATGCAGAAAGAACAAAATACACTCTAGAAATAACAAATCAGTTGGACAACTTTAATCCAGAAAATAAGCTGCAAATTATAAATCCAGAACCACGATTTTATAAAACTATATGAATAGATATATAAAAAAGTAAGTTTACAAACATCTATAGCATAGCTAAACATGGATGATTCTTCAGAAAACTGAATTCAAAATTGGTTATGATAATAAAAATATATAATTCCACCCTACAAAGGGATCATATCTCTATCTTTTAATGTTTTTTTACAGACATATCAATAGTTCTAGCAATATAGACATGCCTTGCTTGTTATTTGAATTTTCATATAATCTTTTATATGAAGCATTTAATGCAAGAAAAATTATGGGATAGCCTATTAAAAATACCAGAACATTTGAACCGTAAATATGTAAACACAGAATTCCACACTTCAGAGCTGAAGGATTCCTATAAAAAATTGAAGTACTTAAGAAATATGCATTAATAATAGATACAAATAGAAACAATTTCATTACAGGTAAAATAAAAAAATATTTAAATTACACACAAAAAAAGTTCAAAAAAACTCATTAGCTATTTGGAACAATAATACATTGTAAAGTACTCTATCATCAAGACATAACTGTTCCAGTATATAATAGCAATTTTGCTTCCAAAATAAAGCTTCACAAATGAATTTACACAAGAGATACCAACAAAATAATACTATTCTTCTTCTTTAAGAACCTAAAATGCCAATGTTTCTAATGTAAATAAAGTCTTATTGCAAATAACTGTCGAAATACATTATGTGCAGAATGCAGCATTGTAAACACAACAATGTTCAAGAAATTTAAACCCATTAGTAAATGCAATGCAAACAGAAACATTCACAGAAGTAGCAGAGCAACTGAATAGTACACAAACATATAAGAATGATTACAAAAATTTAGCAGTACCAACTAAAAGACATAACTCAAAATAACATAAACAAGAAGGGAAAACAACTCTCAACAGGTGGAGATAAAAATATATATATCTTAACTAATATGGAACAAAACATTATATTCAATAAAACTGTACCAAGTATTTTTGAGACAAATTTGGATGGCAGGCAACAGAAAAAAAAGATAACCCCACAGTAATAAACAGAAAACCCGAATGACCTCCATACACAAAAAAATTTAAAGTAGAACAAACAAATGATGTGGATAAAGGAGATTTAGATATGAGCCATGATAAGAAAAGGAAAATTGAATTTCAAAAATCAATTTAAAAAAATGCCAAAGCAAAGCAAGCAAAAGAAAATAATTCAATCATAAATTAAAATGCAAACCAAAAAGAATTTATAGAAGAAAAAAATCAGAAATAAAAAACTAACTCAGCTTTAAGATTATACAACCAAAAATAAAAGCAAGGCCAAATAATCAACAAAAATCAAACACAATTGATAAAACATCACAGAGAATGCCAGATATTGTTATAGATCTTAATGGCTTCTACAAGCAGAAATCAGTTAAATTCAAGTGAAATTTAGAATTATCTTGTTCAATTTAGAGATATAAATTCAAAAAAAAAAAAAATCTTCCAATTATAAAAATAGATAAACATTGTAAAACCATAGGTGTTGAAATTAAGAAATTAAAAAAAATAGTTGATCCCAAATCAATCCATCAACTTACCATGAATACTCAACATTTTCAAAATTACTATCATCATCTTCTGAAAGTAGTAGAATATATAATACCTTAACATTAATTTCCTTACAGTTTCACAACAGCATATAAAAATTACAATAAATAATTCATGAACACATTCAACCAGGTCCATTTATTATAAATAAGCTAATATTAATACTAAATTTAAGGTTTACATCTTCTCCACATATGTCCTATATATACATTTAAATGGATCCACATATGTTTCTTCTCACTGATATGTGGAGAACATTTTCTAACATCAAAAACAACAAACATTCTTCAACTATAGAAGATTTTCATTCCTAATTTACCTAGTATTTTACTGATCAACACATTATTAAAATGTACATATCTCATTCCCTCATGCTTATTGGATCATTCTGCAATTGCAGGTAATTTAAATCTAGATCTAAGCAGATTATCTGATTATAAGCATTAGACAGAAAAATAAAAATACTCCTCCGATCAAGAACTTCATAATTCATTTTTTCAGAAATATATATCCAGCTGTCCAAACTAAAACAACAAATCTCAGATCTAGTACAAATATGTTCTGTATTGATAAATAACCTATCTCACACTAAAAACTACATTACCAGACCCACAATCTCCACCAACAAAATTATGTTAATATTGAATTTCAAAAATCTTACACACTTTCACTTTTCAGCAAAAAAAAAACTATTATTATTGATTACAGTTTCGACTGTACCAGGCAGTCTTCATCAGATCTTCTTAATTATTCCATATAAAATATTCTTATCTTATTCTATTCTTTCAACTTTCTCTATCCTCCATCTTTCTCTAGTCACAAATAAACTCCATAAAAAAATTACTCAATTTATCCCATCAAAAGACAATAAATATACTAAGTCATTATGTAAAAATGTACAAAGTAACACAAGAAACTCTAAAAAAGTATATATCAATAAAAAGTAAATTACTAGCCAATTCTCACACATGGAGAAAACAGTATGTAAAATGAAAATTGAGTTGTTCAACCAAACATAAGTCCCTTCATCTATATTCATTGAAGGGTCAACCATAAATAGAACATGCTTGAATTAATAGCCAATTATTATAAGAAAAAATTACAAAAGATGGAGTTGTGCAGCCTCCTTATTCTTTCTGGGAGGTCCTGAGGATCAAGACCTATTTAGCTTAAATGATATTGCACTAAAACATATGACAATGAAAGATTCATGATATCTAGGAATACACAACATCCCAAGATCCATTTCTGCACATGATAGCCAGTTTACATTACCCTTCTTTGCAGAGATAGCAAATTTATTTCATAATAATTTTACAGAACCCAAGAGTTATCTCCAATATCACTTTGTTCCCTTACTTAAGATGCAATGCAAGCAATGTCATCTTCCTTGACTAATTTAAAACTAATATCCATTTGCCTATTGAAAATAAAAATCCTAGAAGTGACACTAATAAAATAAAATCTTATCTCATAATTTAACTCTTACATATCCAGTTTGCAAAAAAAGACAGATCACCAAGGCAAGCTGCACTTTTGTTCCAAACAATAATTGGCACAATGCAAATCATAAAGAAAAGCAACACCAGATTGGTACAACTAGATATCTTTGCAACCTTTGATTCCGTGTCAATAAATATACTATTTAAAATATTAGCTGAAACAGCAATACCAAAATCCTTCATCTATCCGATTACAAATGTCCCAGTCAAAAAATATACATTATACTCAATCAAAAGACATCAACAAGAACATTTGTTCCACAGTGTCGAACCCACAAAGCTCACCACTCAGCACACTTCTCATTCATAACATATATAATGAGCTAAGATGAAAGATGTGTTGATAAAACCAAAAACTTGCAAATATATAAATCCTTTATTATTAATCTTAGAAAGGGAAATTCAAGGAATATTTACGCTGGCAATAAATGCTAAAATATCAATATTGGCCAGATGGATGATGTCACAGTTTTCATAACAATAAAAATAATCCCATTTCTGCTAGACATTTTAAAGAAATGCACCAAAAAAAAACCCATCATCTTCAATTGAACATGGAAAAATCCTGTGCTTCATCAGTAAGACATGAAAACAACAGATCAAATATGCCAAGATAAACTCTTCAAATTTCTCAGGTTTCATTCTATCTTAATCTTTTAGTAATAAGAAATTGCTTAAAAAAATCTGAAGAAAAAAGCAAATCAATTTGTTTCATGTTTTTCCGAAGATTTGTAATGATGGTATTTTTCCCTCATCTAATATATGTATTAAATGCCTTTACAAAAATTTAACTTTATTTAACTATTCCAAATATATTTAACTATTACTAATAGCACACAGGTTAGTATATGTACAACATTTCATGAAATATTCCCCCCCCCTCTTCTTCAGGTGTTACTGGCCTGACCAATGACAGTAGTAGCATGGAAATTGAACCTGGATTCTTAGATTCTTGAATATTGAATTTTAAGGTGATGCTCTAACCAACTGAGCCATCCTGCCAAAGGCAACAGTCAGTAGAAATTTCATATACTTATCTACGAGGTTCTACCTGATTTCTCCATTTTTTCCTAAGAGCAAAATTGATTAGTGGTTTCCATACATTATGTATAGTCACACTAGTTTGACTTATGGGGTTGTTCACCATTGTCATGTGAGAAGCTTATTTAAATTTTCTTCTTTGTACCTTTTCTTCTCCTTCCAATATTTTTGTACTTTCCCAATTGAACATATGCTCACTGGTACATACATGGTCTGCTACTTTAAAAATATCTGTTTTCACTCTTCTGATCATCAGTTTGTGTTCTTGAAATTGCTTTTCAATGGGATAACTGGTCTCACCAATATACATTCTTCCACATTCACATGGTATTTCATAGATGCAGTTTTTGCTTTTTAGCATTTCAAGTTTAGGCTTTGTAAATGCTAGTATTCTTATAATATGATATGGTTCTGGAAAACTGTTCTAATGTTATACTGATTGCAATTGTACAATCATTATGAAACAGTGCAAAAAAAGTTTGCTCAAAAATCAGCAATTTGAAAAAAAAAAGATCTATATAGAACAAACTCTTATGAAAAAATGGTTATCCATCAGCTGTCATTAAGAAATCCTTTATTAGACAACAAAAAACCACTAAAAAAACAATTATGGTTATAGTAGTATATCAGTATCTACCAAAGATAGCAGAAAATTAAGAAAAATCTGCCATCAGTATAACATCAGAACAGCTTTTCAGAGCAATATCACTCTATAAGGAATTCTAACATCTACAAAGCATAAACTTGAAATGCTGAAAAGCAAAAACTGCATCTATGTAATATCATATGAATATGGAAGAATGTATATCAGTGAGTACCAGTTGTCCCATTGAAAAGTGATTGCAAGAATCCATTGAAAAGCAATTGCAACAACACAAACTGATAATTATAAGAGAGAAAACAGTGTATCTGAGGTAGCAGACCATGTATGTATCAATAACATATGTTCAATTGGGAAAATACAAAAATATTAGATAAAGAAGAAAAGGTATAAAGAAGAAAATTAAAGAAGCAGCTCACATGACAATGGTGAACAATCCACACTTAGTGTGACTATACATAATGTATGGAAACCACTAATCAGAGAAAAATGGAGAAATCAGAAGGAAACCTCATAGATAAGTATATGAAATTTCTACTGACTGTTGCCTTTGGCAGGATGGCTCAGTTGGTTAGAGTGTTATCTTAAAATTCAATATTCAAGAATATAAGAGTTCAAGTTTGATTCTTTATTTTATGACCAGCAACACTTCAAGAAATGGGGAGAATAATACCTCTTGAAACATTGTGCATATACTAACCTGTGTGCTATTACTAACAATTTAATCTATTTGGAATATTTAAATAAAGTTAAATGTTTGTAAAGTCATTCAATACTTATATTAGATTATATAAATAGTCTAATATATAAAATACAATTTGTTTCACCTCTAGGAAAAATATATTTGTTTATATACTCAAAAACAATACTTCACAATGGATAGTTAAATTCTCAAAATAATTTATTTCCAATACCTACACAATATGCAAAAAGCTCTTGTAGGCAAGAAAAACTGTAGCCATTTCAATACAACAATTACACTTCCCATCAGATGAAAACAGTCTAGGCTTACCCTCACCATGAATATTCCATGTACCAAAAATCTTAAATCTGTTATAATCTCTATTACTTATATATAAATTATTTCAAAATGCATTAAAAATAGCTCTAAGTGATTGACCCTACAAAAAATACGAGATAATTTATTAGATTCAATAAAAAAAATTTTATAACATAAAACTAATAATGTCACAATCAAAGACCAACTACTGGAAGATGCACAGACTAATTAATTAAATCTAAATATCCATCATCCCATTCTTCAAAAATAACAAATAGTTGATCAAGAAATTCCAACATTGGTCACTAGAACCAAAATTTTTCATTTTTTTTTACTGAAATTCAATCTTAATTCACTACCTTCAATATAAGGGATATAACACAGATGATACATGTCAACTATGCCATTTACAATCTCATGACAAAAACTGATATCATTTAAAAAACAGATAAAACTATTCAAAATCTCCTTATAAACTTCACAAAAACTTTTTCCAGTGTAAGAATTATATCTTTCACATTTTATATTCTAGGATGCACAAGAAGCATTTTTGTCTGCAATTACAATCCTAGACATACCCAAACATATTAATAAAGAACCTGGTGAAAGATATAACGATCAACTCACCAGACCCCTTCCATTTATGAAACAAAGAACCAGACTGTAGAAGTAATGTGATAATCAAATATAGAACCCAATATCTATTCAGAAATGCACTGATAAATAAGAAAAAGGTATTCCCAGCAAATGAACTTTTTTTCAATATATTCAAAAAAATTATCAGTATTACATAAGAAATAAAAAGGATTCTTCAAACAGAAGTCACAATCACAATGATATAATCAACATGTAATCACATGCCAAATCTATAATCATCTTATCTCGTACTATCTTATGAAAGTAAAATTTGAGACAAATGGAATCTAGATCTGAGTAAAGCCTTTAAAACAAAACCTGCTACTGCTGCTGATGATAATAATAATAGAAACTCTTATTAGCCTTTAGAAGATTCTGTATATTTTGTAAACTTCTTAAGTATAAAAATTTTTTGAATTAACTATTTAAAACATTATTATTAAGCATGTTTATGTATTTATTAAATTCTTTTATATATTTATTAATCTCTTTAAAAAGTAAATTAACATTTGTAAATTGGCTCTATGAATGTATATAAAGAGCAGCATGTTATTATTTGTCTTCCCTTCTTCTACATATAATGTATTTATTAACAGAAAATATTAACTGATACTTCTTTCCACATAATGAAGATTCAGGGGATGAAGGGTACTTCAATGGGATTAATCTTTTTTAGACTTTATGGCTTATGTTATAGCTTATGTATCATATATTAATCCTACTCCTCATGATGGGCAAGAGAATTGTAAAAATGGTCAGATTCTAAGGAGATTGTGTGACTGTGAGCTAATATGAACCAGTACTGTTGATAAAAGCTATGACTAATTTTCAAGAACACATGTTTTTGGAATGTGCAATGTCTTTTCTATACTTGTCAGTCTCATTTAGAATGTATTAATTAAACTGAGAGACTGCAAACCTCTCAAGCGCTTGAGACTATCAACAGCCAATCATATCGTAAACACTGAAACAGAGAATTTAACAAGAAAAGGGTGGTTCCACCCTCTTCTTTACTTGTCTTTCTATATATCCAAGCCAGTCTAAAGTACTTAGATCTGAAAGTGTGAATCTTAAATATCTTCACACTCAACTCACTGAGTTCAAATTATAAACATACAGCATGAAATCTTTTGATTTACTACGCAGTAGTTTTTCAATGTTATAACTTGCAGCAATATATGTAAATAATATTTATTTTATAAAGTGCAAACGGTATTGAAATTAAACTGAGAGACTGCAAACCATTCAAGTGCTTGTGACTATCAACAGCCAATCAGATTGTAAACACTGAGACAGAGAATTTAACAAGAAAAGGGTGGTTCCATCCTCTTCTTTACTTGTCTTTCTATATATCCAAGCCAGTCTAAAGTACTTAGTTATGGGACTAGTAAGTCTAAATTATATATACATATTATGCTGGTTCACTAAACCTGATAATTCCTAAACAACCTAAAAATGATGTCCATAGATTTTTATGGTCTTTTGTCTATTTTTAAAAGAATGAGATATTTAGTTCTGGCAAATGATCTGTTCTCAAAATTTGTTGCTCCATATCTTGTGCCACAGACTAAGACAAAACATACCATTAAGGTCTTAGATACTCAATATTTTTCTAACTGATTATGATATTCCTACTGCCTTTTTGTCTAGGGAATGGAATCAGTGGATAGTAAAAACATTGGGCATATATTAACAACAATACAGACTTCATACTTCAACCCATATGAACAAGTTATGTGAGAGCTGGATAGCTGTTTCATACTTATATAAATTTCAATCATCAAGATTGGATAAAGCAAGTGCAACCAGTTATTAACTATATTAATAAGACAGTGAATGAATCTACAGCATTTTAACCAATATATTTGCATTCAGACAAAAATAGCCCAATTTTATTCAAGTTTGCACTTCCTATGATCAAAGAAAAGATGAGAAATAGAAGCTGACAGGATCAAAGCCAAAAAAAATTATTTCATATGACTAAAAGTTGAGAGGAAATATTATAGGCATCAACTTACAGATTTCAGGCAGATGATGAGGTGTTAATAAAGATTTCTAATGTAAGTAATCCTGAAAATCATAGGTACAAAAAATTTCTTAATTTGTATAATGTTCCTGTCAAAAGTGTCAGAACCAAGGGTCAAAAAACATAATGCTAGAATGCTTAAGCCATTCTATAGTGAAATACAAAATAATGAAAAAATATAGTTGGATGATATAATACCAGTAATAAAAGTGAAAATTAAGATGTAAATTTAAAATGATGAGAAATGAAATATTCTTCTCAATTTCATTGTCTCATCATTTTAAGGGTCAGTGGTCAACTCTGACCATGGCAAATATTACAAGTTTCTTTTAAAAATGCATTTAATTAATGGGGAAATGCTAAATTTAATTTAGTATTGTGTTTTTAATAACAATAGCAATTGATTTAATTAAATATCTTTTAACAAATAATATGAAAATTTTAATCATTTTCTGTAAGTAATAATAATAATGTGAATATTATTTTAATATGCTATAAATGGTTGTAAAAAAAAAAGAGAAATGTATAAAATAGTGTAAACAATGTTTTTATTCTCTTCCTTCCATAATTATTTACTACTTTTTAGTACTTAAAAAAGGTAACTATTTTTTGACCTTAGTAAAACATAAAACAATCTTAATTTTAACTTTTAAAAAAATAATAAGGAATATTTTTGAAAAAAAATAAAAAAACAAAGATTTTAACAATTATTGTTAAATTTTGTTTTAATTACTTAAAGTTGATTTCTTGTTTTTGTTTTGGTATAATAATAAAAATAACTATAGAGGAATTTTTTCTTTATGATTGGAATTTAATTTTTTTATCTTTGACATATTGCAATTTTAATTTTGAAGGAGGAAAATAACCTTTTGTAAAAATAAACCCAATTGATCATGGTTTAATGCAATCATGTGAGAGATATGATTGAATGGATATAGGATTGGTCCAAGAAAATAATATTGGGGATAGGGTAAATCATTAAGTCCTAGTATCCTATAAAAAACAGTATTCTTGACTCAACTGTTGAAAAAAACAGTAATAGTCTTTCCTGATTCAGTTGTTGGAAAAAAACAGAAACAGAAGTTCAGCTGTGAAGAAAAGCTTTTAAAAACGGAATTAAAGAAAACCATATGCTAAGTTTTAGCAAGAAGCTGAATACCATCAAACATCAATAATGTAAGCCTTGTCTCCATCTAAGATAAGTGCCTCTGTATTTATGTTTTAGCCTGACCTGGACAATTATTAGATTTTTTAAAAATGGATAAATTCATTGTGTAAAAGCATAAAAATATTCTATTGCAAAAAAGGAAAAAAATTGAATTACCCTAGAACTGTGTTAATGTGGGACTTCTATAAGACTACAAAAAAGGATTGTTAAGCTCAACAATGAGCACCAATAGGAAAGAAAACTGAAAATTGCAACTATCAAATGACTCGAAAGACAACCATGGTAAAGATATTTTGATGTGCATATTATATCTACATTTATAGATAATTTTTATATAAACAATAATTAATAATAATGAATAATTTTATTAACTTTAATAATGAGCTGGTACTTTTCAGCCAGTTCATATAGATACATACTTATATTTTTTATTAAGTTATTTTTAAACAAAAAATGTATATATGTTACTGTTAAAATAAAAGAAAATTATTTTATTTTAAATACTATTTTAAAATACAAGTTTTTATATATAAATCAACATTTTTTTAAATTGAATTATATTAAAATAAAGATTAGGGTAGAATTTTAAAAGCTTTTCTTAGAAAAGTTTTCTTTTGTTTCTAATTCTGGGAATAGAAAAGGGGGAAAAGAAAAGAAATATAGATTTTTCTTTTTTTAATTAGTTCTATTGTTGAAAATTTAATTAGGGAAGATATTTTGTTATTGTGCTCACCAACTTGGAATATTGTTGATGAGATTAAAAGTGCAAATACAGACTTTGAGAGACTAAAAGACTATAAATTGTGGGATTACCTTTTGTTCAAAAGTATTGATATTTTGGCTGCCGGTCCTGACCAATTGCCTGAATTCAATTCGGTACAGGCTTATCCAGAACTAAAGCTAAATAAAATCTAAATAATATTTACAAAGTGCTGAGAATATGCTGAGTGGCTAATAGACCAAAGAACTTTCCCCATTGGAAATGTGTCCGCTGGACACCGCTAAGAACTGCCATGGAAATGATGAGCTAAGAAAGGAGTACTTGTAGAGCTAGCTGAGTGCTTAAGACTAGAATGGAAATAACAGACAATCTTTGAATGAAGAAAACCTTATTACCATGGAAGGAATCAATATACTGATCGATCAGGGTAAATAGACTTTGTTTTTTTTTGTTTACAAGGAGTATTCTTGATGTGATATATAAACTATAATAGCACAATAGAGTAGTGAAATGCTTTGCTACACCCTCAGAAAAAAAACCAGTTTCAACAATAGAAGGGGATATTTAAATTTTTTTTTGATTAAGTATTTAATGTTAATGCAAATAATTAATATATTTTAGTATGTTTGTTTTTCTTATCTAGACTAACAGTAAAGATATATAGTCAAAAATAATAATTATACCCTTGTGTTAAGATGAATGAAAAAAAATTGGAAAGAGTAGCAGGGTTTCAAAATCAGGTTTAATGTTTACAGGAGAGGGTTTGAATGTGTTATTAAACACATTCTTATAGTAAGTCACCTTTAAGAACATTCCTTGATTTTATTCTCCGTGAGTATTAAGGTTTGTCCATACCCTTGTATTAAGTGAAGGCGCATGTTCCTTCGATAATGATACATTAAACTAGCAATAAGATTGATAAAGTGGGAAGTGAAAGAAGGTTGAAATGGGAATAAGAAGTAGGAAAAGGAAAGAAAGAAAAAAAACTTAGGATATAATAGTTATATGAATAAATAAATCATAATTAAAAAATAAAACTGCTATTTGTTTAATTATTTAATTTTTTTTTGTTAGTCTGATCATGCCCTTAATGTATTACATCTTTAAGTTCCCATTCATATATCAATAAAAATACCATGATTGTTGAGCATATCTCACAGCCTGGTTATAGGTTATTCCTAGTGGCGCCCTTGCTTGGTGATTTTGGATTGTAATTTTTGGGGTAACGAGTAATCAAATTCATTTGTGACAAAATATCATGACACAAGTTTATTTCTTTATATTATTTTCCCTTCAACATTATAAAAAGAGTTTTTAGTTAATTTAAACTTTCTGAATTTTACTGAAATGTGGTTTTTCAATTTTAGCTATTGAAAGAAAAAGAATTATATTTAAATTAATGTGCATTAATTTTTAATAAGTCAGAGTCAATAATAAGCTAATATTATTTACTATATAAATTATATTTTTTATAAAAATGTATTTAAGTTTGAATAATCATATTTAATTTGTTTAATTATTAATTAGTTAATTTAAATAATTGTTAAAAAATAATAGTGTCAATGTCTTTATTTCTCCAGCTATCTATTCTATGAATTGTAGTGCATGTGACCTGATTTCATTACGGCAGTGTTATAGGGATTTGTAAATTATCTCAATAAGACTATATTACTTATAGTAAAACAAGTATAAATTTACTTTCTCTTAATCACAATCAGTTTCTAGGGTCTTGATCTAGCTCTAAAGAAAAATAATAATTACATTATTTATATGTGGAGGTTTGTGTTTGGACAACCAGATATTTCTCTGAATAGCACAAAGATATCATATTTAAACTCCATTCAATGCATTTTATTTTTTAAAATTTAGTATATAAGAGCACTGCACCTTATGATACCATATGCCCACAGCATTGATCAGCATTTATTAGTACTCCAGCATTATTTTTTATTATTATTATGATACACTTTAGAACTTAAAGATATGCATTCAAATAATTGTTTGCATATCTTACCCTACATTTGTCAGTGGCTAAACAATTATGCTTGTTTATAATGGATGTCTTTTAAAACAAGTTACAAGTGATAGCTTGAATGTTAGTGAGTTAATTGTTTGTGTAATGCTGGATAATTTGTAGATTATAACTTATTATTAGTATAACTACTTATAATGTCTGTTGTGTGCTGATCTCATTCTCTTCATGTGCTTTTTATATTTATCATTTGATATATCCTCTTCCTATATTTCGATTATCGATCAAAGGGGATGATAATGTTTTCTATCTCTCCCTATCATCCTAACATTCTATAACTTATGTTGGGAGCTATTTGTAGTACAAACTTATAAGCTTACTCTACTATAATTAAAATAGTATTATTGCGATAATTTACAAATCCCTAAAACACTGCTGTAATAAAATCAAGTCTCACACACACTGTCAATTCACAGAACAAATATATAAAGAAATAAAGATGTTAACACTATTATTTTAAATAACTATTTAAAAATTAACTAATTAATAATTAAGTGAAATAAAAATGACATGATAATATGATTATTCAGATTTAAATACCTTTTTATTAAAAAATACACTACTATATAGCAAATAATATTAACTTGTTAATGATTGACTCATTAAATTAACTCACATTCATTTTAAATATAATTGTTTCCCTTTCAATGACTAAACCTGGAAAATAACTTTTAATAAAGATAAAAATATTTAAATTAGTTAAAAACTCTTTTTATAAGTTTGGAAGAAAAAATAATATAAAGAAAAAAACATGTTTCAAAAGAAACTGTTAACTTAATAAAATTGTTCATTATTACCAATTACTATTTATATAAAAAATATCTATAAATGTAGATATAATGTGCATACTAAAATACCATTACCATAGTTATGTTTTTCTTTTGAGTCCTTTGATAACTGCAATTTTCAGTTTTCTATCCTGTTGCCTTCCATTGTTGAGTTTAACAATCCTTTTTTCATAGATGTATAAAAGTTCTCCATTAACATATATTTCTAGAGCAATGCACACAGTCAAATGATCTCCATTTTTGCAATAGAATATTTCCAAGCTTCTACACAGAATGGATTTATATGGATTTAGCTATTTTTTAAAAATCTAAATTTAATAATTTTCCATATCAGGTTCAATTATAGAGGCAGGAACATTTATGCTCTTGGGTGAAGACAAGGCTCATTGCAGATTACTTCAGGGTTATTCTCCTTCTACATTTTTTAGTGAGCAGTTTACATGATTGCAATTTGATGCTAAAACTTTAAGTTCACTTAAAACCCCTTTTTTTCATAGTTGATCTGCTTCTGTTTCTACAACAATTGAATCAGGGCAATTCTGTTATTATCTGTTTCAAAAGCTGAGTCAAGAATGACTGTTCTTCATAAGATAATCAGGTCTATTGATTTACCCTATCACCATATTATTTTCTTGAAACAATCCTATATTCATCCAATCACAATCTTGTCTCCCACATGACTGCATTAAACCCTGACAAATGGGTTTATTTTTAAAAAAGATTATTTCCCTCCTTCAAAATTAAAATTGCAAAATAACATCTCAAAGATAAAAAAATTAAATTCCAGCATATAGAAAAAATTCCTCTATAGTTAATAATTTTTTTCTTATATCAAAACAAAAACAAACTAATGAGTTAATTACATTGATTTGAAAAACATTGCCTTTTGTTTTCGTGATAGATAAGAAGAAAAGAAAGTAATTAAAACAAAATTTTACAAAATATTAAAATCTTACTTTTTTTCTTTTTTAAAAAAAAATACATTCCTTATTTTTTTTAAAAATTAAAATTAAAACTTTTCCATAATTTACTATGGGCAAAAAATTATTTATCCTACTATCTTTCTTATAACCATTAAAACTAGTAAATAATTACGAAAGCGAGTGAATAAAAAATTGTTTACATTATTTTATACTTTTCTCTCTATTTTACAACCATTTATAGCATATTAAATTAATATTCATATTATTATTATTATTATTTATAGAAAATGTCTAGAATTTTCATATTAGCATTTACTAAAAAAATACTTAATTAAATCAATTTTATTATTATAAAAATGCACAATGCTAGATTAAATTTGGTATTTCCCTATTAATTAAATACATTTTTGAAAGAAACTTGTAATATGTAATGGGCAGAGTTGGCTATTGTTTACAATATTACAATATAAATACAACTCAACTGAAGTACTTCCTGAATATAATGTATTACTTCAAGTCATATCTTATTTAATGAAAATGAATAATAATTATTATTAGGATGATGATGATGATGAATATTGTTTCAAAAAAAGAACTTTATTGCATTAAAGAAGTTTTACATCAAGTACATTGTTTTCTCATAATTTTACATCAATTACATTGCTTATTTACATGGTAATCATATTGATTAAAATTAAAAATAATCAATTTAAAACAAAATTGAAATAGACAACTCACTATAAATAAAAATATTATTTAATACATCAATTCGGCTTTCCATTTCTTTATGGCATCTTTTCAAGTTGTTCCTTTTTTACATAATCTCATGTGATGTGATGCACTGTGACTCCTTATATGGGGTCAGGAATCTCTCAGCAATTATGCCCAGAGAAATCTGTTAGCCGCTTTGACTTCCCTTTCCATTCCCCACTCCAAGTTTTCCTATATTCTTCTCTATCCTGCTCCATCCCATTTCCATAACATATTCTTTGTCAACTCCATGGTCTTTATAACTACCCCCCCCCATCTTTTCCCAAACCCAGCATAAAAACCAATAAGGTATTTTCTGTATAATCACTTTGTTCACATTTTATTATTCCACAACTTCATTATTTGTACCCTTTCTGTTTTCAGACATTTACATTAAATTAACAGATGCCTAATATTTTCTATGCCTTCCTTACACAACTTGCAGACTAAATCACACATATTTTTTCATTTATGTGTATATTCCCTTGTTGGTAAAGATTCCATTCAAGCATTAAACAGTAAACTACTTTCCTTGCTATTATCACAAATTAACTCATACCCAATTTTGTTTACTTCTATAAATATTTAAACTTATTATTCTCCATACTAGTTCTCCATCTCCCTATTCTTTATCAATGCATCTATTCTTCTATTCCATTCCTTAACACTATAACACTCAAAAATTCTCCTAGCACAATCATTACACCTTTTCTATAAGTATACTGACAAATTCTTTATCTAAATTTTCTGCATATAACATTATCTTTCACTAGCCATCTTGTTGCTTTCCCCTTATTCATAACCCAATTAAATATTATTTGGCTATTCTTTTATTATCCATAAACTGCAATCTACTGAACATTTACATTTTACTTTTTGCATCTCTCATATAAAAACTTGGTCGTTCCATTTCTCCTTGAATTGCCTCCTTTGCCATACTCACTTCTGCATCTAATGCATGTCTTCCTACTTCTCTTTGTACTTTTTCTAAGTAATCTAATACCACTTTACTAACACATGATGCATAATTACCATATGTTAACCCTGCTACAGAAATAGTCTCAAAAGCCAAGTCATTAATAGAAGGCTCGATCTGAGCATATATGTAAAAAATATATTAAAAAGATCGATCAGCAGCTTATTTTTCACTGTCATATACTTTTAATATATTATCATTATTTTTAATAAATTAATGTTATTTATTTATTAAAAAATAAAGCAAAATAAAATAATTCCAAACAAAAAGAGACTTGTGTGAGAAGTTATTCATAATAATCATCAAATTCTGAAGTAATTACAAAAAAAGGGATAAGAATATATACATTAATCATATACAAACCAAACAGGAAATAAATTTATAAAGGTTAATACAAACACCCACAAAAAAACAATAAATTATAAATACAGGAAATAGTTATCAAAATTAATTGCAAAAAAAAAAGAGAGTAGAATATATACATTAATCATGTGCCATACATACAAATGTTAATACAATAATAAATAACAAATAGTTATACACAATACAATAATTCAAGTTTCAAATCTTTTTTTAAATATAGGACAGTAGATATGAGCAAGAGCTAGTGAATAAATAGCAACAAAAAATTAAACAATCTGACACCATTGTAACTGAAGTGCCTACAATTATTTTATAAATTAAAGTTTGGCAATGCCAACTGAAAGTTTTTAACTAAATGAGCATTAATAATGAACACTTTGTGAAGATGATGATTATTATAATTTACTGGTTAATAATTTGGAATGTTATAAAATGTCCAATCACTAAAAGTGGAAGATTAAACTTCATTTAAGGAAGCTTTAGTTCTCAAGCCTGTCATTCTACTTTTAAGTTAAATTACAACAGGCAAAATAATAAATGAAAATAAAGATATATTTTCAAAAAAATATGAATAAAACATATAAATAATAAAAATTATAAATCATTTATTTTAAAATGCATACAATTAAAACATTGAATTTAATTAGGACTTTGTGGTGTAGCAATTGATCCATCTATCTGCCTCCAAACTTGGGAATCCAAACTTAGATGAGACATTTTTTTAAATAGCTGAGGATTTCATATCAACCCTAAAAAATTTTCAGAAAGCTGGCTCACAGTTAAACTAATTAAATAATCAAATTATGAGTCAACAAATGGAAATCTAGTTATTTTTAAACTCAATTTTCCAGATAAATATCAATAAACTCCCTATACAAAAAAAAAAAAAATTAATATGATATAGCCGTAACTAATGCAAAAAAGTATTATACTTTTATGAATACTAAAATATGATTGATCTTTTCATTAAAAGATATTGAAACAACAAGAAATTAAAAACAATTGATTAAAAGTTTCTGAGGATAAACTATGTTTTGATGTTGAATTAAAATTGAATAATGGAGCGAGAAGGTTTATCATCTCAATGTATTTATGTCATTTCTGGATCACTTTAATATCTGGTGTATGCATGGAAGATAAACATTAAATCTACTAAGCAATATTTGGCTTACAAACAAAAAAATTCAGATTTGAAAACACTAGTATCATGTATTAAGTTTTGATATTGAAATTGTTTATGTCCTGGGAAAGATAATCTTGCAGATAGATTATTGCTTTATCCAAATTGCTTCTTTGTAAAAGATAATAGACATCTATTTTTAGAGAAGTAAAAAAAAAACTGTTAAAAAAACAATGTGAATGATTTAATTAGAGCAAAATTAAATACAAAAAATTCAAAATAATTTTATATACAAAAACTAATTATTATACAGATAAGGCTATAAGTTTTGACCAAAACTATGATTCTTTATTCTCAATAATACTTAATGAAGATGGAAGAACATTCAGACATGGAAAGTGGGTGTTTAAGTATAAAAAAAAATTGATGTTAAAATTATTTGTTGGTGGTTTACTTGTAAATCCAAATATTTTATTTATGATCTGATGCTTTTCAAAATTTTTTAAAATACTAGCAACAAAAGATTGTGAACTTTTACTCCATTCATTTCTCTCTAGAAAATATGCATGGATATGGTAGAGCTTTTCTCCAAACTATGTAATAGTAGCACATACATGTTCATCTACATAGTTTTCAAACGATGCCTCACTTATTAAGATTTTTCATCCTTTAAAAACATGGTAAAATGAATGTAAATAATCATGTTACAGTTGGAAAGCAAACTGGATAAAACAGGATATTGCAATAATATGCACAGTACTTGAAAAGTTTGCCCCTTCCATGCTTCAAATTTTAACACTATTCAATGTCATATTATTAGTTTTATTACATTTTGACTTACAAATGTCAATCCTATCCCACCCACAACTTTATCACAATCCACTCTAGATAAATATAGTAAACTGTACTTAATTAAAAAAAATAAAACTTTGCTATTAATAATGGTTAGGATAGTAATATGCAAATATGGAATTTGTGAAGTTAAATACCAACCATGGACTTTCATTTTGCTTGTCATCTTATAAAAATTTTCATATCAAAAATCATATTTACAAGTTAAATAAATTAGCTGAATCAAGAGCAAAGGGGAATGATAGACTAATTGAAAGTCATACATTAACATTAAAAGACAAAACAGCCATCTAGATAATAAAAACTGAGGTTTAATAATATTTTATTTAAATTCCACAAATAGATATAGGTGCATTCACAAACAATTTCAAGTATATAAAAATTTACTTTAGTTTTAGTAAAGTAGTTTTCTTTTGAAAGGGGGTGGTGGTGGTGTTTTTCTTCTTAAAAAAGTTTAATCCCCTGTTAAAGTAAAGAAGATAAAGTTTTATTTAAAGAATTTTAATTAATGAACTTCCAAACTAAATCTAGACAGAATATAGTTATTCACTTTAATCTTGTATTGTACAGTTGTATTATCGAAAGAAAACCAATCTTAAAATTATACTTGTAATCTGATATATAAACTTTAATTTAAGTTTAATGTATATATTACTTTCTTGTAAATCCTTCCTTTGTTCAGAAATAGAAATTTATGACTTTTTTTTGGTATTAACATTCCATTAAATATTTCATACAAATAGCCTAAGAAAAAAGTCAATTCACCTTATTTTTTTTCTTATTATTGGTTATCAGTTTACCCAGAATGAAACTGCAAATTAATATGTGATGAGTGTAAATCTACTTGGTGCAATGAGAAGTTTACCTCTGGATATGTCCTGAATATAGAACCAACTTTATTAGGAATGGTTTCAGGAGCATCTAATTAACTACATACTAATCTGATTTAAACAACTACCACTGATGGAAGAATCTAGTCATAATAAAATCAACTCTTCAAAATTTTGGAAAATAAAATGACAAATCACTACATCAAATTTGTAGAAGCCTGATCCTGCACCATAAAGTTAAATAATAAAATGTATACAAATGCTCTAAATAAAATGCATGTGAAATTAAAAAATGTAATATTTCAATGAACAATTACAAATCACTGTGAAAATCTGCTGAAATGCTTGCTATTTTTTTTCGAATCTTAAGTAAACTTATAAAAATCATTCAAATTTATACCGCTGAGACTTTAGTTTAAATGAAATTTATTTTCTACTCACATTATTATGTTGTTTATTTATTTAATATTTTTTTTGTTTAAACTAACAATTATCATGTACAATTTAGAGTTAATGAAATCTTTATTATAATCATTTTAGTTTTAAGATTCAAAATGAGAGTAAGTTGTGTGAATGAATTCATTTAAATTACTTAACAAAAATCAATAGTTAAAACTTAAATAACTTACTGTTAATACTATTTGTAACAATTATTATTGTTACTTAATTAGAATATATTATATGTTAAAACATAATCTAGGTTAGATAAGGAATAAATTAATATATAATTAGAATCCAGCAATGCCATCAAATTTATAACATTTTGTTCAATGAAATATTGAAAAGGGAAGGAGGGGCTTAATAGTTGGTTGATAATTTATTGTAATTAATGTTTGGACATGTGTAGCTTGTGATTTGAATTAAAGATGACTTGAATTTATTAGTTAAAAGTTTTTTTTTAATGGAATTAAATTTCTAGTATGACATTTGTATAATTTTATGTCTACTTAGCCTATAAATAATAAAATAGTTAAATGAAAGTTGTAACATATTAAGAAATTCACAAACTTCATTATATATATGTTATTGAAGTATACATAAAATATTTAATGATTTACTCACCTGTTCTTAGATTTAAAGTAGAATTTTTCATACAGTTGTTAATTATTTGTGTGCTTTATTTGTGATACATATTTTGAAATAGTTCCTAAAGTTTACTGATGTATGCATTTGGTTGTTTATTTATATTATAATTTACCAGTGCAGTATTTAAATGTGTATTGGGATGAGTGTAAGAGTGTTAAAACTACTGTATGTGGATAATTATTATACACTTACTTGATTAGAATTGTGTTTAGTTCATCTGTGAAAATACTGAATTTTGAAATAATATTTACACACATTCCTAACTTGGTTTTAATATGCACAGCCAACACATTTGTATAATAAGGAAAGTTAAATATATTATTGGGATATTATAAATATGTTTCATGGTGCTATACAAAAGAGTATAAAAATATTATATCCATATGGAGACATAAAATTAAGAGTTATTATTCATTGATATATATTATCTTATAGATTTCCAGAATCTCAAATAAAAAAGGTAACTAAGAATAATGAATTGATAATGTTTAGTATTGATTTATTTTAATCTAAAGTTTGTTATTTATTACTAGATTAATGGTACAATCTGATATAACAGTCAACAAAATATCCAAAGGAGTCTCAAGATTTTCCCAAATCTAAGGGATATATAAATAATACTGATAATGATTGAGAGCTCTGTGATGGTTTCACTACTATATGCTGAATATCCAATGAAGATTAATTTTAAAGAGCAGTAGAAATGTACAAATTATAAGCAGATATAGAAAATTCTAGATGGTCAATCTAGTGGCACCCTCTGATGATTAGTATTGGCCATACCTGCAGATCTTTGACAAACCATTATACTAAAGAATAACCCATACACGTTCATTTATATATTTTGACAAGATATCTGTTTGTTATACCTGTACTTAATTAGAAAAATAAAACTACCATTAATAATAATTAAAAGAATAATATGCAAATATGAAATTTGTCAAACTATATTCCAATCATAGACTTTCATTTTCATTTATCTTGTAAAAATCTTAATATCAAAAATTGATTCATGTTAATTACTACTTATAGATAACATTCATAAGTTAAATAAAATGGCTGGATCAGGACATTAAGTCTTCCATTATACGTTGTATATTCTCATACCCACAAAACAAAAGACTATAAGATACCCAGTATCTAAACTCTCCATACCGTAGCACCACCAGTGCAAGCCAGGGAAATCAATGGATGCCCTGGTGGCGCTACTGTATGGAGAGTTTAGCCTCTGTGTAAACAACTTGTGTCAGGCTAAGAAATGGTGAGCATGATGTTTAGTAGACTATAAGATAGGTGCTCTTGGGAATGTAAATTAATAAGATAAAGATTAAAGATAGTCTTAAGACAATAAAATAAAAAAACTAAGCTTGGATTATATTAACACATCTGTAATCAAAACTGACAAAATGCTTCAGGTAAAAAAAATTTTAAACTCAAACTATAAATTATCAAGATAATAATGTTTAAAATGTCATCTTGATCATTTAAAAAAATATCTTCCCACTGTGCATTTGAGAGAAAAAATTTATATACTCTACATAAATAAAAAAAAAAAAGCTTTTGTATTTATATATAATGAAATAGCCAAATCACATAAAAATATATATCACTGATAAAAATAAATTATGTAAATACAAAATAATTCACTACAATTAGAGAATGGGAAGAAAAAAAAGTGTGAAAGATTTATTAGTTAACAAAACATAAAACACTTTCTTCAGTGTTTCCTCATAACTTCATATCCATATATGAATTTTTTTTTTCTGCATTAAAATATTTATAGAAGAAACAAGATATTAGTGGTAGTATCATTAATTTCAATGATTAATGACACTACCACTAATATCTTGTTTTTACTATAAATATTTTAATACAAAAAAAATTATTTCAAAGATTTATTACAGTTAACAGAACATAAAAACAGTATTTCCTCATAACTTTATATCTATATATAAAATAAAAATTGCTTTCTCAATGGTACTAAAAAAAATTCAAGATAGTCCTTTATCAAATACACCACATAACATAACATTGTTAAAACAAATCAAATTCTCATTAATGCTAACACATATTTTCCCTGGCTAAACTATCAGACCATCAATTGTACTAAAATAAAAAATGTGCCCCTTATAGAAAACATTTTAAAACGTTTTATTAATGCAAACCTCAGTTGTGATTTCTAATACGAAATATATTGCAAGAGAGACAATGACTCAATTTTTGTTGATCTTGCATCAACATGCAATACATGAAATAATATTTTTTGCCTGCTTTGAGATTAATTTATTGCAACTGTTAAATATAATTAAATTGTTCTCTAGTGTCAACAGATGACAATAAATTTTAACAGCAAAAAAAGATATCTCTTTTTCTTTTTCCCTTTCATATTTCTGAAGGATTCTCTGGATGAATATTTATTTAATCAATCAAATTTATTTCTACATATTTTAAAATCTAATATATATACCTGACAAGTATGAAATTTGTTTCACTTTTCATTTTGCCAATGATAATTTAAATACTAATACTATATAATAAAAGATAATTTACAGTGCTTATTTTATGCAATGTTATGAGATTAACTCATCACAATTGTTTAAATACAATTAAATTACCCTCTAATATTAGCACACAATAATAAATTTTAAATTATCACCAAAAAGAAAAGAAATTTTATACTAGCATCAATTAGGTTTAAAAATATGTAGAAGTAAATTTCTGATTGATTAAGCATTCATTATTTCTAACAAAGGCATTGCAAACAATCCTCCAGATATATGGAGGAAAAAGACAAAAAGATATCTCTTTTGCCTTTAAAAGTTATTGTCATCTGCTTACCCTAGAGGGCAATTAAATTATATTTAAATACTTGTAATGAATTAATCTCAGAACATTACATAAAATATTAAGCACCGTAAATTCATTATATATATATATAGCATTGTCTTTAGTGTTTTCTGTAAAAGACAAATATTTGTTATCCTAGCTGAATTGATAATTTGTTAGTTTAGCCTGATGAAACATATGTAAGTATTGTAAAGATTTGGTATGTTCTTGTTCAATGTTAATTTATACAACAGCATTTGATGTTTTAAAGCTTTATGCTACTGAGACCTTTGATTTTTATTTTTCATATCTGCAATAGTTTCAATAAATAGTAGTTGTTGGTTATGCATACTGTGGCCACCAGGCAACACTGCAGTACCATCAAAAACACCAAGAAGCCTGCAAATGATAAATTTCTATCCAAAAATCACTGAAATCAGAGGAAAATTAAAATGCAAAAATCGCTGAAATCAATGAAAAATTAAAATGCAAAAATCACTGAAATTGATGTAAAATTAAAATGCCTGAGGCAAGAAATGGAATAATTAAAAACAACTACCATAGCATTATTATTTCTATAAAGACTTGTGATTATCATCATAAAGTATCTAATCAGCTTTTCGTTTAACCTGGTGAATCAAATTTATAAACTAAAAATTTGGTCTGTTCTGAGATTTGTAAGAGAAATCTTCTGTATTTTGTATTCATTCATTTCACATTGTTTAAATATAATACACATATGTATATGTGATTAATTGTAAATTTACTCATGTTTCAAAAATCAAAAAAGTTGCATTTACAATATATAAATATAAATGTCAGACATCATTCTGATACAGAAATGAGGTGTTCAATCCTCTAGTTCATCTAATAAAAAGTTTATATCTGAAATACATGTGTAATGAGAATGAGTGGTATGAAATATTATGTTGAATGATAGTTTATGATTTTTGAAGTTTAAAGCAAATAAGAAATGAATTCTGATTGATTAAATATAGATATACATTACATATACTTTACATATCTTAGTTTAACAAGTGTATTGTTTATTTAACTTTTAAAACAGGCAAAATTCTCTATACGTATTGCCACTCAGTCCAAACCAGAGTAATCAATGAATGCCAGAGGCTTGTGCATAAAATTCCCATCTAGTACTTACTCATCCAATAACTCCAGATTAATTTCTGGCTTGTGGTCTTTGTCAGTGAGGAGCCTTGGAGCTGAGAGCACTGCACCTAGATCTTAGGATCTAGTGCAACCCTCCAGAAGCCATTTTTTATTTTTATTTAACTATAAAACTATGAGTCTTAAATTGAAAACACTACAATATTTTCAATCCAAGCTCATTAGCCTATATAGTCATATAGGTCTGAACTCAGTTCAGTACCCATACATTTTGGTGTCTTTGGTTCTTTAATAACCATAGCCACAGCCATCCTATTATGCAGGATTAGTTTTAAGCTAATAAACATTACATGATCACCATTTCTTATGCTTGCTCATAACTGTTATTAAAACAGGCAAAACTCTCTATACATATTGCCACTCAGTGCAAGCCAGAGTAATCAATGGATGCCAGAAAGCTTGTGCATAAAATCCTCATCTAGTGCCTACTTATCCAATATCCCCAGACTAGTTTCTGGGTTGTGGCCTCATCCATTGATTACTCTGGCGTGCATTGAGTAGCAATATGTATAGAGAGTTTTGCCTGTTTTAATAACAGTTATGAACAAGCACAAGAAATGGTGATCATGTGAGTTTATTGGCTTATTTAACTTTTACAAAGATTTCAAACCTAAACAAAATATTGCTATAATAACCTGAATAATTCAATGCAATAATAGAATGGTAAACTTTGGAACTCAAGGTCCATGGACTACTGCTTCAAGTCTAACACTTCTGCTTATCAAACAACTTCTGATCTCCAAACAATAAATTATGTGATTACTTACTTATTTATTGCTATAATAATTTGTATATTAGTCTTAATTACTGGCAAATAATTCCAGATATCTGTGCAAATTTTAAACTTTTTATTATAAAATATTCAGCCTGATTCTTATTAGCATTCAAAGAATGTTGTGCTTAACACTTCCAATGTAAAGTAAGAAGAAGAACAAAATTACATTTTAAGCTAATTTTAGGTAAAAATGGATGTGATAAATTTTTCAACAATTTTGAATCATTGTTCCAAATGCAACACAGATGATTGCTACAGTGTCAGACAAAAATTATTTTTTGTGACAATAAAATTGCAGAAAAAATATAAAAAATTTTCATTCCCAATTTAGACTCCCCTTGTAACAGATCTCTATGGTGAGTCAAAATTATAATTACTTGGATAACTACATTTCAAAGGTTAAACCATGATAGTAAAAAAAAAAGTCATTTTTATAAAATTTGGGTTCAGAATATTTCATCACAAATAAACATTTATAAGTTTGAATTGGTTCTAAAAAACTTAAAGCATGTCAACTCATGGACAGTTCAAATTTCTGGCCATATAAACAATTTACTTCACTTAACTAAAAATTCATTAAATTTCAGTAAGGAAAAAACTATGAATACTTCTTTTGTAGCTGATAAACAGTTGTTTAATTGTTGAGTTTTCTGCACAATGTTATACTGGGAAAATTATATAATAAGACACTATGACTAACTGATAACATTTAACTATCATTAGTAGTAATCTGTTTCAAATTTAGTGCTACGTTATTTTTTTGTGTGCATTTTAATAGCAAAAAAGCACATCAAAGTTTACATTGGAGTTCTAAAATTGAGATACTAAAATAATTTGTATTAGAAAGCAGCATGTAATGACAAACTATGATAATAATGATTAAATGTTTCCTCAGTCATAGTATTGGTTGTGGAGCTTAATTTACATGCAAATTTAGTCTAAAATTATATTCATTAAAATACAATGCTGTTTAAAATAATTTTTAAAAGATTTTTAGATTTTACTTTTCTAACATATGAGAATACACATTGAAACTATTTCTACAAAAAGAGTTTATCATAAACAGTTTAACCTAATTTTATTCTTCAAATATTTTAGATTGCCAGCTCAAGAGAATGCGGCATTGTTAAATAAGAAATAATAATAAACTTTAATTTATAAACTGTTGTACAAACCAATAATATATCACATGATTCCTGCTTACATTATGCTATTCAGCATCAAATTATTTTTCTCCCATTATATTTTTGCTACCTAGTGTAAGTTTTATAACCTATGACTTTCATCAATGAGAACTTTTGGATCCAAAAGATCCAATGCACTGCAACCCAAATCCAAAAGCTCCTCACGGATGAAAACTATAAGCTAGAAACTAGTCTTAAGATATTGAATAAGACAGCTCTAGATAGAGAGTTAATAACCACTAACATCTTATCTATTAATTACTAAAGTTTACACTGGATGGCAAAATGTATTGAGAAAAAAATTGGTAGCTAAATGATTCATAAAGTATGTATTATTTTTTGATATGTTTTGAATCCTCTTTAAGTTACATATATTTGTAATCAATAGATTTATATTCCTAAACATAATTATTATTTTATTTAATGTATGTGGGATTCGAACTCAGACTTTCATATGACTCTCAACTCTCCATGCCATCTCATATTGCTGACCCATCTAATCACACACATGTTGAAAAGATAAATAATTACCAATATGCGTATTTCGTGCTAAACCAGCACTCAACAGTTGGTCCAGATTACCATCTCCTTACATATATACAATCAGTGCTCAGCTTTATATTAAGGTAGCCAATCTTCATACTTTAATGAACAGGCTTCAAACTATTCCAACCCACAACTCTTCAGCCTTCCATTTAATTGAAAATCTGATGATGGAATGTTCAAAGCCCACGTTAGTGCCAAGGTTAATTAATTAAATTTTTTATTTATGTTTATATTGCTATTTTCTCTTTCATAAATATTTTTTTTATTACTATTAATATCAAAATGAATTTGTTATAAATAAATTAAAACTTGCTTCCATGTATTATTTATTATTTTTTAGTATTAAACTGATTTCATTTTCATTGGATTTCTAAAATTAAATACAGCATATCGATTTTATAATGGATAGGTGTTTCTATGCAAAAATCAGATTCACACACACACACGCATATTGGTTTGTTAACTATTACAAAAATAGTCATTACATCATACATAGTTATATTTAGTTTAAAGAAATTTTTTTTGTTTATAGATACAGTATATGATATAAGTTTCTTTTTATTAAAGATATCTATGAAACATGTGAAAGATTTATCTAATTTAATTTAATTAAATAAGTTTCATATTGAAACTTGCCTGACATATAATAACAAATCATTTAATTCTTTAGCGTACACAACACATGATAAAAAAAGAACAGTTTCTATTTTAATTTCATCTATAGTAAGCTTAGATTAAGTTGCATTCATAACAATTGGTTGTTTTGGATTTCAGGCTTTTAGCTTGAACAGTAAAATAAAATTAAAAGTAATAGCCAGGTATATGATTACATTTCCCTCAACTTTAAATCCAGTCATTGATAAAGGCAAAAGCTCAAAACTGATCCAGAAATGAGAATTTAAATGCACTATTATCTGGTACTCACTTACTCAAGTTTGCTACAGATGGCATTGGAGTAGAGAAATGCCATTGTTTTATCTCAAATAAATGAAAGCACTTTTTTAAACATTCAAATAGTTTAAACAAGTAGATTATTTGATAAAAAAACTTTCATAATTAAAAAACAAACATGTTCACTATATTTAAAAGATTAATTCATTAAAAACATTAAGTAATTAAAGTTATTTTTAAACAAGTTTTTAAAAAAAAAAAACATCCAAATAACTTGGCATCAGTTTGAAACAATAAAAAAGTAGATTAATCAATTATTATCATTTTGAACATCATACACAATTCAGTATGAGATTTTATAATTTTAAAATGAATTATTTATTCATTTGAATTTTTCTAATGATAATTTATAATAACATTCTAATATGTTTAAATAGATTACAATTTCATAGATTTTTAAATAGATAGCATTATTTTAAAAATATATATCTTTTACATCCATTCTACCTAATCATTTAGATTTTTACCAAGATATTCAAATTAATGAAGTTAAACAACTCTTTGCAATATTAAAAATGGAAATATTGCAGGTACTGATGAGATATCTGCAAAAGCATTAAAATGAAACTATTTAGGAATCTATAAACCCATAAAGTTGTGCCACCATGAAGTTGTGCCATCCAATCATAAAAATACTTTTTCCTTACAATTTATAAAAAACAAAAACAATAAAAAGCACTAATAATTATAAAATATTGTTAAAAATAATTTCAAGAATTTTCTTAAAAAGATTGTTTCTAGTCATAGGTGAAGAATTGCCATAGACTTAACACATTATTTTGACTTAATTTAAAATGATTTTTGAGATTAAAATTAATTGGTTGTCAATGAAGTTTATTCATATTATTCATCTTTCTACATGAGAGAGTGAAAGATAAAAATATTTTACTGATTAGAAAATCTGAGGCATATGAAGTGGAAACTTAGATTATATAATAGGTATTAGCTCCAATTTTATTTTTGTTTTTATGATAGTAGTTGCGATATACCCACCTACAGACTTAAGTATAAATACGTAAAAACTACATACCTGCTTATGGATTACTCTGTTAAATAAATATAAAGAGAGCGCTGCTATCGTTTATCCAGACCAGACATGATAGATCGATAAGCATGGATATAAATAGCATGGTAGAACGATCTACACTCTCTTATGTCCAGGTTCACATGTGTTAAAGTAGTCAACGCCTTGGAAGGATATCTAGTCTCCAAGAAGAAACCATCCTCGAATGGTAATAGTGATAATTTGCTATCTGTGAAAACCCTGGATTATTTTTATGCTTGCTGACTGGTTCTCTCTCATAGAGTAACCCTCAGACATAGCAGAGTGGCGCAGTCGACAGGATAGAACAGTAAGTTAAGCGACGCACAAAAAAAAAAAAAAAAAAATGGCGGCAGGTACGGCAATACGTGAGTTCGATGTAAATAACAGCGACTCCTGGAAAACTTACATAGCACAAGTGGAATATTATTTCTTCATAAATAAAATCGAAGAGGACCGCTATAAAATTGCTACTCTTTTATATTTCGCGGGTCAAGACATGATCCAATTGGCAAATAGGCTTACCGATCCAAAGCGTCCGGAAGACCTACCTTACCAGGAGTTCATAGAGAGACTAAATACATATTTCGTACCGAAGACATCAAAGTGGATAGCGCGTCTGAGATTAAGAAGCAGAACGCAATTACCGCAGGAAAAATATGTGGATTATGACCTCGCATTGAGAAAATTAGCGAAGGATTGTGAATTCGGACAAGAAATAAATGACTCTCTGTTAGAACAATTCCTATACAGCATGTCAGATGATAAATTTAGGAAAGTGCTTTTGAGTGATTCCGATTTAAATTACAAAACGGCCATGGAAAAATGCGTTGCACAGGAGGCCATGTTAAATATGGCATCAGAGTACACTACGGCAAAAATCCCAGAAAGAATAGCCTTCAGTATAGAAAGGGAAAGAAATAATATCGTGACCTCCAGTGGCTACAGTAAGAAACAAACATGTAATTGCTGTGGAAAAATAGGACACTTGAAAAATAATTGCAGATATAAAGACAAAGTTTGCAGGATGTGTAACACTAGAGGGCACTTAGCAGCTGTGTGTCATTCCAGAGACGGCGAATATCCGAGAAAAAAATCAGATTACAAGCCCCGGAGTGAGGTGGAACGTGAAGTATCTATCAAGGCCATTAGAAATGACGACACCAAATTGGATAACATTCGGGTAGAATTGCAAATTTGCAATAAACGGATGACAATGGAAGTGGACAGCGGTGCCGGCTTGTCAATTATATCACATAAAGACTGGATGGAAATAAAAAAAGACTGGGAAAATAACTTAAAGCTACGGAAAGCAGATGTGTTTGTCACGGATATAAACGGAAATAGAATAAATATTCAAGGGAAAGCTACTGTGCCAGTGACGTTGAATAAAAGACATAAGTTCCTAGAATTATATATAGTAAAAAATAATATTAGCCCGTTACTCGGCAGAAATTGGTTCTCGGCTTTGGGAATACGTGTGGAAATATTAAAAAAGGTCCGTATAGAAACTACCATAAAAGAACGATACCCGGAATTGTTTAGGCCTGGAGTGTCGGAATTTAGAACTAGACCAGTGGATATTGAACTAGTGAAAGACGCAAAAGGAATTATATGTAAACCTCGAAAAGTGCCGTTTGCGATAAGAGAAAAAGTAGAGAAAGAATTAAATGATCTTGTAGCTAAAGGAGTTCTCACACCTACGGAAGAGTCGTCGTGGGCGACCCCGATAGTGACGATTGTGAAACCAGAGGGTAGTTTACGGTTATGTGGAGATTATCGTCTCACAATAAATAAATATATAAATAAGGGAGCTTATCCCGTTCCAAATGTGCGAGAAGTATTGGCAGTATTACAGAAGGCAAAATATTTTGCAAAAATAGATCTGAAAACAGCATTTCATCAGATTCCTGTAACTAAGGAGATGGCAGAGCTACTCACGTTAACCACGCACAAAGGCTTATATAAGTGCAATAAATTACCGTACGGAATAACGATCGCACCAAACGTGTTTCAAGCAAAAATGGATATGCTTTTTAGAGCAATGGACGGGGTAATCCCGTACTTGGACGATATTCTCGTCGTTGGCGAGACAGAAAACGAGCTTGAAAAGCGTGTGGATCAGGTTTGCTCTTCCGATCTAGACCAAGCTAAAGCGAAATTAAACGTAGGAAAGTGTATATGGTCTGCGAAGGAAATTAAATTTCTCGGACACATCGTAACTGAAAAAGGACGCCGCCCAGACCCAGAAAAGGTAAAAGCCATAAAAAATGCCAGAAAACCCCAAAGCGTGAAGGAACTTCAAGCATTTTTAGGACTGCTAAATTTCTACGAAAGTTTTTTAGCTGGGAAATCACATGTGCTATCACCGCTATACATGTTGTTAAAGAAAAAACAACGTTGGATATGGAGCACAGAACAAAATAAAGCTTTTGAAACTGCAAAAGACTTGCTGACATCGGAAAGTTTGTTAGTGCATTATCGGAATGACTGGGAATTATGTATTACTGCAGACGCATCGGAATACGGCGCCGGAGCTGTCCTCTCTCATCCATGTTATGAAGGTGAACGTCCTATTGCGTTTGCTTCGAGAGTACTAACACCAGCTGAGAAAAATTACAGTCAAGTGGATAAGGAAGCTTTAGCAGTGATTTTCGCGGTAAAGAAGTTCCACCAATATGCATACGGACGGAAATTCACGATCTATACCGATCATCGCCCTCTAACGGGAATTTTCGGCTGTGTAAAAAATGTTTATGAATCGTCAAGCCCACGTATGTTACGATGGATAGATATATTGTCGCATTATGATTTCACGTTAATTTACAAACCCGGAAAAAAGATCAGTCATGCGGATGCTTTGTCCAGATTGCCAGATGTAAAGGAAATTACTTATGAAATAAAGGAAATAAACTACATTGACGCTCTAAATCCAGAAGGGATAAATAGCAACGCCATAGCACACTGGACTAGGAATGATAAAGGATTCATGAAATTGATAAATTGGATAAGAAAAGGTTTGGCCATCTAGATGCCCCAGTGAATTAAGTCATAGCATCTGGATTGCCAGAGAAGGACTGTCTGTGTGCAACGGATGCATATTAAATAATGATCGTGTTTTAGTGCCTACTAATGGCAG
This sequence comes from Epiperipatus broadwayi, assembly GCA_028023455.1. NCBI lineage: Eukaryota > Metazoa > Onychophora > Udeonychophora > Euonychophora > Peripatidae > Epiperipatus > Epiperipatus broadwayi. Next base: position 586,834 of record JAQFVV010006239.1, read on the forward strand.
AAAAAAAATTTTAAGCTTATTGCATAAAGGACACCCTGGAATAGTGCGTATGAAAGCTCTGGCTAGATCATATGTATGGTGGCCAAACTTGACAAAGGATATTGAGAACACGCTGAAAGAATGTGTAAACTGCCAACAGATATCTAAACTGCCTCCGAAGAAATTTGAAACTTGGCAAGCACCTTCTGCCCCATGGTCGCGAATTCATCTGGACCATGTTGGACCATTGAACGGATATATTATATTGTTATTAGTTGACGCGTATTCACGTTGGACTGAATACAGAGTGGTTAAAGATACCAGTGCTGAGTGCACCATCCGGGTGTTAAATGAAGTGTTTGCTACCCACGGTTATCCGGAAAATGTTGTGACAGATAACGGTGCAGGATTTACATCAACAAAATTTAAAGATTTTCTGAGGGACAGAGGAATAGAACATACTCTCACACCACCATACCACCCTCAGAGCAATGGTATAGCTGAGCAAGGAGTGCAACACCTAAAGTACACCATAAAAAAATTACAATTAAAGAACATGTCGGATGCGTTAGTGCAAGCAATGTATACACAGCATTTCACACCGAGTACTTCAACAGGAAAAACCCCAGCAGAGTTATTAATGGGTCGGAAGTGCCGGACACATCTATCACAACTTTTGCCTGGAAACCACAAGAGTAGAGTTTTCTCAACGGATAAGTTTCTACCCGGTGAAGACGTTTGGATTTATGACGTGTTGAAGAGTAAATGGATCCCGGGAACTGTAAAACAGCTACTGTCAAAACAAATTCGTCTGGTGGAGTTACAAAATAAAAAATCATTTAGAAAACACATAAACCACCTTCGCCACCGTCGAGAGGACCCTGCATCAGAGGACGAGAGTGAAATGCCGTTGGATACAAAGATAGAAACGGAACGTGGAGATGAAACCGATCTGGAAATGGTATTGAATAAGGATACTTCAAAAGATGAAGAGTTGGAGGATGTACCGTGTGACCCAGTGCAAGAAGGATTAAAAACACAAAGAGCACGTCGTTTACCTGTTAAGTTTAAAGACTACGTTTGTAGTTAAGCTCCATTTATTTCCAGAGTAGGGGGAGGAGTGCGATATACCCACCTACAGACTTAAGTATAAATACGTAAAAACTACATACCTGCTTATGGATTACTCTGTTAAATAAATATAAAGAGAGCGCTGCTATCGTTTATCCAGACCAGACATGATAGATCGATAAGCATGGATATAAATAGCATGGTAGAACGATCTACACTCTCTTATGTCCAGGTTCACGTGTGTTAAAGTAGTCAACGCCTTGGAAGGATATCTAGTCTCCAAGAAGAAACCATCCTCGAATGGTAATAGTGATAATTTGCTATCTGTGAAAACCCTGGATTATTTTTATGCTTGCTGACTGGTTCTCTCTCATAGAGTAACCCTCAGACATAGCAGTAGTCTTTGAATCACATTATAGATGGCTTCATGAAGCCGGCATCAAGATTTAATACAGATTTGATTATAGAGTTTTCAATTTGGGCCAAGTAAAAGTAAACAAAAACATCATCTCCCTAGCTTCTACATTTCAGGTATTTATTTTTATCCATTTAAAAGATGATTGACAGGAAGTTCTTTAGTTTTGGATATAGTTAGTAAGACTTTCATTTACAATTTATGTTTAAAAAATTCAAATGACCCTATTTTAGGTAGAAAGACAGATTTGGATATTTAAGTGCTACACAAACTCCAATGTGTTGCTGATTCATTTGCAAGTTAAAAGATAAGAAATTTCATCATTGTTACATAACTAATATAATTAAATTAATTGCAAATAGGAGTAATATTTTAGCAATTTATTGTACAGAAATAAGATATAGATATCCTATTGATGTAATATAAAAACACTGGAAAAAACTTTACTTAAGGACATTCTGTAAGATTTTAAAATAACAATGCCAAGATTATAATACCACTTGGTATGTTTTCTATTTTTTTGAATGTAATGTTAATGAATGTACTATTATAAAAGCACTTCTTCATTCAATTGGAACTATGAAGCAAATAAATGGTGAGAGACTTCCTAAAAAAAATATTTTCAGGTAAACATGGGCATAGATTTTGTTTACATTATAAAGACAATCTCAAAATAGTCTAAAGAGATGCAATATAAATTGTTTTTAATGAGTAAGACATGGATGAGGATAGAATATAATGGAGAGATATAATTAGGAAAGGTATTAAAATCAAAAAGCTTATTGCAGAAAAAATTAAAAAACAAAAATTCAGAATGTTAAATAAACAGTTATAGTTAGACCAGATGCAATATATATAGACATATTTTTATCTCATGGATTGGTTTTGTAATCTTTGCAAATACATTTTTAATTTTTTATTGTTTATCCTTTTAATCTTTGTTTTGATTTCCTTCTAAAATTAAAACATTCATGCTCATTTACTAATAGTTCTAATGAATAAATCAATGAAAAAACAAATAATTCCAAAATAAAAATAATTTGTCATATAGATTTTAAAAAAATGTATTTGAATGTTTTAATTAAAAATATGCAAATGTCTATATTTTAGTCATTTCATTAAAACAAAACAATAGTATCAACTCTTCTTTCATATTAACCTAAATGTTTAAAAATGTGACCATTAATTTTATTTTTAAAAAATTCAATCAGTATTGATGCTTTATTATGAAATTTTAAAGTGTTATAGTAGCATATAAAAGCGATTTATCTGCTGAAGAAGAAGCTGTAATTATCAACCAAAAAATCAAATCAATTTAGGCCGAGTACTTTCGAGGTCTTCCCTCATGTTCATGGCCAAAATAAGTTATAAACATTGCTGTAATGTTATAAAATAATAAAATATGCGAAGGCAAATTAATTTGTCCATTTTCTCGAAATAGAAAAACATGTATCGCTTCTATTTATGGCATTGTTATCACTGATAATAAAATAAGCCTCCTTGATTTTTCTTTTGCAGTCATTGGCTTCAGAACATACTATCTTGGGGTTGCAGGGCTTAAACACATGTCCAGCCTGCTTCTCATGTTCAAAAAATATTGAGAAGTTATCATTATTTTTTTTTTGCTCTTCTGTATGTATATATGTGTTGAGCAGCTCTATTATGAACAGTGGCCTTAGTTTCCCCGTAGTATATAGCACTGCAACCAGCCTGAGGTCATGAAATACTGTATACCACCTGAGGTGTCTGAGATGGATCCATTATGTCCTTCGAATTATTAATTAGTCTGTTAGTATTAGGGGGAGTGCGGAAGCCAATCTTAAATTCACCCGCTAAAGTCTTTATAAACTGTTGTGATAATTTGGGATATAAGGGAGGGTAATTTGCAGTTTATCTTTAATTATTTGGTTAGTTATTGTTTTTTTGTAAAATTGATCTATTTTCTTTGTAATTAATCTGTAGCTGAAGCCGACACTTAATAAATCTTTGATATAGCCTGCAATATTTGTCTTCCTATCAGCTTCAAATTTACACAAATTTTGATTCCTAAATAAAAACGCATTTCAACCTGCAAATTTATGTGCTGTAGGTGAATTGGAGTTTGGGTGGGCAAAACCTCTGACCTCAAGAGGCTTAACAATCATGCTATAATGTAGAACTCTGCCTTCTCTATGGACAAGCAAATCCAAATATTTTAGCTTCTGTAATTCGTTTTCCCAAGTGGTATTTATAATTAATTTAGTTTGCAGTTGTAATTCATTTTTAATGTTGGTGATTACATCTTTTGGAGCTACAATAAACACATCATCCACATAACACGAGCAAATTAATCCAGAAGTGTTAGAGATGTATTTAGAAATGATTTGTTTTTCGAAAAAGTTTAAAAATATGCTAGCAATTATTCCACTTAAGGGAAGACCCATCGGCCAACCATCTCTCATCTCATACCATCCACCCTCAAAAATTGTAAAAATGTTACTGTCTAACCAATTAAGGAAAGCCAATATAAAGTTCATGCGCTCATTTGGACAATGGTTATTTATTAATTCTTTATGAACGATATCAATTGACCACTTCCTGTTCATCGATCCGTATAATTCTGTCACATCCATGGCTGCAATTTCAAAATTTTGGTCTATTAATATATTCTTAATTTTTCTAATGAACTCGAAGGAAGACTTAATTGTGAAGTCGCCAAAACCTACACTATCAACCAACCATTGTTTTACCAGTGTTATATTGTAATTTCCAATGAATTATAATGATTTTGACATTTCCAAAGTCTTAGTAAATATAAATAATATTAAACAATAATGTAATGTAAAATATATATCATTTATTAAAATACTAATATTAATCATTTTGAAAAAAATTTATACAAAATATTTTACTTACATAAGAATATTAAAATTTTATGCATTAACGTTTTCTCTTGAACAAAAAAAAACTCAAGCATTTATAAAATTAATATGCTTCTTAATGATATTTTGTGAGTACATACTTATAAATCTGCCTAATAAAAAGTAAATAACATATGAAAGAAGAAAGTACTATATAATAATGCTTTCTGCTTAAATAACTTTGTGATCATTTTCCAAAAATAGATATTCATCATAAAAGTGTTCACAATATATTAAATCTTTATATTTCATTCATACATGGTTCTGAATTTTTATAACTACATAAATTTTTTATAGAAGTCATTTATCATTTGAGTGAAATTGTTTATACATATTGCTTATAAAAAAGAAAATTATTTGCTCAAAAGGTAGTTATGTAAATGTTTTATTTAGTGGTATACTGAATATATTGTTCCATATATATAATGGAATGGTATAAAGAATGGAGCCAAATGCAACAGCAAATAAGAGTGTGCAGAGAGACAAACATAAACAGAACCTTTTATTATATACAGACCACATTTAATCTAATAAATGTTGATTATGCTAACAATGTCTGAATTCAAGCCTAACCCCAAAATAACAGTAATTAAAAATACACATAACTGATGAAATTAGCAGCAGAAATGATCCTGGTGATCATTTAGCCTTTTTCTGATGATTTTATTCATTGGTTTGAAGAAAAATAATTTATAGCAGAAGATTTTCAAATATATATATTTAATAGTATGTATGTGTGAAAAAAGAAAATGAAAATAATGTCATGGGTGATTGGAGTTTATAATAATAATCACATTGAGATTTAACTAAATTTAAATTCTATATCTAGTTCAATAATAATATAACAATCACTAGACAAGTAAATATTTATTAATAACTTTGATATATTTATATAAAAAGATGGCAAATTAAGGTTATACAAAATATGAATAATAAACAATAATGAGACATTTGAAAGAGTGTGAAGATCCGGATCAACTATAAAGCTAGTTCAGCAGAAATGCATTTTGAAGATCATTTTCTCTTTTTGATATTTCAATTCATTTGTTTGAAAGAACATAATATTTAGCAGAAGTTTTGTCTAAAGACTTGTGATGATGATATTTTTCCTTGTGTCATATGTTAAACTATTTCTATCATCTACTGGAATTGTTAAATGTCTTTAGAAGAAATCAAATTTTATTTATACTCTTCTAAACATACGCAGTTGTTATTAACTAAACATGGATTAATATAAAACATTTTGAATGGCATTATTCTCCTTTCTTTTTCAAATGTTGTTGGCTTAATCAGTGGCAATTTCAACAATTATTAATTATGTGATTTGTGGTTTGTATTTGTCACATTTACATAGAAGCAGTTACTATTAAATTCTATTTATTAAGTAGATGAATGAAATAATCGTGAGTTACCCTACGAGATCAAATCCAGTTGATTTTATTGTTAGATCTGGAAAAAGTAATTTGTTTTCTATCTCATAGGAATTCTACTTTTTAAACCATAATTCTTAAATTGTGGATTCTTAGTTGAATAACCACGAAATAGATCTTGAATTAAGATTATTCTTAGATGTAAAACTATATCTTAAATTATTAGCAAGTTCCAGCTTTTTTTAACATTTTCTGTGAGGCAACTTCTCTTTTAATATCTGGTGAAGAAATATGTGAAAGGACAGGAAACCATTGCAAAGTGTACCAGTAATATTTCTCATTCTTCAAATGGGAGTACAATATTCATCAACTGAATATGCTAGCACTAAGGACGCTAATCATAAGGTGCATGATAGCTTCAAGAACCGCCAGCCAACTTTACAAGATTATTTCTAAAAATTAATTTTAATTTAACCTTAGACAAATGAAAAAAATAAGTTAGGTTACTATTCAAAGTTATTCCTAAATAGCTTGGGACAAGATTGTGTTTCACTTTGTTATTACAAAATATTACATTCATATTATAAGATGTTTTCCTGTTATTTAATAAAAAAAATTAAGAATATCATCTTAATTTGTTAGGAGTAAGACTTGATTTTTGACAGATTTCCAATCTTTCCATATCATTATTGAGAGAATTTTCCATTTTCGGCAAATATCCCTTTTAAGAAATTAAAGCTATTAAATATCATAGGCATAGATAAATTTCCTGAAGTTCAGTTTTTTGAAGATCATTAATAAATATATTAAATGAAATAGGTTATAGAATAGAACACTGTGGTAGACTTTCTATTTACTATAATAATAATCTAGTGCTATCTGAATTTTTCTATTGATAAGTATTTTGTCAAATAAATTAACAGCTTTCCTGCATTTGATAACTTTACAAACATTTAGAAAAAGCCAGTTTTTTCAAACATAATGATAAGTCTAGACTAAATTAAAGACAAACTTGACTTTTATTTATATATATGTGTGTGTGTATATATATATATATTCATATGAGCACTGGCCTCACAGTTATTTGTATCATTATATGTATTAGTATGACACATGCATTTATTACAAATTCACAAAACATTTTAGATAGATAATGATATGATCCTATGTAATCTACATTCCATTGGATAAAATCTAGAATTAAATAATCTGAGTCAATATAGCATGGCTAGACTTATAAAATCTGGAATAAATTTCTCTAGGTCAGTAATTCAGAGAAATGGCCAGTTTACATTGAAAAGCTAAATAGGTATTAAAAGTTTTATAAAGATCATAACATTTTATTGATGATTACAAGATAAAAGATTTTAGTTTATATAAAATACTTATGACTTTCATATTTAAAGAGCTGAGAAAAAAATAATATACATTTCTTTATATACTTCATGATAACTTAAAACTTATTTTTTAGGAATATGAAAATATTAATCAAAATGAAAATATAAAAGTAATTGAAAATAAATAAATTCTACTGTTAAAATATTTTTTCCAATTCTTAAAATCTAATGTAAATGTGTATCTGTATTAAAATTTATTATTTACCTTATGCAACACTAGATCTGTCTGAACTGCTTTATGCTTTGGAAGATAATTAAAAGTTTGCATTCCTCCTTCAATGTAACGATCATTTCCAATACGAATTTTTAATAACTGAAATTAGAATTATTACTTTTTAAAATAGTATAACAATAGAAATTATTATAATTCTATTTTTATGCTTACACTTTTTCATAACAACTGAAAATTTGAGAACATTCATATGTGCAGATAAAAATAATAAGTTAATTAACTTTTAAAATATGTAATATTTGATACATTTTACAAGGGCTGTGTTTTAGAATAATCTTCCCTTCCTCTTGGATGAGAGTATCCTTGCAGATTAAACATCACCTGCTTAACAATGCATGTGAGGAAAGGATGATTACTTTCTATAGTTTAACTTTTTTTAAAATCACATACCTATGTATATGTAAATTAAAAATTATATACTAAATTAGAATGCAATACATAAAAAAAATCAATAAACATAATATGAGTGGACACACACAATTAAAGTATTACAATAAAGAACCTAAATCATTACAAAAAAAACATATTATTAAGTAATCGGTGATGGATAGCTTAACTTTCTGTGCAGCAATGGCTTTTTGATCAAAGAAAGTTGATCAAATTGTGCATCATGCAATAATGGTAAAGAGTTTCTGTGTTGCAGTAAACACTCAGATTATAATATTCTTATTAAAATGAAATAACTGTAAATTATTGTGTTTTGATCATAGCACTATAATCTAAGCATCTTATGCAATACTGTAAGTGTCCTGTAGTTAATGACAGTAGTAAAATGGAAAAATTCAAAAGTTAAAGATTACTGAATTAATTCTTAATTGAGGAAAGTAGAAAAAAAATCTGAGTTTAAGCATTTTAATGAACTTTGTGTTCAATTCATCACATTGGTATTGGAATGTTACATGGTCTTCTGGATGACAGATCATATAATTATTTTTTATTAACTTGATGGCTCATAAAGTAAATTATACTTTAAAACATTCCTTATTAGTTTCACCATTTCTAATTTACTGATTAACATTCTTGCTTCCATTTTAGGATATTTTTGAAAAAAAATGCTTCTCAATATAATATTTATAGAAAGGCAATATTATTTTAAACATTTGAATACAATGAGTTCGTGCATATGAGCTAGAGTAACAGGGTACTTTTATCCCAAGATGCAACAATCCATTTAAAGCATGGATCTGAAGCTCCCTTCAGTTACTCTGCATAAGAATTATCCCAACATTAAAATTTCCTTACTGTAGAAGAAAATCAATACATAATAGAGAATCTGAACAAAGAGTTTACATAATGTATGCTGAAATTCAGAAATGGCCTAGAGTTTTTGTCTGAAAAATATCAATTAAATTCTTTTCCAGGATAAAAAATATCACAGTTTAAAAATAAAAAAAAAAAAAAGATATCTTTCAATAATTTTGTAAAATTATATATATATATTGTAATAGATAAATAGTTCCATATGTAACTTTAATAGAATGTGCCACTAGATAATAAATTTAGATTTCTTTCCTATATCAAATTGTAATTTAATAGTGAAAATTAGTATAAAAGAATATCAAAGAAAGAAATTAAGTTTACACACAAAAATGATGGGAAGCTATAAATTATAAAATGAAACTTTTCTAAAAAAATAAATCTTGAAGTAAGAAGACAAGTTTATCCAGTATGAGTTACATTTGAACACCTATTATTTTGATATATCAATATTTTATATTTTACAATTGGAATAATAGTCAGTAATAAAAGAAACAAAACAATTTATTATAAAACAAAATAATTTATTTAAAAAAAAAAAATAATAATAATGTCACTGTAATAGCAATATCTAAATTAATACATCAAAATCAACAAATGCATGTATAATCAACAATCTGAGACATTGCCAAAACAAACCAAGCTATTCTTAATCTCAATACTTAGTAACACAATAACCTATATACTATGGGCTATAAGACTAAGCAATGAATGAAATGCCTATTATATATAAGCTTAACTCTGTACATTATATATAATGTTGTAGATAATGGCATAGATACAACAATTATTCTTAAAACTTCATATATAAAATATTGAAATATTAATTCATCATAACCATATTCATAAAAATATGACATTACCCTATGCTCAAGAAAGCATTTACTACAAACATGAAATCATTACAAAATGAAGCCACAGGAAATTTATAAATTGAATTAACCAACAAATATCAAGCTAAACATACCAAATATATCAGTTGTCAATACATAAAGTATCAGTGAAATCTCATATATATAAAATTAATATTTATTATCATTTAAACCAAGATTTCCCAAAGTGGTCGATATCGACCCATGAGGTCGATTTGAACTTTCTAGGGATCGAAAGTTTCAATAAAAAAAATTGAGGGTCGACAAGAGCAAAAATAGACCCCCTTACTACTGCTATTTGTTTTTGTTACTTTAAAATATCTATGATTCCAATAGGTACCTAATTAAGAAATAAAATAATTCAAGAAAAAGACTTTTTTGATAAAAACACATTGCATACCAAACTTGCAAACACAAAGATAAATGTGTTATTAAATGAATCACATATAAGAATGCATGAAAATACATGTAGCAAAACATGTCTGTGCATTGCCTTATCAAACCTATCAAAGTAAGTGCTGACATGAAAAACCATTGCATGACCACACTTGCACATGGTGGGACAAGACAATGTTCGATATTAGCAGAATCTATCAGTCTTGTAATGGTTATGATTTCATAAAACACTATAAATTGGTTCGCTTGATGTAATGTGATTTGAACTTTGAATACAGATATTTATTGAGGGGCAGTACTATGAAAAGAAAATCAGAGGATACCATTTATTTATTTGTGTTCAAACAAAAATCTTCTGTTTCAAGTAAGTATATACTTCATTGTATTTTTTATCACATAGACTGTCAAAATTGCTTGTTAATAAAAGTTTTTCTTTTTTACGATAATAATATAATTGAACCAAAAAAGAAATGTAGACAGTACATTTTGAACTATTTGAAGTTAGGATTTGTCCTGTCATTATCCAACAAACATTTACTAATGTGCTTCATATGCGAAAAAGCCTTTAGCAATGATGCTATGAAATGATCAAAACTAGCAGATACTTGAACAGAATTCACTCTGACAAAAAGGAAAAAAAATTATTGTACTTTCAATCACTTGAGAATAAAATTCTGAAGAAAACTATGATAGATATGCTTGTTTTGTCATTTGAAGCAAAATGATGATGGATTAAAGGCATTGTACAACATATCCCTATTCATTATAAAATTTGGCGAGCTACACATCATAGGGAAGAAATGGAATCTACTGGCCATCACAGAGATTATTGAAAATTGTATTTCACAAACCAGCACAAGATGTTATAAAAAGAATTTTTTTGAGCAATAATACAGTTCAAAGATATATTGACAAAATGAGTCATTACATGGAAAATTGTTTGTGTAATCATTTGCAAACCAACATTTTTTCCCTCCAATTAGGCAAGTCAACATTACTCAGTAATGAAGCTTTGTTGCTGGCATAAGTTCACTTTATTCAAGAGCAGGAAGTTCTATGAAGAGCTGCTTTTTTCTAGAACTTTAAAAACTGACACCACCAGAAGTGAACTGATTTTTAATTTAATGGAGCTATATTTTTTAGAGGAAAAGTAATTCCGTTGACAAAGATAATATCTATTGTGACAGAAGGAGCACCAGCTATAGCTGATCATTATCATGGTTTCATAAGTTATCTACAACAACACATACCTGAAGAGCTTTCAGTTCAATGCATAATCCATGGGCAATATTTAATAGCCAAGAACCTTAGTGACAAACTGCATCAATTGCTTCACTTTGTTATACCAGCTGTGGAACAAAATTCAAAGTAACATTTTGAATACTAGACTATTCAGTTGATTATGCAAGGAAAGCGATGAAGATTTCTATCGATTGGTTCTCCATCTGAAGTTCACTGGCTTTCAAAAATTTTAAGTTTGGCAAAATTTTTTGTACTTTTTCAATCTAGTTTAGAGTTTTTGGAAGATGAGGATTCCAGTCTGAAAGAAAATTTATTTAAGAGTAAAAGATATTGCTTATTTAACCATTTTATTTGGAAAATTTAATAATGCTAATTTACAATTGCAAGGAGAAAATTTGAATCTCATCAAAGCAAAATCAGTCATATCAACTTTTGTTGCCAAATTAATGTTTTTTAAGCAAAATATTGCAAGAGGTGAGCTTTCCCAGTTCTCCAACTTATTTGAGATAGACACAATCCAAAAAGAAAACATCTTGATGTATGCCAATCAGTTGAAGTGTCTTCACTTAGATTTCAAAACTAGGTTCAAAGATATTCTATCATTATAAATACTGGTTTGGATAATAAACCCATACACTACTAGTGCAGAACCAAATATAATTTTGCAAGATGAACTGATAACCATCAGCATAAATGAGGATATCAAAGTACAATTCAAACAGGGTTATCAAAACTTTTGGCTGCAATAAGATATTTCACTTCTGTACATGGCTCTATGGATTGTTATACAGAAATATCAGCTGGTATTTCCAGCATCATATCTGGTAGAGAGTTTGGTGTAGTTTCAAACCTGCTTCAGAACAGACATCAATTGCATATCACTGAACGTGGAGATATGAGACTGCAACTCACTAATTTAAAACCAGACATAGATAAATTTTTGACAGATCATCAGGTGCATATCTCATTAAATTCAGTTTCCAAGCTAATTTATTTGGTATTCTTATGTTTATAATTCTGATTAAAATCTTTCATTGTAATTTTGTTGATATTTAATTCTGTCTGAATATGTTGATTTGTTCACTTCATGTTTATGCTTAATAAAGGTGATTTCAATATTTGTACTTATGTTGAATTTACATATTTATTTCATAAATGACAAAAGTTAAAAAAAACTCTGCTCATATTTTTTTGCTTTAATTTTCGTTAGTGCAGGTTTTGATATTAAAGAATGCATAAGATAATGCCATATTTCATAGTCCTTTTATCTTTTCCAATCATTAATTACAAATGAATAAAATGAAAAGTTTGATATCTAGTGAAATATTTAATATCGAATACTGTCAAATTTATTAATTTGAATAAGTAAAAATAACTAGGGGGTCAACAGTTTTAAAAGTTTTGGTAAAGGAGTCTGCAGCCTGAAAAAGTTTGGGAACTCTTGATTTAAACAATCATTATATAAGATTATAAATATCATTAAATAACACAGATTATGTATTTCATAATCTGTATTGAAATATGATGTCTATAAACTATCATTTACTACATCTGTAATATTTTTGAAAATTATATTTAAAATGTTTTAAATATATTACTTGCATATATCTTTAATAACTACACGCAGTGATCAATACAATATTTAAGAATTGAAAATTTATAAATAATTAATATCAGCATAATATTTATGTGAAAAACCATTTATTATAAATTAAAAATATTTAATAAAGATTTATAAATTGTTTTGTAGTTTTAACTTATTTACCAATAGAAAATGTTAACATTATTCAAATTCAAGATATAGCAGATGATCCTTCCTTCAATATTGCACTTAATTTGAAATATAGAAAATAGGCCTAAACAATGATATAAAAAAAATCATGATTTTGCAACAGTTGATGATTATGAAGTAATCCTATTTATGACAGAAGAAATAGATTATCCATTTCAATCTCAGTTCCCAAATTCTTGGGACAAAAACTATTTATATAAGTTCACTTTGAAAGTTTAAAATCCAATGTTTTCTTTTTAATTCAATAGCTAACAACTCTAGTCACGTGATCAAAAGTTTTCTTGATAAGAAATCATTCTTGACTACTTGCTAATAGAACAATAAATGAATCTATAGTCTATTTAGAAGTATTTAAACAAATAATTGTCAATTCTTTAAAATTAATATTTTTTAAATCCAGCAACTGAATTTTTTTTTAAATTATCATTTAATAAAATTATTTTTTATTTAAAAAAGATTATATAATACCCATAAATAATAATAATAATAATAATTTAATATTTTAAAACATTAATGATGTCACACTTCTAAATATAAATGAACTATATATAGATATTTATGTACATTCAAAAAAATAAGTAGAAAGTATAGGCTGTCCAATTTTAACAAAAAAAATATTGGTGATGATCAAATTTAGACGCAAGCAAGAAAATAAAAAAATACTTAAAGGAAAGAAATAAAAACAATTTTTTTATTATTATTAATCTATCATATACATATATACACGAACTATAACAAATGATGTAAATAATTAATCAAATACGTGAACACAAACCTGATGTTTGAAAAATATCAAATTCATATCCAAATCGAACAACCTCACTTTAATGATTATCAAAAGATATAAACAAATGATCTTCTTCTCAAAAATCTCTCATCAATTAACCAAGATCCTTCAATCTTTGAGAAGAAATTTCAAACTTGCAGTTTGAACAAAAAAGTCTACCACCATTAAAATAAAAGCATTAAACAAAAATAACTCATAGAATACTGATTAAAGCTAAATTAAATGCATAAAGATTCAAATCCAGTCAACTAAGAGATTCTAAATTAAAATCTCAAAAACAGGTTTAAATTATTCAACCTTTCCAGATTAATCCAGAGAATATATCAATTCTAATTTGAGATATCTAACAGCAAATATTTTGCTTTTCAATCAACTTAATAACTTTTTTTAACTACATTGATAGAAATACACACAACTATGAGTTGCTAAGTATGAAGTTACACTGGTGGAAGAAAGTTGTTACCCATGGAGCTGTAACCACCAAAACCAAATTTAATTCAACCTAGCATTTATTCATCTATGGTGCGAACACCATCGACTTTACTATTTAGCTGTGAATCTGCAAACGCAACATCTCAAAGTAGACTATACAAACAGAGAAATTCAGATCACTGACATATATATTAAACATTGAAGCCCCACCAACTGAAATTTAAACTGGATTAAAGGGACATTTATAATCTTTTAAGGACATTTTTCTTATGGACTCTTAACTGATCTCTAGGTTGGTGTCATAATTTTTTTATATTTATTTTATGTATAATTTTTCATTTATTTCTTCCCTTTATTAAAGATTGAAGTGGCGTATAAACTAATAATATGCTAGAGAATGAAAAAGTATCATTAACTTTATTGTAAATTAAAATAAAATATAGGTTCAGGTATGCTCTTGCTTGTGGATAAATTAAATCTCATCTAGGGAGAGGTAAGATTTTTACCCTATTATACATTAAATACCTACACTTGTACAGTGACCTATTATTCATTTTTTGTTTGATTTACTAATCATTTCATCATTTATTTGTTTTCAGTATATATGATTAATAATCTCTAGTATGAATGGTCTTTATGTAATGGTCCACATATGCCATTACACTATCTTTGTAGGGACAAACCATAATAAAAAGGGGATCCAATACCACCACCATGTTACTGATATGAGCTCATTAACAAACTGATTGGAGATGAAGAATTATGATTTTGATGAAAATTAAATTAGCAAGCAAATGTAAACATAAATATCAATAAATTTTAATTTTTTTTGTGTTAGTATTGATATTGGATAAATATTCTTTAAAGGGAAACAGGGAGTAGATTAATGATATTAGCCATAAAATTTAAAGAATATTTATCGATATCTAAACAAATTATTTATCTTTGTTATAACATCATTGCCTAAATTATGTTAATTGTAAATAAATTTGATAAACATATGATTTTAAATTAAAAACTGTCATTTGTGTTTTTTCTATATGCAGTTCTCAATTTATCACATACTCACACATTATAAATAGTGATATTGATATACTCTGAAGTTTAATATTATGCGTATTGTCCCAGAGTTAGAATTTTGGGATTAACGAAAGTTAAAGGTGGTGCAAAAGAGATGAGTATACAAGTAGATTTTTTGACATATATTTGTATTAATACATTATCTCCCAGAAATGAGATGCGAAATGGACATGAGTCTATACATTTAAAAATCCTAAATAAGCTTTCTCACTCATTCTGATGATCTATCAATGTTATTGTCATGTAAGGTCAGGATCCGTTCTGTTACAATATATACTACATAAGTTAAATCTACAATCTATTTAGAAGTATCTAAAACAAATACTTGTCAATTCTTTAAAATTAATATTTTTTAAATTCAACAATTGAATTTCTTTTTAAATTATCATTTAATAAAAACAATTTTTGTTTATAAAACATTACATAATTCCTTAAATAATAATAACTTAATATTTTAAAATTAATGATGTCACACTTCTAAATTAATAAAATGTCTTTTTATATATTTTCTTTATTTATACAACAATGAAATATATAAAGGAATATACTATTTCAGTATATATATATAATAAATAATATAATACTATATATCTAAAGAAATAAATAACTGTTATACAGTACTTCACATCTATGAAATGTAATAAATCATAAATAATGTGCTAAGATACAACTGAAAAGAAGTTTATGAATTTGAAAAACAAAAATAAAACTAAGACTAAGTGTTTTCGAGAACTTATTTTATTGCTCTCATATGCATAGCTGGAGAATATTATAAGGTAGTGGAAAAAATGTGCGAGTTTGTATATGTATAATCAAGGATATTTAAATTTATGTAAAATAGAAGCATATTGTTAGAATCAGAGCGTCAATTTTTATTTTTGAATTCATAAACTTCTCTTCAGCTGAGTCTCAGTACACTATTTATGATTTATTACTTTATATATTTGTAATATTGTGAAACTATTAATCACACATGTGCTAGAATTGACAAGCACTCTCTCCTATCAAAAATTATTTTAAAACCATAGGTGGTCCACTTATAGGTAAAGCTTATTCTTTAAATAAACTAATAATTATTGATCATGTTTAAATTAGGCCCTGAACTTATTAAACAGATTATCAAATCAGCATATTACATGTACAGATTCAATTTATATATCATAGGGAAAAAAAAAGTTCCTCACTTTTAATTACCCGTGACACTGCATCTTACTTATATAGATGTAATAATTAATAATATAACAATTTATATATCTTTAATATTGTGAAAGTAGATGTGCTAGAATTAGTACATACTCTCTCAATAATTATTTTAAAGCCATAAATGGTGTATCTATGGTTAAAACTTATTCTTTAAATAAACTAACAATTACTGACCATGTCTGAATTAGGGCTTGAATTTATTTTTAGCCTGATTATTAAATTAGCATATTACTTGTATAAATTCAGTTTACATATTACAGGGATGAGAAAGTTTCTAATTTTATTTTCAAAGGTATTTTATTAATTATTCAAAAGATTACATTATGTTTTATTGGTATACATCCAAAGTATATAGACATTACAAATTATTTATAACAGCATTAAATTATTCTTCTGTCATTTTGGACATACTTACAATTTTAGTGATTCGGGTTCTGACTCAATGGGGACCATGTAACTGTAAATATTATATGAGTGATAATATTTTTATCTATTTCTTATCACTTTCTCTAATTATATGTCTTCTTTGGTTATGGTTGCAAATAAAAAATCATTTTGTACACCGTAATGCATATAATAAAAAAAGTGCTTGCCCTGATGACAGCAAAAAACTCATTTGAATACTAGTTATATAGTTGTTAAATAGCCTGGGAATTTCTGCACAAAGGTTATCAAAATAAGCCCATTTAAAGAACAAGTGAGTTTGATTTTCCATATCTCTATGGCATAGCCAGCATTTACCTTCAACATTTTGAATCTGAAAAAATTCTATGTAGAAGAATCCAGGTTTAATTTGACTAGGAAATCTAAGAATTTTGGTTCAAGTGACCAAAATAGTTGCTTATTATTTAAATTTAGTACTGTTTTCTCTAAAGTACCTTTTAACTGTTGATAAGTAATTTCATAAACATCCCAGTATTTGAATTTATTCATAAGTGGACAAAAAGAAAAACTTAGGATTGTATATAATGGAGACACTAGTTTTTTAAAATATCCAGCAATTGAGGATGGTGTGTCCATACATGTAATTGTTGCCACAATCACTAAATTGTATAATTTTATACAAGAGGAGATTAAATTTACATTTTTTTTTATTTTAAATATATTATTATTATGATGTCATTAATGGTTGTTGAAGAAACCATAGAGAAATAGATGCCAACCAACTACCCCAGAGTTTTCTAAACATAGAATATACGCTATTAGAAAAGATTTTTGTGAATAATAAGATGTGGGAAAATTATATGATCCTTGTAATAATGAGTATATTAAACAATGATATATTTGAGTTGAGTGAAAGATAAGATTTTGAAAGATGATTTAATGATTTTTTCCAATTTTGTCATTAAGTTTTTTCTGAATTTGTGTGTGCACTGCTGAAGGGCTCAGGTAGAAAGGAAAATCTAGAAATGAATTTCATTCTCCTTTAAAAAATCATATATTGATTTTCCAAATATAAATTGACAGGTATATGATTTTTCTATATTAAATTCAAGCTGATATTCATTTGAACATTCTATCAAAATTTTTAAAATATGGGGATTTGTTTTGTGAAGATAGAAAAACTGATGCATCATCTATGTAAGCAATGCAAACAATATTTGATTTTAATTCAAGAAAGGGTATTTGAAGCAGTTTTTGTTCAATTTTTGTTAATAATGGTTTGTATAGATATGAAAAGTAAAGCACTTAGAAGACAGCCTTGAGATATCAAGCAATGAGGAGCGAAAGGTAAAAAGTATCTATCATTTCATGTGATATGAATTTCTCTGTTAAGTAGAAGAGTAAGTATGGAAAGAAGTAATTTTGGTATTGATGTATTTTCTACATCCTTATAAGGTAGTCAATAGGAACATTATCAAATGATGTCTGAATATAAGCTGAACTACTAGAAGACTATACCTCTTTTCATTCATAACAGATTCAATATTATTTGAATATTTAGCTGAACTACTAGAGGACTGACTATCCTTCTTTTCATTCCTGATTCAATTACTGTCTTAAAGAGAAAGGCTGCTTGGCCAGCAGAGACTCATTTCTTTGCAAATTGCATTTTTGACAACTTTGGCAAGATATATGGTTCCATCTTATCTCTCAATACTAATTCAAGAATTTTAATGTCTGGACTCATAGAAATAGGTCTTAAATTTGTAATCATGGAGATCTTTTCCTGTTCTTTGATAAATGAGATTATTGTTACAGATAAACTTTTGTTAAAAATTAGCCATATTTGAGAGAAATTTTGCAATAAACTGGCTCAAATAGGCATACACAAAACAAGGAATGCCATGCATACTAGGGTGACTTATGTCTGGTATCAAAGCCAGCATTAGTATGAATTCATTAGGTGTAAATTCACAGTCATTTTCAAGCTACTCAGAATATTTTTGGACTGATCAAATAATTCTCTACTTTTTTTAAACTTGTTATTAAAATAAATATATATGGGTAATATAATATTATGACCAGTAATGATTTCATCTTGAATTTTGAGTGAATTAGATGTTTTAATTGAAGGCAGATGATCCAAGGCCCACTGGATGCATTGCTTTAGCAATGAAATATTTCTTCTATTTTAATACTACATATTCTTTCAGAGTACCACATGTAGTTTTATAATCATCTCTTAATGCCCTTATTCTAATCCAGTTATCACTTGTTGAAGTTGTGTTAATAATTTGTTTGTGCAAATCATCTGCCAGGGCAAGTGGTTTAAACCAAGTGATATGTTCGATGGTATGTAATACAATGTTGACAAAGCAATCCAGGCTTGAACTGCATCTAATTTTAAGGTTCCTAAATTTTTTCATTTTTTAGCTACTGCAACACTAAATCTTATTAATTTATACAGATATAATAATTAATAATATAGCGATTTATATAACTGTAATATTGTGGAAGAAACTAGAATTGGCACACACCCTCTCCCCCATCAATAATTGTTCCACAGGTAGTCCATCTATGGTTAAAGCTCATTCTTTAACTTATTATTAAATTAGCATATTACTTATATGAATTCAGTTTATATATCACAGGCAAGAGAAAGTTTCTCATTTTTAACTACCTGTGACACTGAATCTTTTTACTTTATATAGATGTAATGAATAATAATATAGCACTTTATAGATCTATCATATTATGGAAGCAACTATTCTTCACACACACTAAAATTGGCATGTACTCTCTCCCATCAATAATTGTTTGAAAATCATAGATGATCCATCTATCGTTAAAACTTATTCTTTAAATAAACTAATAATTACTGACTGTACTTGAATTAAGGTTTCAACTGATTATTAGCCTGATTATTAAATTGATATATTACTTGTACAAATTCAGTTTACATAATGCAGGAAAGAGACTCATTTTTAACTACCTGCATCATTGAATCTTATTAGTTTATATAGACATAATTATTAATAATATAGTGATTTATAAGTCTGAATCAATAACTCTGTTCATAATGTAAATTATATACACATACATTTCTATGTGTCACACAGAGAAGAAAAATTCAATAATAGTAATATTTAGCTGAACGTGCTCTCAGTACCATGTACCAAAATCATAATCTAACTTGGGCTTGGCTAAATATTACTATTATTATCAATTTTTTTTTCTCTGTATTACACATACAAATATGTGGGTGTATAATTTATGATTATATATCTGTAATATTGTGAGGACCTATTCTGCACACATATGCACTAGAATTGACAGGAGAGAGTACATGTCAATTGTAGCATGTATAAATAGTAGTTCCTTCCACAATATTACAAATATATAAATTGCTATATTATTAATTATTACATTTATATAAACTAATAAGATTCAAAGTCTCAGATAAAAATGAGAAACTTTCTCTTCCCTGTAAATATAAACTGAATTTGTACAAGTAATATGCCAATTTAATAGTAATCAGAATATGTTTGTACCACAGGTAGACTCTACAGTTTTAAAACAATTACTGACAGGAAAGAGTGTGTGTCAATTCTTGCATATGTGTTAAAAATACTTCTACAGTATTACTTATATATACATATATATTAAACAATTGACAAGTTAATACAATATAATCATCTCTTGTCAAAATATTTAGAAATGACTATTATCCACTTATTTAAATTTTGATATGTTTAAAACAATGTCTCTTTCTATCTCTATTTTCTTTTACCTTACAGTCTTTTAATCCCTTAGATTAATACTATGCCATTCATCATGATTGTTTCATACCATCAATCATGTCTATGTCCTAATAGAGAGAATGGACTTATCTGATTGCGCATCCATGTTTCAAACTTTAACTATTATGTATAGCAATTCTGATTACAAATTGTTCCTTTTTTATTTTCTAACTTTCCACTGGTTTTTTCCCCTCTAGAATAAAAATAGCCATACTTGTTTGTGAATAACTACTAATCATAATTATAATATATTTAAAATAAGTAAAAAGTATGATCTCTTCTGAATTAAGCCCATTTTCATACTTGAATTTTAATATAGAAAATATTGGTATATTTCCCTTTCTCCTCCTCCCAAAAAACAACAAAACAAATCAAAAATACAACTAAAAAAATATGTTTTCTGATAAGAGATTTTAAACATGATATCAAATGTCTTTAATAACTACAGTTATTATTATAACAGTTGTAAAACTTACTTCAGCATATTTTTGATTTCTTTGAATAAGGGCATCAGCTTCTTCACTTTCAGTGGAAACTACTAATGATTCCAAAGAGAAAAGCCAAAATGTGTCTGTTTCTTTGAATGTAATAGATATTGGAATATCAGCTTTCATCTTTTCGGAAACTATTAACATATATATATATATATTGTAACCAATGGGATTACATAGCACACACTAATATAGTTTATGTGCATACATATATATGTAAAATAAAGGAAAAGTAAAAATAAACCCAGAATAAATTTTTGTAGATATTTTACTATATTTTCTAAAATAAAATAATAATAAGTAAAGGGTTAAATAACTCTGGGTTTAAAATAAAATTTCATTATGAAATTAATATTTTTAAAAAGGTCTGAATAAATATATATATTGTGTCGTCGTCGCCGCCGTCGTTGTTGTTGTTATTATTCTGATTGTGAAATGTAAAAACACAATACTTGTTTTTGAAATTTTTTTAATTAATTAAAATATGTATGTTTTCATAGGGATTAGAGAGATAAAAATAAAAACTCTGTTTTCAATCAAGGTGTTATTATCACCTTAGACGATTCTATAAAAGGGCTACCAACAAATTAGGTTCTTATAATGTAATCGGGCTTGGCCACTTGATGGCATTCTGGCTTGCCAAAACACCTAACAAATGCCGTTTACAAGGCCTGACTTACGGCTATAGAAAACATCTATGTTTGTCTTAGCCATTAGAAGGCGTTGATGATGACGTAATGCAGAAATAATACGGCCTATTTCTGCTTCGCGACAGTTACTGTGAATCCACACACTTATCTTTCGTGTAGTCTGATATATATGTGTGTGTAGTTTGATTAGTCAAATTTTTACAATATACATTGCACAATCTTTGTATTTGTAATGAATTTAAGAAACCTGACTTTATAGTAATTTTCCAAATGACCACACCCTTATTTAGAGAAAGTGTAATGTGTAAAAGCTTGCCGAGGGTACGTCAAAACGAATTCGGCCGAGTTCGCATGCAAAATCTCATTTTCACGTGAAATACCACGTAGTTCATAAAATGGCTGGCGAGCACGTAACTTTATCCGCAGTTGCCAAAAACAGAAGCCGAGTATTTCTGCTGTCCAATAAAAATATACACGATTTTTTGTAAATTTCATAGAAAACACATATTATAAAGAAGACATTTATATGTGTTTGTTGTTGTTTAAAAAAGTTTGAGTTTCTTTCTTTTGTCCGATTACGGTTAAGATTTTGATATTTTTTATTTTAGCATTACAAACAACAGAACACTAACCCTAAAACTAACCCTAAACAAACCCTAAAACTAACCCTAAACATACACAGTTGTTTTGTTATGTAGAAAGCAATAATTAAGTGAAAGACATCGCTAAATAGACATTGCAGAGTAGAAGCAATCAATGAATCGATCCCCTAAAAATAAAAAAAAAGGTTGTCGTTTACTAAATACAAAATTAAAATTAAAAAGGCATGAAAAAAAAAAGTTATAGCAATCAATAAATTAATAACCAAAAAAAAAAACAGCGATTTAAAAATCACACGGTCCTGAAAACCGTACATTGTATTGTTTTTGACTGCCAACAATGCCATCAAGTGGCCAAGCCCGGTTATGTTATAATTACCCAAAATTAACTCTAGTCTGGATAATAGTTTTTTGTAAAAAAGGTCAGCTGAAAAGTTGATTACAATATTTTGTTGCAGCTTGTTGAAGTTTGCAGCAGTTAGTTTTAGCTGACCATAGAATTTGCAGAATAGCTACTATAAACTGATGCAGCTGAAGGCAAGATAGTAGACTGTTTTCCTTAGCAGGAGTTTGAATTCACATGGAGAAAATGACTCACTTTTTTATGCTGAAATTCATAGCCTTAAATTGGGAGAGGACAGTTGCTGGCCTAAAATCTATCTAACCAAGACCGCTGCTTGCCTGAAACAATCCTAGACAGAAAGGGAGACCAACCTTTTACATGGCTTATACTTTTTCCTGATAATGACATTCACTAAAACGAAACTCACCAAGAAAAATCTTCCAGCTTGCTGAAGAATTAATTACACGTAATCTGCATCAGATATATACAGAGAAGCACACCTAAACGTGCATATAACTGGTGAGTTATTTTGAAATAATTCATATAAAAATAGGCATATAGAAATCAGTATTATTTTAAGTCAGTTAAAAGTCTATATTTAAAAATATAAAATAATTTTGCTCGAATTATAATTAAGAATCAAGAATAATTCATTGACCATCTGATTTTAAAAGCAACAGAGATGTTTTTGAACAATAATCCTCTTGGATATTATTTTGAAAAATTTATATTATAAAAAAAAAATAAAAAATCGATGATTCAATAATTTAATTTTAAAATGTTGATAATTAATCAACAAATACCCAGCAAAAAATTGACTATACTTTTGAGAACTTATAAATTGAAACTAATTTTAAATTATATCTATATTTTGTTTATACACACACATATATGTATGAAATTAGTGCATATTTTCCACAGAATTTAATAATGAAAATATAATATTATTGCCGTTAAGTTAAAATATGATGTAAACGTCAGCTTGCGCACACACATATTTAAAATTTATTTATTTTTTCAATAATTATTTTATGTTAATTAAAATGTATTCCATGTATATTATAAAATGCATGTCTGTGTACAGATATATATGCATTTATAGAAACTAATTGAGAAATATTGTAAAACAATGTAATAACTTTAGTTGTGTATATAATTTTGTATACTTTTCAAAATCAGAATCTTATCCTATAAGACTTTAAATATCATTTATAATTTAGTTAGTTATAGTTATATGTAATAGCTCAGCATTTCTAATTCTTCCAGATATGCTTATTTGTATATCAGCAATATAAATAGTTAAAAGTATTCGTTTTTATTTTATTCTAATTCAGATGGATCTGCATATAAGAAGTTAATCATTTATGATTTACCTTATTAAAAATACCTTTTGATTATAGATACTTAATACATTTGCATATTTATAATTTATCACCAATAAAACATATTTTCACATAGCTATAATTATTCATAATTTATTTTAAGAAAGAAGTTTTTTTTTGTTTTTTTTTTTATAAAGACATATAAGTATTGAATATTTCATGAAATTGTTATCTTCATTTTATCCAGTTTGTTCCTTCACTTCAGGTTACTACTGCATTTCAAAAAGAGGTCAGTTTATTTGAGTTGAATGGTATTATTTACTTTCCATGATGTTCAATCAGGCAAGTCTTAGAGATTCATGGCTATGGACAAAGAGAGTAAGCTATTACGATTAGCCTTCCACCCTTATGATTTCCTTATTAATAGTTTCTTTTTCATCATTAGCAGTGTGGCTGTAAATATTATATTCCAAGGTGACTAAAACCAGTTGTCAACTAAACAGTTAAGCAACATTTAGATAAAAAAAAATTAACTTTTTTTAACTCTTTCACTTTTCTTACTTTTTAACTCCTTTTATAATCTCCTCTGAACTTCAAACTCAACTATTTATTTATACCCTGATCTCTGGATTGATTCAGCAGCACTCCCACTATATGTGATTTGTTACACAGCTTTCATTTAAGCCTGAATGCTTTTCCCTTCTTAAGGATTGGACCACTACTTTTAGTGGAACAGATAAGGAATCATGAGGATTATGCCATGTTTTTCAATTTGATAATTTTGCCTCAAGCGATTATTACACTTTGTATGACAACATCATTTCAAAAATTAAAAATGTAATATTTTAATAAATGCCAGCTTTAAGTAGAGACATATTTATATCATAATTTAAAATTAGAAAATCAATAATGAAGAGATTTTTCCCTTCAATTATAGAAAATAATCATTTTCTTTTAACTTTAAACTTTTTGCTTTATTTTTTTTTAAAAAAAAGGATCAACTTCTTTCATATACATCTGCCTTTTTTTTTTTAGGTGGGAGGGTAAAATAAATCTTAGAATACACACATGAAACAGAGTTTCTGTTTCAATATATATTGTAAGGGTAACTTACAATATTATTAAGCTCACTTGTTTATGTGCAATTTTAAACCATAAACTTAAAATTATAATTGTAAGTTTATATATAGTAAATACATTTTCCTTTTACATTATAATATCCATATACACATGTATATAACTTAAATGTTAGACTATAAAAGTTTAATAACAAAAATCAAGTCAAATAAATAGTTGTTTTAATGAAATTAAATATTAAAATGATTATTTTTCACTCATTCATATATATATAATAATTATTTAAGTTGACTAATATCACTAATCAAGACACAAAGCATAGAGATAAACTTAGGTCAAGTCATATCTTAGCAATTAAATGTGAAGGAAATAAAATTAGAACTCAATTATATAATTATTAATTATGATGCATTCAATAATAATCGAATACAAAATCACGAAATGAAATACCAATTTAACACATGCTAATTACCAGAAGTCGATTCTATTATAAAAGCTACATCAAATAATTTCCAAATTAATTCTATCTTTTGCAAATGAAGTAGTCACTATCCTTAGTTATTTTGCTGTGTTCAAATACTGAGCATATTAAAAAGATGGATCAATAGTTTGAACAAATTTTCCTTGTTTATAAAATCTTCATTAACAGAGAACTCTAATATCACTTGAGAAAAGAGTAAATAAATTATTCTTTAAGATCATTAATAATAATTTCAAAAATGAAATTATCTTTAATATAATATTTAGAGAAATTCTTAACGAGATCATTCTAAACTTGAATTTTAAGGAAGATAAAAATCATCAAAAAACATTTATATATTTAAACAAAATTATTTTCAGAAGATTTCAAATTATATAAAATGCATCATGAGTAAAGACAATTTGCCATAGGATCAAATGCTATTGTTCTAACTTAAAACAGTGTAATTAATTATTCCTACTGAAATGCCTAATATATAAATACTTCATCTATATAATTCAATATCCAACTTCAATTTATAATGAGATGATTTACAAAAAGAATGTCAACATTACACAAAAGGAATGTTTATGAACAAGAAGTATACTAATTGCCTCACCATTGATTGATGACCAGAAAATAGAACATTATTCTTAATGAATATTACTACTCAAATTATGGGAATAAATAGGACAATACATAAACTTTTAATACATCATATCATCTTTGTGTATCAACATCCATAAATATATAATTTTATTTCCTTTGTCTCTTAAATCCATTTACATTAGAATAATCCATTTTGAAAAATCATTAGATGAAAAGAAAATGGAAAGATCATTGGCCTAAATATTTTTTTAAATAAAATTTAGGTCTTCCTTGTAAAGCAACTAGACCAGGGTAATAAGTAAACTTAATATGAAGGTAAGATTTTATTGTTCTTCATATTAAATTCATTTACTTATGACAAGACAGAATTTTTTTTTATTACTAAGTCAATTAATTTAGTAATATTTGTTTATTTTTCTGTATCAATGACTAATATTGTTGGATAAAACATCTTTTCTTTCAATGATAGGGACTATACATAGATGGGGTCTTATAAAAATGGAATTCACTCAAAAGGATTCAATATTACAAAAGCCTTCATTTATACTTACATCGTTTAATTTAAATTTAGTTATAATTTAGTTTATAACTTTTTGAAATTATAAAATTTATTTTTTTATAACCTATTAAATATTATTTGTGATATGATACATATCTATTATGGGGATATGGGAAAGTATTATTTTAAATTTTATTTATTAATATAGCAGAAATGTATGTAAAACACTCATAATTATAAACTTTGATATATATAAAGATAAATTTAAATTGTTGTCAGTTAATAAATATTATTAATTTTTTTATTATTTTAAGATATTCTCTGATTTATTTAAATTATTGGTAATTATAACGTCATCAGGCTTGGCCATTTGATGGCGTTGTTGGCAGTCAAAAACAATACAATGTATGGTTTATGGGGCCGTGTGATTTTTAAATCGCTGTTTTTTTTGGTTATTAATTTATTGATTGCTATAACTTTTTTTTTTCGTGCCTTTTTAATTTTGTATTTAGTAAACGACAAACTTTTTTTTTATTTTTAAATTGCTGTTTTTGGACAAATTATCATCATTCCTCCTTTTTAGTTATTAATTAATTTATTGCTAAAACTTTTTTTGCGATGTCTATTTAGCGATGTCTTTCGCTTAATTATTGCTTTCTACATAACAACTGTGTAGGGTTAGGGTTAGGTTTAGGGTTAGTTTAGGGTTAGGTTTAGGGTTAGTGTTCTGTTGTTTATAATGCTAAAATAAAAAATATCAAAATCGTAACCATAGTCAGACAAAAGAAAGAAACTCAAACTTTTTTAAACAACAACAAACACATATAAATGTCTTCTTTACCTATTAAACATGTTTATAATATGTGCTTTCTATGAAATTTACAAAAAATCATGTATATTTTTATTGGACAGCAGAAATACTCGGCTTCTGTTTTCGGCAACTGCGGAAAAAGTTACGATCACCAGCCATTTTATGAACTACATGGTATTTCATGTGAAAATAAGATTTCGCACTAGAACTTGGCCGAATTCTGTTGACTTACCCTCGGCAAGCTTTTATACATTACACCTTCTCTAAATAAGGGTGTGGCCATTTAGAAAAATAATATAAAGTCAGGTTTCTTAAATTCATTACAAATACAAAGATTGTGTAACGTATATTGTAAAAATTTGACTAATCAAACTACACACACATATATATCAAACTGTACATGAAAGATAAGTGTGTGGATTCACAGTAACTGTTGCGAAGCAGAAATAGGCTGTATTATTTCTGCATTACATCATCATCAACGGCCTTCTAATGGCTAAGACAAACATTCGATGTTCTCTATAGCCGTAAGTCAGGCCTTGTAAACAGCATTTGTTAGGTGTTTTGGCGAGCCAGAACGCCATCAAGTGGCCAAGCCCAATTAGGTTATAAGTACCAAATTATTTACTATATTTTCATAATAAAATAAGATTGAATACACATAACCATATATCTATATATCATTCTAACTTAACATCATAATAATTTGGTTGAAACTAATTGTGAGAATCTATTGATTATATTAAGTATTATTATTATTACTAAAGGATATTGATGGACCCCTGAAGAGAGTTAAGTGCAAGATTCACCCTGAGTTTGAATACTGAGCATAATGGAATAATCAAGAGGTGAAGATTAGATGAACTAGTCTAAGTTGGATCTATATTTAATATTTAGATAATCATGGATTTAATTTTTATATCATTCATGGCATCCTATATGAAGACCCTAAGTTTGACTGTAGTTAGATGTGTTCACCTTCATTCCTTAAAGGACCGCAGACCATTAAAATATATATATATATAAATTAAAAATTATTTTTAAATTGTCTTTGTTATAATGTAGGATATACAAATTATAAGCTATTATAATTTTTTAAAATTAAGGATGTTAATATTCATTTTTACTTTTATGCACAACCCAAACAAGACATTGGAAAAATGTAAATCACATCCACAATAAGTGTTTCAATGAAAGCAGTTTCCTCGGGGTGGGGGGGGGTTGTTCTCTGAATTTATCCAATATTCCAATATTATTGTTTTCATTTATAAGTAGATAAATAATTAGAAATTCAAATTATGGGGACATTTTTCATTTTTTCAAAATCTTGGACTCTATTGTTTATAGATGCAAAGAAAAGTCCAGCAATGTAAATTTTAAAAATACATTTATTTATAGAAAAATTATGAGAGAAAGAAAATAAAATTAAGTAGTTGAATAATTCTTGCAAGTTATATATTTCAACTTTAAATTTAATTAGAGAGTATATAGTAAAGAGAATATCTCAAAAATGAAGAGTAATTGTCAAATATTTGGAAATAATAATGCAATTATGTTAATATCTAGATTTTGAAGGATTTTGAAAAGTAAAGCAGTAATTTGAATTAATATTATAATTGTCTAAGCTTTCCTTTCCTTAGGGAGTGAATCTTATTTCTTCATCAGTGGTAAAGGTAATATATTACAATTGCATTTTTGTTTTACAATTAGCATATCAATATTAGATTTATCTGGGAGTTTTATAGATTAACTAATAAGAACAAAACAGTGATCTACTCATCAATAATAGATAATTAGCAAACTTCTTTATGATAACTATATGAAAAAAAATTCTAAAATTGCTAGTGATTTGCAAAAATAGTCAAGGTGCATCTGGCACTCAAATTCCCGTTCAAAAACATGGGAGATGGATGTGCTGATCATTACACTTCAAGGCTTTTACAAATAATATTTATACCATAACCCATAACTCTTGATTCTTTCAGTTTATTACAATATTAAAACAGGCAAAACTCACTATACGTATTGCCACACACAGCAAGCTAGAGTAATCAATAGATGCCAGAAAGCTTGTGCATAAAATCCCCATCTAGTACCTACTCATCCAATATCCCCAGATTAGTTTCTGGCTTGTGGCCTGCATCAGTGAGGAGTAAAAATGGAGCTATAAAATAAATGCCATATGCATAATTCCATTGGTTTCAGTTTTGACTTGCAGGTCCTTATTGATAAAGAAAAATATCAGAAAATTGTCTAAGGAAGTATATTAAATTTCACTATCATCTCACAAATACTGATTACTCAAACTTAGGCATTAGAGTAAAGAGAACTCATGTTTTAATAAATTTTATCAATAAATACTTTTATTTATTTATTTACCTTGTCAATTTTTTTTAAATAATTGAAATTAATAGCTTCTAATCAGAAGATAGATTTATTAAGACTTTTAATACTGCAGTTATGCATAGATTCAAAACCATCAACAATTTTTCCATGGTCTGCATTTGTCACAACTATATGAGACAGACTATTTCCATTTCTGAAATAGATAAGAATTAGCAATCCTGAATTTGTTAATGAGATTCAAACAACATCTAGAAACTAGATCAAGACCAACTGATCTTATTTTCAGATCTAGAAGAAAAAAAATGTTTTACACTTAACAAAAAATCCATTTCTAATACCATAAGTCCTTAGCTATTGAAAGAAAATTACTCAAAAATTTTAAATCCAAATAAATAATTCAATTTTTACAAATTGATATACTCATAATATAATTATTTAAATTATAGAAGAAATAGGAATTTATAAATAATTGTAAAAATAAATAAATAATTCAATCTTTTTTAATACTGAAAATCTTTTTTTTTTTTTCAATTCAAAAGATTTAAACAGTAAGATTTATTTATAATGCTCAATTTTATTTGAATCAACATTATCCAATAAAGATCACAAGAGTAATCAATAAACATTAGTTGGGTAGTGTTATAATACCCATATTTCAGATTATTTCTGAACCTGGTTTTCATTAGTGAAAAGTTTGGATTCAATGCTTCTTTAAACTTTTATAATATCAAAATAATAATCTGAAATTCAAAAATACTCACATCACTATGTTGATATTACAATAAATATATATTCTGGTGACTTCAATTTTTTGTTAATTATAAACACTTTTCATTCTTTATCTCTATAAAATGATATATACCAATAAAATATTAAATAATTTTATTTATTTATACTTAACATATGCTCTTACATTCTCTTTTATTCTACTCCCAAGTCATTTAATGTAGGATTGAGTAATTGATATGTATGTCTATGCTTAAATGCACATACATATAAAGATATAAATGAAATAAATAGTAACCTATAAAGGAATTAAAAAATTTTAAAAGACAGATCCTTTTAAAATATAAATAAAAGTTATTTATAACTTTATAAGATTAGAAAAGCAGTTAAATTAATTAGAGTAGAATGCAGTATTATAATGGGATAGTGAACAATTAAAGGAATTAGAGTTTAGATTTCCTTCATGATTATAAACTGTAAGCAAAAAATAACTAATTAATTAAAGTCAAAGATATAATGGATAAATTCTTGTAGAATGACCTGAGTGGATGGATGGGGAAATGAGCCAAACAGCTTTAGGGAATGAACCAGAGAATAGACTTGAAGCAAATTGGATCAAGAGAAAGACACTTGACTCTGGGAGCTTCACCTGTGCAGAACATCGCCCAAATGCACAGATACTTCAAATAAGGAGAGCTGGACTCCAAATGTGTGAACATCCAGCTAGGATGCATACAGGTCATATGGATTTTCAACATTATTTTTATATATCTATGGGCCTATGTATATATGTAATGTATATATAATTTGTAACATTTAGATAGAAGTTGCTAAGAGTATTATTATAGTGTTAAGTCATTACTGGATGATTACTATCATTAAATTAGTCTGGGAATGGTTAAGTTCACAGCCAAGGCTTCTGGCAGTATAGAAGCCAGAATATAACAATTGGCACAGTAGACAGGGCCAGGACATAACAGTAATCAATGTACACTATGGTAGACCTATTATTATTTTACACTTAGCACTTTCATTAATGACGAGTTTGGATACAATGAATCTCACCAAAAGTTGCAGATATACAAAATTAACATAAATTTAAGATTACTAAAATATATTGTTATTGATCTAATGTCAGATGTACATAACTATATTAGCAAAATAGCTTATTCCAAACCTTAGGGTGTTTCTGAATTGCAAGCATCTAAATTTAAATAAAATCATCTAAAGATACAAGCAGAAAACATACAACTCGAAACAAAAAATATTAAGATTTCGTATTTTCATGACTGCTTTAAAACAAAATCAGTAATCTCAATAATGTGCTAAAAATCAATATTCAATAAGTGCTAAAAATCAATATCATATTTTCATCATTTAACAAATTTGTAATATTAATTATATCTAATTTATTTCATATGTCATTTATTAAAAACCATTTTGCATCTCTACCAGAGAATTTTCCTGCAGACATCTAGAATCAACAACCAAAGTGAAATCATCATCATGGGAAAACATTTTAGTTAATTGTTTCATCAGCTTACAAAGATTTGAAAACTCATCATCAATAAAATGTTTACTTTATAATCACTACAACTTCTGAAGAAACTCTTTAAAATGTCCTAAATTATGCAAAACCTACAGAAATCATTTTGATCATTTTATAATAAAAAACAATAAGGTATACATTCATATCTGTATAAATATAAAATTTCTCTTATCAGATCAAATAATGTTCTTATTACAATCATGTTTGTGTTTTATTATCAGTACTCTAATATTCATCTGACCAGCTCAGATTATCTTTAAAAATCTTATTTTCCAACTAAAAATAGAGAACCATTTACTGAACAAAATTGGATGTCTAGCTAGTTGGGACAAGCAAGCTTAAAAAGGTCTACTTTTGCTTGGTCAGTTTGAAAAAATTTCAAGCTCCACCTATATTATAAATCCTAAGTCATGGAAATGCTAGGATAATATATTAATCTCTTACACCTTAACATCCTCAAATTATACCATGAGTGGCAATACTGTATGGAGAGTTTTGCCTGTTTGAATATTATTTAATAAAGTTTAGTGAATTTATGTTTCAAATGCACTATCATCTTATTAACTGCCAATTATTTATTAATATTCTTATATTGTACTTCATTTTTTATTATTAGTTAATATAATAATTTTTGTACATTATCTGTCTGTGTTCTTTTCATGTATTGTCTTTCACAGATAATTCTGGAACCAAACATTTATAAAACAAAGGCCATCATTATTCTCTTAACCTGAAAAGTATTCAATCGTTATTAATCCATTGCATTATGAAGATCTCCCGAAGTTTAATTTAGATTCTCCAATCCTAAACCTCTTTTCTCCACAAATTACAAGTAAATTTTCTTATATCACCCATCTCACATGTGATCTCTTTCTAAGTCTTTTATAATTAAAACTCCTTTTGAATTTTAATAGTCTATCTACTATCATTTTTTCTAACAACATGTCCAGCCCAGATCTATTTCAGTTTTCTAATTATTTTAATATTGTCAGTAACAGCTGTTTGTTCTCTCATCTATGTATTTAATTTTTTATCTCTTCTAGTTACTCCTAATTTCATAAAGTCTCTATATTATTATTCTATTACATGTCCAAATCTCAGATTTATAAGTAAGAACTAATAAAATATATTTATTAAAAAATCTTTCTTTTCAAACACATAGGCATATTTCCTTTTAATATTGTTATTTTATCAAAAGTACTCCATCCAAGTTTAATTCTATGATTAATTTCATCCATAATATTTCCATCTATATTAAAAATCTAATCGAGATATTTGTAGTTGTTAACTTCTCATTCATGATTATCAATTTTTATTTTCTCCTTCTGAGAAAATCCATTGAACATTAATCCTTTTAGCAATTATTTTTAGTCTTTTTATTTTCATCTGATAATTCTTGCAACATTCTCTGAAGTTTTAAAACATTATTTGCAAAATGACATGAACAATGTCCATTTATTTTTATTCCCTTAGAATCCCATTTTAATCCCAAAACACTTGTAAAACTGCTATAAAAAGTTACTTGTTGCAGTTTGATAAATATTCTTCACAATATATCTTGACTTTCGATGATCCTATGCTTTAATTACTATAGAAATATTGAGAGAATCAAATGCTTTTTCATAATCTACAAATCCAAAGCATAATGGTAACTCATATTTACTAGGATCTGATCCATTCTGCTAAAAAAATTACTTTATTACGTTTACACTGCTTTGTTTGACTAAAATCTAAACTATGCTATAGACAAATTGTAATTTTCTTGGAAAAGATTTTGTATAGAACTGAAAATTTCTAATATCTTTATTATCTTTTGTAAATATCAATATTTTCATTTCTAATCATCTGGTATAACTTTATTATTAAGATATTTGATATTATAATTTTGCCAACAATTTTTCTGGTTTCTTTTAAGATATAATTACAATTCCATTATTTCCTGGAGTTTTTTTCATGGATTTATTTATGTCTCACTTCTTCTTTTAAAATGCTGAACAATTCAGAAAATATAATGATTGTAGGGGATATTTTGCTTTCTCCTTCTTTATTACTATATAATTGTTTATAGAACTCTTCCACATATTTCATGATGTTATCTTTTTAGTAATTGTTATATTTATATAACAAGAAAAGTTAGTTTGTAGTTGAAATTAGTAATATAAGTTGTAATTATCAGAAACATAAAAGTTAGAAATCATAAAAGCATATTGTTTTCAAAGAAAAAGTAAAATACTTTAAAAGAAAATATAAGAAATAATTAATTATAGAAAAAGATTGCTTAAAGAAATAAAAACAAAAATACAGTCATTTGTTTAATAAGAAATAATTAATTAGGGAATTTTGAAATGCTAATGTTCTATTCATTTAATTAATAAAATAATAATGGTAAGACAAATGGGAATTTAAAAATAGGAAAGATTTTGTTTGTGATTAAATTAAAATACACTAATTAGATCTATAAAGGCAATATTTAATTAGTGACAAGATAAGAAAATATGTAGTGATATAAATAGGGAGAAATTTTGGCTATAACTGTTCTGCATTTTCATTGTCCTTGATAGATGTTCTCTGTCATTGAGCAGTTAGCTTAACAATATCCCCATAAATTTTAACCTGCAGTCACTGAAAAGTTTCATATACCAGGCACCAGTTGTCTGAAGGTTAATGAACTGGTTAGAATTCCATACAGATCACCCTGATCTTATTATTTTTTATAAGCCCAACAAGGCTCCCAGAGGAATTACTACCAGAGAGTAATATGACTATATTTTGTCAGATTTTTAATTAATATTGTGGATTGAGAAAATTAGAACTGTCTCTAGTAAAATACATCTATAAGAGTAGATGTGCAGAACAGTATTGTGATTGAATTCTAAATGTTTCAGTTGCATAGTTGTGTTATATATTTTATCTGTTTATTCAATAAAAAGTAAATTTCATTATATTATGTATTTGAATTTATTTAAATCCCAGTTATCACACTTTGCTATGATCTGTTACACTTTTTTGTTAGCAGATGCATAGAAAAAGTTGGTGCAGCCAAAAAATCTGAATCTAGCTGTAGAGAATGAAGTGATAAGTTAGAAAAGAATATAGATGGTGTAAGAGTGTTTTGTTTCAGAGAATCAAAAATGTCTTTGGGGCAATCAAATACATTAGAGTTTGATATAGGTAATGCAGGAGAATGGACACTGTATATTATGCAAATTGAATTTTTTTTTGCACTGTAACATTTCTGTTACATGGTACACAATAACATAGTGTGTATG
This sequence comes from Epiperipatus broadwayi, assembly GCA_028023455.1. NCBI lineage: Eukaryota > Metazoa > Onychophora > Udeonychophora > Euonychophora > Peripatidae > Epiperipatus > Epiperipatus broadwayi. The sequence continues at coordinate 622,194 of JAQFVV010006239.1, forward strand.
CACAAATATATATAAAGTTGAAAGGAAAAGTAAGAAATAAACAGAGACAAAATGTAGATATTTTTCTACATTTTCTGGAATAAAATAATTATAGTAAAAGATCTAAATAATTTTCGATTTAAAATAAAGGTTTATTATATATTAAACATTTATAAGGGTCTAATAAATATTTTCATTGAGTTCTGATTTTGAAATTAAAAACAAGCATGTTTAAGTTAAAATAGAATTGATAATTATAAACATTTCTATAATCTATTTTTAAAAAAATCTTTGTAGATCATACTTGTAATAGAATTCCATAAGGAGCTTTTAATTAAAAGTAATTGAAATCATTATTTTTTTCCAATCAAGAGAGATAAGAAAAACAATTGTTAATTAAAAAGTTTCTAATTTAGTGTTTTTGTCATTTCAGCTGACTATATAAAAAATGTTGATAAAAAGATTGAAGCATTGAAGAATAATATTTGGAGAAGCAGTTGGCAGAGTTGGTTGGTTTAGAGAGCTATATAGATAGCTACCAAGAATCAGATGTAATTGAATCCAAGATGATAGATCCAACAGCAGTCTACTAGCTCACTATGCTAGAGTTTGGATGTACTGTGAAGAAAGACACAACTTCTTTGTATCCATCTATAGCTTATATAATATTAGATTGCTGACCAGAAATCTCAGAACCAATTGAAGACCAGCAGTTAGATGATTATGCTTTTCTAAATAATGACAATCCCAGACTGGTTCCCATTAAGAAAAACCATCAGTTGATGAATTAGTTATATGTATGCTATTTCAGTTATATGCAGAGAATCACAGATAAATATATATATAATATTATAAATGGATGTCTGTATTTCTTCAAAATAATATACGCAAATTTATAAATAAATATTTAAAAATACAGTATTTAAAAGCTTATAAAAAATATATGTATAACCATCACTTAGGAACGCTTTCAATCAACTTGTGGCTTTGTCAACTATCACGTTTAAAATGTCAGCTTTCCCATAATTCTATGATGTCAACTTTCCCATAATTCTGTGATCTTAATGTTTGCTCCTTGCCTATTAACCAAATGTTGCTTGTATTTACATATCAACATCGCCTCTTTAATTTTCCTTTTATTATTATTTCTTTCAATTTCCAATATTTTTACGTTGTTATAATTACAATCGAAACCATATATAAATGATTTATTATGGTCATAAAAGACAGAAGCTGATAAATTATCATTATTTTTAAAATTTTGTTTTGTATTTTGAACCCTTTTAAATAACAATAAGTGTTCCTTTGTTCTTTTTTCCAACGTGCACCTCGATTCACCTATATATCCATGGCCACACCCACATGTCCATTTGTAAATGATACAATTTTTATTTGTAAATAAAGTTTTATCCTTTGAATTGTTTATTAATTTATTTAATGTAGGTGGTGCATAAAATGCAATATCACATATTCCTTTATAAATTTTCTTAATGAAACTTGCCTGTTGATTTGAAATATATGGTATTGATATCCACAATTTTTTATTAGAAGAATTAACACTTTTATTATTTTTATATTTATAAGTAAAATTTTTAATAGTATAATAAACAGAATCATAATTGTATCCAACTTTTAACAATTCATTATAATAAGTGACGGTTATACATATATTTTTTATAAGCTTTTAACTACTGTATTTTTAAATATTTATTTATAAATTTGCATATACATATATTGTAATGAGCACAGACGATGTTACATTATTATTTTTTTTTATTATTAAACATTAAAATAAAAAGTTCGCATTAAAAATTTTTTTTTTAAGACAGAAAAATTGAAAATAAATTCTACCTTAAACTCGTATATATATAAATTGCACAGAGGAGAAAAATTATTAAAATAAAACTTTATTAAAGAAAAAGTATTTTAAAACTAAATTTTAAAAAGATTTGAGATAAAATTATATCTTTAAATTTATCTTTAAATATATATCTTTGGATTTGGAAAACAGGTTAATTAATGTTATGGAAATGATTATTTTAATTAGTCCAAGTGAATAAGCCCTTGGGCATTTAAATGTATAAGCATCGGTCAGATAGGAAAACAATAGAAACTTTTAGCAAATGAAAGAAATCCATCGGGAAGTTGGACCTCAACGAAAAGGTTTTTACCATCATGACGTAATGTTGAGTTAATCCACAAAATTATTATAAAAGGAAAGGTTTGAAAATAAGTTTTAGTTTGTTATTACGAGTGGACAGATATGTGTTAGCGCGGAGTTGAAGGAGAAGGGATTGAAAAAACCTCCGGATGAATAAAACGGCCAACAGAATACCAATCTTTTTTGGACGGCGTGGGAATTCACGTTCAAATGGCAAGCAACAGATAAAGATGAACTGTTTAAAACCGTAAGAACTTTATAATTAATGAACATTAAATTAAAAACTTTCCGTATTTAAATAATACAAATAGAATCCTATCTGACCACCGTTAGTTATTAATTAGTTATAATTTTATTTAATGTATTTCTTTTGTAAAATCATTTCCATTTATTTATTTATTTGTTCTTTAAGTTTTATTATGATTTCTGTTTTTCATTAAACTAGTTATATAAATATTAAACTTAAGTCGGGCATAAATGGCTATATAGATTTGTAAAGTTATATTAGGGGAGGGTAATCTTAGGTTATTCGTTTCGTAGTTGAATTAGATCAATGGATTGGATGTATTGATGTAGTTAGTAGATGTAATTCGAGATTCGCTACGGGCAGAATCGCTTGTATACGCCGCACACTTCCGTTTTGCCTATGGAAGGGATTATAAGACGTAGAACGCTGTTCCTTTCGATGGAGTTTTTTTTTATTGCTCTTCTTGTCTGATAGATGTAATATTCCTATCTGACGAGAAGCAGTTTCTTCTCTTAACCTAATTGTGCTGCCGTATTCGTATTACCTTGAACACATCGATATATCAGATGGATTGAAGTTTGGTTTGACTGCGAACCTTTGGCCTAAGGTTAAACAAGGATTGAATATTTTCTTTTCAAATGCAAATCTATGTAGTCCATTCATACTCGACACCCATAAATAGAATTGCATTAAATTTAAGTTGGGTATAGACGCTTGCATGGGTTCGTTACCGGTTAATTATGTTTTTTGGTTTTCATAGGTGATCAAAATATATAGACATTTAGTAAATACTGATACCTTACGGTGAGTATCTAAGATGTATTTATTCGGATGTCTTTTAAGTTATTGGTGTTAATGCGGTGTCTTATGATGAACACCATTGGGTTTCTTGTATTCCCTATGCAATTCACGGTATCAATGATTTTTTATTTTGATCGTTTATGTTTATTTTGAAATGTTTTTTTAACCGTGTAATCTATGTAACCGATCTATACTCAACATTATAAAACAAACTTTCATAAATCCATCTGTGCAAACTTAATTAAAATGTAAACTTATAATATTATAAAAATTAAAATGTAAATTAATCAACCAAATCTTTTTAAAGTAACTTGTCAAGACTGATTTTTTTTTTTTAAAAAAAGGAAAGGAAAAAGCCTTTATTATTAAAGCAATGAAATTTATGTATATTTTCGAAATAGAATTATGAAAGATATTTTTAATAATTTTATTATTTGATAAGTTGTTAATAAATTAATATATCATACATCTGTGCAATTATATATTTATATGTGTGTTTTAAGTGAACATAACATAAGGAATTTATAGGATTAAAATATAACTTAAAATTTTTAATCATATACACCTTTACCCCACTTAGCGATGGTAATTGGTCCTCCAAAACTCATCATTAAGCAATAATATCATATACAGAATACATATTTACAATGGGGGTCTATGGGAAAAAAATTGGTTGGTTCCTAAAGCTAAAAAATTACACTAACTTGGGAATAAAAAACATATTAAAAAATTATTTATTGAATGCATTGTATAAAAATATGTAAAACAAAAACCCTTAATGTAATATGCTTGTGTAAACTATGCTGTATTATGCAGATATTCACTTGAAATATGTACATACTGTACTATATATGTATGTACAGTATATATGAATATGTAAAAAGAAAAAAACTTAGCTTAATTTTTTGAGTTATCAGTTGCACATTCTAAGAGCTATTGCTGTCTTTTAAATCTTTTTCTGATCTTGGTTTTTTTGGAGGAGATGCATCAGATGTTGATGGCTGAGAATCCCTGGAGAAAAAGTTTAGAATGGATAGTTGACGTGCTTCTTGAATTTTCTTTTCATACAACATGTTATAAGGTCTCATTATTTGACTGAAGGCATTTTTAAATGTAATACTGCGTTCCAAGTCAGGATCAAATTCATCCAAAAAGCTGTTCATGGTCTCATGATATGAAATAATTTTTTTCAATTTCTTGATGTCCAGATTTTTCTCTATAGGCTTATCAATTATATTTTCTTCATGGCTTTCTTTTTCTTCATTCAGTTGTATTATTTCCTCATTAGTTAATTCTTCCATGTGTGAATCCAAAAGCTCTTCAATATTATCATCATCAACTTTTGTAAATCCTGCTCTCTTCGTTAAGTTAAGTATATTTTGGCGTATGATTGAAGTGGTTTCCTTTTCAACTTCAGTGTATGTAATGAGTTGTGGGCAGACTTTCTTCCATGTAAGTTTAAGAGCTGTGTTAGTAACTTTATTCCATGCATTTCCTATAAAATCAACAGCTGTTTTTATATTGAAGGCTTTCCAGAGATTTGGAATTGTGTTATCAGTGTCCATATCCAAAGTGTTGACAAGATGCTTCATTAGTTGTTGAAGATAGTACAACTTGAAGGTTGCGATGATTCCTTGATCCATAGGTTGAAGAAGTGATGTGGTGTTTGGTGGTAAAAACACGAGTTGAATGTTGCTTACATAATCTGAGATGTCCGTAGGATGTCCAAGTGCATTGTCTATTAGTAACAAGGCCTTGTCTGTAAGATTTTTATTCCTACAGTATTTAGTGATGAAAGGTGATAGATAAGTCTTAACGTAATCTATAAAAATTTCTCTTGTCACCCATGCTTTCCTATTAGATCGCCATATAACAGGTAGTGATGATTTTTCAATTCCTTTAAATGCACGTGGATTTTCAGAATGGTAGACAAGAAGTGGCTTCAGTTTTACATCTCCCTCCATATTTCCTCCAAGTAATAAAGTAAGATGATCCTTGGCTGGCTTGTAACCTGGGCTTTTCTTTCTTCTTCAGATATAAATGTGCATGAAGGCATTCGTTTCCAAAAAAGGCCAGTTTCATCAACATTGAAGATTTGTTTCATGGTATATCCTCCTTCCTGTATTATATTTAATAGCTCAGATGGAAAATTTGCGGCTGCAGTACTGTCTGCTGAGGCTGCTTCTCCAGTAATTTTTATATTGTGTAAGCATCCACGCCTCCAAAATCTATAAAACCATCCATGACTGCCTTTAAAATCTAAATCTCTGACACTTTCATCTCCCTCATCGATCGCTTTTTGTCGAAGATCTTGAAAGAGTTTTATTGCTTTTCCCTGAATTAATAAAAAAGATAATAGCACTCCTTGGTGATTACGTGAATCGATCCATTGCAGGAAAAATTTTTCTAATTTTTCAAATAAAGGATGCCGTGATTTTGTGATTTTGGAAAGTTTGGAGCCACTTACAATTAGTTGAGCACTTTGTTTTATTTTGTCTTTGTTTTTCAAAATGGTAGCAACAGTAGACACAGATAATCCCATAGATGAACATATATCACGATTTCTTTCTCCTTTTTCCAGTCGTCGTAAAATATCCACTTTGATTTCCAAGCTTAAAGATTTTCTCGATTTTTTCATGGCCATGATGATTAAATAAAGTACAGTTTACAGTATTTAAAAAGAAAAATTTTATATCACTACAAAAAAAAAAAGTGTACTTTCACTGTTTAAAAAAATAGAGTACAGCAAAAAAAAAAGAGAAACTAAATTTGAATTTAAGTTTTTATATTCTTCCGCAGTAGTTTTTCATCTTAAGAAAAAAAAATCCATACTGAAGAGCACTTATTTAAAATTTTGTATTGCATGTTTATTAACGAAGTTAGAAAATCAATAACTATTTTTACATAATTATCCAGGTGTTCTAAAAATAATATATCGTAAATAAGAAATATACCCACACAGTTTAATATTCATATTTAGTGCTTTCCTGAAAGTTTGTGATATTTATATATTGAAGTATTTAATCATCTAATATATGTGTTGAATGTCTTTAGAAAAATTAAACTTTATTTAAATAATCCAAGTACTGTACATTATATTTAAATAAAGTTTAATTTTTCTAAAGACATGCAACACTTATATGTATACAGTATTATAAACAAATTAAAAATCCTTTTTCTTTTCAAAAACTTTTATTTTCTTATCTCAATACTGAACATATATATATATACTGTATATACAGTATTTATATAATACAAAACTCCAACTGTTTATCTTCATACAGTCATTTTCAAGGATATCTCTCTCCCACTGCTATATTTCATTACTCTTTGTTTTACATTATTTAATTACAAATCAATGTTGAAACATTTGAGTTTTGTATTATATAAATATATATATACTGTATATGTTCAGTATTGAGATAAGAAAATGAAGTTTTTGAAAAGAAAAAGGATTTTTAATTTGTTGATATTATTGTAGAACATATATACGTATTTTAAAAGAAAAAGTGGATGAACATTTGCTGTGTTATTTATTATATATGATGTGTTATAGATTCAGTAATTATAGATATTTTAAGTGTTTTATGAATAAAATATTGTATGTGTATACAATTACAGCAAAGGCATTACCTGTATACATATTACAATAATATACTTTTGCTTTTGGATAAAATGAATTTAATATAGTTATCTCTGACATCATCAGTGACGCAAAATTCAAGATGGCTGCCAAAAATTTTTTATTTTATTTTTCCCGATCGTTATAGCAAATAATCGATTGTACATCGAAGTACTGGGTACTAATTGATGATGATCGCTATTGCAAAATATCGCTAAGTAGACAATCGCTAAACGGGGTAAAGGTGTATTTTAATTTTCTGACAATTCAAATACATTCAGGAATTATTATTGACATGTAGGTATGCATATATATATATCAATGAATGTCAAGTAGAAACATATGTAAAATTTAATCATTTTTTAATTATTAAAAGTCAATTCAAATATGTTCATTTTAAAATTATAACATACCTCTGTATAGATATATATATAAGTTTTATGTAAACCCTTTAGGACGTATTGTAAATCACAATGTGATAGTTTTTTTGTTGTACATTAATCTAAATCAGAAGATTTAATTTATATGTGTATAGCCTTACTCTAGAGACCTTAAATTCAATTTTTTTACTTAAATTTTAATAAACTTGTATTCAATTATTAAAATTATTCCAGTGAAATTAATTCAAAATGGTTTTTAGAATATTATATTTGCATCATCTCTTGATCACAATAACAGTTATAAAGTTTATGTTCTCTGAGCTAGATTCATCCATAAAAGTCTATTATATGGAAAGGGGGTGAATATTAGTGCTTAGGGGCATCCAGATATACTGGTTAGGAATAAGTAAATTCTTTAAAGCCCTTGCATAACATTTTATTTAGTTTCTCTCTATTAAAAATTAAGTTTATAGTTGGCCAGTACATCAATGGTACTAAGTGGTCAGAGCAATGATCATGATCAGCATGTTTTAATATCTTAGCATTATTGTTTTTAGTGTTGTGCATTCTGATGAATTAGCACTTAAGTTTGTGCATCCAAATTAATAGATTAAATATTTGTCCAAGCTGGAAAAGGCTCAATAGTAAGCCTGGTCTACAGTAAACACATTTCAAATCCAGTCACAAGATCGACTGTTGATATACTTTGATTGGTGATCATTCATGATGATGATAAATGATTATTACTTTTGAGTAGTACTCATACTTACTTTTACTTATTTATAATGCTAGTGAATTTGATTAATTATACTTTTAGTTGCTCTAAGGAGTTATTTGGACTGATCTCCCACAGAGTGATCTCTCTCATGCTCTCTTTGATATATAAAATTACTTATCTATTTTGTGATAGTAAACATTATTTTAAACATTAATTAAATATATTTAAACCACTAAGTATCACATGATCACTATCTCTTATACTAGCATATAATTGTTATTAAACAAGGCAAAACTCTCCATACAGTAGTGCCAGCTTTCTGGCATCCATTGATTACTCTGGTTGGCACAGGGTGGCACTACTGTATGGAGAGTTTTGCCTTTTTAAATATGATACTTGTTTGTAAATTTTATATTATATTTTAAACTGGGGTTGATCATGACCATTCCATCACCTCAGGTATCCATCCCATCACTCCAATACTTCCTATCCCATTATAGTACTTAATGATATTAAAGAGAATAAATAGAAAATAGTAGCTCTGTTGGGTCTGGTAGGATGTAAGGTTATTGATATTACAAATAAATATTTTGAGCAACCAATAAATGAGCAAATAATGTAATAAGACATGTTAAAAAAATTGAACAATAATTTTAGTCCAAAACCATTTCATCCTTAACCAGATTAACACTAAGAAATAGAAAGCAATATGAAGAAGAAACTATAAAAGAGTATGATAGAGCATTGAGAGAGTTGTTAAAAAACTGTAGTTATGAAGATTTGTAGACCAAATACAGTTGGATCAGTTACTATGGGGGATTGCAGATGACAAACTACAGCAAAATTTATTTACTGAAGTAGATTTAATGTATAAAAGAGAAATTAATAAGCAAATAGCATATGAGCTAGTAGTTGAACAGGCTCTTGTGTTCAGAAATAAAAAGGAGAAAGATTCAAAAATGCTAGTGTGTAAAACAGAGAGAATATAGGAGTAAAAAGAATGTGGGGTAGGCAGTGTAAAAAATAAAAAAAATATTTGTTTTTGCTGTGGAGCAAAAGGTCATGTTGCACGGTTTTGCAAATGAAAAAATGAGATATGTTATAGGTATAAACCTATAAGGCATTTAGCGAAAGTATGTAAAAAAGCTTAAACTGTACAGAAGTATTATGGGGCTGCTAATAAAAAGCAGCAGAAAAGGAAATCAAACAGTATTCAGATAACTAAAAATTTAAAAACAATAGCAAAAAAAAAAGTTCATGACAAAACTTGAGATATGGGGTACAGAAATAGAAATGGAGATAGATAGTGGATCATGTTAATATCTGAAGAACTATGGAAAAAAAATAAATGTAAAAAAAAATAACATGAAAATAAAAAATACATTTATAAAGGCACAAGATATATGTGAGAATGAGATAGAGATTAAGGGAATAATAGAATTACTGGTTACATATAGAGATAGAGAGGTAAAACTTCCTTTATATATAGTGAAATGGGATATTAATCCTTTTATAGGGTGTCAATGGTTCGATGTGGTCAGAATCAATATTACCATATTACAATTGAACAGGAAATGGAAGAATTTTCTAAATTATTTAAAATTGATTTAGGTTTGATCAATACAAACCCGGTGGATGTGGAGTTAATGGAGAATGCAACTCCAATAATATATAAATCTAGAAAGATATCATTCTTGCACAATGTGCCAAAATGGAAGAAAAATTTTATGTTTTAGTTGAAAATGGAGTAGTGATCCCAGTAAAGTTCTCGAGTGGGCTATGCCTATAGAAAATATAACAAAACCTAATGGGTAAATCAAACCTTATGGGGATTATAGAGTTATGATGAATAGGTTTTTAAATAAGGGGCATGCCTAGTGTAAAATAAAAGAGAAGTACTGACAGCAATAGCAAATGAAAAAGTTTTTGCAAAGCTGGATTTAAATTCAGTGCACCATCAAATAGCAGAGACAGAAAGAATGACACAAATGTCAACACTTGTGATGCCTTTTGACCTGTTTAAATGTAACAGATTATCATTCGGTATAACTATTGTCCCCAATATTTTCCAAGCAAAAATAAATATTTTACAAGGTTTGGAGGGAGTGATACCATAATATAATGGCATACTGATTTCTGCAGAGTAACTCAATTCATTATACAAAAAAATAAGAAAAGTTTGTGAAAGACTGAATAGAGCAGAGGTTAGATTAAATGCTGAAAAAATAGTATGGCAATCTGATAGTTTTTCTTGCAGAGTCACTCGATTCATTATGCAAAAGAATAAGAAAAGTTTGTGAAAGTCTGAATAAAGCAGGGGTTAGATTAAATGCTGAAAAAGCAGTGGGGCAAACTGATGGTTTTTCTCAGGCATATCATTTTAGAAAAAAGCAAGTGGCCTTTTATCGAAAAAGTGAGAGCTGTTAAAAATATGGATAAGCCAAAAAATGTAAAGGAATTACAGGCTTTCTAGATTTGATTAATTTTTTTGAGTCATTTCTTAAAAAATTAGACAATGATTGCACAGCCTTTATAAAAAGTATTAAAAAAGAACAAAAAATGGGAGTAGACTGAGAAACAAGATATAGCTTTTGAAAAGGCAAAAGCACTGTCGGTATCTGATAAATTATTGGTACACTTTAACAATAATCAGACAGTTCAAATTACAGTTGTATGCAGTTCTACCGCATATGACTGAAAATGGGCACCGGCCAATAGGTATGCCTTGCACATGTTGTCAAAAGTGGAAAGGAACTACAGTCAAATTGACAGAGGTATTGGCTAAACTTTCATCAATACCTTTTTGGAAGAGTGTTTAAAATAATGACAGATCATATGCATTTGCTAGGTATTTTTGCTCATAATCGTATAGGCCCTAAACCTTTAAGCCTAAGAATATTATGATGGCATAATATTTTAGCGGTGTATGATTATGAATTAATGTTTAAAAAAGGAAAAGAAATTCTCATCCAGATTGCCAGATGAACAAGAACCCATATCAAATGAAGTAGATGTTAATCATACATGTGATAAAATCAAAAACAGCAAACAGTTGGATAATAGGTAAATTGACTAAAGAAGATAAAGAATATAAAATTTTAGAAAAATAGATTAGGTCAAGTAAGCCAAAAAATAAAGTCTTTGTATCTTGCTTAGAATTTTTGGGTTAACAGAGATAAGTTATCAATATGTAATAATTTTAGGGATAGAGTAGTGATACCTACTGTTGGAAGGCAAATAGTTTACAACTTATTGCATGAAGGTCATCCAAGTGTGGTACAAACTAAAGCACTGGTACAGAATTATGTCTGGTGGCCTGGAATTAAAGTGGACATTGAAAAGTTTGTAAAGAAATGTTGGTCATGTCAGGAGGAAATGCAGCTTCCAACAAAAAATTTGACAGCATGGCCAGCATCAACCAGACCATGGGAAAGAATGCTCATTGATCATGCACAACCAATAAAGGGTAAAATACTCTTGATATTGATCAATGCTTTCTCAAAGTGGATTGAATGTTGTATAATAAATAATACTGATATAAAGAACATTATTAAATGTTGTAATAAGATTTTTTCAATACATATTTTTCCTGAAGTCATTGTGTCTGACAAAGGAGCAGGTTTCAGAGACCCTGAATGCAACAGTATTTGAAAGTAAGGGTATTAACCATATTCTGACACTACCATACCATCCGTTGAATGGACAGGCAGAAAAAGCAGTATAACAAGTGAAGAAAAATGTATTGAAGATGAAGATATCAGATCTGTAAGAAGCATTACAAGAAATAATGATGTGCCAACTTTTTATATCATCCACAGCAACAGGGAAAGCATCGGAAGAATTATTCTTAGAAAGGAAGCTAAACATTAAGATGTACTTACTTCAACCAACAAAAAAGGATTCACTGGGTAATATAAATCCTCATACAAACTTTAGTGCTGGAGACAGAGTATGTATGGGTAAGTGATATTTTGCATAAGAAGTGAATGAAAGGAATGATAAGATAAAAGGGAATAAAATTTGCATAATTCAAGATCACAATAATGTTAAGTATACTAGACACATAAATCATTTGAGGAGACATGAAATAGACAACACACAGATTTTATGGCCACTAAAATCAAAACTAAATGTGAAAGTCAAACCAAATGTGACGGAATGTATAGAAATCGGAAATGATGAAAGAATAAAAATCAATGGAAATCCACAGAGAGGGAATGGTGGAAAATACAGGAAATAAATTAAATAACCAGTACAGGAGAAACATAAACCGAAAAAATAGAAGATTATATATAAAACACATAAAAAGTGTTCTTCTGGAGTTGGGGAAAGAAGTATTATATTTATATAAGAAGAGAAGTTAGTTTGCACTTAAAATTAGAAAAAGAATTGTGCAATACAAATTGTAATCACCGGAAATGTAAAAGTTGGAAATCATAAAAGCACATTGTTTTAAAAAAAAAAAGTTAAGTACTTCAGAAGAAAAGATAAAAACAATTAATTATAGAAAAAGATTGCTTAAAGAAATAAAAACAAAAGTATAGTTGTTTGTTTAATAAGAAATAATTAATTATGAAATTTTGAAATGCTACTCTTGTTTGTTTAGTTAACGAAATAATAATGGTAAGAAAAAATGAGGATTTAAAAATAAGAAAGATTATGATTAAATTAAAATACACTAATTAAATCTGTTAAGGCAAGATTTAATAAGTGTGAAGATAAGAAAATATGCAGTGATATAAATAGGGAGAAATTTTGTCTACAACTATTTTGTGTTTTCATTGTCCTTCATAAGAGATGTTCTCTATCATAAAGCAGTTAGCAGAACAAGACTGCTGTTTTAATCTGCAGTCATCAAGTAGTTTTCTATCCCAGACACCAGTTACCTGAAGGTTAATGAGCTGGTTAGGATCATACAGATCATCCTGATCTTATTACTAGTTTTTATATGCTTGAGAAGGCTCACAGAGGAATTACTACCAGGGGGTAATGTGACTTTATTTTGTTGGTTAGACTTTTAATTAATATTGTGGACTGAGAAAATTAGAACTGTATCTAGTGAAATGCATCTATATGGATAGATATGCAGAACAGTATATATTTTGTCTGTTTATTCAATAAATAATTTTCATTATATTGGATATTTGAATTTATTTAATTCCCAATTATTGTATTTTGTTGTGATTTATTACATTTTTTTTTTGTTAGCAGATACATAGCAGTAACAGTTCCATTATTTCTTCTTATTGCAGAAATAACTTTCCAATATCAAGATGTTATTCTACATTTTTGAGACTTTAGTTTTTCTTGCCAATTCACAATTATATATTCCTATATCATTAGTAAGTTTTTTTGATGCATTTTATAAAATCTATAAATTCTTCTTAATGGATCATTTTGAAATATTTTCATATTCTTTCTTTTCTTCAAACATATGAAGCAAAAAATTCAGTGGTAAACTGCTTTTTTGTACCAGTTATCTTATTTGCAGTTCTTAATAGTTTATCAATCTTATTGATTTCAATCAATTTATTAATATTTTAAAATGATTTGCAAGTTCAAATTTAAATTCCCTGGAATGTTCCTGGAGTTAGGAATATTAACTGTTACTACTGTCTTTAAATGAAAATACTATTATTATTTACTATTATTATTATTACATAGTCATTAATACATTTTTAAAAACTAAAATAACATCAATAAATAAAAATAATGAAAATGAATTTCACAGCAGATGCACATGAGGTTTCTATATGCACATATATATACACACACATTGAAAGACATTATAATGTAATGACTCCATCTCCTCAATCTCAGGTTCAAATTTAGATTGACCTTGAAAATTGTTCAAGTAGCTAAGTATTTCCTAGCAAACAATTTTTTTATAGATACCCAACGCATAGTCAATCCAGAAGCTCATTCTAATAATCCAATACTATGTTATTGTTAGCTAGCTAGAAAAACAAAAAAGAATAAAACACTAGAAACTCTCAACATTTAACTGTTGACTAGTTCAATGAATAGTGACTTTTTTGTTATTTCTTTTTGTCGTGTAATCAGCTATTAACATCTGTTATATTTACTTTAGTTTTACTGTATTTTCATATTGAATTGCAGAACTTTTAAATTTGTTTAATGTAAAGCTTTTATATTAATGAAAAATCAAATGAGGGCAATTTACGCTTCTGCTACTTAAATATTATTTCTCACAAAAGTGAGTAAAATAGACAGAGATTAACATTTAAACACAGTGAATATATTTATCTAAATATATTTTAAGACATTTGTAAATCAACAATTATGGTAGATACTTACTTTTGTCTTCTTTAAAGGGGTCTCTAATTATACTTTTTCTTGAAATTCCTTTGAGGTGAACTTTATCAACTTTTTGTCTGTTAAAAAAGAAAAAATTTAAAAAGCATATGAAGTTTTTGATAAAAAGATCATTTTTCATATTTTCTTAAAATCATATTACTAGTATTTATATTGGGCATGAATAGTCATTAGCTTACACTCAAAATGTGAGAAAAGAAATAATCATAAACTATGACCATAAAATGTTTATGAACAAATAAAAGAAAGCACTAGTGCAGGAAGATAGATCTTTCAGGAAGAAGAACCAAGTTTTCTAATATAGCTTTCTTATATGACAGAATTAGATTAAAGCCATTGGCATACATAATTTCTGATGTTGTTATATAGAGAATAAAATCTGAGACCACAAGGAGTTTTTTATTAAAACTTAGAATGTTACACATTAAGACACAAGTAAACCCTTGATATAATAAAAAATGGAAATTGAAAACTTTTTTAAGTAATAAAAATGGATTGCTTATATATATATCGGTTTCAAATAAGAACTTTATTTTCTAGTCTGAAATTTTTGTGATGAAAAATCAAAAAATTACTATCAAAGTTTTAATATCTATAAGAGATTAAATGTATGAGTTCAGCAATTGTTTATAAATATAAACATGGGTAAATTTGAGTATTAATGTTGTTCAATATAGTTCCTCTTAGGATTCCATGACAGAAGGAGAATTAGAGTGAAAGAGTTTAAATCAAAAAAACAAAACAACAGAAAAACAATAGTGCTTTCATTATCTGAAAAGATATTATAAAGACTGACAATGAATATAATCCTGTGAAGGAATGATTTGTATAAATTCAATTTCATGAATGATCAATCATTCAATATTGTGTTCATGTTTATATTTAACAACTCAAATCAATGAAAATGAAATTGAAAAGTTGTATCATCAGTTTCAAGAAGAAATTGCTCAAATTTAATGGAGAAACATATTTATAATGATGACTTATTTGTAATGCCAATGTTAGAAATGGAAAGAAAGAAAGTGTCATTAAAAAGGCAAAACAATAATAAGTTTTTGTGAATCTGTAATCTTTTTATTGCTAATATACTTGTCAATTAAAAAGTTAAATAAATTTATAAATAATCACTGAAGGTGATTAATGGAAACCGATTACATTTTAAGCATTTAGTGATGAAGGAATTCAGTTTTAATGGCAAAATGAAAAGACCAAAATATAATATTAAATCACTTTATGCACTTTAACACTGTTTCACAATGCATTTAATTACCATTCTTTTTGACAGTTTCAATTATCCCAGCAATCTTCTTCAGAACTTCCATTTATATCTCCAAATCTCAACTCACAGATTTGGACATATAAATGGAAGTTCTGAAGAGGATTGCTGAGGCAATCAAACTGTCAAAGAGGGTGGTAATTAAAAGGATCATGAAACAGTGATAAAGTGCATAAAATAATTTAATATTATATTATATAACTTTGGCAATGCAATAAGAAAAATTAGTTAAGACCAAAATAGATTCCTATTACGGAAGAAATCTTGAATTGTTCCACGCAAATTTTAAGTAAAACTGTAAAAGAATTACAAGGTTATCTAATATTCTAAATATAATCTAGAAACCATATCTAATTCTTTTAAATCAAAAATTAATTTTTCAGGTTTTTGATATAATTTATAAAGAACTACATAACCTATGGATGGAAAGAAAAAAACAATTAAAAATAAATATAAATAACAATTAGATTAAACTGTAACAACAAAAATCAAAATGGATATCAAAACTTTCAGTGATAATTGCAAAATATATATATATCAAAAAGTATAAAGATTTTTTAAGAAAATTAAGAAGAATTTCTAAAGAACATTCCAGAAAATAAAGACCAATGTTATAATGACATCTGGAGTACTTTGTAGGGCATAAATTAGTTTGGATGAAATTCATTCTAGAAATCAATAGCAAAGTTTTTCAAAAAACTGCTGCTGTAAATTTGAAATATTGAAAATATAAATTATAAAATTTAGAAGTGGCACACAAATAAAAAGTGATGAAAGATTACAAAAGATAGAACTTGTTGGAATCTATATAAACATAAAAATGGCTTAATATTTACAATTTATTAGATTTGAAGTCTACATAAAAAGTTATTTAAAATATAATTTTTAACATAATACAAGTGATTAATAATCATTCAGGTATATATTGAGATGTGTTTATCATAAATTTATGTATGTTAAAAAAATATGCTCCAATAAGATAAATTTATTTAATCATCGTACTTTTCAGCCATTTGCTTCAGTATGAATATTTCTCATTTTAATCTTGTTTCTCTTATTCAACAACTTCATTTTTCATATCACTTTGACAAACTAGTTTATTCACTAGAACCCAACTAAAAATTTTAATTGTTTAACTTCTAATGACATGTAAAACCCAGCTATAATTCAATATCTTAATTGTTTCAATGATGTGTTTATATTTACAATTATGTATTTAACTTTTGATCTCTCCTTGTAAATCTCAACATATATCTCACCATGTTCATTGAGTATGACTTATATTCTCTTCTATTAAGTGTCTAAATTTCAGATCCATAAATCAATATAATATACATCATTATAAACAAAACTATGATGTATAACAGTTGGAAACTGTGTAAGATTTGTTCTAAATGACAGTTTGGCTTGTCTAAAATGCATTTTAGGAACACAATTATCAATATTTTCTTCATGACTGTAGCCAAAGATTTGAAGTACTGAGAATATTGTAAAGTTTATAAATAACTGCATGCACACACACACATATATTATAATCGTTTATTAGTATTATTTTATATTCAAAAATATATAAAATAATGATCAAAATAAATAATGATATAAAATAAATGTTTAATGGCAATATCTGTTTTAAAATGTTAATAATTTTTTGTAAAAGAAAATACTACTAATATAATATTATTTTAGTTCTGAATGAATGTCAATCGGTTATAAAAATTACATAATCCTAAAAACAATCTTGTGTTTTTTATTCCTAGGAAGTGGAAACTCCTGGATTGCTTGAATTTTGTCAGGATGTGATTGGATCACTTTCCCACTTATTATGTGGCCTAAAAACTTGACCTTGGTTGCCATTAAATTGCTTTTTAAAAAATTTATTTTAATTCCCTTTTGTTTACATTCTCAAAATAGTTGTCTTAAATGAGTGAAATGTTCTTCCACACTTTCTGATGCTAAAACTATGTTATCAATATCCATCATTACAAATTTTTTTATTTCATTCAAGAACACCTGGTCTACACTGTATTATCTCTGCCCTATTTCTTAACCCAAATGGTATTAGGTTGAAGTTGTATGCATGCCCATTGTATCAAAATGCAGTATATTTTTGATCATGGGGGTATAATTTGATCTGCCACTAAATGGTGGTTAAATCAAACATTGAAAACACCTTTTTGTTACTAAATTTTACTAATAGTTCATGTATGGACAGAGGAGCATTAGTGTCAGGGATAGTTATTTTGTTCAATTATTTTCCATCCAAGCATAGCCAGATGGAACTGTCTTTTTTTTTTAGTGTTACAGTGAGATTATTAAATGGCAACGAGCATTTGGATATGATCCCCCACTCCAGCATTTTGTCTATCGTGTTCTTTGACCTCCGCTCTGTATTGGTGAGGAATAAGATATGTCCTGGCCTGGTATAGTTGATCTTCCATCAGTCTTATCCTATGCTTATAGCCTTGAATTATGCCAGGGATGTCCAAAAAATCATTTTCGCATTCGCTCAACATCTGCTCTAGGTGTTTGCTTTGAAAATTATTTATAAATTTGAATTCTTTTATTTTTGTGCATATTTCCAGTTTTGCACACAACAAGTCATGATGGATTTATACATTTTGTCCAACGTAAACATCAACACCTTGCCATTTAATCTTATCTGACATAGCTTATAGTCAAGTACACAACCGGTCCTATGCATAAAATCTGACTCAAGTATAACCTCATGGATTAATCCCTTTAAAATAAGCAAAATATGACTGTACTCTTTCTTTTCTATCCCCATGTTTCCCTAGACATCCTTGGACACTTATTTGGCTTTTTTACTATTTTTCATAATTACATAGTTTTTAATTCAGATTTTCAAGCACCCTTCAACTATCCACACTATCTCATACAACTGATACACATGACCACACACATATAGAAAGGATAAATAATCATCAATATAAGTATTTTGTGCTAAACCAGCACTCATCAGTATCCAGATTATCATCTCCCACACATATATATAATCAGTGCTTAGTTTATTTTAAGATAGAAAATCTTCATACTTTAATGGACAGGCTTCACTCTACTCCAACCTCCAACTTTTCAGCCATCCATATCATTGAAAATCTGATAATGAAAACCCAAATCCCATGCTGATTCCCATATTTTTGCCATGCCTATGTTGACCTCAAGTCACTCTGACCCCTCATGTATAGGACCTTATCCATTTAAATACATAGAAGAGGAATGGGCAAGATACAAGTTTGATGTGTAAATATTTGAAAAACAGGCACTCTTCACAAACCTGGAGCTTAATTGTAAGTATAGGAGATTTGACCTCACTATCCACACTATCTCATACAACTGATATACATGACAACACACATGTTTGGGTTTTCATTATCAAATTTTCAATGATATGGATGACTGAAAAGTTGGAGGTTGGAGTAGATTGAAGCCTGTCCATTATTGTATGAAGATTTGCTATCTTAATATAAACTGAGCACTGATTATATATATATATTGTGACCTTCTGGTTTGGCACCAGAAATAGTCATTATAGTAGTGTGGTAGTATATCATTAATATCTGATATTATCCTCTTAAAAAAAAATGAAATAACGTGAAATTTTTAAAAAAAATTTATTTTGACTTAAAACTGTAATTAAAAGTAAGTGTAGGTGTAATTAAAAAGATTTCTTAAATGTTTAGTAGCTTATTTTAGGGTATAATCAATGATAGAATGGGGGGGGGTAGCTTGTTATATGCATAATCAGTACAGTTTAAGTTGATGCTTACTTGTTTTATTTGCTCATAAAGCAGTATTCAGATTTGTTAGAACGATTTTCTAGTTCATTTGTTTTATACATGTTAATTTATAGCATAAACAGTAAAATATGTTTCACTCATCATCATTCACATTGTCATTTCAGTCAGTATAGAGTAATACCTATAGCATATTACTACTGAATATTCATGCATTATCCAACTTCATTTTTCATTCATATGTTTCATTAAACCATTAAATATCCCACATCACATTCAAATATTTAATTTTATAAATAACAGTATTAAAATCCAGCTTAATTACATTTTAAATAAATCAATGGATTATGGACAGGTAGATTATTTAATGACAAATACTGTAAAATATTTTATTTATTAAAACAAATGTCATCAGTTTTATTCTACTGCTTTAAAAAATATTTAATTATTAGTTCAATTTTTTTTTTTTCCATTTATTTAAAAGACGAAATTTTTTTTTTTTTTTATCTCTGATTTTTTTTTACTTTCACAAGTTTTGCATATATTAAGTAAGTTGTGGGGGGAGGAGCCGATTGACGATCTTTTTCTGGTAATGTCAAATATCGTAAACGATTGCAAGAGAAAAATGTGATGTAGTTGTTATTAAAAAAATCTATAAAAGGAATACTTATTACCTATAAGAGGGCAATTATATTTACTTTTAGGAGGGCAATTATTATTACTTTAAAGAGGGCAGTCATAATTAACTAAGGACAACTACAACTAAGTTTTATTTAACAAAGTTTAATAGTGCAATTATTTTTCCTCTTCCAAAGTTCGAGTTGAAAATTTAAATATAGTATTTGTTTACGAGATGTGTACTTAAAACCACTAAGAGATACATCAATTTTGCTCTCAGCTGATTGTTTGAATTTTCTCACCGTTATGCTAAAGTACACGTAAGTGTTATATTAAATTATTCAAGATAAATTGTTATTATTTAAGGAAATGGGAATGCGTGATAGGACTGTAAAATTATTTTATTTAAATTTAAACTTAACAGGAAAGAATAGAAGAATGTTTGTTTATTTTCTAACAATTAATTTCTTAAGTTTTTATCATATCATGAATGGAATAACTGCAACGTGCGTCGTTTATATGTGGAAAAGGTGTGAACTTTTACTGAACATTTTCAGAACTTTATTAAATAAATTTCATGCTAAGTATAAAAGAAAATTCAAAAATATACACAAGAATTATATAATTTTATCGATATATTCATTGGAATAGTAGATATTTATTTCTACTTTTACCTATTGAAGGAAATAAAAATTAAGTGTGCAAATGAGTGGACTATGATATTTACGTGTTTCCTAAAACTAATAAGAGAAATAAATTATAAAATGGATAAATTTATATGTCTTCACCTTATTAAATGCCTTTTAAATTCTATGAATGAAATATTACTTTATACATCATGAAATGTGCATTGCCTAATTAATGTTTCCTAATACCTAGCTCAACAGGAATTCATAGCTAACAGCTAGAACATTGAATCTGTTATTTTAAATTAAAAGTAACATTTTTTTTTTATCTGCAGAAATGTGCCATTTTTGTGTGTCAATATTTATCTTTGGGTGTTATAATTATTATTCTTATTATTTATTTGGAGACATGACAAGAAAAGTCATGTAAAAACTATTTATAAACTTTTTGTTTCATTTGGAAGGAAGAAAAAAGAAGAGAACTTTATTTTATTTAATAGTGTTTAGACAGTTAGTATTAGTTAAAATATGTTTATTATATGTATTATTATATTTTATTCTCCTAGAACTTCTCATAAATGTACAGTATTAATGGAAGATATTGTACTGGTAATTTTTTTTTTATTGCTATTATTTTAATATGAGGTTTGGTCATGGCGTGTATTAATAACCCACGCGTATAATAAAACAAATGGAAGAATCCCTTTATAGTTCAATAGGGGTGAATAATTATTTTTAAAAAAAAGAATTCATTATATTAAATCTTACCGTATATATTTTCTTTTTATAAATTAGAATACCATTATTTTCAATAATTATTTCATCTATAATACACAACATTATTATTTATTTAGGTTCAATTTAATTACAGATTTGTGCCCATATCAATGCATTATAAAAAAATTATTTTGTCTTGCTTTGTCCACAGTAATTATTATTTTATTCCCCAACCGTTCTTATAACATTACCAAGTCCTAAATATTGTCAGATATGAGATATTTATTCTTTATTAATTCTAGCAGTAATAATTAATATTTTAACAGTAATTCTTTGCTTACTGCAATTTTAAATGATCTGTATATCATTATGCTTATACGTGTGTGTGTCCATTATTAAACCTATTTATAATTATATGTAATTGCAAGTAAAAATGATCTTAAATCAATCGGATTCGAAGGAAAAGGGAATGATCAATCATCTTGAAGGATTAGAAAGTTATTTAAGAGAGAAATATTTCTTTGTTATGCCTGAATGAAAAGTATTTTTGAGGCTATATGCTATAAAGTTCACAATGTTTTATTATATTTTATGGGATTGAGTCAGTGTCTTTGTAATTTGAATATTTAATATGGTAGTTTACCCAGTGTAGTGTAGTGTAGTGTAGTGTATGGGATAGAATAATCCCTTTCTTATCCATGTATTGTAGTATTTTGATAGGAGTGGATTGAGTCCTCCTTTTATATTTGATATGATGAATTAAATGTGTAGGAAGCTAGATATGTTGTCTCCCTGATTTTCATTTGGTGATGAGTTATTCCACCAGTTATTTAGTCTTACCTGATTTGAATTATAGAAATCTTTTATCCCATGTGTATATTGGATGTTTTCCAGCTTATGCTATAGCCAAGTGTTTGATAGTTTCTGGATAAAAAATAAAAATAAAAGGAGAGTATAGTATCTTATAAAACAGCTGTATTGTAGTTAATAAATAAAGATTGATTGGTCTTCGCTTTCATCCATATTATGATTATATTGAAATATCATAAGCAAACCGATTAGATTGATTAACATTAATTATTTATTGTCTTTGACACACAGCATAATACAGATTCATGCACAAATTGTTAATTTTGAGATATAAAAAAATTCATTATTGATGTATAACTTTACTTATCATGTTAAAACATTTTGTAGTAATCATTTAGGCTTCATCTCATTGATTTTATCATTTAATCATAATTTGTATAAATAATCAAGCAAAGATAGGACATAGTTAATGAATACAATGATTTACTTTATTTTGGCAAAGCAGAACCTACTTTACTTCAAAATTACAAAGAAAAATACATTTAATTAATAGAAGTATTTATTTTCTTTGGTAAGATAGTCCAATATTATTCCTAGTTTTAAATCCCCTTATTTTAATTTAGGTAAGACACCTTTAAAGTAAAATGCAAAATCTTAATTTATTCAGTGTAATTAGAATATTAATCTATGTTGTTGTCATAAATTTAATTGGTAAATGAATGTTATTAAGCAAAAATGCTGAATATAAGATAATTTGGTAATCAGTTACTAGAAGTGTAAGGTCATATTTTTTTCATTTTTGTATAAGTCTATCAGAAATCACTGATAGCTAAAAAGCCATTTCTTTTATAGTAAATGATATGGATTTATTTAGCTTATTTAATGTTAAAAATAAAAATGTTTTACCAAACTATCAGAATGCTCTGATAAATGAAATGTAGATGTACAAAGTTAAGAGATTATGTTGTATTATTTATCCTTGTGTAAACTGTAACTAATGACACTAAATCCCTTTGGAATTTGTGTTCATACCAATGAAAGAAAAAGTAAATATTTGTTTAACTATTTTTCTATTTGATCAATAAATATTTTGTTATCTAAATTTGTATTTAGAGTTTCTTCTCTAGCATTCATTCATATTTCACACTTCCACACATGCTTACACATTTATTTTATTTAATGTGATATAATTGCATTTTATTTAATTATAATAAATCTCTAGATATGATGATATTGATTTCCTTGATTCAAACACTATATGAGATGCCAATTATCTACTGATCATTTTAAAAGAGTTTTGTTATTTAATAATTGTTTAGATGATGAATTGAAATCAAAATGTGCCAGATTTCTTTCATTATCTAACTGCAAGTATTTAATTAGGGTATTGTTTGGTTTGTAATATTATTTTCATAGTGTTAAGTAATAATATTGAGATATAGAAATGTTAGATCAAGCCATGCCATAGGTTAATTCCCTGAGATCTTCAATATGTAATTTAGACTAAATAATAAATTCATTTGACCAGATTAGAGTAGTGAGTAGTTAAAATTTAGGAATTGTAAGTTTAATTTAAGATTATATCCAATTTATTATCCATTATAGTTTCTAAATATTATAATTTTATAATATGGTAGAGGTTGTTCAGTGCATATGGATGATGGGAGGAGGTGAAATATAGAGTATAATTAATTAATTTTAGCTGGTAGAATTTTACCAATTTAATTTTTGTTTAGCATAGAACTTGATAGATGTTTATTCCTATTAGTTATAATATTTTCTGTCACATCTAATGTACATTGTACACCTCATACACCTCTGTATCCCTCAACTGAGTTAGTTTAGGTGAAAACTTTAATTAAGAGCCTCATGAATAGATTTAAGGTAAAGTTAAATTAATATTTTATTCTATGATCCATAGAATTGGTGCCCCGGGTAATTGTTAGTGTTGGTGATAGGTGTGAGGGGTTACAATATACATATTGTGCCATTACAATTTAGTCATTAGCTAAATTTGTAGTAATGTGCATGAAAGAAAATGTAGAACAAAAATCATCATCACATTTTTATATAGTAAAGGAAGCTGTAGGGCACCCAAGTTTAAACCCTACAAGATCCAGTTCTAAAAGTTTAAGACAGAGAGAGAGTGGGGCCACTGTTATATACTTTAATTGTTTGTGTGTTGATAAAAAACTCAAAAATAGTAGTACACACATTTAATAGTTAATTTTTTTTGTGTGCGTTAAAAAAGTAAAGTTATAACTTGTTACACATATACAGGCAGTGTATGTGGGAGCTATTTAATTGTTTCATATTTCAAATATTAAACTCTCTTCAAGGCTAACCTGCATTTGCTAAATTCTAATATTTTATTCTTTTTCTATTTTATTATTATCTGTTTCTATTCTGTTTATCTATGATTATAATTTGGGGATTTTGAAGGTTAAGAATTTAGATTTGGATATTAAAATTATAAAATTTTAAGAAAAAAATCATTCATATTGTTAGTCTGACAGTTTTATAAATGATTGGAATAATGGCAGTGTGTGTGCTTGGATATATTACATACATAAATTTACATTTATTGTATATTGAAAAAGAGAAAATCTGTTAAATTGGATATATATTTTTGTAACAATTTTGTTTTTATAAAGATTGGTTGTTTTCTGTTAAAACTTAGAGACGATGTGAGAAGTCTAATTTTAAAAATGTCTCATCTTAAGATCAAAAGAAAGAAGCTCAAATTTGAGATGTTACATAGGTGTAAAAAAGGATTAAGACTATTTTTTTTCCTTCAAAACAAAAGTTTGTCTAAAAATCAGGATACTGAGATTTTTCATACTATTCAACTAAAAAACGATTTGGTTGAAAATAAGTTATAAATCTAATTAAAAGAGGTAGCCAAAAAATAGAAAAAAATCAGATATAAAAGCAGTCTGAAAGATCAGTTGATATTGTTATAGAGACTTTTAAAAATATTGAAACTAAGGAGACAAGCATTTTTAATTCAGCAGATATCAATTCTAAAAATCATTTTTAATATAAAGTTTTTTTTTGTGAAGATGAAAAACAGCATGGCAGGTTAAAATAGATATATTTCATCTGGGAAAATTCCCTGAGTCATCATCAACTAGCATATCATATAGGAAAGAAAAGATGTCTTGTCTGAAAAATAATATTCTACACCTTTCAACTGACTGAGAGAAATAAGATGTTTTTAAATAGAAAGAAGAAAACATTCACCTGCATTTAAAATCAGAAGAAAAAAGTAATCTACTGATAAATATTAAATCATCAAGTCCAATTAATTGTTCCAGTAACTGAGTTTAAACCCAAAAAAAATTATAAATGTAAAAACAACTGCTGTACTTCATCCACTAAAAAAATGACAGGAAGAGAAGAAAAGTTAATATAATGATTTCCAAATTGTCCACTAAAGCAAATAACCTCAATAGGATCATCATCATCAAGTAATTATACACCTCAAGAAAAAGATTATTCCAAAGAAAACGGAAATGATAGATGCAAAATTATAGACATTAAACAAGAAAATTTGACTCATTGGAAGTCCTACAAAGAATAGAACTGGTAGTATAAATTTTTTTATATATATTTTCTTTATAATATCAGAGACTTAGTAAAATTTTAGCAACAGAGTGGTATAATTTTGTTTAAAGAACTTTTAAAACAAACAAGATCAATTGAAACCAAGAATTTCTTAATAACGATTTTAGATGTACTAAAATTTTGATTGTCTATTAACCTAAAGTTATGAAATGTTATTAATATGTAATATATTTTTTTATTATTATTATTTTGTTTTAAATAATATTTTTGTTATTATGGGGATAAAACATGCACATACATAATAATATAATACTTGTTGCATATATGTAGTTTTGTGTGAATGTAAAATAATAGGCAGATTAGAAATATTAGATTATTGTGTTTTAAGTTAAAGTATAGCATTTCAGAAGGTAGAAGGGAGGGGGAGAAAAATAATTTAAAACTTGTTCTGGAAATCTTGCTCATTCACTTCTACTAACATTTTTTTTTAATCATTCTACTTTACATGTTAGATTATAAAAGTTATGTGTGCGAAAGAGAAAGGGAAAAAAAAAGAGTGAATTTTTTTTTTCTTATGAAATATTTTCTTGTGAATCCAAAACTTTAGCAAACTTAGTATCCAAATTTATGTATATATTTTTGACTGAAAAGGGGGAAGAATTCAAAAATTAACATTATGATTGCCAGATAATCAATTATTGTTCTCATTATTATTTCATATAAAATTTTGGTTTTATCTTTAAATTATTTGTAGATTTTCGTAATAAATTAATAAATGTTAAATTATGTTAAATTATTTTATTAAATGAGGTGTATGTATTTTATTGATAATAGTCTTTATTCGTTGTGATCATTCATCATCAATGGTTGATATTGATTATTTAAGATTTAATTAGATATACTAAAATTAAGCAATAATTATGAATTTCTTTATAACAATTAGGTTTTATGTTTAGGCTTAGTCCTAAAGCTGTGGTTGAAACCATTATCGTTATCATTATCATCATCGTCATCATCACGTTTCAATTAATGAGATGTTTAAATATTTAAAGGCCATAAATAAATATTGATTTCATAGTATCTAGTGATTTCTTAGTAATATTATAACCACTATCCCATCATCTATTTCATGCAAGGATGAGTGAATTGCCATCCTAAATTAATAATATAATTTGAGCTAGTAAAACTTATAAAAAAATATTGAAACACATTTATTATGTAAGATCTAGGAGATGATTACTGTCTAATGAATTCCACTTTAGTTTAAAGATGTTTTATGTTACTTAGGTGTTTACTTAAATATTAGTGCATACAGTGCTATGGGTCTAAAATCAAAATCATACATTTTGTAAGAAATAAGGTAGCAAAGGGATTCAAACCTGGTACATGTGAAAAAGTTATAAACTTTGTCTAGGTCCAGCTAACCTAGTGGTGCCCGGATAGACCATATTCACTTGTTGTTCACTTAGATATGCACTTGAGATTCAATCAAGAGATAAGAGTGAGTAAAATCTACTGGGGGATATATTGAGAGATATTTGATTGAGCTACCAGTGTACACCTCACTTGATTTCCATATACCTGAGTTATAGTAGTTTGTTCTTAATAATTTGTTTATAATTATTGATATTGTAATATCTTGAGAAATCTAATTATAGAAATATGTTTCATTTAATCCAATGACCTATATGATTGATAACTCAGTCTGATCTTTTGTTTAATAGCCACTACTCAGGTTAAATAATTCTTTTCTTTTTGATATAAAATAAAAAGCTACAATTCTTTTTCGTTTATTAAGTTATAATATTTGAATATTTGAGATTATAATATTTGACATTTTAATATAATTTTAAATTTGGATCTTATTGATCTTTTAATTATGCTACAATGGATCAATGATCATCTTTTAATTTTGTTGCAATATATATATATGTATATATGTGGGAGATGATAATCTGGACCAAGTGATGAGTGCTGGTTTAGCACAAAATAGGAATATTGGTGATTATTTATCTTTTCTACATCTGTGTGGTAATGTGTATTAGTTGTATGAGATAGTATGAATAGTGGAAGGGTGCTTGAAAATCTGAGTTCAAATCCCCTATACTTACAATTAAGCTCCAGGTTTGTGAAGAGTGCCTGGTTTTCAAATATTTATACGGTTTTTAATGGTGTTTTTATATTAGGGTTTGTGCAGCTGATTTGTCTAAACATATCCTGCGACATTACCAACACTTGTCTGCCCGAGTCCAGGAGCACCTGTTATAACCTACTCCAATATTACTTTTACTCTCTTTCATCTTAGCAGCACACCAAGTTTGCTACCTGTGAGTGGCTATCTCCTTTGTTATATTAAATCATACGCTTTGTTTTCTGCCCATAGCTCTTTAGGCTGTAAATTTTTCTATTATTATTTCTATTCCAGTCACTTTTATAAATATTGTACTTCATACTATTTATATATTGCCTGTTTCTAGAGGTTCAAACTTCTTTTCTTTACTTTCATACTATGGTCCTGTGCTGTCAAATGAACTGAGCAACACGGCCATCTGCTCTATTGTTTTATGTTCAGTTGCAATTATCATTTCTTTTACATTACATGGAAAATTATGCCTTGTTATTTGTATGATTTGAGGTTCTGACAGAGGTTTAGCTGTTAGCAACCTTAACTTTGCTACTTGCCAGTGGAAAAATGGAGTAAAAGATTCATCAGACTGCCATTTATCCTGCAACACATAGTGCTTAATATTTTCTTGTTGTTCTTCACTCCATTAGCTTGCTAGTAATGATTGCCTATATTCTCTGAATATAGCTGGTTTTGTAAACAGGGAATCTTACCAGAAGTGAAGGTCACCTTCAATATGACTGTGTGTTAGTAACCATTGCCTCCTTGCTCAGCTGGTCCTATGTGAAGTAGCATTCTAGCTGTCAAGGTGTTCAATTGGTGCCTTCCCTATGTGCTCCTAAAATATTTTTATTTTTAAAAATTGATTAACAGTATACAAGTTATTACTTATATGTGTCTGTATTTGCACTCTTTACTTTATTTTCAATTTTCTCTAATCTATCTATTAACTGTTTTATATTCATTTCCATACTTTACATTATTTTTTTCTTATCTTCTCATTGAGCTATCATTATTTTATATATTAACCATTTCTCAATCTTATTTGTTCTTTATTTTGAGCCTCCATTCTTGTTTTGACTCCAGTATACCTTAAATTTAATTTTATAATTATTCCCGACACTCAACACAAATTTCATTTTACTAGATTTCTTTATTTTTAAATATTTTAACTTGAACAAAGTGTTCGACTAGATCCAAAAACCCCTTCAGTCCTCTCTAATTTCCACCTGACTATAAACAAATGCCAATAATAAATTTATTTATTTTGCTGACCATTTTTTCTTCTCTCTCCTTTTTATTTACATTACATATTCTACTCTTTTTATTTTATATTTTTAATATTATAAATTTGTTTGCTTTGGTCTATTTCTCGTCTCACACTGTTCACCAATTTCACTTTTATTACTACCCAATTTAATGTTTAATTTAAATTTTTAGTTTCAGACTTTATAATTTTAAATTCTAATTATGCTGGGTCATTTATGGCACTTTGGCTCTCATGTTGGATGGCATTTTAACCAGATTCCTCTGAAATCTATTTATTACATCTTTATTATCTTAAATATTTTAACTTTATATACAAAGTGTATTATAAGTATTACAACCTTTTAATATCTTGGCTTGAATAAACTTTAATATCTAAACTTTAATACACTTTCTTGATAATTATTATTTTAATCTTTTCATAACATTATTTATTAAACAATATCTTTTATATTTATCATTTTTATTATCCAATTATTCAATTATATCTCTAAAACATAGTAACGGACTGGCACTACAAGCAGAGGGGAGAATACCATTGATAGCATAGCCATCAATGACACGCATGGCCAAATGGAGCTATACGAAGTATAACATGATCATATTTCCTGACCTTGACCACTGGAACAAAACTGTGATCCAAAGCATTTTATTTGTTTTGAGAATCAAACTCAGGCATCAGCAAACCATATGTTATACAGCCAGCATGCTCGGATGACAGGCACACTAGCCAGTGCTTGAAATATTGCAACAAGCTCAGCTCCTACTCTTAATCAAGGAGATCCAGTGCATTAGTTTAACACATAACCATTTATCTCTTTAAATAAATGGTGACCCAGTGATAAGAGAGAGAAAGAATAGACCAAATAATATTTAAGCAATCATTAGTATTTATTCATGCACACACATTGAATATATAACATAACATGATGAAATTTTACATAGAAAAATATAAATGATTAGTTCATAATGAAATTTTACATAAAAAATATAAATGATTAATTCAGGCAAAATTTTATATTCCTTTGTAAAAGTTCATTTCATTGAAAAAATATAAAATGTCTATAAGCAATTATTATGAAAAATATATTTATCTGGGTTTTCATGATATTAGAAAACAGTTCATTAGGTTATGGTTTCATTAGTGTTACTTCCCAACCAGTGGGCCTTTTGGTCTCCATTGATGGTTTCAGGGATTGTCTTCAACTCTTCAGCTTGACAGTGGTGGAGAGAAAGTTTGCCACAGCATCTATTTCACCATTTTGGCATCAGTTTCCAGCAAGGATTCAGGTGAGGACAGTTGATATTGCGGAGGACATTAGAATTTGAAGCCCAGTGGAACACTTCTAAGACAGTCTAGCAATGCATGTTGCTAGTTCTATAGCTTCTGCAATAAAATTTTCCACAGTAGTAATGACTGGCTCTACAAAGTACTAAGATTTCTGAATCCCTGTATAACTGAATGAATCAAGCAATGAATATCATAATGAATCACTAACAGCATGAAGACCAGAATAAATCAATAGCAGAACAAAGAACAGAATCAATATAACAATAGATACATCACACTTTTATATCTACTCTCCCATTATTCTTTTTCTTACCATAGCTTTAGTTTTTATCATACTTTAAATCTATTTTTTTAATTAAATTTTACATTTTTTCTTTAATTTAATTGATTTAATCTTTTCCTTTAATATAATCTTTTTCTAGATTAATCTACTAACTCTTCACATTTATTCCGATGAGATCGCTTACATGGTTCATAATTACTTCAACTTCAATATCATTATCAGTCAGAAGTTTTCACTGGCATTCAAAAAATTTACTTTCACTAATTAATTAACCTTTTTTATTTCAGATTTTACACTAAAATTTATTTTTAGACATTTATTCTTTGACTTATTTTAATTTATAAAAAGGAAAGTGAGTTTTTAGATTTTATTTCTAATTCTTTTTTCCACCCCATTCTCAATAAAAAGCTTTATTTTCTTTTTAAAAAAATGTAACGTAATCTTTTTATTTTATTACATTTTAAAACCTAGTTAACTATTTATTTAACTATTCTTTCAAGCAAATTTGATCATATATTTTTACATTATGAAATATGTAACGCAAATATATGTGAGTTTTATAAGATATATCTCACTAGCATCACAATATATATATATATAAATATTTAAAACCAGGCATTCTTCACAAACCTGGGAGCTTAATTGTAAGTATAGAGGATTTGAACTCAGATTTTCAAGTACCCTTCAACTATCCACATTATTTCATACAACTGATACACATGACCACACACATGTAGAAAAGATTAATAATCACCAATATAGGTATTTTGTGCTAAACCAGCACTCATCAGTTGGTCCAGACTATCATCTCTCACACATATATATAATCAATGTTCAGTTTATCTTAAGATAGAAAATCTTCATACTTTAATGGACAGGCTTCAATCCACTGCAACCTCCAACTTTTCAGCCATCCATATCATTGAAAATCTGATGATGAAAACTCAAATCCCAGGCTGATGCTAATATTTTTGCCATGCCCATGTTGACCTGAAGTCACTCTGACCCCTCATGTATAGGACAGTATCCATTAAATACATATAAGAGGGATGGACAGGATACAAGCTTAATATGTAAATATTTGAAACCAGGCACTCTTCACAAACCTGGGAGCTTAATTGTAAGTATAGAGGATTTGAACTCAGATTTTCAAGTACCCTTCCAACTATCCACACTATCTCATACAACTGATACACATGACCACACACATGTAGAAAAGAATAATAATCACCAATATATGTATTTCGTGCTAAACCAGCACTCATCAGTTGGTCCAGACTATCATCTCTCACACATATATATAATCAATGCTCAGTTTATATTAAGATAGCAAATCTTCATACTTTAATGGACAGGCTTCAATCCACTGCAATCTCCAACTTTTCAGCCATCCATATCATTGAAAATCTGATGATGAAAACTCAAATCCTCTATACTTACAATTAAGCTCCCAGGTTTGTGAAGAGTGCCTGGTTTCAAATATTTACATATTAAGCTTGTATCCTGTCCATCCCTTTTATATGTATTTAATGGATACTGTCCTATACATGAGGGGTCAGAGTGAGTTCAGGTCAACATGGGCATGGCAATAATATTAGCATCAGCATGGGATTTGAGTTTTCATCATCAGATTTTCAATGATATGGATGTCTAAAAAGTTGGAGGTTGCAGTGGATTGAAGCCTGTCCATTAAAGTATGAAGATTTGCTATCTTAATATAAACTGAGCATTGATTATATATATATGTGTGAGAGATGATAGTCTGGACCAACTGATGAGTGCTGGTTTAGCACGAAATACGTATATTGGTGATTATTAATCTTTTTTACAGAGGTGTGGTCATGTGTATCAGTTGTATGAGATAGTGTGGATAGTTGAAGGGTACTTGAAAATCTGAGTTCAAATATATATATATATGAGAAGCATATTTTAGCTTTCTCTAAATCAAATTCAAACTTTAAAATCACTAACTTCTAATATAAAATAAACAAACTGATCTCTTATATAAACTATGTTTTAACTACTAACTAGCCTTATCTGATATATTTAAGGTCTAAACATTTATTTCCCATGTCAGACTAGTGGCCAGAACTTTATATATAATTAATATCATAAAATATATTTTAAAGTGTGAATACATTACTTCGATTATATAATTTATCCCTCAACAAAATCGATTTTCAAACTTTCTGGTGTAAAGACATTGCTTATGACTTGAATCCTAGCTACGCAAAAAGACAGTTACAGTTTCATTTCAAATCTTACATGTATTGGCAAATATTATAAATGTTAAATAAAATGTAATATTAGTAAATGTACTGAAAATAAATGATCTGCAAAATTTTTCTTTGATTTGTATTAAAATCATAGGCTCACACATGCAATTATTGATAATATTGCTTTCATTACAACCAATGCAATGACACCCATGTGATTGATCCATATAGATTAGGACTCATTTTAATCTCTACCAAAAAATAGCTAGATACTTATTTATTAACATATATTAGATAATTAGTTAGAATGGCTAGCAGAAAGTTATCTGAAAAAATTCTATGTTTACATGGAAATTCTTAGTCAATTTAAAAAAATCTAAAGCTTTATTTGGATTATAAGTTATTAATGTGGCAGATTAAAAATGTACTGCCATTTTATACAGCCACATATAATAACTGTTTTTCTTGACTTATACAGAATGACATGGTAATAGGTTTAATGTTTTAATAATTTTGATAGGAAAAATATTGAGACATAAACATTTATTAAAGATTATAAATAAAAATTAAAAATAATAAATAAAATGTATACATAATTTTTCTTTTTTATATAGGCTTATTACAATTCTAAAATTAAACTATATTAAAAGAATAAAAAAACCATAACTCAATCTGTCTTTGAGTAGAAATTGTAATGTCTATACATTTTAATTAAAACAAAAAAAGAATAAAAACAACTTACATAAATTTATCACCCATTTTTTTTATGAAGCAAAGTTGAGTGAAGTCATCTAATTTCTAGAAATAAAATAAATGTGTACCATTAATTAATGATCCTGCAAAACTATTAAATATAAAAAAGATTAGAAAAAGTTAATAACTGTTTCATAAATTTGAAAAGAAAAAAACTTCTTCAAGTACATTTATTCTTGAATTTGCATCTAATGTTTTTTATATATTGGTATATTGTTTAGTTCTATCAAAGCAACAATTCCTAATGATTCACATATAAAAATCTTTCTATTTCCCATTCAAGAAATCTTTGTTAGTTTTTGAGATTATACCATTGTGGTGTACTCATAGAAAAAAATTAGATTTTTTGAATAATTAACCCTCATATATAGTTTCATAAAATTTTTGTACTGCATGGTTTAGTATAATAACTGACTAGTAAACTCTGAATCTCAAGATCAGTGGATGATGGCCCAGTCTGTGACTTCGGATATTCACTTTACATATGAACTTTCTGAGCAATAAACCATTCTATTATTTTTACATTTTTATAAAAATTTCTTGCGTATTTTATCAATACAAATTATAAATATGAATTAATAAAATATATTATAAAATACGATAGTCTTCAGTTATGCTAACTGTGGCCACTAGGTGACACTGCAGAACCACCAAGAAGCCTGCAGATGATAAATTTCTATACAAAAATGGCTGAAATCGATGGAAAATTAAAATTAAAATGCCTAAGACAAGATATCAAAAGTAAGTAAAAAATAAAGCAAAATTTTTTGCCTAAGGCAAGTATAAAATCAAGTGAAATATATCAATTTTAACAAAGCACACACACACAAAATCGGTAAAAATAACCATTAAAATTAAAATGCCTAAGGTAAGATATCAATAAAAATTTAGCCTAAGGCCAATCAAGTTAAAAAACACAAAATACATTAAAATGCTACGTAAATTTTTAAAAAACACACACATACACAAAATCGGTAAAAATACATTAAAAATGAATTGCTGAAATTGATGGAAAATTAAAATGCCTGAGGTGAGAAATGGATAATTAAAATGCCTAGGGCAACAAATAGAACAAATCCTCAAACCCCCCACAAAAATTTTAACATTTAAGGCAAACAAATCAAAAAATTAAAAATCAAACAAATTCTTCTAAAAAAGACAAGAAAACACTATGAAATTCGAATTACGCAACAAAAACAGAAAAATCTTAATGATAAATGTCAAAAAATTAATAATGGTGGATGGTGCATCATTAAAATGGCGGGAGTTTATATAAACTAAAAAGCAAAAAGAACATTACACGAGAGCTTCTATTTATCAAATTAATTATTCACTGTTTTGAAATTATGGCATATCAAAAATAAGTCAAATACCCTCCCTCCAATGAAGAATTTCTATCCAAAAATAGCTGAAATTGACAAATTAAAATGAAATATAACCCAAAATAAAGAAGCAACACAGATATGGATAAGCTTTCTATTAATTTTAATATCAAACATAACTGATAAATCATAAATATTAATATTATTTGTGCTCAAATATTTTTTAACAAATCAATAAAGAAAATTACAAGAGAAAAGCAATCATGTCCAAATCCATTTAGATGTAGAATATTATTTTAAAATTATGTATAGTTTCTCAGTTGATCACTTTCTAAAATTCTTTATTGTCTGCTTTGAAATTATGGCATATCATCAAAAATAAGTCGTCGTACCCCCCTTTTCTACACTTTTTAGACAATCCAAAATAAAGAAGCAACACAGATATGGATAAGCTTTCTATTAATTTTAATATCAAACATAATTGATAAAACATAAATATTAGTATTATTTGTGCTCAAATATTTTTATACATATAAAACACAAACATACACACACATTGCATATATTAATAAATGAATAAAAAAAATTATAAGAGAAAAGCAATCATGTCCAAATCTATTTAGATGTAGAATATTATTTTAAAATTATGAATAGTTTCTCAGTTGATCACTTTCTAAAAGTCTTTATTTACCATCATGTGGTTAATGCAGTAATATAGGAGTGAAAAAATATATGCAATAAAAGTTTATACTATCCATGTTTTTCTCTGGAAAATGATGAAAATATAAACACAATGGTAATAATTCTTTCGGCTGGTGACTTCCTATGTATTCAATCCAATTAATTTCATGACTTGGTATTGATTTTCTTCGGAGGTTACAGTTGAAATATTTCAAGAGTGCCTTCTTTCCAGTATCGGCAAAATTGTTTATTATAATTATTAAAATTATTTATTATAGATTTGATCTACTCCACCTGCAATTTAGTATTACATCACATGTTTCCAAAACTTCACTATGTAATAATGTGTGGAGAATTATTTTCTTCAAAGCAACAGATGAACTGTCCTTTCCAAAAAACATATTATGTGACTTCCTATGTGTTCAATCCAATTAATTTCATGACTTGGTATTGATTTTCTTTGGAATAGGTACCAGCAAAATTATTTATTATAATTATTAAAATTATTTATTATAGATTTGAGCTACTCCAGCTGCAATTTAGTATTACATCATACATTTCCAAAAGTTCGCTATGTAATAACGTGTGGAGAATTATTTTCTTCAAAGCAATATCAGACGAACTGTCCTTTCCAAAAAATATATTATTTTTTATATTTCTTTTTTTGTAGACTCATTTTTTTGGAGAAAGTTCTTATTCCTTTCTTTTATCACTTAACACCCACGTGCTTTTGAAGTCCGGTTTCTCTTTAAACAAAGCAAACAGCTTTTACCACCTTTTTGTCTTTTCAAGATCAGCAAATTTTGTTGACCACCCGTAATTTGTTTGTGACTTTTATTTTTTGTTTTTCTTTTTACATTCTTTAAATAATAATCTATACAGCTTTAATATTTTTTTTCATTTAAGATCTCTATTATAATAAAATGAGCTGCATTAGCTTCCATCTTTGATATCAAATTTATATTTGTTGAATTTTGTTCATTCGTCCATCCATCCACACAGGAAATATATATATATACATCTGTTTCAATAAAATACAAGAGCATAAACACTCCTCCCCCTTTCATACTTCGTTCTTTATTTTAACCCTTCCTCTAACAATTTAAAAATCAAATATACTCGAATAAATAATATAAGAACTATATACACATGCATGTGTACAAACTTTCCTTTTGTGAAACAGGGTTTGAAGCCTACCTGTCATGATATATATACATTGTGACGATCATATAAAGTCATAGTCACATGCATATACCTATTAACAAGGGTAAATTATTTAGTTACAAGAAATTTGAAAAAAAAGAGAAAAGAGTTGAGATTTAGTTAAATGTTTGAAAATTATTTCTGATTTTATTGTAAGAGAAGGGGAGGGGTGCTTAAAGAAATGCGTCTCTTTAAATTACGTATTATAATAATTAATATGATTGAAATAACAATTCAAAAAAAATAATAATAATAAATAAAAAAGGAAAAAACATTTGAAATATATTACTATTAGAAGTTATCAATGAAGGAGAAGTTAAAATGAATTGTAAACTTCTAATAATATATATATCAAAATATTAATATATAACAAACTAACCAAAGGAAATACATATAAAAACTAACAAAGATTTCTTGAATGGATTGGATTTATAAGTCTTTTTTTGTTTTTATATATATATATAATATTTGTACAAAATGAAGGTGTTAAGTTTCATTTATAATTATACATTCTTTCCACTGATAATAATTCATTGGAAATTGTAAAATGTTTAATTAATTAAATTCCAACAAAACAATAGATAAAGAAAAAAGAAAGGAAGAAGATTACCATTACTACTCTGGAATTAGAGAGATCAACAGCAAAGAAAGAAAGAAAAGAAATGCATGGCTAGTGGTTTTAAAGGGACATGGTTTCGTGCTCGACCCGCCTGACCACTGACTCACGATGAAATAACATCGGTGCCTCATCTGCTAGATAGACTGTAGCTTCTGTATGCTGAGAGATATAAAAAAGAAACTAAATAACCAAGAAGAACTAAGCTAGGACTGAGAATAGACTAGCAACATAAAATTATATTAAAAAAAAAACCCATCCAGCCAAAGAGTCTGCGGAAGACATACTATCTCTGCAAAAGAAGTGGGT
The DNA here is from genome assembly GCA_028023455.1 of Epiperipatus broadwayi. Classification (NCBI taxonomy): domain Eukaryota; kingdom Metazoa; phylum Onychophora; class Udeonychophora; order Euonychophora; family Peripatidae; genus Epiperipatus; species Epiperipatus broadwayi. The sequence goes on from JAQFVV010006239.1 coordinate 659,872, forward strand.
GAACTCCCACAGGACGGCATAGAGCACTCAGAAGGCCTGCAAATGAGAACAACTGCAAATCCTAGGTAAACATTTAGCTATAGCAAACAAATATGCATGCATGCATTTTCTATTGTTTAATTTTCACAATATTAAAAAAAAATAATAATAATAACTAATTTTGAAAAGAATAATCGGTTGTCATAGATTAGTCGCTATATCCCACTGGATGGCGCTGTTTTCGCGCTAAAACACATAAAAATGCTGTTTCCACGGCCGACACCTTCGAACCTGTATTTTCTATAATACAACTTTTTTGTTGTGCTACAGATTCCAGGCCGCTATGTCGCGTTGCAGTACAGCATGTATGTTTTACGCAGCAAATACATTGTCCGAATTCGCACAGTTTATAAAATGGTTACGGCTTGGGGAGAGTGTGTTTTTTTGAATTGGATGGAAATGTTGTTGTCATTAAATTTTATTTTATTTTAAAGTATTGAAATGTTCACATTTTGTAAAGTAATAATTAACAGACTTTTTACATCGTAGTGTATTGAAGTTTTAAGTATTAAATGTTGACGAGATATATGTATAAAGTTATTTCGAATTAGGTAACGAGTCAAGTAACATACTGTTCATAACATTTCACGAGACAAAGAAATTGTAACTTGTGTATATTTTTGAAATAAAAAAGAGCGTTAAGACAAAAATATCCCGTAAGAAAAGTACAATTGTAAACGGTTTTTTTAAATGTCATAAAAAACATATATTAAACATTTTATTATATATATTTGTTGTTGTTTAAAAAAGTTTTAGTTTCTTTCTTTTCTCTGACTACTGTTATGCTTTGTTGAATATAGTTTACGTTTATAGTTATCATTTATTTTATAGATGTTAGTAAAAAAAAATATTTACAAAAATACGATTTTGATACTTTTTATTTTAACATTACAAACAACAGAAAACTAACCCTAAAACTAACCCTAAACCGAACCGTAACAACTTTTACTTTTAGTTGTCATTCGATTTAAAATAAAAAATAGCGGTAAACAACAAAAAAGCCGTAACCCCAGTAAAAAAATTTCCGATAGAAAATTGATTTTTCTAATAAAAAGCAAACTAAAAAAGACGAATCAAATTATAATTTGTTTCCTAAAACTAACCCTAAACCTACCGTAACAACTTTTACTTTTAGTTGTCATTCGATTTGAAATAAAAAATAGCGGTAAACAACAACAAAAAAAAAAGCTGTAACCCCAGTAAAAAAATCTCCGATAGAAAATTGATTTTTCTAATAAAAAGCAAACTAAAAAAGACAAATCAAATTGTAATTTGTTTATTTTATTTTACATTTATTATTATCATTTAATTTGTATACGTTAATAAAAGAATAATATTTGAAATTAAATAATATTTTAAAAAAACGATTTTCTTTTGTTTTTATTTTCGCATTACAAAAAACACATCAAAATGATTATAATTAATGGCCCGGGAATGATCATATTTTATAGTTTAAGCGTGAAAAGTGCGCCATCGAGTGGGATATAGAAGTTATTCGACGAGAACCGAATAATCTTTTTGAAGATAGAACACTGCCGGATATAAAAATTCCAAGATAGAGCTGTTTATATCACTTTAATATTCGATGTATTCTTTATTTTGTTTTTATTGTTATTACGTAATATAATGTTGGTGTGTGTGTTATTAAATACTACTTACTATTCCTAAAGGTTGTTTAGACTTGCTTTATTCTTCTGTCACCAAGCTATGGGGGGGGGGGGAATCTGTCAAATTTATTGGTTAAAAGTTAATGATTTATTTTTAAAAAATATTCGTTGTGCTTCTTGTATTGTGGTAATCTAAAAATTTTAAATATATTTCAAGCGCTGGATATTTGTTAACTTATTCTCAGGAATAGTTGTTTCTTTATTCAGCAGTTGAGAGTTCTTGATTGGGAAAGATAACATTGAGGTAATATATTTGTATTGCTTCGGGGTTTGATCAAGGGTACAGATATAAAGTTAAATTTGTATTGTATTTGCTCTCTGCTTGAATTGTAACATCGTAAATATATTTTAAACTAACCATTTCCATTACTATATACATATATTATAACCTACTCACACATCACCACTCATGTACATTATATGAGCAAATGCCCAGGGCGCCAATTCTATTAATGAATAGAACGATTTATCATTTTATCTAATTCATAATTAATGCTGAGACTCTTTTATTTATGTTTATCCTACAGCTTCACTCAGTGTGAGGTTATAGGAAGTTCATAACATATAGAGAATATAAATAAATGAAGGAAGAAATACTATAAGCTATCAAATAAAATATAATTTATTTATTAATTAACCAAATGATATAGGCTAGCAGAGTTTTATTTATTCCCTCTAACAAAATATAATTTCAATTTGATCTCTTCCATCATCCAGTTACACTCTATAATAGCTCAATATAACTCTGATAGAATAGAAAAGCACAACACTAAATAACTCTATTGTCCAGCACATCTTAATCTAAATAGCTGAATCAATGTTGATCCAGGAACACAAAATCAGATCTCAGGGAATCTATAACACAGTTAGACTAAGAACTATATTAGCCAGTAATTTATAACTCTAAATTATAATAAGATATAATGAAATAACTTGAATAATGTTTACTGGGCTAGCGATTAGATAGTGAAGGAGATAGGGTATCTTTTAATCTCACATCATCATCCAAATAATACTTTAACTAGGCAACACTTTTATAAGTTTATCACGTGGTAAAATATTTCATGTAATGTTTGGATCTAGAAAATAATATTATCAGATCTTAGCATATTTAATATCAAAGCCATAAAATAATATATTTAATTTTGTAATAGATGTATGAAATATGGAGATGTGGAAACCAGAATTTGAATGCATATAAGAACAACTCGAGACACAGTTTTTAAATAATAAACAAAGCTTTTATTTACATTTAAGGTTTAGTTAAATATAATTAATATCAGAATAAAACTTTTATCTTACATTTTAAATTTACAAACAAATTGATTAATTGAAATTTAGGAGTATCCCCATTACATATTACATAATTTATTATTGACATGTTTATAACATAAATTAGCAAACAAATTATACCTTAATATTCTGACTTTAAACATCCAGGCTATCTAAGTACTTTTTATCAATAAACAACACTGAATAAACAATACATATTATTGGGCACAATATACACTTTGCTATCAATAGAGTAGCTTTAAATAATCTTAATTAAACAATCGCTTTAAATAAGTACACTTTTCAGACATAACAATAAAATCATATTCATTCTGATGATTTTGATGATCTCTAACGTGTGGCAAATTAATATGAGATATTTCAAAACATTTATTTCTTTTTTTTATTTTTTATTTTTAACAATATTATATTATATATACGCGATATTATTTAAATTATGTGTGTATGTTACATCCCATGCAATAATACAAGAGAATAATCTTTTCTATACATTATCAATTTATTCAAAAATTATTAAATAATTATTTAATTTCAGACAATGTCATAGACCAACCAAAAAATAGAACACTATATCTATTCCAATATTCAATAAAGAATTTTAATTAACTATTTATCCGACCACTGACTGAATTACACAGAGCTATATTTTTATGATAATACAATACGTTCAAGAGGAATCCCAGCATATGAGGAGTGAATAAACTCTTTAAGACTAATACATCGACAATAACTTATTTAAATCTGAAATACACTATTGGTGGAATTTTTCTCATCACCAAACAAACAATGGGAAAATATTACTTGACTTCATAAATATCATTTCATAATACGTATGCATAAAATCTAAATAAACTCTACTCATGGCAAAATACTTCATAATATACTAAGGGGAAAAATCTTTCATCCCTACAAACATAGAACGTATCAAAAATAATTTCCTTTCCACACCTCTTCTACATATCTAGCATTATACATTGGCAGATAAATACACACAGATAAAACACTCATTCCTTCGATTTTTTTAAATATGACAATATCCTAAATTTATATTGAGAAATAGTTATAAAACTAAATGTTTATTAATATTAAATACGCTTAACGTATATAGTGAAATTAATATTCAACGATTATATTAATATTTCTTAAGGCTAAGCGCTTTCAGAGCTTTCACTCATATTCATAGCCTTTTAACGTAGTAATTTATGCAAATCTATGCAAGCTTATTTATATTGTCCATCTCTTTGAAATGGAAAAGTATGTGTCTCTCCTGTTTATTGCTTTTAAATCTCTTGATATATACCATGCTTCTTTCACCTTCCTTTTGATGTCATTTCTTTCAGTTGTAATTATCTTAGCATATGTAGGAGGAGGATGGAATCAACCCAAAATGGAAATAATAGCAGACACGGAAGCAGCTTTAATAAATTATCCTATGAGAGATAATGTTATTTATGAGATTAACAGGATCATTAGTAATAAGAAATTGAATACTGAAAATAATGGCTGGAACAATAAAGTCATGAATGCGAAAAAGTTCTTTATTGAAAATAAAATTATTTGTCTTAAAGAGGACAAAGGCAATCGCTTCGTTTTGATGGATGAAGAAGAATATAAAGAAAAGATTAGAATACAAATTCAGAAATTGGGCTTTGAGTTTTCAGCTGAGGTTAATAATAAAATGAACAGAGAAAAATTTATCTCTTTAATCCTGCGCAAGCATAAAAATAAAGGAATAAATCAAGCTGAATATTATAGAATATACCCATCTGCCACATCACAACCACGAATGTTTGCGAATGCTAAAATGCATAAACAAGGGACTCCATTAAGACTAATGCTTGACTTTGGAGGTGTTCATTATGCAAACACAGCAAAATTAATAAATTCATGGTTAATAGAATTAATAGGATTTGGCAAATATACTATAAAATCTTCTTTCGAGTTTGTAGACTTAATTAAAAATGCAGCCATCAATGACAGTTTCAATATAGCAGCCATAGATATATCTGAACTCTACGGATCGATTAATAGAAAAGGTTCAATCAGGATAATTAAAGAAGAGCTTCAAAATAATCATTGTCCTGAACAGAAAATTGATTTTATCATTGACTTCATGAATTGGTTGGATGAGAACATATTTGCGACATTTGAAAATAGATGGTATAGGATGAATAATGGATGGCCGATAGGACTGCCTATGAGTGGCATTGTATCTAGTATTGTAATCGGTTATTTTGAAAGCAAGATTATATCAAGATTCCAAGAACAAACACATGGATTAATTTACTGTAGGTATGTAGATGACATTTTCATTGCAGCACCTAAACTGATAATAAAAGCCATTCAAGATGAACTGCAGGCACATACCAACTTAATATTTAACTGCACTGAAGAGAGTGAGCTTAATACTATTAATTATTTGGACCTAATAATAACTAGAACACACAGATGCATTGATTACAACATGAAAGTAAAACCGTTAAATATTAGAGGATACATCCATACTAAATCGAAAACACCGAGGGCCCACAAATTGGCAGGGCTTTCTGCCTTTTTGTTCAGGAATTACCATTTGTGCAAATATGAAGAAGAAAGAAGAATTAATATTAACCAATATGTTAATGATCTGATGAAGGTTGGTTATGATTTAATAACCATCAACAGAAGAATTAAAACATTTTATGAAAACATAACCAAACCTAGTAAGGACAAAAAACAACGCATATGTCTGCCATATATTCCTAACATTGCTAGAAAACTGGTCAAAAAATTGCAAAATGAATTTACAGTAGGTTTTCGAACCCCTCCAAACACCAACAGGATTTTGAACAATTCTAAGGACAAAATTGACCTACAATCAACACCACATGTTGTGTACAGGTTGGCATGCCCTCAAGCGGACTGCGGTGCAGTATACTACGGTGAGACTCGGGCCACTATAAACAACAGAGTGGCTCAGCATAAATACTTATATAAAAGAGTATTAAGAACAAATGAAGGCAGCTCAGTATTTGTGGACCACCAGATAGAGGCTAATCATGAATTCGAACCTGCATATGCTAAGATAATTACAACTGAAAGAAATGACATCAAAAGGAAGGTGAAAGAAGCATGGTATATATCAAGAGATTTAAAAGCAATAAACAGGAGAGACACATGCTTTTCCATTTCAAAGAGATGGACAATATAAATAAGCTTGCATAGATTTGCATAAATTACTACATTAAAAGGCTATGAATATGAGTGAAAGCTCTGAAAGCGCTTAGCCTTAAGAAATATTAATATAATCGTTGAATATTAATTTCACTATATACGTTAAGCGTATTTAATATTACATTATTATCAATAGTGAAGAAAAATCGGAAATGTTTATTAAGTAAATATAATAGCACAAAATAGACACACAAATGCATAAATAAGAGTATGAAAAACAATTCTAAGTTATATAATATGCGAAAGTTACAATAGATAAATAACATATTAAAATATAAACTTTTAGCTTAAATAAAACATTCAGTTGTTTCAAACCTAAATAATAACAATTATTATTAACGAGTTTTTTTTATACTTTAAATATCAATATTCTTTCTTTTTTTTATTCTCTAGCTACTCTTGAAATTACTTCTCACTTCGAGATAAAAGAAAGATATATAAGAATGAACCATCTTTAATAATATACCCAAAATATATATGTTTCACTTTCAAAAATAAAAGAAAATAAATCACACTTAAGCAATAAGATTTTACCAGCATAATCATCATTTTTGTGGATATGCTATCCTGAGAAGTTCTCGAAGTTTGCAAATTAAATAAATAAACATATAATATTAAATACATACAACACTAAGTCTGTCTAACTATCTATGATGTATATAATATTAACAATAAATAAAAAAAAAATAGAGTCATTCTCCTTTTAAACTTGAGAAAAAAAAAAATTCACTTGCAAAGTTCCTTTTCAAGCTTACTAAATGATCCGGAGATGAATCCCAAAATGAATGCGTGTTTAAATACGAATATGAAACATAAAATAAGTTATTGTAGGACAAAACAGTTATAATTCACAATTAATTTAGTAAACCTCCAATGTCCTTTAGCCATAAGCTAATAGAATTTACTTATATATCACATATAACGATAAATATTTGTAATAATAAATATGTGGAAAGACAGTTTCAGCTATTCATTGATATACTCTGTTATTTTTTTAAGCACATCTAAGGTATTTAATTCAATGATAACTTAACATATTTAAAAAATTCACTTTCATAATTTATAGATTGATATTTGCATTATTAACTTTAATAAATTGCTCATAATTGTCCACAGGCAATTTGTATTTCCTTAAACATTAACACATATATCCGTATATCGAAGAGAACAAAAATATGTAATATTAAAGTCCTTCTATTCGATTTAGACATCTATATTTGGTAAGTAGTAGTGATTAATTATTCTGGGTGAGTCATATCTATATTTCTTTAATAAAACACGTATTATTTTATAAGCATAAAATAAGATATAAAGTTAGCATTCCGCAATAATTATTAAATATCAAACATATAATCAAGTACATGTATCCTTTTAAATTTTAACTTCACTTTTGTATACGTAAAATATAAGTTAAACAGAGAGCTTATCAAAGTAAATTTTGTTAAACAGGTCTGAATATACATCCATGATGACAAAACATTATAAACATCACACATGGGACTTAAAAAATTATAAAGTTCTTGCATTTTGATATTCTTTTTAACGGAGATAAAATAAAAGTAAATGAAATAAAGTAAGTTTAGCATTATAAAAGCACATCTTTAAACAAAATGAAAGTGTTAATTTAAATGTTTTAATTAGACAAAAGAGGCAAGACTGATACCTTAAAATTTATTCAGCCATTCTCCAATAAAGTTTAAACGTCTGGAGTTTCAATAATGAGCTTCATGAAAAGGCTGTTTTGAAGTTTCACTTTAAACTGTTTTTGGAAGAGATATAATCGATAGCAGCAGAAAACAAAAAGTACACTTGTTGAAATTACAAAAGATAAAGTTTTTTTATTTTTTATTATTAACTATCAGATAAAAAAAAATATCTCCCCACCAATCAAAAAAAGTCACCTGATCAGCAGAAGCTTGACTCCCATGTTTTTTTCTTTTTTTTTTAATCAATTAATTAATATTCAAAAAATCTTTTCTAAAAAAATTTATTTTGACCTTCACAATTAAATCAAGTCAAATAAAACAAAAAAAAATAGCTTTTTACAAAATTAAAACAAATGAATATCAATTAGCTATTAAATAAAATGGTTTATAATATTATTTAAGTTGGTCAAATAATTTACTAATTCAAATATCCATTAATAATGAAAGAAGATATATTTTGCAAAATTATTAAAGATAATTACTGTAATTTAAATGTTTTATTATAAGTGTAATATGGTTTATTGCAATTAGAATATGAAATGAAAATGAGATAATGACAACATTCATACAAATATACGCTGCTATGTGAATATTAAATTATTCTAACTAAAACATACCTAATAGGTCTATGGGTTACAACTGACTATAATATTAGTAAATAAATGGGTGTCAATGAATAATAAATCAGAAAACCATTCAACAAACACCAACACTATCTTATAAATAAATAAAACAACTTTGCCTCAATCTAACTACTATCATAACACTTTCTGTAATAATCCACCCCCTTCCTTGTATTAAACACTATCAAAATATAATAACAACAATAAATGCTTGAAAAATTGCTAACCAAAATACATAGTTGGCCCACATATGAGTTTTTGAACCATTATTAGAAAAATTTTAAAATTTTAAGGCGATTTCATTTTTTTAGTACAATGCAGTTATTCATTACTGATGTAACACAGCTTAATTACTTGTGCCCATTCAGAAGTCACAATATATATATATATATGGAGAGATGCATGTTAGGAGTAATAACAATAGATCGAAACCACAATTTATGGATAAGATAAACAAACAGGTGTTCTGACCTCATTGAAAAAATAAGACTGCTGCTACTGCTACTACTACTACTAATAATAAAAATAGCTGGTAGTTAGCCAATTAATTTGAGATATAAACAAAGTGCATAATAACAAACTAAAATGCTAGATGATTAGGAAATAAACATTACTTTATAGCAGGCATGTAAAAGCAGGGAAACCTCTGTGACATTAAATGAGTAATATTGTTAAAAAGTAGTTAATTATAAACTAGCAAAGATCATGTAAAACATAACAGAAAAGGGTAAAGATACTTGTAAATGATAACAAAGAAGGAAATACAGATTAATGGATACAGAGAGTGATCAAGAGATCAGAGAGAAGAGAAAATAGGCAAAACCCTATAAAAAGATAGAAGCATCCATTTCAGAGGCTATAATGGAACAGGATGATGGAATATCCTGGGGAAATGGAGCTAAAATGGACCAGCCTAAAAAATAGTAATGGCAATGGAAAAACTTAGAAAGGAGTGCATAAGGGTGAATAAAAACCCCATGCACCGTATTATGATGATGATACAAATGTTTGACAAACCAAACAGCAAATTGGACCAAATGAAGGCAGATCTTGCTGGATTGAAATCAGGGATGGGATCAATGAAATTAGATACGTTCAAACTAACCATCAGGTTGAAAAATAAATTTGGATAAACAGAATACTGAAATGAAAACAGAAATTCATAAGACTTAGTAACCAATATTCAAAATTGAGGGATGAAGTCAAGGAAATGAAAGTAGAAATCGAAAGCATGGACTTAACATGTCAAAATAGAATGATGGAGCTATAAGGTTAGTTCAATGATGAAGTGCAGAAATTATGTGAGCATGTGAGAGCCTAAGTCTCAATATAAAGGAAAGACAAAAACAACAGGAATCACAAGTGAAGGGGGAACTTGAGAAAGTAGATTCAAAAATAAGGGTCATTGAAATCATACAAAATAATGGATAACCAATGTAGAAGGGAAGATAAAGTTAATAGAAGAGAAAGTACTAGCTGTGATCAAGAATGAAATCTTGTGAAACAATGAGGGTGTCGAGAAGATGACTAAGAATCAAAATAACTTACAAGCCCAACTAAAGGAACTAAAAGCATCAATCGACTAGCATATTGGGATCCTAGAGGACAGGTTAATAAAAAGGACCCGAGGAATACCAGGAGAAATAACCCAAATGAGCACATAGGGTCAACAGTCACAAGAAAAAGGTCATTCATCGGAAAACTAGATACTTCCATTAAAAATATTTTAAACCAAGAAAATGATCATAAGATAGATCCCACAATTAGAATTGAGGAAAAGGGGGGAATCTACAACACATAAATATGAATAAAGACCCTGGTCAAAAGAACGAATATCCAGGAAGTGAGAAGACCGAATCTAAAGAGAATATAACTCAAGAGTCAGTCAAATATAAGCATGGTACAGTGAGCTCAGTCAACCAATTTGTTAAGTTGAAAGTGTTCAAAGGTTTATCCACTGGAACCCCTACTGAACATTTTAGGAGCCTGTACCTGCACCTCTTGATAAATCAAAACCTATCAGAAGGGGGAGAAGATCATAATCACCTACAGCCATTTGCAGGATGATGAATTAGCATAGTGGGAATCACTGTTCCAGATCCAGCCAACATATGAAGATTACAAATCACTAGTAATAAAGAGTTACTGGAATGAAAAAAACAGGAAATATTACTATATGAAAGACAAATGACCATAACACACCAGGAGAGATTTTGGTGAAATAACATATCACAAGGTTAAAAACTTTAGATACTTACCAACTAAGCAAGAGGCAAATCCTTCACATGATTCAGCATAACTTTCTCCTGAAGATCGAACAATTGTTAATATACACCAATGTTAGTAGCATAGAGCAGCTGATATTAAGAAATTCCTTAATAGTACTGAATCAATAATCAAAACATAAATAGTAAATTCAGTGAAAAGAAAAGGAAGAAATCCCCCATCAATGACATTAACTACAAAAGAAAAAAACAACAGCCAACACCAAAAACAAAAAGAGAATGCTGAAAAACCTATCAATAGTAGAAATGATGAGATCAATTGCCAACAACCATACAGTGCAAACATACATTCAAGATCCCAATGCCATACCAAAGCCATTGACTTCAGGTTAAATAAAACCCCAATCAAAAACAGATGCACAACAAACTAAATGAGTACTTGAGAGATATTCCTTATCTCAAACAACCACATCAAATGAAAGAAACAAAATAAAACCTTTAGTCATGGAAATCACCAATATGATGTATTCATGGGAAGATAGAGCACCTATCTATGCTCTGCAAAGTTACCCAATGATAAAAATATTATTTGAAGATTTACCACCAGAGCACTAATTGACTCTGAAAACCAGATATCATTGATATTGATGGGTCTTTACAAAAAAATTACACATAAACCATGTCTAACAATAGGAAGACCAAACTGGCCAAAAATCAAATCTGGATAGAGGCAAAGATCAGTCCAAACAATATTCTACCAGGTATTCCTTATACTAAACAGCCTCATTCATGAAGCCATATTAGAAGCAGACTTCCTACCCAGGAATAACAGTCTAGTTGATTTCCTAATAAAATAGTCAGGGTAGGTAATGAGGTCTTAGAAATGATACTGCTGCCGAGATAAAACATACTAAATATTGACTGCACAGCATCAAATATCCCTGAGCACTCATACAAGCAAAGATCACCAAATGCATTTTGATCAATAGTGATGACAAAAGCAAGTTAAGGTCCATCATTAATAAATACAATGGAATATTTTCCAAACTGCCAGGATTGATAGAGGGGTTCCAACAATGCATCAAATTATTTGACGATGAGTCATTTTAATCCAAGTCATTTCCCCATACCACACCAATATCATGAAATAAAAAATCAAATCAATAATATACTTGAGTGGGGGATTATTTCCAAATGCTTTTCATCATACTGCAAACCTGTAATGACAGTTAAAAAGAAAGATGGGTCAATGAGATTTTGTCTAGATGCTAGGCAACTAAACAATAATTACCATTCCTGAGAGGAATATACCACTGCCTATCCAGAAACTGTTTGTGAGACTTGTGAAATCTCAAATTTTGACTTAACCTCTAGCTATTTGCAGATAAAACTCTACCCAGAGTATCACCAATACACCATTTTGCAGTATGAAGGGATCATCACATAACAATTCAATTAAATGTAATTGAATGCTATTTGGATTGATAAATAGTGGCACTAGTCTAATCAGATGCCTGGATCAAACCTTCTCTCATGAGATCAAGCAAATGACATAATCTACCATTGAAGAACCCTTTCAACACTTGGAAAAATTTTTAAAGAATACTATATAAAGGGATCAAAATCAGAAGTACTCTAATGAGTAATGAAGCAACCTTCTTAGGCCTCATCCTGATAAGATCAGTACCATACAGAACTTTACAAAGCCTACAAATAAGACAAATCTAATCATTTTTAGACTAATTTTTACAATTGTTTTTACAAAAAATTCTCTAACAGCATGGAACTATTGTTGAAATTCATCAGAGAAGACGAAAAATGGAATTGGACTGAAGAGCAAGGCAAGGCATTTGAGGAAAATAAAACAGTATTTCTAGAGCAAACAGTGCTAGCTTTTAATAAACCATCGTACAAATTGTCAGTAGTGGTTACGGATTAGGGGTGGTGATGTTATCCCAAATCCAGGAGAATGGACAACCAAGGGTCCTTTATTTCATTAACCACCTGCTAAAGGGTCCAAATTTAAATTATACATGGAATTTAAAACACAATAATTAAAAGTAAGTTTTCTTTATCTCGATTAAAAGAAGTAAATAAATTTTTTCAGTTCATTTTAATTAAAACCAAATATTTGTCTCAAATTTTTTTAATCCTTTCAACACCATTTTTGTAGGATTTTATCAAAATTTCTTAATCTAATTAAAATAGATAGTGGAATTATATAATTACCAGTATATCTATTGTAACATAAAAACATGCTTATTTTATTTATCAAAATAAGAATAAAATATTAATAGACCTTTATTAAAATGTTTTATTTTAAATAATTTATAATGATTTTAAATATCAAAATTACTGAAATTCAAAACTATTGTTTAACTTTTAACTGTTATTCCAGTGTAATATAATAAATATCTACAAAAGTTTGTTTTTACATTTCCTTTCAACTTTATATATATTGTAACCATACGTTTTGGCTCTATCACATTAAGCTTTATTCAGTGATCCAGTATGTAAAATTTTAAATTTTAAATAGCAATAATTTATTAATATATTGAAAATCAGTGTGCAAAAATCAGTTATAGATTGAAATGCTTGTTGGATTATAATTTTCCAATTAAGCAAAAACTCACCCATAAATATCCTGAAAGTGATGATGACTTGGCTGTTAAAGACACTGGAAAATCTGATTGAGTGCATATTTATTCCATTAACATTTTTATCACATGTTCCAGTGGCAACTCCATTTCAAATATTTTAAAAGTATAAAACAAATTTGGAAGTATGAAAATATTTAACACTTTATCATTATTATTAAACAGTAATAAAAAAAATCAATTTATAATTATTCTAAAAAATTTTTAAAACAATCTTCAAATATAGCAATCTAAAATGATATGAAAGTCTAGATGGTCGTCACTAGAGGGGCAAATTAATTTATTCACACAGTTAGTTATTGGCCCATTTAGTACCATAATACATTGTAATACAAGATATAAATAATATAACAAAGTTTGTAGGGGGGGGACTATTAAGAGAAGAAAATCGGAATAAAAAGACTTCAGTTCCACACTTACAAAAAAAAAAATACAGTAAAAAGAAAAGCTGAAAAGTAATAACCTTGTGAATTAAATGAAACAAAATTTCAGGATTTTGTGGAATTAAAAGGATGGAGTAGAAATTTTAAAACCTTGTATTGTTTCAACACTTTTTCATCGATCTTATGATTCCTAATGTGCATCTGGAGAACTAGAATGACCGCCATCTGGATAATTATTTGCCTCAACATATACTATTTCAAACGAAGAACAATTCCAGAAAATGTAAGCAATTACTTTTATATTGTTTATATTAGTCAATTGTCAGATTTAAAATGACCCATAAATTAGTTAAATTGAAAAGAAAAAGATTAAAGTGTTTTGGTTTTCACGCTCTTAAGTATAAAGCAGAAAAATATGTTTGTTTATAAATTGTATTCTTTATAAGATATAATTCGAAATAATATTGAATAAAAGTGAGAAAATATCAAGTAGACAAATTTAAAAATTCATTTTTTTTTAAAGTCATACAAAGTTTAATCAATTTAAAAAGAAAAATGCATGAATTCATTTCTTATTCTCAGTACAGAAAAGAACTCATCTGCCCACTGGTGTTTCAGTGTGAATTTGCTTAGTTATTGAAAATAGAAAAATGACAGATTATTAATGCCAAGTATATTGTATTGATAATTGCTCACAATTGAGTAAATTCTTCTTAATATTATTAAACACATATTAATTTGCTGAGAATGAATAAATAAGTATTTACTTTTTAGTCTTATTGTGCAATTTGCAAATTAATAATATTTTTAAATGTTTTGAAATTGCCCAGATCATTTAAAATTATGACAGATATCTTCACGGAGGGAAAAACAAAATAACGAATCAATAAATGATTTTTAAAAATTAAGCTTGTTAATTGTAATGAATCTATAAACTCATTTTAAGGAAAATTATCTATAGAAAGTATGGACAAACCTATTTTTTTAATTGCACTACACTTGGAAGCGTTTAAATATTATCTCACTATGCTGACATCGATAAATAAATCAATAAATGGTTTTTAAAAAAATTTGTTTTAAGGATCGTAATAGACCTACAAATTCAGTTAAGAAAATTTATCTACAGAAAGTATGGATAAATCTATTTTAATCGTCTTACACTCGGAAAAGCATTTGAATATTATCACTATGCTAGCATCAAACATAATAATCAATATATATATGCATTACTTAGGAATGTTTGCTCATAAGGATGGAACCAACTTTGACTAATAAGATAAAATCTAATGGGAGAAAATGTTTGTTTATTTTTGTTATTGCTATGTTTAGTATTATAATACATTTTTTTTGTCATGTATTATTCAGGGATTATTTTTTATATATATTTATTGTAGTGTAAAATATAATTAGTTAAGGAGGAAGAGATATATAAAGGTATATACATTTATTACACATAATTTATTTTCCCAGTTAGAAGAAAACATAATATTAAATATCATTTATTTAGACAAAGAGAGAGAGAGCTATTTATCTCTCGCATTTTTTTTAAAACAGATTTTAATATTTTCTTGAAGGGTAAACAAACAGACCCAATTTGTCACAGTTATACACATAACGACCAATTATTTTATATGAAATAATTAATATAAGCATTTTCCATTTCTTAATTTTGCCTATGAATGAACATGTCCACTTTAAATATAAAATGTAGGTTGATCTTCATTATTTACGTATGTATCGCTTATTATAACAAAAATATAATTATTTTAAAATAATTAATGGTTATTTGACTTATATGTTGGTGGTTTGTTTATTAATACATTAATGGTTTCTGCATTGTGAAATGGAATATTTGTTTCCCCTTTTATTGTTAGGATTATTTTATCTTGCTATTGGATTGATAAGGATTTGTGACAGCTTTCAGCTGATAAGTATGTGTCACATATAATGGCATCAAATATAATATCATAATATAAATATTGTGCATGGGCTGATGGAGATTCTCCCATTGCTGATTAAATGAATGATATTATCAAGGCTAGTTAGTGCTTAGTTAGCATAGTTCATTCCAAGAGAGGATCATATCCATGGTCTGAATTCTATTTCCCTGTGATGAGTGGGGTCACACTTATATACCTATGGAAAGGTATTAGAATTGGCCATATGTTGTTTTGTAGAGCCTCCCTTTATTGTGTGGTCCCTCATGAGGTTATATAGTTAGTTTTCCACCATGTATGGTGAAGTTTAGTATTTGCAAGTCAAATAGCAAAGACAAGATAAAGTTAGATTAAGGGACACTGGTCTATCTATAGTGTTTTCCTAACTGGAATAGTGTCTTTATGATGTTGTAGGATCTTCATCAGTCTATAAACAAACAAACCCAAAACTTACTAGTGATTGTAGAACTTCTATATGAAAGAGCAAGAGATACACATGGACAATGTGGATTTATCTTCATCAAGCAGTGACTCGCCGATGGATCGGTAAGATAAGTTAACTATTAAATGATTAGGTTGTGGACATAGGCAATATTGTGGGTATCATGTGTGCATTTAACTTATGATGGCTGTCCACACATTAATACAATGAATCTTTTTATAGTAAATGATAATAAATTATTAATTGTGCTGCATATGATAATTGCTCTTATCATATTCAGACAAATAAAATAGCTGCAGTTTAATACACTAAATTATAACATAGAGTTTTAAATTTAAAAGTTGAGTATATCCCAAAGACCTAAATATATTTTGTTTTACAATTTAAATGCTAAGTTAGTTTAAAGAAAGTTTAACTATCTTATTCTATGAGATAGAATAATAATAGAAACATATCCAATAACAGTGATACTATGAATATCACTGTATTAATTTGTCTTACTTACTACGTGAATAGTCAATGGGATACCAATTAGTCTCAATCCCTGATTTTATTTAATGATTTCGTCTTATTTCATGCAATGTGTCTGAAATAAACTTGTAAATAATGTAAATAAATTTTGTTGTGTTAAAAATTTATTTAGTTGTCAGTAGTCTTATTGCTAATCACCACACACACACCTTATTATTGTTATTGCTATCGATATATCATCTGATTATATGGAAATCATCATCGATCAATATTGTATAAGTCACTATATGTTGGTATATCATAATAATTTTGGTAAGCTCTGTGATTTATGAGTACACCTAAGGCATCATTACTTAATAATCAAATATTATTAACCTAGAATGCATATTATTTTAAGTGGTATACTAAAAAATAAACACTTATATTGGTTTAATCAGTTTATTTGAACCCGCAGATCTATCATTCACTGATCTTGATCACATTGTTTATAATTAATTGAGAAAAGAAGTTGGTAAGTTATTGTGTTTAGCTATTGAAAAGTTATTCATATTTCTTGAAGCTCCAAGTATATAATAGTTATGGAGTTTATAAAGTTTCTTTGAAATTAATAAATATTGTTTGTTAATTCGATTTGGTATTAAGAGCTGTTTTGTGCATTATATTTGGGTAGTGGCAAAATCCCTCTCACTGACCCAAGTATATCTTGTATAACAACCTTTAAGTTATGTGAACACTGAGAAGAATAAGTTATATTAATTTGCAATATAGGATTCGAATTTATGGTAAATTTTATATCTAGTTATTTATTGTAGTTGGATTTGAGTTGTGTTACATTCACTGTTTTATGAAAAGTCAACCAAACTTTAAAGTATAAATTGCTTCTTTTGTCTTAAATGTATAGCTTGTTTTGACTTTATGGTGAATATTCTGGTTTTGGTAAGCTTGGAATCCCTATTTTATTTAGTTATCTTATGATCATTTAATTCAATATCAATTTAGAGTTCTGGACATCATCTTCCATCATCATCATTCTTCTCATCTGTCATTTCAATCTTTTTTTATTTCTTTATTCTTCTTTCATCCTAATTCATTATCCTAATTAACTCACCATTCACTAGCTCTTATTCCACTATCATCTTAATCATCCATTAACTCTTATTCTACCATCATCTCAATCATTCATTATTCTGATACATCTTCATTCTTTTCTCTTCATTCTCAGACTCATTTCATTTTATTATTTAATTATTACTTATCAACATCATCCATTTAGTCATCTACATCTTAATGTACTTATTACTTAATTTATAATTTTAATTTCATATTCATTCCATCGATCTAATTATTATTTATTTATTGGTTTGATGAATATTAAATTTATTTCATAACATTTTGTTTGTTTGTTTGTGAATTTTAAAGCTGGTTTGACCAGAAGTTATTATCTTCATTAATCACCATGTAATCTTCTTTAAGGTTATAGTTTCATGCGAGCTTAGTCAATAAAGAAATCCTCTCTTTAGTGTAACATTTATTTTTAGGCGTATTTCTAGATTGATTAGATTAGGTGTAGCTAAGAAGGTTACAGAGGAGGATATGTCATCCTAAAACATGAGTCTAGATTGATTAGACAATTGTTGATAGAAGGTTACAGAGGAGGATATGGCTCCCAAATGTGTACGCTGACTAGCTAGATTAGTAAGAAGGTTACAATATATATATATATAATTGAAATAATAAATTTAACGGTTTACAAACTATTATACACAATCCTTAAATCTGCAAAAGTACTTTCGGTTACTTTCTTGAACCTGCCTCAACTGCCATTAAATTCAAAAACAAAGCGAAAGCAAACGTCATCAATTCAAATTCCACGAATCTCATATTTTAATGTTAGCAGCTTGCCTATTTATTAACTGCATTTTATTCCTATTTATAAAAATTGCCTCTTTAATTTTTATTTTATTATGGTTTCTCTCTTCATGAAGAATTTTCACATTTTCAAAATCAAATTTAAATTTATATTTACATGTTTTTTCATGATCAAAGAAAACTGAAGGAGACATTAAATCACCATTATTTTTTTTTACTTTCTACACGCTTATATAACAATTCATGCTCCCTCAATCTCTTCTCAATACTGCACCTAGATTCACCTATATATGATAGCATAATATCACAAAAAATTGATATATGACACAACCTTAGAATTAAAGCAAGCTGCTAACATTAAAATACGACATTCGTGGAATTTGAACTGATGACATTTGTTTCTGCTTTGTTTTTGAATTTAATGGCAGTTGAGGCAGGGTTCAAAAAATTAACTGAAACTTCTACAGATTTAAGGATTGTGTATAATAGTTTGTAAACCGTTAAATTTATTAGTTCAATTATAATTACAATTTTGTTTTAATTAACGGACATTTTATTTATATTATATATATATTGTAACCGGACCCGCATACAACCCTTTTATTACGTCAGTTGTAACAATTTTCTGATGAGCATGCTGTAGGAAGGAACTATCAATTGACATTCCTATTGCAGATGTTAATGCCTCCTACAACAATATTTCCTGCTCATCAGAGGATGTAGTACCATAGAGACTGGAAACATCTAAATATTTCTAAGTTTGGTTTCCCAAAAAGCGCCATTAGAGTTCCGTCTCACTACAACCTGACTGGCCTAGGTCTAGTTATGTCAGACGTAGCTCAGAAAGCATGAGATTCTCATGAACCAGTGCTATAACTGATGAGTGATGCAATAAAACAAAACAGAATTGGACAACTGGATAACCAATTTAATTTTTAGTAATAAAAAAAAAAATTTATTAAATAACAATTAATTTGCAATTTCTAACAAAATTCATTTCTATCCACATGATAACACATTTTCATTTTACTTATGAAAGAGCTAGAAGCAGTTCTTTTTTTTTTATCAATAGTTCATTTACAAGTTCATTTATGAGAAGACGTTTGGAAACAGTCTAATTCAACAATAGTTCATTTTTGAATTCCTTTATGAGAAGAAGCTTGGAAATATTCTAATTCAACAATAGTTCATTTTGAATTCATTTATGAGAAGAAGCTTGGAAATATTCTAATTCAACAATAGTTCATTTTGAATTCATTTATGAGAAGAAGCTTGGAAATATTCTAATTCAACAATAGTTCATTTTGAATTCATTTATGAGAAGACGTTTGGAAACAGTCTAATTCAGCAATAGTTCATTTTGAATTCATTTATGAGAAGAATCTTGGAAATATTCTAATTCAACAATAGTTCATTTTGAATTCATTTATGAGAAGAAGCTTGGAAATATTCTAATTCAACAATAGTTCATTTGGATTCATTTATGAGAAGAAGCTTGGAAATATTCTAATTCAACAATAGTTCATTTGGATTCATTTATGAGAAGAAGCTTGGAAATATTCTAATTCAACAATAGTTCATTTGGATTCATTTATGAGAAGAAGCTTGGAAATATTCTAATTCAACAATAGTTCATTTTGAATTCATTTATGAGAAGAAGCTTAGAAATATTCTAATTCAACAATAGTTCATTTGGATTCATTTATGAGAAGAAGCTTGGAAATATTCTAATTCAACAATAGTTCATTTTGAATTCATTTATGAGAAGAAGCTTAGAAGCAGTAAAGCATTTATGGTTTATACAATAATTCATTTAAGAGAAGAACCTTAGAAGCAGTCAAGCATTTATGGTTTATACAATAATTCATTTTGAATTCATTTATGTGAAGAAGCTTGGGAGCAGTCAAGCATTTATGATTTATACAGCATTTCATTATTTTATGAATTATTATTGATTGGTAAACATTTAAGCTCAGCAATTCTTGGTTTGTGGAGCATTTATCATTTGGTAATTGAATCATTTATAATTTTGTCAAATATAAAAGTATATTCATACACATAAACTCTGTTTGGCTTGTGGAGCATTTATAATTTAGTCAAATATAAAACTATATTCATATATATAAACTCTGTTTGGCTTGTGGAGCATTTATCATTTAGTAATTAAAGCATTTCTAATTTAGTCAAATATAAAGGTATATTCATACACATAAACTCTGTTTGGCTTGTGGAGCATTTCTAATTTAGTCAAATATAAAAGTATATTCATATACATAAATTCTGTTTGGCTTGTGGAGCATTTATCATTTAGTAATTAAAGCATTTCTAATTTAGTCAAATATAAAAGTATATTCATACACATAAGCTCTGTTACATTACCCAGATAGAAGTAATATGCAATTAAAGCATTTCTAATCCATATAGTAAATACGTTCAAATATTTTTATAAATAAATTTGCGTATAACTATTTCATAACTTCATTTTATAACGTATGATAAACATGTTCTAATATTTTACAAAATAAATTCTACGTAATTATTTCATAACTTCACTTTATAACGCATGATAAAGATGTTTTAATATTTTATAAAACAAATTCTATGTAATTATTTCATAACTTCACTTTATAACGTATGATAAAGATGTCTAAACATTCCTATAACATAATTACCTTCCAGTTTTGCAGTCTAGTTTACTCAAAAGAAGGCGGGTTATTTCATTTATGGAAAGTCATGGCACAGCGTGGAGAGATTGAAGCCGCTAATTTACTCCATTGTCATTATAATTCCTCTAGCAAAGCTTTCTTTTTCCATTTTCACGTTTTGTTAAAGCTATATTTTAATATGTCAAAAGAATTAAATAATACACTTTTTTTTAAAAAGAAAATTTAATATGTTCTGCCTCTCTGTGTAAGACGAGAGAAAAAAAAAAGTTTTTTTCTTCCGACGACGTGCCTAATTTGAATACTGCCTCAGTTTAACCCAAGTATCTTTTCTTTTTTTCTTTTTAATGATTGGATAATTAATTTCTTTTCTTTTTTTATTGAGACAGATAAAAAAACATAAGATGACTTAACATTTTATTCAAATTGGTCAATCACAAAATTAAAAATATGATTTTTTTAAACAAATCACAGCTTTATTGCGTTCCCAATTAGACTGAATCACGCTAGACATTTTTGAATGGGGGGGGGATCTTTTGAATATTTATATGAGGAACAGCATATCTGTTTCATTACCCCTCACCAAATTTTGGGATGAAATCGCCTGGAAGTACGATTTCATTCCATATACTATACACATTATTTCTCAGTACTGCCTGGTTTTAGATGTGCTGATGAATAGGTAAGATGAGCTGGAAAAGTGATTACATGAACCATAGCCTCCAATGCCAGGATAAGTAGATGGCCAAGCACAAACTACCAGCATGCACCGCCCCATGATGTCACAAGAAAATATCTCATTTTTAAGCACTACCTCTCTTGTACCTAGAAGTATCATCCAACCAAGAATAGGAGCCAGAGAAAAAAAAACAATTTGGCACTCAGCCAACCCTGCTCAGCTTCGGTGAGTCTTAGGGGCTATCATTTGGCCTATCCATGAGACCAAGGCCTATACATGAGACCTATATATATGCACTGCTGGACTACTCTTGAAGCACAACATCCAGGTCTGGATAGTGCCGAGCATATACTTCGGAGCATCATAACACAATGCATCCAAGCAGCTCCGCTCAATCATCCACCATCTCAACATGAAAAACACAAGTTCATGCATCACTACACCACACTCACAAACCTTTCCCATCAGCTATCTCTATTTTATTCTGAATTATAACTGCAACCTGGTTTGGGAGACTGAGGATCATGATCAGTTCTCCTATATTTCTCTTTTGTATTATGAGGTGACATACTTCTGGATCGTCTCTTTGTTGAAAATTTATCATGTTTAACATTATTGTGGTGTCTTGCTTCTTCACTTCCGTATTTTCTTTGGAGATCCTTGTTACTGTTTGATCTTCTAATTATACGCATCCGATATGGACCATGAACACCATCTGTGAATTTTTTTCTGTTCCTCTTCCATGGTGGTACTTCATTTTTACATAAAAGTTTCCTTTCAAATGGTTCTTTTGCCATAGTAATTATTTTTTTGGTATTTGCAAAGGTTTCTTGTTGTTTAATTTCTTTCACACTGATAAATCCCGAGTTTTGAGATTCCTTTTTGGTGTCTTTTCCTGCGTAAGCAACTATATTTTTAATAACTGTCTTTATATATATTTTTTTTGTACTCAATTTTTGATTTGAGTTTATTAAGCTTTTGTTTATAATTTTTATATATGGCTGAGGACTAACACACTTTTCTTTCCATTTTATGGTTTCTTTCTCTATCTCCTTTACTATTTCATAGCATATATCAGACAATTTTTCTGAAACATTTTCTTCTATATTGGACAGTCCCTTTGTTATATTTTGATTATGTTCATTTTCACGTTTTTCATCTTCTTGAAGATCAGAAGATTTTAATTTTGCTTTATTAGATTCATTTTCATCCATTTGAAACTCTTTTACTGTATTTGATACAATTTCATTCTCAGCTTCTGTATATGCTGTTTCTTTATTTTCAATTTTAGAGGTATATTCCATAATCAGAAGTTTTCCTGAAGGTAGACTGACAATTTCAAGATCACTCTTTGTAATTTCAATTTCTTCCTTTTTAACAATCTCAAATTTTGCTTCATCAGTAATAGGATATTCAATTTGTGATTCCTTTAAAATATCTTTGGTTGGGAATTCCAAAGTTTCCTCCTCATCCAATTTTTTAGACTGAATTATTTCCTTTATCAACTGGTTTAACTTTTCATTCTGATTTTTGACTGCTTCTATAATTTGTTTTTCTATTCTTTGGTTTGCTTCTATTGCTTGCTTGTTATCTTCTTCTCTTTGCTTATCTCTTTTTTGGTTATCTTCTTCTCTTTGCTTATCTCTTTTTTGGTTATCTTCTTCTCTCTGTTTGATATCTTCTTCTCTTTGCTTATCTCTTTTTTGGTTATCTTCTTCTCTCTGTTTATCTCTTTTTTGGTTATCTTCTTCTCTCTGTTTGATATCTTCTTCTCTCTGTTTGATATCTTCTTGTCTTTGTTTGTCTCTTTTTTGGTTATCTTCTTCTCTTTGTTTGTCTCTTTTCTTTTGGTCTGCTTTTATAATTTCCAATAACTGGGCTAATGTAGACATCTCCCCTGTTTTCTCTGATTCCTCATCTGCTTTAGCTTCTTGTTTATCTTCTTTCTCAGGAGGATCCTCTATGCTTTCTGTATTCATCATTTTTTTTGTTTTTGATCTGGTTTTCATCAATATTTTATTCTAGTTTAGTGGTATTTTTTTTTATTTCAACTTTATTAAGCTTCTCTCTCCATCCACACCATGACTTTACTCCATCTTCTTTGAAATGCCTGTTTCATTCTTTATGCCATTCATTTTTGTGTTGTTTTTCTTTTAAACTTTTATTTTTCCATCCTTCCTGAACAAATTACATCACTACATCATATGCACTGTTCATATCACAGAATCGTGATCTGCTTATGCCTATGAGTAGGCTAGTTAGATCGAACCTCACAGTAGGGTGGCAAATTAACCGGCCTATGAGTAGGCTAGCCAGATAAGGCCTCACAGTAAGGCGTCAAATGTAACCGGACCTGCATACAACCCTTTTATTACGTCAGTTGTAACAATTTTCTGATGAGCATGCTGTAGGAAGGAACTATCAATTGACATTCCTAATGCAGATGTTAATGCCTCCTACAACAATATTTCCTGCTCACAGAGGATGTAGTACCATAGAGACTGGAAACATCTAAATATTTCTAAGTTTGGTTTCCCATAAAGCGCCATTAGAGTTCCGTCTCACTACAACCTGACTGGCCTAGGTCTAGTTATGTCAGACGTAGCTCAGAAAGCATGAGATTCTCATGAACCAGTGCTATAACTGATGAGTGATGCAATAAAACAAAACAGAATTGGACAACTGGATAACCAATTTAATTTTTAGTAACAAAAAAAAAATTTATTAAATAACAATTAATTTGCAATTTCTAACGAAATTCATTTCTATCCACATGATAACACATTTTCATTTTACTTATGAAAGAGCTAGAAGCAGTTCTTTTTTTTTATCAATAGTTCATTTACAAGTTCATTTATGAGAAGACGTTTGGAAACAGTCTAATTCAACAATAGTTCATTTTTGAATTCCTTTATGAGAAGAAGCTTGGAAATATTCTAATTCAACAATAGTTCATTTTGAATTCATTTATGAGAAGAAGCTTGGAAATATTCTAATTCAACAATAGTTCATTTTGAATTCATTTATGAGAAGAAGCTTGGAAATATTCTAATTCAACAATAGTTCATTTTGAATTCATTTATGAGAAGAAGCTTGGAAATATTCTAATTCAACAATAGTTCATTTTGAATTCATTTATGAGAAGACGTTTGGAAACAGTCTAATTCAGCAATAGTTCATTTTGAATTCATTTATGAGAAGAAGCTTGGAAATATTCTAATTCAACAATAGTTCATTTTGAATTCATTTATGAGAAGAAGCTTGGAAATATTCTAATTCAGCAATAGTTCATTTTGAATTCATTTATGGGAAGAAGCTTAGAAGCAGTAAAGCATTTATGGTTTATACAATAATTCATTTAAGAGAAGAACCTTAGAAGCAGTCAAGCATTTATGGTTTATACAATAATTCATTTTGAATTCATTTATGTGAAGAAGCTTGGGAGCAGTCAAGCATTTATGATTTATACAGCATTTCATTATTTTATGAATTATTATTGATTGGTAAACATTTAAGCTCAGCAATTCTTGGTTTGTGGAGCATTTACCATTTGGTAATTGAATCATTTATAATTTTGTCAAATATAAAAGTATATTCATACACATAAACTCTGTTTGGCTTGTGGAGCATTTATAATTTAGTCAAATATAAAACTATATTCATATACATAAACTCTGTTTGGCTTGTGGAGCATTTATCATTTAGTAATTAAAGCATTTCTAATTTAGTCAAATATAAAGGTATATTCATACACATAAACTCTGTTTGGCTTGTGGAGCATTTATAATTTAGTCAAATATAAAAGTATATTCATATACATAAATTCTGTTTGGCTTGTGGAGCATTTATCATTTAGTAATTAAAGCATTTCTAATTTAGTCAAATATAAAAGTATATTCATACACATAAGCTCTGTTACATTACCCAGATAGAAGTAATATGCAATTAAAGCATTTCTAATCCATATAGTAAATACGTTCAAATATTTTTATAAATAAATTTGCGTATAACTATTTCATAACTTCATTTTATAACGTATGATAAACATGTTCTAATATTTTACAAAATAAATTCTACGTAATTATTTCATAACTTCACTTTATAACGCATGATAAAGATGTTTTAATATTTTATAAAACAAATTCTATGTAATTATTTCATAACTTCACTTTATAACGTATGATAAAGATGTCTAAACATTCCTATAACATAATTACCTTCCAGTTTTGCAGTCTAGTTTACTCAAAAAGAAGGCGGGTTATTTCATTTATGGAAAGTCATGGCACAGCGTGGAGAGATTGAAGCCGCTAATTTACTCCATTGTCATTATAATTCCTCTAGCAAAGCTTTCTTTTTCCATTTTCACGTTTTGTTAAAGCTATATTTTAATATGTCAAAAGAATTAAGTAATACACTTTTTTTTTTAAAAAGAAAATTTAATATGTTCTGCCTCTCTGTGTAAGACGAGAGAAAAAAAAAAGTTCTTTTCTTCCGACGACGTGCCTAATTTGAATACTGCCTCAGTTTAACCCAAGTATCTTTTCTTTTTTTCTTTTTAATGATTGGATAATTAATTTCTTTTCTTTTTTTATTGAGACAGATAAAAAAACATAAGATGACTTAACATTTTATTCAAATCGGTCAATCACAAAATTAAAAATATGATTTTTTTAAACAAATCACAGCTTTATTGCGTTCCCAATTAGACTGAATCACGCTAGACATTTTTGAATGTGGGGGGGATCTTTTGAATATTTATATGAGGAACAGCATATCTGTTTCAATATATATATATATAATTAGATACCAAGCAGTAACCACCTAAACATTCACAGTAAAGATAGTAATCAATATTTCTCACTGCTGTCAAGGCAACCTTCTCACCTTTTAATAGCAAGAATGGAAATCCATTCTTACTAATGGTCCATTGAATATATATGGACACTTAAAGATTGCAACTTGACTACAGAGTATGAAATATTGATACAATGAAGTTTAAATAAACCTCTTTAAACATGAAATAAACATGTCACTGTAATACAGACTAATAAATAATCAATTATAACATTACAAACTGCAATGCTTTTAAATTGCTCATGTATTATTTAGAAATAATAAGTGAAATAGTGCCTAAAGCATAACAGAATCTAGAATCCAGACAAGGAGACAAAAGCTGATCAGACAAGAATTGTGAAGTCCCAAATCCGACCACACTTCAATTCGTATGCCAGTACTCCAAGACTCAAGACCCTATGAATGACCACCTTGAAGCTACACATAGTATATCATTTTAATCATGGCCGGCATAGGTCAGGGAGAAGCAATAAGACTGAAGGTTAAAATTGCTATTAATTAAATCTAATTACCTAATAGAGACTTTATTAATGCATAGGTTTCACATATATATCACTAATTAGAATTGGATTGAATAATGAGACCAAGAATGAACTAGATTAATTTAACTGTACATTTATTTAGTTCAATAAATCAAAATTTAAATAACAAAATATATAAAGAATTTATTAGTGCATGAAAATGCATGCAGGCATTCAATGGCTGAAGAGTGTTCACATAGTCTCTTCGTACAGAATTACGATGCATCTTTAGATCTATTCAATGAGCCTAGAATCAGCTCCAATATCTTAGATTGAATATGGCTTTCAAAAGAATCTCAGATATGCCAATGCACTATAGCAAAGGCAAATAACAATAATAAAAGAAGCTCTGCAGATGGATTGGTAGATCAAGAGTTCTTGCGACCTACACTGGTACCCTCGGACTGATCATTATGCTGCATGAGGAAGGAACATTTAGTTCAAAAGTGGCGGGGGATTTATGTGCTAACCTGGCCTTAAATTCAGGCTTCGCTACTGCTCTACCTTATGAAAGAAAGATGTGCTGGCTTAACCATGGCTCCATAGTAACATGAAATATATAGATAGCAGCAAAATGAGAAAATACTTAGTTAAAAAAATAAATCACATTCCCCAAGCAAAGTAGTCTTATAAATTTAATATTATAAATATGAGAACAATAGCTTATTAGCTTCATCAATAGAAGCCAACTCTTATGTAGTATGATAATATATATATGCTACTGACAGAAATAGTTATATATTCTTTACTTTATCCAGTTCAATCTACTCGGTTATTTATCAATTAATTAATATCTTAAGGAGGGAAAGTATATTTGGAGAAATTTTATAAATAAGTTAATTAGCAAATGTACTTATAAATATCCTCAAGGCTAGTTTAATTCTTAATACAAAATAAATTTTAAGTTTAAGAACTTTTGATTAAACAGCCACATTATGAAATGAAATGAAATTAATCAATAATTACTAAGAATAATAATAAGCACAGAGCGATTTGTTATTATTTGTATAAGAGGGTTTCGAAACAGTGCGCAGAAAGATAACGCTATCAAATAATTATGTCAAGATATTTAAAATAATATCTTCTTAAAATATTGAAATTAAGTGCTTGCTGTTTTGAAACATCAGCATATAATACAAATACATTTTAAACTAAATAACCAAGGAAGAAATATAGACATAACTACAGTGATATAATTTTAAATTAGAAAAATATTACTTCATTTTCTCAATAAAAGAAATTTCAAAAGCAAGCAGGTCATTTAGAGATTTTGATAGTCTGACATTAAATAGAATTTGAGAAATTTTTTAGCATTTAGAAAATTTTACATTTAGTTAAATTTAGTGATAGTTAGTTAACTTGAATTCAAGATTTAAGAGATAGAATTAACACAGAATTTGACATATAATTGACACAGACCGCTGCGATTTTGAAAGTAATTTACTGGTCATAATGCAGCTGGAACACAGGTGCTTGAGCTGGAAGTTGGTGAGCTTTCTGGGTGGCTTGTGGCATCATTTTTTTGCGGTTATGCTATGGATCTTCTGGCGGCATGCTAGTTGTTGCAGTGTTGGATGGAAGACTCCCCTTTCTAGCCAGACATTTCAAAGTTCAAACTGGCATAGATTCTGGTGGCAAACGCTATTCAAAATGGAATCTGATCTTTTGAAGCTCAAAATATGGTCTATTTATATGTTCATTTTAGAAGCCTTAACACCTTTTAAGAATTCACTTTGCCTCAGGACTATAAATTTCAATTAATATTACACAGCATATAATTTAATTTTAAATCTACTGATAAGTTTCTGAGGTGTTATAACTTTTCCTTAACACTAACATTTAATTAAATTTTAAAAAATCATACAATTTTGATTTCAAATCTATTGATAAATTTCTAAGGTGATATAACTTTTTCTCATTGACAAATTTCTAAGGTTATAACTTTTCCTCTGACTATTCAATAGTACCGGTTCCCTGACATTATTGTAAGACCTTTTTTTGTTGTAAACAATTTTAATTAGTAAGATTTCAAAATAGCTTAACTTTAATCTAATGCAATGTCAATTAACCAGATTTTAAAATAACTTTTAATTTGACTTAATGCAGTTGTGACCATTAATTACATTCTTGTTTATGCTAAAATAAAATCTGTTAATAACCAAAACTTTTAACATATTTTCTTTTTTTTTTTAAAGAAAACTTTTCAACATATTTTTAAATGAACCTTTTAATATATTTTAAATCAAAATAATAGATTTAACATACTTTAATCACGTCACCCCTATATACATTATATTATAGGTTGGATTATATATCCATATACGAATTAAAAATAATAAATTTATTAATAAATCAACCCCTGACATTAATAAGATAATAAATCCTTTTATTAAAATACTATGCGATAATAATACACTATAAACCCTATCTAATTATAGCATTCTTTCATATGTAAATATATAATGCTGTTTAGACAGCCATGATAACAAATTTTAGCTTAATTTTAGAAGTCATTTAAATGCTTAAATGAGGTTCGAACCTAGCGCAGACAAGTGGGTTATTAGGTTGACTATGAAATGGTAAGGGACTGGAAGGTTTCATTTTCAATATGCATATACCAATATGTTGTTGTAGGTCATGAAATACATAACTGTCTCAATATTTTGATTATAATCTGTGCATAATGGTAAAAGAAAAAACTAGGTATACACTTTGTTACATAATAAAAAGGTTTCAATTCAAAAATAAAAACCAAAATATTCTTTTCCTTCCATTAAGATTAAGTTAAATAGATTTCCTGAGATTCTTTCTGTTTAAATTTAGTAACTATTAGTTAATGCTAATATCAAATATAATTTCTAATTAGTGTTTAAACAAAATTGATTTTATTTATATATCTTCCTTTCTACACAAACTTATGACTGTATTATCTAGCATATAAATTTATTTATGTAGACATGAAACTTATTCTAGGTTACAAATTTATATGAGTGCACTACAATACTTATCGATTCTGACTTAAACTATGTTCAAGTTAAATAATATTTGGAATGAATCTAATGTATGCAAACACATATATTAAAATTTCACAACTCCATATTTCCCTCAAAAAAAAAAAAAAAATTTAAAAAAGCTAATACTTATTACTACATGCAATAATATGAAAAAAAAAAGAAAAAGAAAAACATTGATGACTCATACTGGAAAAAAATCCCTTCTTTTTGTCACCAAGGCAGTTCTGGGAACCTCATCATTATGAAAAACCCAATAATGTTATTCACTTGTTTCCTGATCAATGTTTGGATGTTGGAACCAAGGTTTCCTATGAGTGTGATCAA
This sequence comes from Epiperipatus broadwayi, assembly GCA_028023455.1. Lineage (NCBI taxonomy): Eukaryota > Metazoa > Onychophora > Udeonychophora > Euonychophora > Peripatidae > Epiperipatus > Epiperipatus broadwayi. The sequence continues at coordinate 690,452 of JAQFVV010006239.1, forward strand.
AAAGGTCTGAGACTTGAGGCTCAGACAATGCCACCAATCCTTGGCACTCCACATAGATGACTGTACACTACCATAATTATTTTGCCTTGGATTATTTGGTAAGGAAAAATAATTCTATAAAATATTCAAAATGAGTTAAAGGCCATAACAACCTTGAAGTCATATACTTTAACACACTTAGCCACTAGCTCACAAGTGAATTCCACATCTTCAATATCCATGCAACTCCATATTCATATCTTTGATTGGTTTAATGTTAGTATTCAATACTTGTACCTGAGGTCTTTAATCTTTTGAATCATTCTGATTAATATTCTTTTCTTTAACTTTAGTTTCATCTGTGTTGCAAAGATTCATGCCTTGGTTTAGCTGTACCTTCAGCTCTTTGATCCTGATTCCGATCTCTCTTAGTATCTTTTCATGAAAATCTTGTAGGTTTTGCCTTGCATGTCCTAAGTATACTCTTTTTGAAATTGGTCTTTAATCATCAAGACTTTCTACAACTATCCAGACTGTGTGCATTTTAGTTTGCTACAGAATCTCTTTTTGAAACCAGTCTGTTGTCAGGTTTCTTTTAGATTTTCAAACTTTGCATTGGCTTAAACATGATTATAGTGGATCTGGGTTATGTCATCTCCCAATCCTTTAAGCTTTATCATATTTTTCTAGATTTTCTCTTGAAGTTCTTATTTTACTTAATTCCAAAGGCGATCTCTACAATATTGTTTCTCATTTTCTTTTGACTAGCTTGAAGGTCTTCTAAATGTTTTTATTATATTCAATTGTTGACTAACTTTTCATGTATTTGCTTTATCATCTGCTCTTGTTTCTTGTTATGTCATGGCTTCTATACTGCTGGACACCATCTGAAAACTTAACTGTTCTCAGACTAACTTGATAATAATCCTCCAGTAATGATTCGACACTATTAGGTTGAGATTAAGTGCAATTTAATAATAATACTCTTACCAATTTCTAAGTAAACCTTACAAATTATATATAGATCTATGTACATTACATATATATAAGTCAATAGGCATATAGAATAATATTGATGATCAATATGACCTATATGAGTTCTAGCTGGATGCTCACACTTTTGGAGGTCAGCTATCTACACTTGAAATCCCTGTGCATTCGGGAAATGTTCTGCACCTACTTATAAGTCTGTGTGCACAGATGAAGCTCCAAGAATCAAGTGCCCTCTTGATCCAATTTGCTTTGAGTCCATTTATTGTTCATTCCCTAAAACTGATTGGCTCATTTTCCCATCCATCCACTCAGGTGATTCTTCCTTTCACTGTTCACATGCTAGATACAAGAATTTAACCATTATATCCATGGCTTTAAATTAATGAGATATTTTTGCTTACAGTTAATAACTTTAAATATCCTATTATCATACTGCATTCTATTCTCATCAATTTAATTGCTTTTACCTTTAGAAAATAATCTTTTTTTTCTAATCTTAACAAAATTACAAATAACTTTTTATTTCCTATTTTAAAAGGATGACTTAATGCCTTTATAGCATTATTTATTTCCATTAGTACTTTATACCTTTATATGTATGTGCATTTAAGCATACACATATGCATCATTATTTCCCCCAAGTTCAGAGATTAGATTTTAATCTTTGAACTCAGTATGTAGTCATTAAGATATCTGGGAGTTTTCCCCTCCCTTTTAACATGCTATTGTGAATTATGTTCTGACTCACTTACTGCATTCTCTGGAAATGTACTTGTTTATAAATCACGATCATTCTATTTGTTTTTCCTCCTATCTATGTTAATGTCTGGCCACTAGTTACAACTACAGGCAAGAGCTTTTACTCTGCCAATGTCCTGCTGACTATTATGCAGCCACTTTACTATATGCTACATACCTTTGACTGATATCAGCATACAGTCACCTTTCATAATGCAGCCTTCAGCCAGCCTTCTCTAATCTGTTTAGTAATTCATTGGTAGCCGCCATCTTCCTCTATCTAACAAGATATAATTTTATTTTTTACTCTTGTTATCAGTAGTCTTTGTATTTAGTTTCTTTACATTTCTGGTCACCATGGATCTTCACTGACCTGCTTTTGTTAATTACTTGATGCTGGAAAGGTTTTTTCTCTCTGGGTGTTTCTAATTAACCCAAATTCCCCTTAGTCCCATGGAAATATTTTCTCTCAGGGCAATTAATTTTTTTAGTAATTGTTATTTTTACTCTCATTTCACTGAACCAGCTTATCCTAATAGGGGGTTAATCAGGGCCTGTACCACATATAGTGATAGAACTATAATTTTTTCCCCATATTTCAACATATTAGTGCTTCAACTACCCCTTTTATACTAATAATATTACCATTCATATTTAATGCCCTTAGGTCAATTTTTTGTATAGTAAGTAGGTCTTTTCTTACACTTGGAAGTAACAGTATACCAATTGTGTACAGTGATATGCTGTCGATCTTCATGGCAATAGGCTGATCACATACTTTCATTTTGATCATTATTTTACAATTATCCATTGTTGCCATATTTTTAATTTTAGTCAAGTATTTTTCCCAACTTTTTATTATACGGTTATTACTATTAATATCATTTTCGGTTACTTTGAACTCCTTTTTGCAAATAATTTCCTTTCCCTGTGCCCTCTTTTGTTGCAACATTTATAGTGTTCACATCTGTAATAACAGTTACTGACCTTGTAGCCATTTTTTCTGCAGCAAAAGCATATAAATGAATTTTTGCTGTTATCAATTTTCTCTTTACTGTTAGTGACTTTGTTTTCAAATGGGTTGCTTTACAATTTTTTGTTTAGTTTTTCCCATTTCCAATTGAATTCTGCATATTTTTTGATTGCCCCAGGACAAGTTCAAAAGTTGTACATGCTTTATGGCCTCATTGTAATCTAAATTAGTGACCAACAGTAATTGTTGATGTAAGTTGTCACTGTTTATGCCACTAAGGAACTGTTCCAGGAGAGACTCATCTAAAAATGAATTGTATACATAATTCTTTGATAGATTCTAAAGTGACCATTGAAATCTTTAATACTTTCTTCCCTATCTTGGTAATGGTCATGGACATGTAATTTGGCAACATGTCTAAAGGGAAGGGGGTTAAAATAATTAGGCAGCTGCTCTTTAAATTGATTATACAAGTTTTATTCTGGGATGAAGGGTGCAATAAGCCTATTCACAATTTCAATCACCCAGTGAACATAAAACTGTTGCAATTTTGTATTTATCTTCTTCAATTTTAGTTATAAAAAGATATGTCTATATGTTGGACATATAAGGGCCAATTACCCACTTCAGTGATGTTGAATGTCAAACTCATCTATAACTTATTGAATTTTTAACCAATCGTTATGCATAAACCTAACCTTTTACTTTTGATTCCCAATTTAACTCAACTAACTGAATGCACAATTTGATATGAGCACAAATATGAGGGGTTTCAAACTACTGTAAATTCCCTTACAGTTTCAAACTTTTAACTGCCTTTGTAATGTGCACCGATTGAGGTTTGCAAAGCTTTCCCTGTTCGAACTGAAGGCTGCACCACTGTTATGAGCACAGACTGATGAGGTTGGTATCAAGACTGTGCTACTGTACCAATTTTTATGTCCTGGATTCTATATTGCTGGACACTTTGTCTGTAAACTTAACTTCCCAGACTAACTTAATGATAATAATCCCCCAGTAATGACACAATATTCTTAGGTTGAGATTAAATGCAATTTAATATTAACACTCTTAGCAATTTCCAATTAAATGTTACAAATTATACATACATCTATATACATTACATATTATAAAAAAATCAAGTCAGATGTCACATGTTTTAATTTAATAAGCTTGCATTTACATGTTATATATAGAGCTCACAAAATAAGCTCTTAACAAGCTTTGCAGAATATCCTCAACCCCAGACCAGTTTATGCTATTGGCGTCATCAGTGAGATGCCAGGATATTCAAGCATTAGATTAAAAATGCCAGGACAAGGCAATGCTTAAATATCCTAGCATCTCACTGACAAGTAGCAGAAAACAGTCTGGGTTGAGGATATTCTGCAAAGCTTGTTAAGAGCTTATTTTACAAGCTCTATATATAACATTTGTAAATACAAGCTTATTAAATTAGGTCATATGACATCTGTCTTGGATTTTTTTGTAATTTTATTTTTTGCAATTAAAGCTTTGGCAATTTTATATTGCTAAATCTATTAATATATGGTGTATTTGAACTTAGTTCAGTCCCATATGGCTATTTAAGTTACATAGCTGGATTGGAAGACTTATGGATATCTGAAAATTTCAGATTTTCTACTTAATAGTTGTATATTAGATAAAGTGCTGGGCTTGTCCTGGTATTTTTAGTCTAATGCTTGAATATCCTGGCATCTCATGGATGACACCAGTAGCAGAAACTGGTTTGGGGTTGAGGATATTCTGCAAATAGGAGGAAAAAAATGAGACACCTCCGGGAGAACAGAGAGAACAAAAAAACAGGAGAGAAATAATAACAAGGTCCAAAAATTGTGTAATTGAAAAATTGTCAAAGTAAAATACTGAATTGAATTGAAATTTTTTTTTTTAACATGCAAGTAATGGAGTAGAGGACCTATTTGACCTACTATATGATACATGCCATTTCTGTAGATTCATAATCATCAAAGTTCATATATAAAGCTGGTAGACATCTTGGAAACAAAATATTCCACTAAAAATGGATTTTGCAACATATACAAAACAAGAAGTTCATAAGCATAAAGTTTTGTTCTATATTTTATATGTATTTTAATTATAACATTTACTGAATGCATTATAAAGATACTTATAAATTATTTGGGACAGCAAGAGGAAGAAAAATTATTTGTGTTTGCAGCCAAATGAATTTAAAATAAGCAGAATTATATAATTAGATACTCAATGTCTTTTATTACGGTTTTTGAATTTATAAGGCATGACATGTTTCAAATTAGTGTGCAATATAAAACTAAGGCTAATTTCAAATGTCACAATTCAAATATGCTATCTTAATTTCATTACATGTCAGAAGATAAAATTTAAAAAAAGAAAAATTATTATATTGCAATTAAATAAAAATATAGTAATAACTTATACTAAGAAAATAATATAAATGAAGACACCGAAATAAAAGTATGAAACTTTTAATATAAAATATTCTAAGCATTGCTGAAAACTCATTTTGATGCAAATTTTTTAAAAAATGCCATCTTGAAAATTCATTACAAGCCGAATTGATATATATATTGTAAGATGAATTGTAGCATTTCATCAAAAGTGAACTAAATGCCAATCTAAATTTTGATTTACAAATTATTATGATAATCATATTCTAAATTGTGTGTTAATCCTTAAATAGCACCATTAATCAGTAAAGTATAGGGAATATAGATATGCAATGAAAATAAGTATCAAAGTTTATCTTCAACTTCATTTAACTTCCAGAATAACAATGTGCTGGTGTTTAACAGATGAAACTAAGATTGTTATGGTTTTTTTTTTTTTTTGTTTTAGTTTTACATGAACGAATGTGAAACTAAAAATTTTATTAATCATTTTATTATTAATTATATAATATGTTTTGTCTATGATATTGTATATTGTTATTATAGGTATAAAAAAAAAGTTTGTGTGAAAAAAATAAAACTCACAATAGATCTAACTTTAATCAAATATATATATAAATAAAAATCTTATTTATTATAAATTTTGCTCATATTTAAAATATGAACACAGATAATAGATTATTATAGTTTATTCTTGATATTTTTCTTATAGGATAAAAGAGAACAATTGTTGAATAATAATAATAAATGAATAGTATATAACTTGGTCAATTTAAGTGTATTCAACATAGTATTTAATATGTATAATACATGACTAATTAATAGTTAATGATAAATATAGTTATGGATCATTCTGAAATTGATAATTATAAATTTTATATATCAAATAGTAATCCATACCATTGTGCTAGTGACTTTATATATTTGTGGTATGTTAGATTAGAGCTAGATTTATCCGTTGTCATAGTAAATAGTTAGAATGATAGGTATATAACATTTTGGAAGATGTATTAGGTTCATGCTGCATCACATCACATGAACTTATTTTCTTTCCGAGTGATGATAGAAAATGACCATCAGGAGTGAATCATGAATAATAATTATTAAACTTTGAGAAAATTACGGCCATACTTTATAGTATATTAATAAGGGACTAACCACCGCTTTTCTTTTTCTCATATCCCTAAAGCTGCTCCAGAAGCAATACTGGGATTTCTAACCATATGCAGTCACAAGATGGCCATGGTCTAGGTTGATTAGTTTGTTCTTTGTCTTAGCTCAACCCCACTATATCTTGGAATATATACGTATCATATTCCTAAGTATAATGGTTTGCTATGGATAACTGTAGAATCATTTTAGAAGCATTTGCAGATGTAGATTGTACTTAGCACTAAGCAAAACAATGATATATGATAATATCAGTTAAAATTTATTTTTATAGTAGATTGTCACTTGTCATCTATCCATTCAAGCTGATCCCATTTATATCATTGAGCTACATTATCTATCATTTATACCCAAGTTATTTCAAAATGTTAATAATTTATTTAGTCTTAAAAAAGTCCAAGTTGTTTTGAAATGCTTATATTTTCTTAATATAGAAGTATAATGAGTCTAAAGTAAATTCAAGATAGGTAATAAATAGGAATAATAATAAATAAAAGGAAGATAATGACTTATTAAAGTAATCAATAGATCCCGAGAGTTCTTCCCCTTAATCATAAATGATGTTATTAAATCTTGTTATATGTGAATTTCTATCATATTTGTCCAGGATTATATATGTTTTCTTTATTGTTCCTAGAATATTCATAAAATTTGTAAATAATGTAAATAAATTTTGTTTTAAAATATATTTAGTGGTCTGTAGTTTAGTTGCTAATTACCATCTATATTGCTATTACTATCAACATATTATTTTTGTCATAAAGTAATCATCAATCAATAATAGATTTTATTGTGTGTTAGCATATCAAAATAAATTTTGCTAAGCTCTTACATTTAGAGTATCTAAAGCTTCATCACTTATTGATCAAAACACTGTTGGCTTGAATTACATGTATTATTTTAAATAATATTTTAAAGATGAAACATTTAGCTTTTGGAAAAAAAACTGTTTATTTGAATCATTAGGTACATCTTTCACTGATCTCGAACATAATGCCCATAGTTATTTAACAAAAGATAGTTTGTAAATTATTGTGTTTGCTTTGTTAAGAATTTATTTGTACTTTGTAAAGCTTAAAGTTCATATTATTGTTAGTATTGGGATTGCTAATATTCTTTATTCATTCTATTTTGTTTTATGATCTATCTTTGTTTGCTATATTTGGGTAGTGGCAAAATCCCTTTCACTGACCCAAGTATATCTTTTGAAATAGTAACATTTAAGTTATTTGAACCCTGAGAAAGTAAATTACTAATTAGCAGTCATAATTTTGAATTTATGGTAAGTTTTATGTCTGAAGTCATTTATTATGCTTTGCCTTGATCTCTCATGTTTATTTTTATTGTTTAAATGAGTTTGTATAATTTTAAGATGTAAATTTCTTTTCTGGTTTTTTAAAACCTATAGTTTATTTTAACTTCATGGTTAAATATTCTGGTTTAGTCAAGTTTAGAATCCATACTTTGTTTTATTTTTATCTTCCTGTCATTTAACATATTAGCTTTATAATAATAATCAGAAAATAATAATAATTCTTTACAATAGCTATATAATCAAATAATAATTTTATACATAAAAAGCTCTTTTCAGCACCTGCTTTGGTGCCCTTTTCAAATGTTACTAATCTATTTAACGTTAATGAATCACCTGACATAAAACCATCCAGTGTCCAATAATGGAATTAAAACAAACAATAATAATATAAATAATTAAAACAAATCAAAACCCTCATATATAAATTGAAAAATTACAAAACAATTGACTACATCATAATAATATGTTAAACAATATTATGTGCATTTTTTATACAATTATATATATCATCTTATATCATTTTCCATTCATTTTTAATAAACCAATTATTAAACAAATTTGTAGAAGTTTTATAGTTCATGATCTCATTCTTCATCATCGACATTGTTCTCATATTTCATCTAGATCTTTCTTTCTTTTATTTTTTTTCATCCTCATTTCACCTTAACTCATTATCATAACTGATTCATCTTTTATTTTCTTCTATTATATCATAATCTTAATCATTCATCACCCTAACACATTTTCTTTCTCTTCTTCTCACTCTTAAGCTCATTCATTTTCCACTATTATTTTGTCGTCATCATCCATTTAATCACCAACATTCTAATTCACTTATCATCTAATTCATAATTGGAATTTCATATTTATTTCATAGACTGGACTATTAACTATTTATTGGTTTCGAAAACTAAATTTATCTAGTAATATTTTGCTTATCGATTTTAAAGGTAGTTTAATTGGAGTTGATACTGGAACTTATTACTTCCTAAACACTTTGTGACCTTCCTTAGATTTATCAATTCACACTAGCCTAGTTGATTTTAAGATAGTAATATTTTTATTTTAATATTATTTTCATGTACGTATTCTTATTATTCATATAGAGATGGTTACAATATATATTGTAATAGGTGTGTTACATGGCACACAATAACATAGTGTGTTTGCAAATATATATAAAGTTGAAAAGAAATATAGAAATAAACACAGACAAAAATTTTGTAGATATTTACATCTCTCTGGAATATTCGTAGTAAAAGATTAAATAATTTTGGATTTAAAATAAAATTTTATTATAAAATAAAGATTTAAAAATATATAATAAATATTTTTATTGCATTCTGACTTTGAAATTAAAAACAAGCATGTTTTATGTTAAAATAGAACTGATAATTGTAAACATTTCTATTATCCATTTTTAAAAATCTTTGTAGATCATACTTTTGATAAAATTTCAAAGTTGCTTTTGAAAAGATTAAAATTATTTTTTAATTAAGATAAGAAAAAAGTTTTTAATTAATGTGTTTTGTCACCCCAGCTGACTATATAAAAGATTGATAAAAATATTAGAGTGGTTTGTAGTAATAATTTTTTTAAGAAGCAATTGGTAGAGTGGTTTGTAGTAATAATTTTTTTGACAAGCAATTGGTAGAGTTGGTCTCCAGAGTTATACAAATAGTTACCATAAAATTATAATGGAAGGTAAAAAGAATGGCAAGTTCAGCAACTGTTAATTGGTTCACTACAGAGTTTTGATTCACATAAAGCCAGACCCACTTCCTGTGTTCACTAGCTTGCTTAAATGTGGACAAGATGGCTGGCTTGCCTGAAGTCTAAATAGAACCAAATGAAGATCAACAGTTACCCAATTATACCCTTCCTGATGACAATCCTGGACTATACCTGTCTCACCAAGACCAGCTCACCAAGAGAAAGCTTGTTAAAGAATTGGATTATACATGTGGATTTATTTGTATGCAGAGAAGCACAGATAAATGTATATTCAATGGTGAGTAGCTTTAGATATAATGAGAATGAAATTTTAAATAATTTCTTTAGTTAAAATGACATTTTTTAAAAGATATATAACTGAGAGTGATAATATTTTTAATCATTTATTGAGAAAAAAAGACATTTTAAAAGAGTAACACAAGTAAATAATTTTGCATGGATTAAAAATCTAAGAGTAAAGAATTAATTCATTCATCATCCTATTTTACAAAAAAAAAATTGGAAAAATCTTTTTAGTGTAATTTAAAGAAAACAACTTATAAACTGTCAAGAAATTGATATTATTTAAAAAAAAAAAAGAATACACTATTATGACAGAATTTGATAATTGATTCATATTATTTTTTTTATATATACACATGTATGTGTAAATTTTATGTATATTTTCAAAATGGAATTAATTGTAAAAAATATTAATAATTTTATTATTAAATATCAATTCAAATGTGTTCAGGAATATTATGCCAGGATTCTGTGTGCACATATCAATGCATGTCATGAAGAAATATATGTAAAATTTAATCAATTTTTTTTATTATTAGATATCAATTCAAATATGTTCATTTGTAAAATTATACTGCATGTCTGTGTGTGGATATACATAGATGTTGTATATTAGAACATATATGTAAATCACACTTTAATAACTTGAATTTTGTATAGTAATCAAAATTGGAAGGCTTCTGTGTGTATAGCTGAATTCTGCAAACCTTAATTTCACTTTTTTATTATTATTAATAAACTTGTATGTTACATGATCACTATTTCTTATGCTAGCACATTACTGTTATTAAAACAGGCAAAACTCTCCATACAAGCCTTCTGGCATCCATTGATTACTCTGGTTGGCACTGAGTGGCACTACGGTATGGAGAGTTTTGCCTGTTTAAATAAACTTATGTTATTGTTAAAATTATTCCAGTGACTTGATTCTAAATAGTTTAGAATATTGTATGTTGCATCATTTCTTGATCACAGAAACAGTTATAAAGCTTGTCCTCTGAGCTAGATTCATGTATAACAGTCTGATATATAAAAGGGGATGTATATTAGTGAAAGGATATCCAGTTGAATTCTAAGTTGGCACTAACACTATATTCTTTAAAGTCCATGCACTACATTTTATTTACTTTAGTCCCTGTTAGAAATTAAGTTTATAGATGGCTCATACACTAATGGTACTAAGTGACCAAAGCATTTATGATGATCAGCATGTTTAAATATCCTAGAATTGTTTTATGATTTGATATTCTAATGGAAGTTTGTGCATCCAAATTAATGTTTAAATAACTGTCCCAAGCTGGCAAAGGCTAAATAGTTGGCCTGGTCTACAGTAGGCCCATTTCAATCCAGTCACCAGACTGAATGTTGCTTTATTTATTGTTAATCATTCATAATGGTGAGTGTTGCTTTACTTACTGATAATGCTGGTGAATTTATTTAATTATACTTATAGTTACTCTACTGAGTTAACTGGGCTAATCTCTCATGCTCTTATATAGTATTTTATATTGTTTCATTATTTGAAATATTTTTCTATTTGGAGTTGATGATTTTGACATCACTCAAGTTCATTCCATCTATCCTATCCCATTATAATATATATGTATGTAAAATTTATAAAGCCAATACACTTAAATATTTTCTGTTTATGTAGTCTACTCTGTTATAAAGACATAAATACATTGTTTGGATAGCCAAATAAGATAGAATATAAAATAAAGTATGTTAAGGCATGTATTTGTCCAGACTTCTCTCTAAATGTTGCAAATGATCTATATGTTTTAGTACAATAAACAATGTATTAGAGCCTAAAGTTCATGGATTAAAGCTTTACCAGTCAATTCTAATGCTCGAATATCACATGACCTTCAATGCAACTAACCATTCAATCATTTTATTTAATTATGCAAAATAATATAATAGAAATTTTAGATTCAAGCTGACCACATGATTGCAGTTTTCTTTAATTACTTTACTTTTCAGATAAAAAAAGCTTAACAACTAATTACTGATCAATATTGTGTGACTTACTGAGTTTGTTATAATGTAGCAGTCTAAAAAAATTCAGCTTTATCAAAGCCATCATAGACATAACAGGGTAACATCAGCCATGAACCCACACAATGACTTTCATTAACATAATTCCACAATATTGTTGTGACTATTCTGACTGGAAAAACCAGATAAACAACTAGACAAACATAAGGTTAGCTAAATATATCAGTGGGTATGTAAAGAATAACTACTTACTGTCCATGCCAAGCTGCTCTCTGATTCCATATCATTTAAAGGCAAAGGAGTTACATCTCGTCCATATTCATCCAAAATCTGAAATATATTATTAGATTTTTTTTTCATTTACAACTTAAATAAATACATTCTTTTATAAAATAAATAAGTATAAAGAACATGATCTAACTCCCACTTTTAAAAAAAAAGCAGACCTATTTATAACATTGGTTTTAAATATTCATTGTTTATTCTTTGTTTATGCATTTTTAAACATATTTTATTAATAGAAGTGAGATGTTGTCTATCCTTTATATATTATTATAATTACTATTAATAGTGATAGTAGCAGCAATGGGCTTGTGCTACACTATCTATCAGTCAATCATAACAAAATGAGATATTATTTTTCCTTATAAATATTCTTCATATTCACTATATCTTCACTTGTTGTAAATATAGGGTTCATTGCAATAGGATTCATATTTATGGTAACATTGTATTTGTTGAAAACTATTGTTATTTGGGAGTTTTTACTGTTTCTAGATTACACTAGTCAAATCAATCTTACTGCTAATCTATGTTTTTGGTTAGATCAGATTAAACATTTGTTTCAATATTTAGTAAAATTCTTGCTAGATTTGTTTTGTTGACTATTATTTACATTATCTTAATTCTATTTTGAGGTAGTTATACAGTTTACATGCTATTCACATTGTTTGCAAAATCATACTAATATTGTTTTTGACAGACAGATTGATTTCTGCGCAATATATTTGCTTTGAACATATAACCTATTGATAAATTATTATCACCTCGCCTTTTTATATGATAAAGTTTTGATTGTACCAAAGATTTTCACTTGACATTATCAGACATTAATTTGGAAAATAGTTGTAGACAACTAATAATGGTGTTAGACTGTATTTTTGTTTCTGATTATTTACTAATGTTGTTCATATCTCATTTCTTGTATTTGAAAAGTGTTTATAACTTTGATTATTGTATTTCATTTGACTATTTTTATTTATTATTATTGGGTTTTTTTTTTTTGTATTAGCCTTTGTAAATTTATTTGTTGTACATTAGCATATGATCAATGTATATGTATTCTTTTCTTTTTTTGTAATTTGAGGGCTATTATGAATAACTCCTAGCACAAGTCTCTTCTTATTTGGAGTTATTTTATTTTTTGTATGATTAATGTATATATATTCTTTTTTTTTTTTTTTTTGTAATTAAACGTTAAATTTGATGGCTATTACGAATACTCCTCGCATAAGTCTCTTCATGATTGGAGTTAATTGTTTTTATATATTGTATAATAAAAAAATTAAACTGTTATTATCATAATGATGATAATGGTGATGATGAAATCAAATGAAGTAAAAAAAACTCAAGAACAAAGATTAATCAAACCCCAGTATCATAATGTAAGAGCCTCATAGTCTGTAGATTTACAATTCACCAATAAGCACATGACTTGGCATTCAATCCAAATAGATCTTGGACATTTTATTCAGATTAATGAGGAAGATTTTATAAGTTTAGAATTGTTTCACATGGCCAATCCAATTAGCCTTCCAAGAGAGATTGTAAATGATTTTAACCAACTATTATTACTGAGATTTGCATAATATAAATCAGTCAAATATGTATTAATATGTATTATCAGCATGGAAAACAATGTGGTTGCAGTATCATGCAACTCTCATTAATGATAATGGGAATATGGAAACTGAGTCTAGGGTTTATCTTTACTTTTTAAATCCATAATAGATATATTTGTATTCCTAAATACCCCATGTCATTAAAAGATACCCTGATTTAATCCATTTGTCAAATATTTAATTGTCATCATCACTATATTTCACATAAACAATAAATTATTTTAATAAACAGTTTAAACATTTATAATTCTTATTTTGTTGATAATATTTTTTTATAAATTAAAATAAATAAAAAAATATTAGTACAAAAAATTGTCTCATACTAAATTATTTGCATATTGTTTGGATCTAGAGAAGAAAAAAAAATTCATCAGTTTATATATGGATGCAGTAAATTGATAAAATAGCATTTCAAATAACCGATATTTAGACCAAATGCATGTTGAAAAAAATCAATGTGTCAGCATATGTTCCTTGGAGAGTGGTTAATTTAGATGAACATAAACCTATACTAAATTAAAATAATTTTAGAAATTTGTAAATTTAAAAAATCTTCATTCCCAAATATATGTGTATCTTCAAATATATAATTTTCCATCTTTATCATACCAGTTTTGCCAATCAACATCATAAATATAAATAATAAACAAAAATTTTCACAGGAAAAAAAATATAATTACATAAAATATATTTTTGACTAGTGCATACATATAATTAGTAAAACACATGCTATGATCTGACTAAAAGGTAATGACAGTTGTCTCTGCAAAGTTGCCTTAAATGAACTCTTTTAACTGGATGAAAATACATATGGTCTCAATGAGGCATTTGCATAATGTTTTTAACAAGCAAATTATATACACAGACAAATCCAAAATATACATATTAAAAAAAGAATCCTAATATGTTTATCATTAAAACTGCAAGACTTATATAGAAAATTTCGTAAATGCTGATATATGAAAGTATTTCTTGACTAAAATTGTAATACCCAATTACTCTATAAATAAAAATAATATTTTTTAAATAAAAAGTATTATATATATTTATGTATCTTTATATTTAGTATTGTGTATGAAAGATATCAAAACCTAAATAATCATATCCTGTCATCTGTGATTAGTTTATTCTGAAATTCAACAACAAGTGAGTGCAAATAAAAAGTATAATTGATTTGATTTGTAGATGCTTACAAACCATACAAATGTAATCTAATGAAGAATAAATAATTTAAATTAGAAATTATAATTAATGGTATGTTACACAGAAAGAAATGTTATGGTAAAAAATAAATACAGTAAATAATTATTATCATGCTTCTATACTATAAAAAAAAAAAGAATGAGTGCTAAAAAAATATCTATGTAATGTATGTTTATTAGTTATCAATTATAAAACTGAAATTCATGTATCAAAATTTAATTTCTAAACAAAAATGAGTTTGAAATATCTTCCAATAAGATAATGTTATGCAATTTTTTTAAAAAATCCAAATGTAATGCTCCCATGCTATAAAAGGTAATTGTTTCATTTTGAAAATGTTATTAGAAAACCTATAAATATTGACATGGATATAGAAGTTAAACTAATTAGGTAAAATGCTTAAGTAATATTAACTTAAAATAATGTCCTGATTAAAGAACTATATCAATATAAAATAGTAACTAACATTAGCACATTTTGAAGATCAATAAAATCAGATATTTAAAACAATATAGAAAAAATATTTGTAATTACTCCATGACACTTCCAACAGCACAATAATTTTATTAAACATCAAAAAAAAGGGTTTTTTTCCTTCTATTTTTTTGTTTTAAATAGAGAAAGGAGGGGGGGGGGGGGGGGGGTGTTTACTAATGTGGGGGGGCACCCCCCCTCTAGAGCAAAACCAAAAAAGAGGGTGGGGGTGGGGGGGGGGGAGGGGGGGGGATGGATGTTTTTTTTTTTGGGTGGGTGTGTGTTGTTTTGTTTTGAATTGTTTAATTACTCCATGGAAAAAGATTTTGACAAAGCTAATTTTAAACTTAATTTATACAACAAAAATGAATGTGTAGAACAATCATCTGTAATGAATGGTATTCTAATTATCAAGAAAGCTGTTTAGGAATGAACACTGAAAGTTCATCTTTGGTTCAGACAAAAGGTGCAAAAATTATAGTAATAATATTTCAAATTTTACTTACAAAATGCAGCTTAGAAAACATCTAAATATAGATTTATTTCATTGGGGTTTAAATTAATAAAATATTCATTAATTAGTCAATCTAAATATTTAGAATAGAGAAAAATATATTAACAATTAAAAATCCCTATTAGAGTCATTCTTTTATAGTTCCAAATAGAATTGCTAAAACTAGGGGTATCAGAAGTTACATACTCAAAAGCTTACAAAAAATTAGAAATAAAGATTAGTGGCATTAAAGTAAACAATGTATTCCATACAAATAACATATGCAGGATTTTGGGGTCTTTCTTGATTTAATGGACAAACTAACTTATTAATAACAGTAATTCCCATAGCTCTACAAAAAAGCTAATTCTGAAACAAAAAATAACCCAGAAAGTTTTAAAAAAAAATTGCACCTTGGATCATGAACAAAGTATTGGTATAAAATCAGAATAAAAACAAAAATTGGCACGTTTAATATTAAAATCATTATCTGAAATAAAAGCTTGAATTTATAGTTAAATTTTACATTTATAAAAGTAAAAATGTAAAATTATAACAAATAAATTATCCAGTATTTGAATAATAAATAATAATTGTTGATGTATACTGTTGCAATCTAATAGAGATGCAAATTTGGAAGGCAACCCCAAACAAATGTTAATATCATAAGCCACTATCCTGTCAACAATCAGATCAGTCTAACCATAATTATCAGGTTCAATCAAGTTCTAAACATATGATGTATAATGATAGTTATGAATCAGATGATAATGCCAATAAAAAATTTAGTATAAATATAGGCAAATTTTAAGATAATAAAGTAACGTTGAATAAAAATTTTGATATTATACCAATACAAACATAAAAATTAAACGAGAATAATGCATCAAAATAAATAAACAATTATATTGAGGAAAAATATATACACTTCTACCCTACTTAGTGCATCGCTTTTATGTGAGGATTCACAATAGGATTCTACCCTATTTAGTGTATGGCCTTTATGAAAGGATTGACAATAGGATCATTATCAATTGTAGCCACTATTTTGATTTACAATCATTTATTCATTATAGCAAATTATAGCAATGTAAAAAAAAATTTTTTTTTAATTTTTTGCGGCCATTTTGTAATACTGATGACATCATAGAATAGTTATCAAAGTCATCTCTCCAAAATCTAAATAGTGACTTTCATGCTGAAATTGTATGGCACATATTTTATTCATAAACACAATGCTATAGAGCTGCATTCACAAACACAATGTTATAGTGCTGCATTCAATATTTTGATTATATACTTAAAATATGATTAATAAATATACAGTATATTATTTAATTTCCAGCCAACATTTTTATAAGATAACATATCTAAATATTTTCATTGTTAATGACTAAAAAAGCAAAAAAAAAAAAAGATTTACTCAGTACACGAATATAAAACACAGTATTTAAAAACAGCAAATTCATTCAGCATAAATTTAAAATGTATAGTGCAGATATTAACTAAAACATTCAGTCAATTTTTTCTGTAAAATCGAAACTGCTATCATCACTAATCTAAAATATTTTCAGTTAAAAAAAAAGGGGGGGGGGGCAGCAATGAGGATAAAACAGTTTCACATTTATACAATTAATATCAAAAATTACTAAATGTAAATTAAAAATAACACTTACTCTGCTTCCTCGATTTTAAATCATCTCATAATTCTTTTCAGATATCCAACGCAATGGAGATATTATCACATGTGTAAAAAAAATGCAGTATCGAGAAAAAAATATAAATTTGATTCAGCATAAAACTAAAAATAATTTTTGGTCATATTGTGTACAGTATAAATATTAGCTAAAATTTCAAACAATCAATTTTGGATTAAAATTTTTACAAATGTTAATTTCAATCAAACTGAAATATAAATTTCATTCAGTGTAAAATTAAAAATAATTTTTGGTCATATGTACTTTAAATTGTGTACCATATAAATGTTAGCTAAAATTTAAGACAATGAATTTTGGATTAGAATCTTTACAAATGCTAATTTCAATCAAATCGAAACTGCTATTCATCATATTTTAATTGCATTTTTGGGGAAAAATGTGAGGATGATTTTATGCAATTAATAATAAATTGTGTATGATGAAAATGAAATATAAATAAAGTAAATAAGATTAATGCCTTTAATTTTTACTTAAATAGTCCGTAACTCTGCCATTAAAATATATTGCGCTATTCAACAAATTGCAAAGTCATTGCAAAACATGGCTATTGCACTTAATAAAATAGTGAAATGTCATGCCCATAAAAACCTGCTACTGCTATCATATTTGTTTATTTAAATCAACACAATACACATTGTACAGTACACATTGTAACAAAAGCCTTAAATATTGATTACAATATACAAACTCCGAATGCATTCGATTTTTTTTTCCTTTTTTCAATTTGATAAAAAAAAATTTTTTAAGTTAACTGTGATTAAGTTTTTGTAATGTACCATATATTTATTTGGCTCTTGTTACACTAATGATAAATAACAAGTCTTTATGTTCAATCAAATGATTTGTTACTAAACATCGGTTTTTTCATTTTAATAATTTCATGTAAGTAATAGTGAAATTTAAAAAAAATGAAACTTCAGTATGGACATTTTTGCAGCATAATGAAAAACAATTGTGCAGAAGAACACAAAAAAAATTGTTAAATGCTAGTTTAGTTTCATGTTTTCAGTCTATTTTACTGTATGTTTTAGACAGTGAAAACACATATATTTTTTTCTGGCAATATTAAAATTTTTTTTTTTAGAGATTCAGTTTAAAGTCATCATAGTAACTAATATGATCACAAAAAAATCAAGAAAATCTTTAAAGTTGGAAACCAAACCGGATAATGATGGATCCAGGAAGTAACAAATTTAAACTAAGTGGTTTTTTTTCTTTTTACATAAATTTAAGTTGCATTATCATACATTCATAAATACATATTTTAAATTAATACCTGCATAATACACATAGCACAGTTTGCACAAGAATATAATGTACATTAAGAATTTTTAAAATTTTTATATATACTCGATAAGTTATTTTTCAAACATAATATTCCTCAACTTATAGTGTAATTTTTTAGTTGGAGTAACCGGTCAATTTTTGCTCATAGACATTCATTATAAATGCTTATTCTGCATATATTCTTGTTTAATGATGGGTTTTGGGGGACCAATTGCCTTCGCCAAGCAGGATAAAGGTGTATGCCTAAATATATACATATTTAAAAAAACGCATTAAATAATTTCTATTGTTTATTTTGTATTAAGAGTACCTTCATTCTATAAGAAAGAAGGATATAAAAGCAATTTTTGGAATTGTTCAAGGTTTGAAATTAAAATTGGTTGACATCTGATCCTTTGTGTCAGCTGCGGGATGGCGCTATTTCTAGCTAAATTTCTAGAAATATGCCATTTCCGCAGCTGCAACCAAGCCTTTAAGCATTCTTTCTAAAATAAATCCTAGAAAGATTGTTATCTCAGAATTAAGTCTTCTTTCTACGCTAAAAGATAGAGTGTTAACTCAAAGTTAAGTCTTCTTTCTACAATAAAACCTAGAAAGAGTGTTAACTCGGCTTAGCGGCTAACGGTGTAGTTTTTCCGATGCTAAAAGCAGAGGAAAATGCCGTAGTTGTTTGTGTCACACACTACATCATAATGCTGAGTTATGTATTTTATGTAACAATATCGTACAAGGGTGTGTTAAGTTGATTGTGGCAAAATTATTTAAATTTTCATTGGGGCCTTTTTTTTTAAGACAAATTGATGCACCGTTACCTTTTAATAATTTTAACAGTGTCGTGATTGTTCCTCATAAAGCCGTAAGCCTCCTAAATTCTCGATTAGGGTGGGGTAGCATAAAATTTTTAATGATCATGCCTTGAGTCACGTTTTAGCGAGAAATTTTCCGAGACCAAGAAGATGGCTAATTCCAACACAGAAAACTTGAAAAGATGGGAATTGCCAGACACGGAAGCCGGCGCTGGAACATATTTCTACAGCAGAAAAAAAAACATCCTGCTGCTGAAAGAAAAGATTGGATTGTGCGGCAAATATATGCAGATTTGAGGTCCAAAAACATCTTTTGACTTTCATTTGTAAGTCTCGTTACCGACGGAAATGTTCACTTTGTAAAGGGAAGCTTGTTTGAGGGATTCCAATGGCCTTCGTCAAATGTAAAAAAATAAAAGAAGTAACTTCAATTTTTATTTAAACATACATCCCTTCTCCCAATAATTGTTGTCGTCGGCAATCAAATGTAAAATAAAAAAAGTAACTAATAGCCCAAAAAACCCCACTTCTCCCAATAATTGTTGTCATCGGCAATCAAATGACCAAATAAAAGGAACGTCAATTATTCTTTAATCATATAGAAAAGAAAAAAAAACCCTCCCACTAATTGTTGTCAGCAATCAAATGTAAACCAATAAAAGTAAGAGTAAATTATTAGTTAAACATAACCCTAATTACTATTTGAACATACACCAAAAAAGACCCGCTCTTGTCAATAAAAATTAAAGAAACAACTATTATTGTCCCATTGTCAAACCAAATATTATTTGGGAAACCCAAATAATTTATAAACGAAAAAAAGAAAGTCAAATCAGTTGTCAATCAAATGGTAACCAATAAAAGTAACTTAAATTTTAATTTAAACATACACACAAACAAAAAAAAAAACGCAAACCCTTTCTCCCAATAATTGTTGTCGGCAATCAAATATAAAAAATAAAAGGTAACATACAATTATTATTTAATCGTACACAAAAACACCCCTCCCACTAATTGTTGTTGGCAATCAAATGTAAAGCACTAAAAATAAAGTAAATCAATTATTTTTTAAACGTAACCCAAATTACTATTTGAACATACACCAAAAAAGACCCTCTTGTCAATAAAAAATGAAAGAAACAATAACTATTATTGTCCCATTGTCAAAAATATTAGGTTTTTGGGAAACCAAAACAATAATTTATAAACGAAAAAAAAAGAAAGTCAAATCGGTTGTCAATCAAATGTAACCAATAAAAGTAACTTCAATTTTTATTTAAACATACACAAAAAAAAAACCCTTTCTCCCGATAATTGTTGTCAGCAACCAAATGTAAAATAAAAGGAACGTAAATTAGTATTTAATCATCATCCAAAAACATCCACCCCTCTCACTAATTATTGTCAGCAATCAAATGTACACCACCACTAAAAGTAACATAAACTATTCTTTAAACGGTTACACCCCTTCTCCCAATAATTGTTGTCTACAGTCATACCCAAAAAAAAAAACACCCCTCCCAATAATTAGTGTCAATCAAATGTAAACCAATAAAAGTAAGACCGTAACTTATTATTTAAACATAACCCAAATTACTATTTGAACATACACCAAAAAACACCCTCTTGTCAATAAAAATTAAACAAACCAACTATTATTGTCCCATTGTCAAAAAAATTTATTTGTAGAACCAAAATCATAATTTATAAACGAAAGGAAGTCAAATTGGTTGTCAATCAAATGTAAACCAATAAAAGTAACTTAAATTTTTATTTAAACACACACACACACACGAAAAAAAAAAACACTTCTCCCAATAATTGTTGTCGGCAATCAAATGTAAACCTATAAAAGTAACGTAAATTATCATTTAATCGTACACAAAAATACCCATCCCACTAATTGTTGTCGGCAATCAAATGTAAACCTATCAAAGTAACATAAATTATTATTTAAAGATCCATCAAAAAACCCATTCTCTCTTGAATTTTGGCAATCCAATTTTACAAAAACAGTAATACTATTTTTAAAAAAACACAAATTACTGTTTGAACACACACCAAAAAAGACCCTCTTGTCAATAAAAATTAAAAAAACAACTATTATTATCCCATTGTCAAAATAATATTATTTGGGAAAAATAATTCAGAAAAGAAAGTAAACTTTGTAAACAAAAAAAAAGTCAATATTAATAGAGAATCGCTAGCCCGGGAACGTTATATTAATGTATTTTTGGTTAGAAATAGCACCATCCCGCGGCTGAGACGAAGGATCAGATGAGAACCAAAAAAATTATAATATTGGAAAGGATTATGCATAACTAATTTAATAATTTGATTCAAATATTTCTTCTTGTAGTAGCTAGTTTGTTTATTGTGGTAACAGTTTCAATCAACACTCAGTTCGTAAATCTTTAGATAAAAAAATGATAAGATAAACATTTCAATCAAATCTCAGTTCATAAAGCTTTATATAAAAATTATGGCCATTAACTTACCAGTAAGTTTGAAAATTTAAATAGGTGATTGATCATCCAATGTCCAATCTTTCAATGTAAAGTTCGCAGTAGTTTTTTTATTGTTTTATTCCTTCTAAGTCTCCGATTGGTATTTAGGTAGAGCCAGACGACGATTTAGGTGACTTTTCCGAAAGAAAGTGTCGACAAATGATCGAGTTCTACTCCCTCATGGAGAGTGGTTTCAGTTCACATCTAATTGGACACATTTTATTATTTTTTTATTAAAAAAAATATGAAGCATCTCAAATTGCTCTACACTCTCTGGAAAAAAAAAAGACAGACCCTTTTCCAACCAGTCGGCTCCTTTTATATCCCCAGATTCTTTTTAGAAGTTCTGCGCATATTTCTTTTACCTTTTGTTGTGTTTTATAAACTTCTACATTATTTTTGATTTTTTTATTACAAAGTCTCTTTTCTCTTTATGAATTTCTGCCAACTTTAATTACCATTAGAATGTCGTTTCTGATAGCAATCTTTTACATTTGAAATTTCCTTTCACTACTTGAATCAATTATTCGGTATGCACTTTTCAATATCGAATTTATTCTAATTAAATTATATATATATAAAAAAAAGAAAAATTAAACTTTCACTGTACGTTTTTCTTAAAACAACATTATATTACAAAAAAAAAATTAAAGATCGCGTTCTCCCTTTTTTATTTAAATGATATACAATATTAAATAGCAATTTGTACCATATATATAAATAAACAGTACAATGTAATCTTTGAAAATGTTGTAAATATTTTTTAGCTGATAGAAAGGTAGGCAGAGCCAGTATAAAACTTTCAATTTTTTGTAATTAAAGGTAGTCTTTATTATCTATATATTGTAAGTGTTGCCAATCAAAAGGCTTGAATGGAAAATAATGTTTGGCAGCTAAAAAGTGCCAGTTGCTGTATGCTTTATGGGACAGGTCTACATCTATGGGAAGACTTGAAACAAGATGCCAACCAAGGAAGAGATTGGTAACATTCAACTGCAGAGTTCTTTGACTAAATTTATTAATGAATATCTAAAACACTAAACTAGCTAATCCGTAATGTGCACAAACTTCTAAATCTTAAAAAATGTTATAATTAAAAGCTAATTTAAATCGTTAAATTATCATATGAACCTTTTAAAATAATACCTATAAACTTGCCTATTCATTAAATCAAATTCTAAAACTCTAAATGCTTGTTAAATAACTTATTTAGTTATTATTCTACTACTTGATGCCTTTCTTATTTGTTTTATGTTTATTTTATAATTGATGCTATGTCCAGTTCAGAACAGACTGATCCTAGGAATAAAATTTGGAGGGAGAGATGATTAGAAGCTCTCTCATAATTCAATAATGTCACTCTTTAGCACACACATATAAATCTCCACTCTGAAAACTTAAATATATTTGTAAAGCTATTATGTCTAGCTTATTATTATTATTGCTGTTAGAATTAGGTTTTCCATTAATAAAGTATTAGTTAATAAATGAAAGAATGAGTTATAAAGCATGTTATAAGTATTGCTTGAGTCCCAGATATGCTTTAGCCCTCCTTTGAGTTATATTATAAACTATGCAGATTTATCAATAAATTAGATTACTTTAAGTATCCTTTTGGCATGTTTTAAGAATGCTAATTCATGAACTGGTGTAGGGTAGTTTCATGGACTGAAATTACAGAATTTGCATACATTGAGTTTAATAGTTAATATTGTATTTAGCGTAGTGAATGTGTACTAGAAAGCACATACACAGTATGTCTTTTTAGGAAGCACATCAGTGCATTTAAATCTTGATTTATGTTTATTATATGAATGAGCTTCTGATTTTAATGGACATTCCATATACTTAATTTGGACAGCTCTTTAAAACTAGAACATGAGAGTCCAGATTTTTATAAGCTGCTTCAATCACCGAACTATATATTCAATTAATTCACAGCAAGTCATACGGTCCCCAGGATCTGCTTACATAGTAAGAAATCCCATGAGTAATACCACATTCGAGACACACACCTCTCTAGTAATTTATATATAATGCTGTAGTATCTGAAGTCATACTACAAAGCTCCAGTTCATCCTTCCACAATGTTAAGAATAATTCAGCATTGATCTGAATCTGTAATCTAGTTATGTATATAATAATCTGCATAGGGAGCACATTAATGCTCAATTTGTATTGTTAATATATATAATTATTATTGATCACACTTGCATATTTAACCATAGCAAACCTCTAGGAAGGACGGAGTATAAATAAGGCATGATTGACCATAGATGATAATGATATTAAAATTGTTAATAGTCATTTTATAATAAATAAGTAGAATGCATAATGATGAGATTCTGTAATGACTCATTCATCATTATTGTGAACACCTGTCAATGAAATCAATGCACTTGTTATTCATTGTCTTTATTAATTAAATCTGTCTAATTAAACTATATAGAATTATAATATTGTGTAATGTCATTTTCAAAACTAATGCATTTCCCTCCATACCTCGCTAATTTAGTTTATATTTCATTATAATACAAATATGCATTATCTAATTAGCCATAGATGTGTGTGTTTGTTAGTTATGTAGTAATTTAATCATTTATTCCCTGAGTCTTATGTTCCACCCTTTTCTACTATCGGCACGCAAACTAAAAGAGTTAGGGTGTAGCATCACATATATCATTCATAGGCCATAGGTAATAAATCTTGGAGTATTAGTGAAGAAACTGAGGTGCAATCTGATTCTAGGTCTAAAACCCTCGTCTAGATCAGCTTTGGTATAATTTGCCAAAACTCTGGATTTTGTTGCGTGAATGTACAAATATGCCCGTTACACTATAATGTTGATTCTTCAAAGTAAATCATGGCCTAAGATGTTAACCCCCCCCCTAAAAACGCTATGAGAATTAACATAGAGAATATGCAATAAAAATGGAAGTTAAAGAAAATTTAACTTCCAAATTTTCTAACTCTAGTAAACAATTTCAGAAAAAAGTGTAGATGAAAATGAAATAAATTATGTCTAAAGGATTAGTACAATTATTACCTAATGAGTTTTCAATTAAATAAAAAAGTAAAAGATATACAATAATAATTAGATTTAAAACTAGAAACATTTTCCTTTGGAATGTAATTTTTAAGGGAAAAATCTTACCTGGGCAGCTCCCGAATGAACTTTGGATCCAGATGATTTCTTTTTAAAACTAGAAATTAATAATTAGTAAATTTTTAGCAAAGTTATAATAAAAAAAGTACACATACAATAAAACAATAAAAAAATTTTAAAACAATTATCTAAGAACTGACAGTCTTAAATAGATTTATTTCTAACAGATATTATGTCTCCTTTTTATACACTTTTATTTAATTTACTCTCTTATTGTGTCTATCTAAAAACCTTGAATCATCCATTTTTCATCCATTTCCCAATTTATAATGTGATGGTAAATTTTCACAGTACAGGTTTTTATATAATAGCAGATGAGTAAATGGGTTTGAGCACGGAATATATACAATCAAAAATGCACATCTGTATTGTAACCATCTGGGTTACATGGCATGCAGAAACATCTTCTTTAATATGCATAAAGAATATAAATATATTTTGGATTTTTCTCATTAACCAGCTGTCCCATCTCTGAAGATCTCTGGTCCCTTAGATGGAGTGAACAATATCATTGGTAGCAAGTCATCAATAACATAAACGCTCAGCTACTAAATTAAAACACTGGCCAACCAAACACTTTATTTATTTTAAGATCTCTTTAGGCGCCAGTTAATCACAGAATAATTAATGCATCTGCTCGACCAGCAACGAATCTAGTATCTGAAATCCCAGCTAGCTCATCGAATTCTAGCTGTCTTAAAAATGTCTGCCTATTCTAAAAATTCTATTTCTTAATATTATAAAAAAATTTTACTTTCCGCACAAATAAACATTTGCGTCATTCAAAATCTCTACTTCAAAAGATACTCCCTATTCTTTTAGCTTCAACTTAAATCACTTCTTAATAATGACTAAATATTTCAATCCCCACTCTATTTCCATAAATTAAATGTATTACCTCATAATAAAGGTATATGTTCCTTCTATTAGCATAAATATTTCAATAATACTTTGAATCTCACTCTTTTTTCTTAAATGAGCATTTTATATCATATTAAAAGCATATGATTGTTCTAGTAATAAATATTTCAATATTAATTTAACCCTTCGCTCTCTTTTTTTAAAATAATCGCTTTGTCTCATAATACAACCATGCACACTCTTTTCATTTAGATAAATATTTTAATACATTTGAAAAAAAAATAAAAAATACAAAACATATTTAATAAAAATTTGCACACACACACACAAATTAATAACTCTGAATAAAAGTTGAACAATGGAGCTAATATAATTTATACCCTTAAGATAATAGTTCGTAAGAAGTTAAAAGATTTTTTTTTATTCACTTATCTACCACGGCTTATTTGACACAAGTATGACAAAATGTAGCTTCTGTAATTTATTGGTTCCAACCGGTTAGCACTAATTCCTCATAGATCTTTCCTTAATTTGTGTTATATGAAGTTTCGTGGATCTCAGCATGGACACTCCGCTGTTTCTTAGACTTCACCCAAACATGATTTGTCCTTCGAACTATCTGCTGATGGTGCTGCAGAGAAGGCCCAGACCGGCCGCATGATACGATGGGTTCAGGAATGCATCATTCTTTTCTAATAGTAGCTTCTGTAATTTTCTGGAATCAATCAATTTATTATGCAGTTTATTTCCAATTAATAATTTTTTGATCCAATTTATTTCCGATCAAATTTATTTCTAATTGAAAATATTTTTTTTTATTATCTTATTTTTTATTATATTCTCTTATTTTATATCTTATATCATCTTATATTATAACAATACAAAGTTCTCCTTTTTATACCCAGTGCTTCCTATCTTGCGGTTCCATCGTATATTCTATTTCACTCTGATGGGATTGTTTCTTTTATTTAAAGTCTCTGATTCTTTTTATTGGTTGTTAGTTTAAGTGAATAGTAATATTTAGTTTCTTTGTTAATTTTCCCATGGCCATTTAAATAGATTTCCTTTTGTTTTATTACATTAGCTCTTTATTGTCTTTTAAAATTCTTCTCCTTTTTTCAAAATCTATTTATACACACACACATTCAATCTCTTTATTATAAGACAAAACGAACTCCCTTTTTAGTTTTATTACGAATTAATTAAAAGTAATATTAAATCATTTTTATTTCAATTCCCCCAATTTTTTTATTTAACAATACCCCCCCCCCATCCTAATCTTTTGTTCTTAAATTTATTTTTCTTCAAACTTTATTTTACTTTGATTTTTAAAACGAAATTTCCTAAATATTTTTACTCTTAAAAAATACTAAAACACTCTATCACGATCTACTTTGGTACAATATAGATATATAAAGTAAATGAAAAGTAGAAATAAGCACAGGCATAAATTTTTGTAATTTGTTTCTACATTTCCTGGAATTAAAAAATAATAAATAAAGAATTAAATAACTCTGGATTAAAAACAGAATTTTATTATAAATTAAAATTTTTAAAAAGGTATAATAAATATTTATTATTCTGATTTTGAAATTTAAAAACAAGCAGGGTTTATTTTTCAAATCTTTTAATTAAAATTTGTATAAAATATTTATTATTAATGCTTGTTTACATTTCTATTGTCTATCTTTTCTTTGATAAGATTTCCAAATGCAACTTTTATTTAAAAGTACTTTTGGAGGGGTTAAAATTGTTTCCAATCAAGAGATAAAAATGCAATTTTTAAATTAGTGTTGTTGTCACCTCAATCCAAGTTTATAAAAGGATTGGATAAAAAAATTATTTCCATCTGCTTTTAGTTTTTGTAAGACGTGGCAGCAAGTAGCTGGCCAAATTGGCAAACTGCAAAGTTGTCTTAATTTCTTTATGAAGCAGTCGCCAAACTGGTCAGCTGCAGTCTGGATTGTATTTTTTGTAAGAGCTGGCCAGAACAGTTTGGCTATTAAAATATTTGAGTAAGTAGCAGCAATTAGCTAACCAAAATAGATATCTGCAGTTTGTTTTGGCTGTAGCAGAGTTGGCAGAATAAATTACCATGAACAGATGTAGCTGAAGGTAGGACAGTAGATCCATGAGCTGCTATTTTCCTTCACAGGAGTTTGAATTCACATGGAGAAAAATGACCCACTTCTTTGTGTTGAAATTCATAGCCTTAAATGTGGAGAAGACAATTGCTTGCCTGAAATCTATCAAATCAAGAGAGCTAGATTACCTGAAGCCCAATCGAAGACAGCTTAATTGCCTGAAATTTATCAAATCCCAGACCGAAGGAAACTGATACAATACCATAGTTTAACTGATTATAACTTTCATGGGTAGTTGTAAACTATTCACTGTACAGCCTGTGGTGGTGCTGTTTGTGTAAAAACACAGAATTATACTGCTTTTGTGGCCAAACCTTATGACTAATACACGACTAGCGATCGTATTAGCCGCTCGAGACAATAGATGTAGTGGTTAGAATCTGCGGCCAATTCTTCCACAGTCACTAACCCTAGTCTAAACTAACAACACTATATGATCGTAATTTACCACTTTTTCATCATGGTGTGAATTCCTATGCATAGTGACCCGATTTGTATTCTCGCTCGAATTGAATCTGAGAATGTGTGAAGTGGAATGTTTTGCAAATGTTTGTTTGTTGATGTTTATGATTTTCTGTATTTCCCAACTGAGATCTTTTTGTGTACTAATAATTATCAGCATATTTTTGAGATTTGTCCAAGCTTGTTTTTTGGTTGGGTTTGATTGTTATTTGGACCCAAAAAAGATGTCAACATGTCTGTCAGATGATTGTAGTTGTTGGTGAAAAAGTACTGTTTCTGTAGTGACTCGGATGAGAGTAACAAAAGAATACCAAAATGGCTACCACATTATTGCAATTGGGAGATTTCCCAAAGCGAGAAAGGGACACAGTTGATTTGGTTGAGTTCAGACATGGTGAATAAATTTATTTGGTTGAAAAGAATCTGTGTTTTGTTTGTGATTTTTTTGATCTGAAAGTCAATTAATTCACACCCAGAATGTCACTGTTAAAAAAGTAGGGCTTTACAGCAGAGTGTGGTGGAGTTGGTTAGACAGCTTCGAATTCTTCTCAAATCAATCAACAAGCTTCTTTTGGTCGGAAGAGAATCGACTCTCTTGATCGATATCTTAGTCAAAATAGAAAAAAAAAATTTCTTTTTGTTTATAAGCAAATACACATCTGAGGCAGAGTTTGTTTGACAGCTTGGATTAATTTTTTTCTAAATCAATCAACAGCAACCCGCATTTTTAAAAATTGAAAAAAGAAAGTGTCGATTCTAAATTTTAAAAAAAAAAAAAAAGACGTCTGTTAACCAAAAACAATATATTAAAAGCCAAAAAAAAAAAGAAAGTCGTATCTAAAAACGTGTGTATATATTTGAGATCCAAAAAAAACATTACAAGTGTCCCTTATACTTTTAAATCGATTGAATCCAAAAAAAAAAAAAAAGATGTCTGTAAAAAAAAACCCGTATATTTAGAATCGAAATCCCCCCCCCAAAAAAAGTCATATGTAAAAATTGTGTACTTTAGAGATCAAAAAAAAAAAAGTCAAAGTGTCCATTCTAGTTTTAAATTTATCAAATGAAAAAAAAAGAAAAATAATTATGTCAAGCAAAAAAAAACAACAACAACAATATATTAAAAGCAAAAATAGCCATATGTCCAAATACGATCTATTAGAGCCAAAAAAAAAAGTCTAGAGGCTCGGTAATGTTATATTGCTATGTTTTTAAATGGAAACAGCACCACCACAGGCTGTACTGTGGATAGTTTACAACTACCCTTTCATGATTATGACTTTCCTGAACTGTGTCCCATCAAGAAAAAACATCAGTTGATGAGGTAGTTATACCAATGCTGCTGTCTATATCCAGCGAAGCACCGATGAACATATATATAGTGAGTTGTATTTTTTTAATATACCTTAAAAAAGACACTTTAACTTAGTAACTTAAAATGAAACAAATAAGTAATTTGCTTGAGTCAAACATTTAAAAGAGATGATTTGCTATATATATTTTGTTAAAAAATTTTCATATTCCTTAGTGTGGATGGCATTTTAACATCTAATGGATATATATGATTGTAAGGGTGGCTTACAATTCAATCATACCATCCAACATTAGCCCACATTTCAATTTGAACCCATCTAAAACTCGTGCAAATCACATAGATGTTATTTCCCTATTTCGAGCATGAATATAATATATGTGTGTGTGTGTGTGTGCAATGTGTATGCTCATTTGGTAACATTTGACAAAAGAAAGTCACAATAGATTATCATACATATTTTTTTTGATTATTAGTATAGAAAAATAATAAAAGGAATAATCTATATATATATACACTATTAGATAAACTTAGACAGATTGTGTTATATGTTTTAAACCAAATAACACTACATGATGCAAAGCAGCTACATCGATTTAAAAGGAAATGCGAGATTTTAGTGTAATGCATAATGGAAATCAAGGGCAATATAAAAACAAAATCTTTTTTAAAATCACTTCTTGAAAATAATGCTTGTCCTATAAAAAGCTAATATCAATTGAACGCAAATTTTGAATACTGAAAAATGGAGAACATTATTCAAAGTTACAATTTTTATTGATCAAATACAGTAATATAAAACTACATCAAATTTAACAGCAATAGTTTATTACGTGAAGTTAAATAAATTTGTATAAATTTGCATAATAAAATTATTTTTGAATCATGAGTGAAGGAACTTTGATATATTTGAAAGTCGATAGAAGAGAACACAAATATTTCTAGTAGTTAAAAAAAATTATGGAGTAGTTTATCTAATGTCGAAAGAAAACTACTCAATATTAGGCCATAGTCTATGAACTCAAACAATTTTATAAGATACTTTAAATGTATATGGGGTAAAAGTCATGCTGTCGTGTTTGATTGTTCCCTTTCCTAACACAACTGCATGCAATCTTCATTGTCTACTTTGATAATATGCTGAAGAAAATGCCTACTGCCCAGCCCAAGATGTACACAGGAGAATCAAAGGGCAAGCCAGCTCAGGATCAATATGCTTGTGCCCTAAACGATGCAAGGAAACATTGCTATGCAAACAATCCTTCACCAGAGAAAGATAATATAGAGAATTGAACTGCATTATCAAAGACTTTCATGACAAAACTCATGAACTATAATCAGGATGATTTCACGAACTTGGATTTAACCACTGAATTTTATATGATTATTATTGTAAATTTTTATTTTTAAATCATTATTTTTGTTTTCATACTCAGGGACGTGAACTTCATAGTTTATGCCTTGAAGATTCCATCATCAATGTTGAAAGAAAAGAGGAGGGGATGGTTAAGTAATAATTTTATTATTTTTGTAAATAAAGTTTAGGCCTACACTTTCCTTATAGTGACTTGATATTCGATCATCCATATGAATGGAGGTAAGATCTTCATTTATTATGGTTAAGTTATAATTTTATTATTTTTGTAAATAAAGTTTAGGCCTACACTTTTCTTATAGTGACTTGATATTCGATCATCCATATGAATGGAGGTAAGATCTTCATTTATTATCTCAAGTGAAATACAGACACTCGATACAGGACAGAATTCAAGTTATTTTTTTATTGATTAACAATCGTTATATATTACTTTTCAGTATGATGATTAACTATCTTGTTTATATATATGTTCTCATCTATGACAATAGTGATTTCTACTTTAGTTTGGAGAGACCTAATCAAGTGATATTCCTTCAACTAAGGATAAACAACAATGTTACTGTAAATATATATAAATGGATATTTAATTTAGATAGTCAGCATCATGGTTATTTTGGAGTATTAATATATATATTTTTGTTATTGTTCTTTTCAATAATCTTGTGAATGGCTAGTGTCATAATGGATTTCTACTATCAGGTAAAGGGATTGGAACTATAAGATTGCTTAATTGATGATGTGTAGAGGTTCACATTTGGACATATAAGTATAGTTTTTTGTTGCCGTTAAAAAATTTTTAATTCCTTCTATTATAATCAATAAATGTTAAACAATTTGTTGGCATTATTCCTGTCTCTGATTTATTGATTTAATTTTGCATTCAACAGCCAACTATTATCTTTAATATACTCAAAGACAAATTTCACTCTCATATAATAGTTCTACAATAAATTGAATACTAATGATGCTAGTTCTAATCTATATAAAGATGCAGAAGTTGTTACATATATATGTTCATTCCTGTTAAGAAAGTCAAAGGCAAATTCTCCCTGGATTCGAATACTGGGATGTAATGGAGCCAAAGACAGGATGTGAGATGGATAAACTAACCTAAATTGTATGTAGATATAATAAATAGGTTTAGAGCTAGGCAATTAAGAATGGCTGCAATCATTGGTTATGTACTTCATCGCATTATCTCCAGCATCCTACTTGAAGATCCTGGGTCTGACCGTAGATTAATGCAGATCCCGATAGCGCTCAGATCATTACATATGGTGCCAAATGTCTTAGGCATGAACATACATCTCACCCATACCTTAGTTTCAAGGGAGGTCCAGCCATTGGATTGGGCAAAAAAAAATTTTTTTGCCTTTCTTATAAACATATTCTATTTTATATTTCTGTGAAAATAAACCCTAATAAACTTATACTCTTAACAAACAACTAGCACTTCCATAACAAAAGAATGGACATCATAAACTTGAGCCAATTCTAATTAAGTGTACTGACAGAAAATCATGTACAAAGTGTTGAATACAAGTTCAAAGATATAGTGAAAGGCCCAATAAACTGAGACCAATAATAAATAAAATTATCAATTAAAAAAAACTTAAATAATGGAGTTAAGCATGTAAAAAGGGCATAGGCTTTTTTTAAAGAAGTTAAAGGTAAACGCAAAACTGTTAGGAATGGCGTGATACACTACAGCATGTGTTCATTTATAATTTGATAAATAAATACTTTTATACTTTAGTCTGCACAAAAGCATTAGATGATAACCAGAAATGGTAAACAGTTAGTTAATATGGAATCAAAAAAACACAAGGTAATAGTGACAGTGAAATGGTAAATGATACTACTAGTAATGAGGAAGAATCTGGTAGTCTATAATGGAAACTGAGCACTCTCCACAAATACGGAAAGGGAGCCAAATAGCTTTTCAAGTGCAAGAAACCCCTACCAGTGAAATCACTCAAGTGCTTGAAATTGAAATAGCACAGACTACTGAAAACATAACAACCATGCAACAAATGTTTCAGATTATGATAGCCAAGATGGATTGCATGAAACTTGATGTGAATAGAAATATGAATAACACAAAAGCTGAAATAAAGGCTGAAGTCAACAGCTTGGAAACTAAAATGAGCAGCAATATAAATGACATGAAAGAAAATCTGAATAGCAAGTTGGATAACATGGCAACTAAAGCTGATGTTAATAAGGTAGCAACAGAGCTGAAAGAGAATATATGTCAACTGAGAGAAGACTTGAAAAGGGACATAGAAAGGGTGGAGAAGATGGAAATAAGTATTAGGGATGTTGAAACTAAATTGTCTGAGAATATGGGACAACTATCTCTAGAGGTGAAGAATGTACTGAAAGATAATGCTGAACTGAAGCAAGGAATGGAAGAGATATGGAAAGAAATGGATGAAAGGGATATACAATGTTAGAAGTGATTCACAGAATTAAGGGATAGCATTACCAGCCAACTAGACACCAAATACAAAGAGATGTGTCAAACCCATGAAACAGTCAGGCAAGAAGTGCATGAAAGCCAAATGAGGCACCAGGATGAAGTTCATAAGATACTATAG
Organism: Epiperipatus broadwayi; assembly: GCA_028023455.1. Taxonomy (NCBI): domain Eukaryota; kingdom Metazoa; phylum Onychophora; class Udeonychophora; order Euonychophora; family Peripatidae; genus Epiperipatus; species Epiperipatus broadwayi. The sequence continues at coordinate 724,357 of JAQFVV010006239.1, forward strand.
ATCATCCATATGAAATTGGACCACCTCTTTGCTAGCCAGAATACAGAAGTAGAAACCTTAGGCCAAGATCTAAAGCACTTAGATAAAGCCACCATTCGAAGATTTGAAATTATTGAATTCCAACTAAGTAAGGATAGCTTAGTTGTTGGGGTACAACAGGCCAAGATCAACCCAAGTGCTCAATATAGTAAGGAAAAGGCAATAGACACAGATATCCAAATGTTGGCACCTCCAATAAACTCCATAGAAATGAAATACGAAGGGGACAACATTGGAGCAAGTAACACAGTGTTGGACAATGAGCAAGATAAAGAAGCTACACTGGAAGATGAAAAAGGGGATTCTACGGAATAAACCTTATCATTGGTTGCATTATTTGTGATCAATATTACCTTATATTTGTAGTGATGCTGCGATTTTGGAGTTATCCAATAGTAATATCGGCTGTTTTCAGTATATTATAAATAGAAAATTTATTATGATGCACCCTGATGGTAGCTCAAAGGATGCCTCAGATGATCATGAAGCTCATGTATGGTTTTTAGAAAAATTATGGACTGCGCGTAATCAAGTGTATCTTGGTACTTTCAGTCGACCTATTCTATTTTCATATGGTTCAACCTATTTAGCCATTGGAAATTGATCTCTTACCTGTAAAGGTGATGATGATGTTATCATTCACAGTTCAGATAAACAGCAACAAGCTATTATCTTACAAAAAAATTTTCCTGGTTTCATTTTTAAACCCACTCAAGGTACTAAGTGTCATTGCTGAAATTTCACTGGGCCCTGAATTATCTGCTGGTGGGACATTATGGTTTTCCGAAGGTAGAATAGAAAAATGATTCCCTCAACCCTAATTTAGAAAAAGTGATGCCAAATACATGTCGAAGGATGCCAGTGCTCACATAGTGATCCCGCCCGCAAGTACCATGGAAATGACCAAATTGCTCAGCCACAAAACCCCGAGTAACTTGAGCAATCATTACCAAGAGCCTGAAGTTTATTCTTTACTCAAAATCTATGAATGTAACAGCAGCAACGAGAATAAGTTGTTGCTAGTTAAAACGGCTATCTCAGGAGAAAGCTGCCACTACGAAAGAACAATTTTGGGACATAGATGAAATCAATACACTTGATCATCTTAGATATGCATTGTGGCAATTAAAGACTTTCCATAATCATTAAAATATAGCTTACAGTGGAATGGTTGTTTTTCTTTTAAGCATGGATCACGTCAACACATCTCCAATAGTCGACTGCATGCTAATGCAAAGCAATATGGAATGAAAATTCTGGGGTCCTGTTTCAGACCTATTTTTACCTAATCGATGTTGTTCAAACAACATATGTCACCAGATAGGGAATATATGACTTTAGTCATTACAACAATATATATATATTTTAAAAACAAACATTTTTGTACATTATATCATGTTTTTATAAATAAAAAAAAGGAAAAAAAAAACAGTTTTTCTCTTTATTTATTTATATTTCGTGACATAAAAAAAAAAAAAAAATTCTTCACCAACTTTTAAAGTTTTAATTATAACTTCTAAATTTATTATCAATTCCAAAATTTAAATTTTATTTTCAAATTCACCCTCAGATTTTCTATAAAAATGGATAAGTTGCAAGCTAAGGTTCAAATTTAATTTTAAAAAAAAATTATGCAATTTAAAATTCTTTTGTATATCAAAAGCATTTCTCCTTCTTCATTTACAGTATTATTATCATTCCCTTGTTTCTCACATATTATAAAGTAATACTTAAAAATCTTTAATAATGTGCATGAATTAATTTTTCTTTTTAGGCAGTTCACACTTTTATTTCTCAAATGACATGCACATATATGCACACATAAATGATAGTTTTTCATTAGACAGTTTGCTTGAGTTTTTACTAAACACATTTTTTTCTCTGTGCATTGTTATAAGTATAACCAATCTGGGCTATATCGAATTTTTTATAGCTACAATAATTAAGCTAAAATTTTGCATACATATAGTGAAAAATTAAAATTTTTAAATGATAATCAATACTTTATTAGGTAATGCCATCTAGCAGTATTAAATTGTATCTAAATTTTCTTATAGAACTAAAAAGTAAAAAATAATATAAATTTAAAGAAAAACTTCTCTTTATATAAATGCATTAAAAAAAATAAAATAAAAATTTTCTTCAGCTTTCACAGTATTCTTGTTATTATATAACAAAAATAAAAGCATATTTAGAAATATTCTTAGATTGTTTCTGAATATGAGTACAATACACTTTTATTTTGATCACATAACATCAAGAATACTGTGAAAACTGAAGATAATGTTGTTTTTTTACTTTTTAGTGCATTTATATGAATAAAAATGTTTCTTTAAAAAAATGTATATTTTTTTTATTAGAATTTACTATAATTATTATTATATTATTTTTACTTGCACTCGTCCATGAACATTGATTTGAAAAACATAAATGTACGCTTATGTTTACCATGCTGAAATCAAGGCTTAAATTTATTTTATGCCTGAGTTATAAATTATTAATTGACTTATATAAACCTACTTGCTCTGTAGCAGGAGAGATAAAATCTCATTTTTAATCACCTGCGATGAAATATAGAGTAAATTTTGAATTTACTGCAATATATTGTTTATTATTTATATAGCACAGACTATATAATATTATAAAGGAACAAACCTCTGGTCGTGCACTTTTAAGAATTTACATGCACTTATCCATGAACATCAGTTTGAAAAGCTAAGCGTCTGTTTATGCTTAGAGCTTATCTATATATAAATTAATCTTGGCTTACCATGCTGAAATCAAGGTTATATAAATAATAGACTATTTATTACAGTAAATTCAAAATTTACTATATACTTCATTGTAGATGGTTAAAAATGAGATTTTATCTCTCTTCTGCTACAGAATAAATAGGTTTGTACAATTCAATTACTAATTTATGAGTCAGGTATATAATAGATTGAAGCCGTGATTTCATCATGGTGAGCAAAAGTTGGCATATATAGAGATAAACTCTAAGCATAAGTATATACTTATTCTTTTTAAACCAATGCTTACAAGCGAGTAAATGTATATTTGTAAAAGTGCATGATTGGAGAATTTGTTCATAATATTACATATGCAGTCTGCAGTATATAAATAATAAACTATTATGGTATGAAAAGACAAAGAACTGGGTTATTTTTTGGAAAAAAAAATCTGAAAGGAGGATCATTTACTAGAAAATATATATGAGACATAAAAAAACTATTCAATTAAATGAATTACATAAGGTGCACAGGAAGATGGTTAAATCAATATCATTTCCTTTAAAGATTCATATTATTCCCAGAAAAACATTAATATTGCTTTTAAAAGATAGTATATTACTTAAAGGAGGAAAAACAAACATTGGATTTAAAAAAAGAAAATGAATAAACTAAGAAATTACAATATATGTTTGAAATGAACAATATGACACATTGAAAAAAAGCATGCTAATTATTATGATTAACTTTAAAAGCATAATTAATATTAATTATTTATGTTTCTAGAAGTAATCATAATTAATATTAATATTCATCACACAATAACAATAGAATATATTTTACTATCTAATTAGGTGAGAAAAATAATAAATTCATTTTTGATACTTTGATTCCAAATTCGGACTATCTGAACCAGTACTGCCCTGAAGTTAGATATGGATCTCACGTGTAATATTAAAAAATTACTAAATACTATATGAGAAATAATTTTAAATGAGAGAAAAACATGAGATCATAGTTTATTGGCAACTATTTAGACAATGTACAAAAATAATAAGTTCAAAATATAATTTTATTGATTTTATTGACAAATTTGCTATAAGTTAATAAAATAAAAATCAATAATAAATATAATGATATCTCATATTTGCAGAAAAAATTAAAAAGTGCAAGAATAGTTTTTATTTTTATTACACATATAATTATTTTTTCAACTGCCATGAACTATATCTTCCCTCTCTAGAAAAATCCTCTAATCAGTTTTAGAAAAGCATAAAAAAGTAAACAGTAATCTGAAAATAAATCTGCAAATATTTCAAATTTACATTAATTAAATGAAATAAATAATCAAATGGCATTATTGTTCAAAAATTCATAGAAGTTTGATTGTCAGAAATACCATTACCGGAATCAATCTTAAGATCTTACGTTTTAGAGTCTCAATCTTGTAGAACCCTGAGAAAGTTATAAAATTAGCTATAAATAGATATTATAATGGAACCTGGTTTTTATTTTTTTTTTTTTTAAAATAATTTTATATATGTACTATAATACAAGCACTTGGAAAATATAATCAATATTTTATGTATTAACTATGCTGTCAGAGCAAGTATTGTCTATAAATACAGACTGCGGCCATCTTTCAAGACCGTTATACCAGCTCTATGACTGCTAAAAGCAAAATACCTCTCCTGTGAATACTTTTTACTTATACTGGGTATAAAACCTGGTGTGCCATCCGAGAATTAATTGGAATACCCACAAGAAAATATTTTAAATACTCTTAACTCTTGATTCCACAGCTAGCTCAAATAAACAAAAAAACTCCTTCATTTTGACTATAAGATATTGCATATTTTAAAACACAAAAATATAATTAAAAATTTTTGTCATAACTAAATTTCATACGGTGAGGTTCAGAGAAAATTCAGGCCAAATTAACAATTAGAACAATATATTTATTTATGTATCAAATTATAACAATAACAAAAATAAAATAAAATTGAATTAATTAGAAAGTTATTTTAGCATGATTAATTTCAATTTAAATTAGGATGTAAGCGTTTACACATTTCTAGTTTTAGAAAAGTGTATAAAGAAAATATGTCTTACCACTCGTATTTCAGTTTAAGTCTAAACTTTGATCCTTGCTTACATTAACCTAGGTTTTCATTAGATTTTCTTGAGATGATTACCCTGTCTTTTTGACAGTGCTTAGAGTTCATGAACAGTGTTCTCGTGTTGGCTTCCAGTTTTCTTAGTAGCTTCTTTCCAGGGTAGCATTTATTTTCATATAATTATTCAGCAATAGTGTTGGATGAATAATGGATGGATGTCTCAGCATAGCAGGTCAAGGTATTTTGTCACATCTTAGACTATTGACAATTTATAGAAACTGCATGGTGAAAAACCAAATAAACACACATTTGATGAGTCTAACATGACACAGTGGTGTTAGGGCATCTGCAGATTCCTATGCATCACTAGAAATCAACAACGATGAAGACTCCAAAACTCAGAAATACAACAGCAAAATTACAGTAGCTTGAATAATCTGAATAACTTCAAAACTATATTGAATAACTATGGTGAATGACTTCAAAAACTCTAATAACTTCTAAAACTCTATTAAATAAAAACTCAATAAATAAAAATTTATTAGCTTATATACCCTTGACCAGTCATTGTCTTAATTCAACCACATCATTAATCAATTTCAATCTTCTTTTCTTTCTCTATTTAATTAACCTTCTTTTTTTAAATTACAAATTACTGTAAAACATTTTTTTTTCTTGATTAGATAATTTACAAAATTATTTTACATTCTGACTAGATAAAGATTATTTTATATTTAATTAAATAACTTTACATTCCATCTCCTTTTTCAAATGAATACATTAACTTACTGAATACAATTTTAAGATAACATTTTAGAATCTGTAGTTTTTAAAAAGATAAAGCATATTTTTTACTGGCTTTATTTGGCCAATGATTATCTTCATTAAAATTTCTTTTAACTAGATCATCTAATTAAAATTCTTAAACTATCATTACAATTTCATTTTTTTCTCTCTCTTCTATTTTTATTTTAAATTGAGATTGAGATAATTTGACCAAAGTTTCATTTCTCTTTTGTTTAATTCTAATCCAGTCCTTTATTCTTTACTTCAAAATCTCTTCCTTCTCTATCCTCTACTGTATAGTTACTTAAATGATAGCCCTTTTCATTTAAATATATATATATATTTTTTGTTTCTGTTACAATGTATAAAGTATGAAAATAAAATAGTTAAAAATAAAAATATATATGTTAATAAAACTAACAGAAATAAGTTTAGGAAAATCACATTTGAGTTTAAATAAGAAAATTATATATAGCAAGAATGATTATTTATGGTAGGCATTAAGTGATAGGTTAAGTAATATATCAAAAAAATTGAAAAGAAAACATTATAAAACTGGTATAAATACATTTTCATCAAAGATAAGTAGAAGTCTATTTACTAATTTTCAATATAAATGATAGACAAATAGAAAAATGTATATATGACATAAATAAAATTAATAAAAATAAATTAAATTTATAATAAAAAAAAACAACAGATAATAAAATTATTTTTTTAAATATTTCAAATAAAATGTAAATTAATAATGAAAACACGTACAAACATCAGTATATAGAAAGAAATCCAATAATAACATTATTACAAATTGGTATTAAAATATAGATATTAAATTTAAATCAAATAATTTAAGTACAAAAATATGTACATAGTTAATTACCGATTAAATAGAAAGCTTTATAAAGAAGAAATTGAAAAACAAAAATGAAGTGATAAACATCAATTACTCAATAAAAACAATAGAAAACAATATTTAAAAAATATGTAAACCAAGTGTAAAAATAATAATAACAAAATTAAAATATTAAAGATATAAAAAAAAAAAATAACATTAATAAAATAAATAAAAATAATATAAATCACACATACAAAAATGGTTGATAAAAAATAAGTAAAATAAATATATTGAATAATAAGATACTTTGGTATTATTCCTGCTATGACATATTACTCCAATGATGTTTTATTCTAAGTCTGCGATAAGTTTAAAATAATTCCTCCAAGGGATGTGCGGACAAATTTAACTGATAATATTTGTCTGCAGATCTCATGGAAATGTTATTTTAAATATATTGCAAATTTAGAATATGTCACTGGAGTAATATGCCATATCATACGTAAAAAATGGATATATTCATTATGGAAAAAGGAAAAAACACATTGTGAGATTTTAATATTTTTGTGACTTTTTATTATGGCACTTTGTACCATTAAAGCTATCCTCCCCCCTTCCAGCATAATATAGTACTTTGTGACATCATAAACATCCAGAACATATAATACCAAACTTCAAATCTAAAGAAAACCATCTTACTTCCACTGCTGGAGAGATATATTAATTATAAAAAAATATGAAAAAGAACCCTGAAATGTTTTTTAAATGGCGAGTTGTAACAAAGTTCCAGCTTTAGATTTTTTTTAACCTAAAAAAAGGCAATCTATAAGATAAAGTTTTAGCTTTATCTAAAAATGACAAACTGTAAGTTAACCTTATATTTTAAATTTTTTTAAAATATATATATATAAAGTTTTAGCAAATAAAAAAATCACAAATACATAAACTTTTAGCTGTAAATGTATATTTAAATATAAACCCATATTACTTATAAATGATGCAAGAGATAAAACTTTGTGGGTTATTTTTTTATTTGAAATTTGATGTTACATGTGTTGGGTGTTTTTGATGGCACAAAATATCATATTATGCCAAGAGAGAGATGGATACTTTTGATGGCACAAAGTGCCAAAACAAAAACTCATAAAAAGTACCATAAACTCACACACCCCTGTTTTCATTTAGTATCATAATGTGGTTTTTTCCTTTTTCCATAATGAATATATCTCTCCATTTAGATAGCAAAAGTAAAAATGCACAAAATCACACAGGTCAGCATGTTTTACAATTTGGCGATATGTATATATGTGAAAAGTTGGTAATATATATATGACATGAATTAATCATGCCAGAGTTCGAGAGTGGCATGACATCATAAACAGAAACTTTTTATTATCGGATGAAAACATCACCGGAGTAATATGTCACAGTAGGACTAATACCAAAGTACCAATAGTAAAAGTAAAAGCAACACAAAGATTATTACTTAAAGGAAAAATAAATATTAAAAATGTAAACAAGAAATACAACAGATACATACATAGAAAAAACAATGAATTTAATTAAAATAAGATTAAAACATATAACAAAATATCTATTAATAAAATATATGCAAAAACAGAAAATGTATTCAAAACTGTAATATAAATATAATACTAATACTATTTATACTAGAAAAAAATTGAATAATAATTGCTTTTTGATACTAGTGAAATATATTAAAGATTATATTTAATGTATTTAGTTTTTTTTTTTCTGATTATGAGGCAGTATTAGGATTACCTTTAATATAGAACAGTATTGCTCAAAATGACAATAAAATATATTTGGCTAAAAATGAAAAAGAAAGAAAAAGAAAATAAGCTCTAAATATAAGAGGAAAAACAAATATAAATAATTATTCCAGATTGAACTTATTAATGGTTAATTAATTAATTTATACATATGTATGTATATATAATAAAATGCAAGAGAAGTAACTTCATTTCCATGAGCTACTAATGATTATCTGCTATTAACAGAAAAGAATGATACAAATCTTTTTTCTTTTTTTTTATAGATTTGAAGTATGTTAAAGCATGTGTATATAAATATATTAAAAGAAAGAAAAATAAATCTATATATAATAAAATAAAATTCTCCACATTAAATATATATATATTGGTATAAAATATATTATAGAAATGGAAATATAAAATTATTAATATAAAATTATTTTTAAATTTATATACCATAAACATGAATTAAATATTCAATGATGTTTTGTTTTTTTTAAAAAGAGTCTAATAGAAGGAACAATCAGAATTAAAATAATAATAAAAAAATTTTAAAAAAATCGTTTTTTATGTAAATAGAGAGAAAAAAAAGTACTTGAATTAAAATAATGGTTTATAAATAAAAAATTAAACTGATACTGACACATTTTAAGAGTTTTTTTTAATATTAATGGTTTTAAATAACTGTGTTAAAAATTTTTTTATTTAAAAAAAACTGTATTTTATAAATATGTATAAAAAAATTATATGCAAGGATAATTAATAAATTATATGTTTTGCATTGTAAATCAATGAATAAAATTAATAATGAAGTGATAATAAAATGATATATGTGTGAGTGCACATGAATTTTAACAGTTTTTTAAAATGATCTATACACTGTATATTAAAAATAATAATATATATATAATTAAAAAAACTATGTATGTATATGCATACATAAAAATTTCAAAATGAAGCAATTAAATTTATGAAAATAGTCAAGAAATAATATAATACAATTTTATTTTAATTCTGAAGTAGATTATTAGACAATCAAACTATTAGATTATGTAGAAATTGAATTTTTTAGAGAATTATTTAATATAAACAATATTTTTTAAAAAATCAGACAGTATGGAACATCTTGAAAAAAATATATATAAATTAATCCAGATCTGATATTTCTATTATTTTGAATATGAATAGCAGGTTATAGGACTGCGGTATTAGAATTAGTTTTCATTTATAGCTATTTAATATTTTGCTTAAAATATATTTGGCTAGAGATGAATCTATCTTTTTAAGAAAAACTGATACCAGTGGGCACATATCAAAATCATATATAATACCATTTGGCTGACTGGCTTGGTTTTTATGGCACAATTTTTTCAATGTTGTTATAGTTTCAAACCACCAGATATCTAATATTTGGGCACTATAATGTTCTTTACAATCTCAAAGTTGTCTGTGTCAAAGCTGTATTTTATATTTTGTTAAAGCACCCAATAGGATTCAGTGGACACAATTATAAATGTTCAGCATTAATTATGTCAATTTTAAAATTGTATTGCATTGAGATCAATGTTGTCTTCAGCATTTGTAAACCTAATGAAAATAAATAGTCTTTCTTCAAATTGTGAAGCTTCTCTGATGTAAAAAGAAAAAAAAAATTTAAAATTAACAATAAAAAAGTCACCCCCAAAAAATTCATTCACATTCTGGGTCACATTTACCTAATGTCAAAAATATATATATTTATTCTGATGATGAAAAGATAATAAAATGAAAACACACAATAAATTATAATTCTATAAAATATATTTTCCTTATCTTTAATTCTGCAAAACTGGTAATTAAATTTTTAAATAATATTAATGCCAACTGATAATAAAAGTAGGCTAGACAGTCTCTCTTTGGATATTATAATCTTGAGATTGTATTTAATTAACTATGACTTAGTAAATATTTGTTTGATTGAAGCAGTATAAAATATGAATTGTTCTAAAAATTTTAAAACTATACATAAATTTTGAAAAAAAATCACAAATTTTATGCATAATATTTCAATATTTACAGGGGTTACAAAATATAAATTATCATAATATATATATATAATAAAACATTTTAATTTCATTATACAGATCATTCCCATTTATATCACAATCTCTTAAGATAATATATAATGTGCCGGTCAAAATCGTGTATTCATTCAACAAGACCAATAATCCAAGCAAAAGTACCTTGAATCCAACCATGCACAAGATACATATGTCAGAACAAGGATGAATCCTAACCTATTTGCCTAAATTATTGCCTCTCTGACTAATAGATAACGTTTGTGATGACACTAGCAGTGCTTGGTTTTATTCCGTCCCAGCTGGAGGTCATGGTTCACATAGAGACTCAAAATAATAAGAGGGTTTATATGAAAAATCAATGATTTAATGGATTCTGATGATTGCAGAATGGTACAGATATGATTTGATCGATTACTAATGGTTTGAACCGTAATAATGATAATTCTTTATGGCAACATTATAAAGAAGTGAATTTACATCAAATAAATATTATAAACAAATAGAGTAATTAACCTTAGAGATTGGGAGTGATGACAAACTAAGCTTATTTAAATGACAATATTATAGGAATTTATTAAAGAATTTAGTACAAAATAAGTTAAGTCTTTGTTTATACAACTTGGTTATTTTCTTTAATTTGTTTTGATGTGGCTTTGACAAACAATGTAAAAGTTTGTTAATTGGTCGGCCAAAAACCAATCAACAATAAAATAAGATATTACAAATAAATCTGTTTTATATATATATTATAAAATATGAAAGATGGGCATTTAAAACACTATTACACTTAAAATCATTTGTATATAATGAGTGTGGGAAGCAAAATAGTTCTTAAATAAATAATTGACAATTATACAGTCAGATTTAAATAATTACAAAATTTGTTTGTAAAGGACGTGCCATCATGACAGAGAGCATTTCGGGTTTGCTAAATAAAGATATAAAATGATGAAGAAGGCAGTATGCTATTATAGATTACAACAAAATAAATGAGGTGGCTTTGCTAAAAGAAATTCCTGATATGTACAGGTAGATAAGAGAAATGTTGGCCCTCTAGCCAAAGCATGTCTCTGAATAATAATAAAATATTTTGATGTGCTGTACTTCCCATACACATCTTAAATGGCAATGCCCGAAAAGAATCCCTTGGTATGAACTATGTCTACTTTGAGGGAGTGTGAAAGATTGGACTGGTCAGTTAAATTTCCGAAGGTCCTAAGAGGTTTGTAGCAAAGCAAGAATAGCAATAAATGAATGGTTGTAGCTATAAATACATAATGCCTTAGACATATATAGTAGATAATGTATCACAAACAAAATTAATAACTTAATTTCTAATTAAACTATCTCCCTGCAATAATGGAAGGTCCCAGAAACCTTAGGCCTTTACTAAATGGATCATAATTTACAATACAAAAGGATGGCAAGAATTAAGACTAAAATATAAATTGCTTTCCATACTTCCAGATAGTAAGTTATTAAATAGCTCATCGTTGAAGATTGCAAAATAAATCAGTCTTTTAATTAACATAAACAAACTGGGTATTAAATCTCAAATTCACTTCTGGTGAATTTTAAACATATATCATAATAAATTGTAAATCATAATTTTAATATTTTCTGACAAATAAAATATGTGTATGAAATATATACTGATAAAATTCTATGATAAATGTGCTTTCAATTATTTTTCTTTCAAGATATACGTTTTACAGAAATTGTAATAGGTTTAGCTAATCGATTTAATTACGAGAGCAATTTTAAATTGGAGGTAATAATAAGATTTTTAAAATAATTTCAATCATAAATAAATTTAAAATGAATTTATAATATAAAAGGTACAAAACTAAACAAGCTTTTCTATTAATTAATTTATGGGAAGTAAGTGTCCTGTAATGATTTTGACTGGAAAATTAAGAGGGAGAGAATTTAAAGTTAATAGCTCATTGAATTTCGTACTTGGAAATTTCAGTAAATCAAATATTCTAAATAAACCAACAAAATTAATTTAATCTGCCGCATCAAAATAATGTAAGATTTTATAAGAATTGATATTTTAAATTTAATAAAATTAAAAGACGCATTTTAAACCAAGCCGTATTAAACATCACACAGATATATAAAATATACATTAGTATTGATTTGGAAAACAAGTAAAATAAAATCAATGGCTTGCAGCGAATTGGACGTTACCTCAGAATCAATCAGTTAATATAGGCAGTTAATACAGTCAGATCATTTCAGGCTTCCTCGACAGACAGTCTCTGGCTAGATGTTTAAAGCACTGGAAAGGCATGGATGGGCTGGTGGAACAGACCTCTGAGAAGCAAACGACTGATCTTTTCACCTCGTCATTTCTTTAGGCACGATGTATATATAGATTAATTACTTCTCTCCAGTAAACTCAATAATCATCCTTCTTATCAAATTTTCCACTATTTATGTGATCTGGCCTTATCTATAGGATTGAATCTACAGTGACAACTGCCAATTGCAATCACTCTAAATGTTTCTCTGAGGTTGGTGCCTGCTTTGCTAAAGGAAATTATAATTCTGCATGAACATGCCCCAAGGATTGATTTGCTAATTAAAAAACAACAACAAGCATATTAAGTTTATCAGTCATTGTATTAACAAGCCTATTTAATTAAGGTTTAGATTAACAAAAATGTAACTTTTATTCAGAAAATTTTTAGGAATTTGGTACAATGACTTTCAAACTGATATTTGCCATAAACCTAAGTAGAAATTTACAAAACATTTCATACAAATCTTACATTGTTTAAATAATTGATTCTCAAATGTACATTGATTAAAAGATAAATATAAAATGTTACCAACTGATTTATTGAAGAAAATGAACTTTAATAAAGAATTTGAAATATTTGTAACATTTTATAAATATCTAGGATTCAATTCAATTTAATAAAATAAACACAATATACATTTTTACAAATATTATAAATAAATAAACTATTATAAAAGGTTAGTTAATCATAAAATACAAATTCATCAAAAGATTATAATAATTATAAATATACTACCACCTAATATGAGATGGGTGTCAGTTAATAAAGATTGGGTTCAAACCCAGACTAGTGCTGATGACATTGGCACTAGGTGAAGCAGAAATATGTACTATATTTCCAGCTTCAATAAGTCCATATAATGTTCACAAGTTTATTCTGACAAATGCTATTATCAAGGTAACTGAAACTATTAATGTTATTCAATTTGTTTAAATGTCTCATCAATAGATATTGCATTCGTCTTCTATAACCAAAAATATTCATTATAGAAATTAGATTCAGAATTATTATAATATGAGCTTTCAGATTTTTAAATATGGAATATTTCTTTTTTCTATGAATGAAAAGCAACACTGCAGACTAATTAAGTTTGGAAAAACCAAATTCCAAATTCATTTTATGTTGCTGCCTAATTTTTCTATTGCATCTTTAATCTTATTTATATTAAAACAATTAATTTAGCAGCTTTTATTCAATACTTTCTAGCACATCTGTTAAAAGTTTTAAGATTATGTATGTTAGGTATTCCATTAACATGCTGCCTTTTTAATGAATCCAGAAAATATATAATTTTAAAAGTGTCTCAAAAACACTATTGCTATTTCTCAAAAACAAATGTAAACTATGTGCTAAACATAACCCTAAAATAAACTGTTGGATTTATTATCAAAATTCCAGTATTTACATCTTTTTTTTGTCAATTATATTTGCAAATGCTTGATATAATTATTTATTATTATTAGCATAAAATTAAATATCCAATCAGTTTTTATTTGAGGGCAACCCAAGTTCAAAAACATCAGTTCAAAATTTATGCATGTTGTACAGAATTTAGTGTAAAATTTTAATATATTTAATCTTTAAAATTAATTTAAAATTATTTGCCAATATTAATGAAATTTATTTTCATGTTTATAATATGATTGTTAAAATTTACTTTGTTATATTAATATCCAAAGTATATAATATTTGTCATTTGAAAAAATGACAATTTGTTATTTAGCTTTTTCAATCAATGTTTAAAAATGAAAACTATTTTTTTATTTAAAAAAAATTACAAACATAACATCTTTAACACACTGTTTCTTTTCAAATCTTAGTTTTTTATTCTATGAAGCATTATTTCAAATTTCAGTTTTTCTCCTATTTTTCATTCTTCTTTAATCTATCCATACTATTATAATTTTCTCGATTTTTTTTCTTTCTTCCTAGTATTGCAATATATTTTATTATGTATTCACCATATTCCATTTCTTCTTATAATTCCCTTAATATACTGACCTCCATCTCATTTTATCACATCACTCATCCCAGCATTTATGTTGTTGTTCTTCATCCTTGTAAATCAAACCATAATTTATTTTCATTCAAGTTATGTCAAATACTATTTAATAAAATCAGTAATAATCATTTCACTATGTTCTTTATAAATTTGGTCCATTAATATATTAAAAATTATGAAAAAAAAAAATTCTTTAACACTTTTTCTTTTCATATCTTGTTTTTTTTTTTTTTTTAGATAAAGGAAAGAATAATAAGGATATTATAAGAAGAAATGGAATATGGGCAATATGTAATGGCAGATACTTCAATGCTAGGAAAAAAGAAAAATATTACAAAGGTGAAAATAGAGAAAATTATAATATATGAATACATTAAAGAATGAAAATAGAAGAAAAACTGAAATATGAAAAGTAGCATTATAGAATAAAAAACTAAAATTTGGAAAAAAAAAAAATGTGTTAAAGAATTTCTTTTTGTAAATCTTAATATATTAATAGATCATGTAGTATAAAGAACATAGTGAAATTATTATTATTGATTTTATTAAATAGTTGTTGTTTTTTTAATTTTTCATTTTTTGTAACAAATATAAAACTAATAAAATATTTAATAATTTTATAATTCTTTGTTTCATTCTCTAGTAGTTCCACAATGCATGTTATAAATGTTTATTATTGTCTATAATTGCTGACTCCAATATCATCAAATTCAACTGAAAAATATCTCCATTTTTTAATTTTATATTTAATTATTTTTCTTTTGTTATTATCTATTAATTCAATCATTTTATCTTGAATGATCCACCATAAATCATGATTATGTTTTTTTAATTTTCTAATCCTTATTTTTTGAGCATTCTAAAATAAAATTTCAAAATTATTTCTGATAACCATAGATATTTCTCATTAGTTTCAGTAAATGATGTGTTGTTCCACATAGTTTAATGCAATGACAGATGGCAAACTCAAGAGATAAAATTTTCTGAATTGATTTTCAAATGACTAAATTAAAAAAAAAAAAAAAAATCTATTGTTGTTCTTTAATATCACAAACTACTGAGCAAGGTAATTGTATTGATCACATAAAAATATTTTTCTGAAAATATCATGCCAATAGTTCACTGCATTGCTTGTCTGTTGCTTATTCTGCTTTTTCATTACTTCTAAAAATTGCATGTATACTTTATTATGAGCAAATAGTGTTTTATGTTTTTTTAGCAGAGAATTTAAATTACACCTATGTAGCAGTCTTCCCACAACTACGACATTTGGTTTTAAGATTTGGCAATGTTGAAATTCATATACAGTAATGAACTGTATAAAATATGCATTTTAAACTCACATATGTATAAACATTTGCAATATGAATATACACTACATACATACATCTATGACAAAACTATTAAAAATTATATTCATTAGGACATCATTAACAATAAAAAATCTATAATTGCAATTTTATAATTAATAAAGTTAATATTGTATATTAAATATTTTTTAAAAAGTTATCCTTTTTTCTTTATCCCCCCCCCCTCTTTTTTTTGACAAGTAAATTATCTAAGGACTAAGTGATTTCAGTTGTCTTTTTTTTTTTTTAACTGGACAAGTATTTAAAATTAGATGAGTTTATCTCCTCCCCCAGTTTATGCAGTAAAAACATTTTTTAAAAATTCAATAAAATAGAGCATCTCTTTCTCTCAAAAAAATAAAATAATAAAACTCATAAAAGTTATATGACAATAATGATATAAATAAAATTTAAACATTAAGAGCATAATAAAATTTGTATGATCATTCTTTTTATAATGAAAAATTACTGAAGAAATGGAAAAGGTAAGTCATATTAAATTAGCAAAAAACTCAAGCTGCTTTATGAAAAAAAAAATTACACCCTAACTGTTTTTTGATCATAACACCCAGTGATTGCACTTTAGAAAAAAAAAAAATTTTTTTTATTTACTTCTAATTATTTTATTATTATTTAACCTTTTTCTTTACTGTTATTATTATTTGAAAGGTGACTAAGAGAAAGGGATGGTTATGTAGTGTGTGATTATGACTGTTATTTAAATTATAATGAAGCTAAATATTTATCATTATTACTTTTTATAATTTAACTGTGTATTGGAAATTTATTAAAATTTAATAAAAAATATTAATATATGTCATTGTAATAA
Organism: Epiperipatus broadwayi; assembly: GCA_028023455.1. Lineage (NCBI taxonomy): Eukaryota > Metazoa > Onychophora > Udeonychophora > Euonychophora > Peripatidae > Epiperipatus > Epiperipatus broadwayi. Next base: position 741,187 of record JAQFVV010006239.1, read on the forward strand.
TTGTTTACTTGCCACTATAATCTGTATCACCTTTCATATAACACAATGAAGAAACACATACAGCTTATAATGATCTATAAAGATTAAAAAATAAAAGGAAATTTTATCATTAAAAAATTAGAAAATAAAAATTATTTAAAGTTTTTCAACAACCATCTGAAAACTTAGATTTCATTAATCTATATCTTGTATCTCAATGATGTAAAGGGTTCAACTCTAGTATTGAACATGCTACATTAAATTGTGTTAAGGGAGTGTAAAACAATTGTAATCTACCAGATATTAATGAAACTCAACTGTTTATTTATCTTCAACTGCCTTCAGGGAATAAACAGCTAATTTTGACAGCTGCTGACTGGTAATGGTAAAAGCATGAATGTAGTTCTGCAAAGAGTATTTAAAGAATTCATTATGAAAATAAAATTGGCTTTTTGTAGTAGTAGCAGATTCACGTGTCATGAAACTAGATAAGTAAAAAAAAAATTTAGATTTCAGTAAGACAGAATTTTTTTTTCAGAAAACTTCTCTACAACCAATCCAGATAACCATTCAAATTTGGTAGATAAATGAGTATCTAGCTATTCTGGGCTACAGAATAAAAACATGAATTAAAAACTGCTAAAACCTTCTTCATTCAAAAATTTTTCAAACTTTAATACTAATGCTTCTCTTTCATTGTACCTTTGGGGAGAGAGAGAGAGAGAGAGATGTCAGTAAAACTTTTGCCCTATAAAAATTACTTAAAGTCTGTTTTGCCTTTTTAATTAGATGATAAAAAATCAATTTTTTTGGCTAGAAATTAACACTTTACTCTCAAAACCCAAACATTTTGTCTGAATTTTATCTAAACCATAAAATATTATCTAATTTATCTAGGTTTCACTAAAGAAAACTTTAATAAGATTATACTTAAAGTTGATGAAGGTAATATTTAATAAATCAAGACCTAAATAGATGCACAGAAAAATACAACATTCCTAGTGAGAAAAAAAAGTTCATTCATAAAACCAATAGATATCCAAATAAACAATTATCATAACAATCTTCATGGACAAAGTAAGACTTATGCCAACTCTTAATTTCCAGTTTTAATCAATATAACCTCATTTAAGATGCAGTTAATAATTTTATAAAGATATTAATTGCCCATTCACTCAATTCAAATCTCAAGAAAACTTTAAAAGGTATTGATAAGAATCTCTATTTTTTTTTCTTCATATGTCATAGCCTCAGCCGGGAGACGAACCCACAACAACCAACTGCTTTGCTTGCAAGGCTGCTGCACTGACCTCTCGGATCTCTATTTTATTAAAAAAAAAAAAAACATGTATAAAAATTTACAATAGATAGTTGAAACCCAGGATGCCCAGCTCATCCTAGCCAGTCTTGCTGACATAGCTAATGATAAATACTCTTGAAAGAAAATACAATGCAAATAAAAAATGAACAAAATGGAGGGGTAGGGGTAAAATAACATTTAAAAAAAAGATTTTGGAATTTTATGTTGTAATTCTTACTTTTCTAAGTATGGATGTAAATGCACAAATGCATGTGTTAAACCAATATTAAATTTTTAACAATATTGTTAGTTATAACAAAATAACATGTGTTGCCCACTTTGCACAGACTAAAGTTTTTGACATAATTGTGAACCAGCACTTTGAGATTGATAAACAGTTTTTGAAAGACTAATACTTCAAGCTGCATACTGGACTATCTTTCTCACCCATTTTGTTGCCTGTCTTTTACTCATAACCCAATTAAATACCATTTTGGATATTCTCTTACTTTTTTTTTCTTATTATTATCCATTGCAGTTTACTGAACATTTTTATTTTGCATTTCTTATATAAAAACTTGACCATCTCATTTCTCCTTGAATTGCCTCCTTTGCTGTCCACACATCTGCATATAATACATGTCTAGCTATTTCTCTCTGTACCTTTTCTAAGTAATCTAACAACCCTTTATTAACACATGACACATTGTTATCATATATTAACTCTGCTACTGCCATTTCCTTCCACACAATTCTAGCTACATCATATTTATTACGTGAAAACACTATTAATTTTTTTTATCAATCCCTTTACTCCCTTGTTTCTTTACCTTATTTGTAACATCCCTAATTCTAGTTCCAGGCAAACATATTCCTACATACTTGTTTTTATTTTCAATAGCAATTACATCTCCATATCCTCTAATTAGGAATCTCTTATCAATACTATTTCATAGTTACCAGTCCCTATTTCATCTGTAACATTCTCTTCCACCTTCTGGACTTCCTTATCTATTTCTTCCTTATCATTTCTATTCAACAATTCCTTTATCTGCTCCCACTTCATCTCTAATGATTTTAATTTTGCTTCTACATCCTTTATCTCTTCTTCTATCTCACTCTTTGGCTAACCATCTCCATTGCACTACTTATTTTGTCATCCATATCTCATCACTCCACTAAAAACATACTCTATTCTATCTTCCTCAACTACATTTTACTCCATTTCTCTTTTCTCTTTAAATTATGTACACTTAGAAACCACTTTTCCACCTCTTTTATCATATTTACACACATGCAATGCACCGTGGCTTTTCCTTCTTCAGAAACAGGAATCTCTCAGCCACTATGCCCAGAGAAACTTGTTAGTCACCTTATTTTCCCTTTCCATTCTCCAAACTAAATTTTTCCCATATTCTTCTCTATCCTGCACCATCCCATTTCCACAATATAATATTTGTCAACTCCATGGTCTTTATATCTAAATCCCCTTATCTGTCCCCTTTATTAATGCATCTATTTTTCTATCACATTTCTTGTCATTATAACACCCAACAATTCTCCTAACACAATCATCCCACCTTTTGTATAAGTATACTGACATAAATTCTTTATCCAAATCTTCTGCATGCTGTATTAATTTTCTCACCCATTTTATTGCCGATTCTTTACTCATAACCCAATTAAATACTATTTTGGCTATTCTCTTATTATCCATAAATTGCAAGCTACTGAACATTTTGCTTTTTGCATCTCTCATATAAAAACTTGATCAACCCATCTCTCCTAATTGCCTCCTTTGCCATCCACACTTCTGCATTTAAAGCATGTCTTTTCTAAGTAATCTACCCCCTTTTATTAACACATAACACATTATTACCATATGTTAACCCTGCTACTGCAACTCTTCTCAATTCTAGCTACATCATATTTATTATATGAAAACATCGATAATTTCTTTAGCCATCCCTTTCTTTTCTTTGCTTCATTTATCAATTTTTTCTCCCATTCATACAAGCAATTTCTCCGATTACTTAAGGCGATTCCCAACTAGTTATACCTATTCACCACACTTAATCTTTATATCCCCCAATAAAAATTCTTTCTCTTCTCTTTCCCCAGTATTAATCATCATTACTTTTGATTTTTATTTACTAAATGTAATCCACATCTCTTTATCCACCCTTGCACATGTCAACAGCATAACTTCCATATCTTTCCTACTTTCTGTTCACAAAAAGACATCATCCGCAAATAAGATCCATTAATGTATCTACTCTCTTGTCACCTACTAATGGTATCTCTACACCTCTTCCTAGTCTTTCTATTGTTCTATCCATTTCTCTCAAATACAGCAAAAACAAAACAGGTGACATAGAGCATCCTTGCCTTAGTCCCAACCCATTTTGAACTTTAACTAATTCTATATTTCCTACTTGATATGTATAGTAATTATTTTCATACAATCTCTTAATAAGATCTACTAAAGCTCTATTCATTCTCAAATTTACTAAACTTACCCATAATCTATTTCTATTTACTCTATCATATGCCTTTTCTATATCTATAAAAACTATATATAACTGTCTACCTGTATTTCTACTCATATCTATAATGTTGTGTAACTATAAATAAACGAACTCCTATACACTTATGTGATTGAAAATTTCCTTCCATTTCTCCCACTATATTATTTTTTTCCATCCATTTTACTACCATTCCAGTCACCATAAATGCAAAAACTTTATATAACACCGATGTTACCACTATCGATCTATAATAGTAGCCTTACACTAGTATTATTCAAACTATCCATATAATATATACAGTACCCATATTTTTTTTTTTTAATTTTGCCAAGAAAATGGCAAATTGTCGTAGATGAGGTCATGTATTTGTAGATACAAATGATCATTTTTCTGGATTTGACCTGAAATCCAATCTTATTACAGTAGCTTTTTGGAGGACATTTTACTATTAATGTTTATAATACTGAACTTTAAGATAGAATTAAAGGGGATTTGAACACAGACTTCCAAGCTTCCTTTAGCTATCTACTCCATCTTATATAACCAATACATATGACCACACATGTGAAAAAGATAAATGATCTCCAATAAATATATTTCATGCTAAATCAGCACTCATCAATTGGACCAGGTCATCATCTACCACATACATTAATAATCAGTACTAAGTTTATACTAAAATAGAAAATCTTCAAACTTCAATGGACAGATTTCAATCTTCTCTACCCTCCAACTCTTCAGCCATCCATACCATTAAAAATCTGATGATGGAATACTCAAATCTTTGTTCATGAAAATATTGTTGTCATAACCATATTGATCTTAATTCTCTCTGACCCCTCATAAATATGACCTTAATATATACTAGTATTGATTTATTACAAATTCAACCTTAATTTTGCCCATCCTTCTGGGTATTAAAAGACATATTAAATCATATATATGAGAGGTCAGAGATTAACATGGATATGACAACAATATTGGCATCTACAAGGGTTGAGTATTCCATCATCAGATTTTCAATGTATGGTTGACTGAAAAGTTGGAGAGTGGAGAAGATTTAAGTCTGACCATCAATATTTGAAGATTTTCTATCTTAATATAAACTGAGCACTGATTACATATGTGTGTGTGGGGGGAGATAATGATCTCGATCAACTGATGAGTGCTCGTTTAGCACAAAATACATATGCTGGAGATCAGTTATCTTTTTCACATGTGCATGATCATGTGTATCAGTTATATATGATGGATTGGATAGCTGAAGAAAGCTTGAAAGTCTGTTTTCAAATCCCCCATTAATTATATATTAAATGCTTGACAAAATCTTGAATGCATTTTTTTGCAAGGTATCAAGTTGTTATCTGTTGCTTTTTTTTTTTTATTTTGCATATATTCCTATAGTTCATTATTTATTTTTTTGCTTACAATAATGTAGGGCAGGGTGGGCAAATAGAGGCCCGGGGGCCACATGCGGCCCGCTAAGAGGTTTTATGCGGCCCTCCAAGACAATCAGAAAAATCTGACTTGAGCTGAGATTTCCGTTTTGTGTGTGACTGAAGATTCATCTCATATTTTTCACTATGATGGCCACGTCAATACACATGCGCAGTGTAGATATGATGTGCAGTGTTTTTCCAGTTGATCTGGTTACTTTCAATTTTGTCTTTGCATTAGCAAATATATACATTTCCAACTTTAGTGAAACCATGAACCCTCCGAAAAAATGTAAAATCGGTGATGAATGTCATGTGTTTAATGAAGAATGGATAAAGAAATATTTCTTTGGTAATACAGGGAATAAAGCAGTATAATTATTATGTCATGAAAAAAGGTGCGGCCCTCCGCTAACCTTCACTTCCACAAAGTGGCCCCCAATGCGGCCCTCCGCCAAGCTCTGTGGCGCCCGAGCCAAAACAATTGCCCACCCCTGATGTAGGGTGTGTAAAAAAAAGTTGCAAAGCTATAGCTAATAAAAGATTAATCCTGCATTCACCTTGAATTATGGTAATTTTTTTGTGTGTGCATTAATGAAAACATTACTTGCATTTAGTGAAATGATGATTTTCTAATTCAATTCTACTATACATTTTAAAATTTAAATCCACTATATAATTCTCATTATCTATTTTATTTAATAAGATTTTTTTTTTCCAAAAAGATTTTTGAAATTTAATTATTTTAATATTTTCTATTGATGAGCAGAAGTGTTATTTGTTGATCATATTGATAGTTTTGAAATAAACTCTTAGGTTCTATTGAATTATATCATTGAGGGTTTTTTTCATTTTTGACATTGCTTGCATTAGGAGCAATTTATTGTAGAACTATTGTTATATGCATTGACTATTTGCAGAAGTATGTACTCTTTTATGACGATATCTTTCCATGATCTTCTTCTTGTTATAGTTAAGTTGAGAGATGCTTCTGTGACAAGGTTGGCAGTTGGCAAGTTCAGGTCAGCTTTTCTAATGAATTTAGATCATGTTGGAGAATGGGGTTAATGCTTGGAGAAAGAAGTTCATCTTTTCAAATGCCTTACTGTGCATATTACCAGATACTGCAACTGGAGTAGTTCATAAGTTCATTTGACCAACTTTACTTATAACGCAGACAGCAGAGTATCAAACAGAATAATTGCAGAATATTAATGCAGAATAATCTTGAATAATAATAATTGTGGACTCCCCTTGAATAATTACAGAGAAAGTGTATCTGAGTCTCTGAATAACCATAAATAATTTTCGGGAGGTTTTTATAGAACCCACTGCCTATTGTTCTACTCACACAAGAATTTTCTAGAATTTTCTCAATCAGTACAGTGACTAAAATTATTTTCAGATAAGCTAGCATTTTTAACTTATATTAAATTCCAAATTAATTGCTTTAATTAAGATTTACTTACAACAATGCTTAATGTAACGATGCTATATATTTTTGTTAAATTCTTTTATCATTAAAGAGATTAAAAATAACATTTTACAGATTAAGCATTGTCTTTAAATATTATAAAGTTTTATACAGAAAGATAACAAAAATTTGTTATAAAGTTCATTTTTCTTGTACATAAAATTATTACCTTAAATATTAGCTACTGACAAAATGTTTTACGATTTGTGCGCACGCAATATATGTTATATCGCAATCATTAAAACACAACTTAAATATAAAAAAAATACAATGACTGAAAATTAAAAATTAGCTGGAAAAACTGATATATATATTAATTTTGAGAGCTGACGAAGCATATCAACAGCACCCTTCGGTCAAGAATAAAATTTTTTTTTTCTTTTTCTTTTTAAACATTTAAAATTTACTAAAATTGGTTAAAATACCTTTATTTATAATTACAACAAAGTTACATTTGCTGACCTTTTGTAAAATCATCTGCCAACTGAGTGCACTCTCAACTAATATTATTTACTATAGTCTGTTTAATTTAGGTCTGGCATTATGTGGAGGTTCTTTTTTCATTTTATATATTCTTAATTGGAGATCTATTAATTCTATGCTCAAACTATCTAGTTGAGCTTGGTCTCTCTCCGTTTTATATTTTCCTAGCCTAGTTAGAATTTAATCCTTTACTAGGCTATAATGTCTATTGAAGAAAGCCTTGATAACTCCAAAATAAAATAACTATTTTCTTGGCTGGGAAAAACCACACTTATAATTAAATGTACAAATTTGCGGCATTATTAGGCAATTTTCTAATAAGTTTTCTGCCCTATAGTGTACTATATTTCATTACTGAAGCTGTAGGTGATGAATGTGGGAAAATATTTCCAAAATTTTCTAGTTTTCTCATACCACAATCTGAGTTTTCTCTATCAGACTGCCTCGGGTTTCACTAAAATTATTGAATTTGATATTCTGCTCTTTAATTATATATATGTTGGCAATAGTATAATGAAATAGCTGTCAAAATCAGTGTCCTGTTGCTCTTTATATGTAATAAATTTTCTTTTTGGATACAACAGTTCACTATTCCTTTTTAAATCAGCCTTCAACTCTTTTTCATAATCTTGGTACAGATAGTATTTATTCTCTTTTATTTCCTTTCTACTATCTTTTATAACCGTAACACTTTTTGTGACTTCACTGCTATCAATGTCATTTTTTGTGATTTCTATACTAACACTTTTATAATCTTTTTCTATATCTGCCCTACTTGATCTAGTTTCCACCTCACTGCTTCTTTCATATCATCTAACCTTTCTATAAACTTCTGTTGATTTTACACTATATTTTCTATTAATTCCTGTTGATTTTGCATTAACATCTTGATAAGCATTTGCTTCTCTGTGGGTTTGTTAGTCTTCATATTGGAAAAATAAAACCAAAACTTATCTATTTTATAAAGTAACTTAAACTTTTCCCTTTAATAATTAATTTCTGATTATGGTAACTCTTTCTTATAAATTATAAAGTCACTTTAATTTTAAGCAAGTATTTCACTAATAACAAACTCTTTATATTTAATAATATTCATTAAATAATGAACTCCTACTTCAAGCAACCATCAATTTCCACACATATTACTATTCCAGTTGTTACTGACCTATTTATTTTCTCTCTAATTCAATATGTTGCCAACCTTCTACTAATATATTCTACCAATTGTTTAAAAATTTCAGTATATTGAGTTTGTAATTGAACTTGTAAATAAACCACCAAACTCAATCGTCATCAAGCCCCTTAGTTAGCTGCACGATTTAAATATTCTAACCTTATATACCGGACAGCCTACATCGAAAATCAATCATAAGAGGGCATCACCAGGATTTTTTAGCAGCATAGAATATTTATTTTGGATGACTAGATATTTATTAATGGTGCCTATATAGCTGTTCATCAATAAGATCTAATTACTGCCACTAGATCATGGACAGAGAGATTCTTATTCAAATAAAGAATTGATAGGCAGACAACAGCAAACAAACATCAGGCAAATGTAAATATATTAACACCAAAGTTTATTAAAAAAATAAAAGAAAATAAGTAAATAAAATAGCTTTCATTCATGGATGGTTCCTTGCCCTATTTCCCCATTTTGCATCTCGCATCACTGCTATGAATATGAGGCAAATGGCCTCGAAAGCGCTTAGCATATAATAATTTTGGGAATCTTTATAGCTTCTCGTTCAAGTGTTTCATACGCTTTTTAATTTGTATTTTATACACTTCCATAAATTGATTACAACCCTTTTTAAACAGACAATAGAATTAACAGTTGACTTCTTTTATCTTTTCCCCCCTTTTTAATTAACTTTTAACGCATTACAATACTTAAGTATTCTGTAAGAAAACTGTTTTTAGACACTACAGATGTGTAAATAAACTTTGAAATAACATTAATTAAATTATTGAAACTTTGTAGATTTTATTATGCAACCAGCTCAGAGTGCTGAAAATTTCTAACTAAGCTCATGTGTTGTGCAAACCCCATAACACAAAGAAAATGTAACGAAAAATAATTATGGCCATGACTAACCCGAGTTAAATGTAAGCAATAAATAAATAAAAGGCACAAAAATCTGTTTCTAAACTTGATCCATGCAAAAAAAATAAGGACTGCAACTCAAGTGGTAGACAACCCTGGTTAAGAGAAAGAATATGTAAAAATAAGCCTGGCAGAAATGTCACTGAACAAAGGCTAAAGCCCATCCGCCAATATATAATTATAATAAGTAAAAGGTGATACGAATAAATACATCTCGAGTGGTATTTATTAATGGATCATTTATATGCATGCACAAGTTTAACACTCACTTTTTTTACAGACACTTATAATAAAATATTAAGCACAAGGCTGCCAAAACTTTTCACATATCTAAAACTTATTTTACACACATATATAATATAACTGCATTTGTCAGTTTTAAAACATTATTTAAGAACAGGTATTTAAAAAGAATATTAATCTAGACTTGCTTTTAATAAGAATTACTTTCATTTGCTACAAAAATTTAGATTTCTAACAATCACAAAAGAGAAGGGAAGAGAATCCTTAACTTAAGAATAGCAATAAATCATTCTAAAATTATAGGGTATAATGGGGTATATATAATATGTATTCATAAATTATCATAAATAACAAAAATAATGCATCCATAAAAGAATGAAATTAATAATACAAATACAAAATTGTGTATCAATAAAATTATGTAAAAATTACTCTTAATCTAAAATTACCTGTAATAAAACATATGTATAAGTTAATAAATACAAATTAAATCACTCACTGGCTTACTTATATAATAAAGTAGTTCATGTAAAGTTTACTGTAAATCTATGGGTGGGAGTAAAACTTTTGCTATCTATATTGATTATTTAGAAAGAGTACATAGTCTTTTATGTTGATATCTTTCGTGGTCTTCTTGTTATGGGTAACTGGAGAAATGCTTCTGTGATGAGGTTGGCAGTTGGTAAGTTCAGGAGGTCAGCTTTTCTAGTGAATGTAGATTATGCTGAAGAATGAGGTTAATGATTGGAGCAAGAAGTTTGTCTTTTCAAGCACCTAGCCACTCATATTAACAGATATCACAACTGGAATGATTCATAAGTCAATTTACCAACAGCACTTACTGCACACAGGCAGTGAAGTATTAGAATAATTACAGAATACTAATGCAGAATAATCTTGAAGAATAATAACTGCAGAATTCTCCTGAAGAATTATAATTACAGAGAGAGTGTGTGTGTCAGAGTCTGAGCGATCATAAATAATTTTTGGTAGGCTTGTTATAGAGTTTACTGCCGACTGATCTATTCATACAGGAATTTTCTAAAATCTTCTTGATCAGTGCCTAAAATATTTTCAGTTAAGCAAGAATTTTTTATCTTAATTATTAAATTCCAAGTTAACAGCTTTAATTAAAAGATTTACTTATGACAATGGTTAATATAATGAAACTACATACTTTTGTTAGATTCTTTATTACTAAAGAGATTAAAAGTAACATTTTACAAGTTAACCATCATCTTTAAATATAAAATTTTATACAGAAAGATAACAAAAATTTGTTACAAAGTTCATTTTTCTTGTACATAAAATTATTACATTAAATATCAGTTAGTGAAAAAAATGTTTTACAATATATGTATGCACCATATATATTATACTGCAGTCATTAAAACACAATTTAAATATAAAAAAAAGAAAATTTGACTACAAATTAGAAATTAACTGGATCAATTGACATGCACATTAATTTTGAGATCTGACAAAGCATCTTAATATTTATAAATTTGTGATGCAAGAAAATTATTTAAACATCATTTTAAGTTTTTATGATATAATAGCTAAGGATTTGTTACACATTAAAAACTATTACTTTCGATAATCAAGCACTGATAGCTCTGTGAAGCTTTCACATTGGTAGAGTGAGACTCCAGAACTATAAAAATTCTAGAATCACAGTTAATGTATATATAAACCACTAAACATCACATGATCACTATCTCATACTAGCACAATAATTGTTATTAAACAATTCAAAACAAAACAACACTCTCCATATAGTAGTGCCATCTTGTGCTAACAAGAGCAATCAATGGATGCCAGAAGGCTTGTGCATAAAATCCCTATCTAATGCCTACTCATCCAATATCCCCAGACTAGTTTCTGGCTTGTGGCCTTCATCAGTGAGGAGCCTTGGATCTGAGAGCACTGCACCTAAATCTTAGGATCTAATGCAACCCTTCAGCACCCACCTTTTAACTCCATTTAACTACAAAACTATGAGAATGAAATTGAAAACACTATTAATATTTTCAATCCAAGCTCAATAGCTTATATAGTCATATGGGTCTGAACTCAATTCAGTACCCATACTATATGGAGAGTGTTGTTTTGTTTTGAATTGTTTAATAACAATTATTGTGCTAGTATGAGATAGTGATCATGTGATGTTTAGTGGTTTAACACCAATCCTGCCTAATAGGATAGTGGTGGCTATGGTTGTTAAAGAGCCAAAGACACCAAAATGTATGGGTACTGAATTGAGTTCAGACCCATATGACTATATAAGCTATTGAGCTTGGATTGAAAATATTAATAGTGTTTTCAATTTCATTCTCATAGTTTTGTAGTTAAATAGAGTTAAAAGGTGGGTGCTGGAGGGTTGCATTAGATCCTAAGATCTAGGTGCAGTGCTCTCAGATCCAAGGCTCCTCACTGATGAAGGCCACAAGCCAGAAACTAGTCTGGGGATATTGGATGAGTAGGCATTAGATAGGGATTTTATGCACAAGCCTTCTGGCATCCATTGATTGCTCTTGTTAGCACAAGATGGCACTACTATATGGAGAGTGTTGTTTTGTTTTGAATTGTTTAATGTATATATATTGATAAATTAAGAATATGTTCAACACGCCACTCTGATGGTCGAACCTCCTAATCAATTATCCACACAGTTATTTTTATATATCAAGATTTTAATGACTGGCCATATATATTTTCATTAAATTTATATTTTTCAAGCCAAATCGCAATACTTGATTAATTTTTTTTTTTTTAAATATCAAAACCGAAATAAGTTAAATTTTTGATAAGTAATACATGTTAATTAAAATGATTTTTAAATTTATTTTTATAATTTTCGAATTTGCCAGGAGTTATTCTAAAAAGCTATTATTTTCTATTAATTAAGCAATGTTTATGTTTTCCAGTTATTTTGTATTAATTAATTAATTAATATTAATTAGTTAATTAGTATTGATACAAATTTTAAAATTAAATTATAAACATAGATTTATTGCAAAAAATTATAATTATATGTTAAAACGTACGATTTATAGTCTAAATAAACAGATATAAATACTTGTTACATTAAATATTATTAATATTTAGAATAATTGTACTAGATATTTATAAAACTGAGCTTTTTTATATGTTAGTACAAACCTTTTACGACGAAATGGCATTTTAAAATTGTATATATATAAATTTTATAGCAATAAGTTACTAATTTAATTTAACAACTTTGTTTGGAAATATCAAGAACTACAGTATAAGCAGATTCACGTGGTTAGGTACACAAGCTGTTGCTAAGAAATTTCCTAGAAACGAATGACTTTACTTTTTTACTCTTCATTTATTAGTTATTATTCTCAATAAACTATTTCGTAAAAAGTATAAAAAGAAAAAAAAACTTTTTTTCTTTATTTTACAATTAATAATTAAATTTATTAGCTACTAATATTTAATTATTCTTATCTAATATTTTTTTTCAAAATAGCTGTAAAATCAACAAATCTCTTACAGGATTTATTATAAGCAAGAAGCCTCCTTTTCAATTTTATCCATCCCATAATAATTAATCAACAATGGCGGAGGTGAGTCTAAAAATCAGTCAAATTTCATGTAACTCTTTTTAATTTTTTCTCGTAAATGTAAGATTTTGAACATTGTTATTTTACTTATTAATAAAATACATATTATTATCTATCTTTGTTAGTTTTTATTTTGTGTTATAATAAAAATTAGATAATTTTTGAATAGGAACTTTACATCGGTTGTTATGCCGATAGCGCTATCCTTATTAACGTTTATAATGTTTTTAATAATAATATTTATTTATATTGTAAAGAAAATTTGTTTTGTTAGACTATTTAAACGAAATATAAATATAATTAAATCTCTTATTGGATTATTAGTGGATTGTCATTCATTATAAATACAGTTATTTTTTAAAAAACAATTATCGCCAGAAGTATTTGCAGGCCTTATAGAATATTATTGATATTAAATGAAGTAAACAAATATTGTTTTAAAATATTACTTGTCAGTCTTTATATTTATAAACTTAGATTGAAGTTAATTTTTTTTATTTTTATCAATTAACAGTTTTACGTTACTAAATTTGCCAGTCACATCTTTTTTTTTTTTTAATAGCTAAGTACAAGCGAGTCAAGTCCGGGTAAGTAATGTTTTTAGTTTTGCTTAAATTGCGAGGAACAAAAATAAGATATTATAATTTTTGTTCTTGTCTTTTAAAAAAAAAAAGTATTCTGTGATTATATATACATTAACTTAATGGTTAGTAGAAATGAAAATTGACACTCCAGCGACTACAAATCAGATCATAAATTTGATTTTAAAAATTAGTTTAAAAAATTCATTATGTATTCATACAATAATATCCCGATATGTTTAAAATACATATTTTAAAAATTTTATTGTGTGTATGACTAGTTAGCAGTCATTTCTTATTTCTAGATTATTTTATAGTTTGAAATATTATGAAGAGTAATCTTTATATAAAATTTCTGTTTAATTCTTTTTCTAGCAAAATTATTATCTATTTGCACTCATCGAATGCTTACAATTTCATTTTTCCTTAAGATTTGTTTATAGTTTTTTTTTTATCTTCTAGACTTCTTTTAAATATATCGTATTGCTTCATATTATCTTTAAGAACAATATTCAACGAGTTTTTTTTACAACTATAAGTTAAGCATTAGGTGGTAGCAGGAAATCAACGCATTGTTTTTTCGTTTTGGTCTTTTTGTGGATGGCACTCGAAATGAAAGTTGTAGTTTTTTTCATCTTAATTGGTTCAATAATTTTTTATTCTTTTACATATTTGTTTAAAGTGTCTACATTTCAACTATTATCCTACTGTAAACCCAAGTATACATGTATGCACGTGTCTATATAAAATAATCTTTCAGGTTTTAGGTACCATTTTATATTAAAATAAAGTTCTTAGATATTTTGAACATAAGCAACATAATGTTAATGACCATATTATGATAATTTATCAAGTAGATAAAATCCAAGGCTTTTTACTTTGAACTGTGAACCAAATCTGTATTGCATAGTTGTCCAGAATGTAATTGCTGTTGTATAATAAAAACAAATCCTTAATTATATTTTTATTTATTGTTATTTATAAATAAAATATAGAAGACTATGTCTTAAATCAAAATTAGTTTCTTTTTTTTTTAAATATATAATTGATAACATGTTTATAAGTTACAAGTTTATTCAGATATTGCACAATTACTTTTCATTAAATTTTATTCAATTGTTAATTTTGACATTGTTTTTTTAAAGCAGTTATTTTTAATTAATTATGATAATTCTTTTTCTTGAATTTTTTTTCTCATTGTATCCTTAAGAAAAAATATAATTTGATTGAAATAAATTCATATCTTTAAAACGAGGAGTTATTTATTAATCATTCAAACATGTTTTAATTTATTGCTGATAATCTAGTATTATGAAATTTATTAAATATTGTTCAAAAAATGCTAAGGTTTTTAAAAAATATTGTAATAAAATTAAAAATATTTAAAAAATTGTATTTAGTTTGGTGAGAAGTGATAATAAAATAACGATAAAATACTTGAGCTAAAATTGATTTTAATTAATACATGTCTGTATTGTGAGCTAATGAAATAGTTCTATATATGAATCTTGGTTTTATGAGATAAAAAAATAAGATTTTCATTTTTAAGTGTTCATATTTGTTGGTCATTTTGATTTGAAAATGGGCAAAATTGAATTGGAGAAAAAAAAAATTTTTAAATGGAGGATATTTAATGTCTATAGCTCTGTCTCTTTTACCAAGTAAAGTCATCATAATCTCTAAAAATCATTTTATATTAAACAATTAAAAAGTGGAAAAATAAAATCCATACTAGCTGCATAATTGCATTGAAAAGATTTTTTACTGTTTACATAGAGTTTATAAAAAAAAAAAAAAAAATTAATTTTAAAATTGCAGTTAACTAAAATTATTCAAGAAATATTTCTAGAAAATATTATAAATAGATAAACCTCAATTGTATTAGTGCCTGATTAGATATGATCATTTAAAAAATTTTGATTTCCATGTTACTTATAAAAGTAACATTCCATGTTACTTATAAAAGTAACAAGGTTCAAGTTTTTAATAAGGCTTATTATTGGTGCAGTATATATAACGTTGTATCAATAATGATGCTGTTAAAGCATTCACTTCTGCCTACTTTTGAGTTAGATGCACTGTGCACTATTTTTCTAATATAATATTGTAAAGCTAATTTAAATGAAAAGTTATTAAAATAGGTAATAGTGGTGTTGAATATGAACATGATTATAATATTGAATTTTCTCAATAGCTCGATGATTGGAAAATAATTAATTGATTAAGAAAAAGAAAAGAACAATACTCAGAAGCATAATTGCTGTATTTTTGAACAAGAATCAAAACTTGTCAGAGCTATCATATTCCAAATAGTTGTGTTGACTTGCCTTTTTTATTGATAAATTGTAAAATTTTATTGTTTAAATAAGAAACTGCAGGTTTATTTTCAATTTGTTACTAAATTGTTATTGTAATGCAATTATACATTACAACAAATAAATATAATGGGAATGAAAGAAATAAACTTATTAATCTTATTAAGAAACACCAAAAAAAAGTTATAGATTTATTAATGATTTCTACATTTCACTGATATTTTAATATTCGGTTTAAGTTCTCTTTATTAACAAAAACATTAAAATCAACAGAATTAAAGTTTATTTGAATGAGCACAGTGCACTTTTACGTTACTTTTTTTTGCATGGTCAGTAAGTAGAAGTTTCTTTCAACAGGATACAGAAATATGTAGTTGGTTCGACATGATCTAATTATGTAAAATATCCATATTCCCTAAATGCTCAATTTGTATATTGACATATTTTGATTTACACATATGAAATATAAGTTATTGAACTATACGGTTATTGTGCTGATTGTGTATTGTGACTTTGTAGCTTAATTTCAAGGGAAACTGTGAGTATTTATAAAGCTCTTTGTTTTTCATATATTTATTAATCAGAATAGATATTTTTAAGTTCAAAATTCTTGATCTAATTGTGATACAGTTAATTGCTATTAATTGGAATTAAAAAAATGTTGAAAGCTAAAATCCAAATGTTTATTGGAATAATATGGTCTAATTAGAATCATAGTACAGTAAAACAGATGCTTCTATTTTATGTATTTGCATAATACATTATATGTAGTTTTCTTAAACAATATTATTTTACTCACAAACTTAATTTATTTTCCTGATAACATTACATATGAATTTCAGTTTAATATGTGTACTTGTTTCATGATAAATTTTTTAAAATAAAATAATTATTTATTAATTGAAATATTAATCATTCAGATCATATATAAAAAAAAAACTGTAAAATGTTTTTGAAATGATTTTAATGTTTTTAATTTGTTGTTCTTTTTTTAAATGAAAAAGAAAAAAATGTGATTTTTAAAATAACTCATTTCTTATTTATTTTATATTGTCACTTGTTGGGGGATAATATGATGTTCATTTGGCCAGATAAATCCCCCATCCCCCCTTTCATTCTTTTTAAATCTCAAATTAGTATTTATTTTGTTATCAATGAATAAAGTAATTTTTTGAAAAATTATATCTGTTCAAGTGTAATTGATCTCATATTATGTTTTAATAAATATTAGTTTATTTTAGATTAATTTGCATTATGTGATTTATCTTTTAAATAATTATTATTAAAAACTAATAGTAAAAATAATTGTTTGTTTTCTCATCCTTGGTGTTCGCCTTCAGATGTCGCTACTTCTAGGTAAATTCCTAGAAATATATCGTTTCACCGGCCTTCACCCAACCAAAGAGGAATTTTTCTACGTTATAAACGCAGAAAAGTCCTCACGTTATGTTGGATGGAGGAGGTGACGGCGACAGAAGCCAACACAAAGAGACTTCTTTCTATGATAAAACACAGAAAGAGTTCCCGATGGCTGCCGGTTATGGCTTTTTTTCTATGCTAAAAGCAAAGAGAAAGAAATGCCTTGATCGGCTGCCGTAGTAGTCGATTTTGTTCATCATTTCCTCGTAATAGTAGAATATCTATTTTCTCTGTAGTTTCGTGTGAGAGAGTGTGTCTTTGAAGCAGTCGTAGTTTTTTTAAATTTGATAAGGCGTCTATTTTTTTTAATGTGTTGTAACTTAGTTTACTGTTGTAAGTTTAGTAATAATGTCCTGAAGATTCCATTACGAAGGGGTAACCCTCAAAAATTGCTTTTAAGGGTGCGAAAGGAAAAAAAAATTAAAGGATCACGCGAAAAGTACCGTTTTCACGAGAATTCGTTCATGACCAGTTACTTTCGCTATATATATACGCACAAACAAAAACAACCCACTGTCTAATTATTAGGAATTACTTGTCCGAAAAATAAAATTAGTCGGGTATTTTTTTTTTTTTTGTTTTGTTACATTTATTATTTCAAAATAAGATTAGTTTTTATATCTACACACTAACAAAAACAACCCAGTTCCTGATTAATTACTGTCTTTAAAAAAAAAAAGCAAATTCAACGGGGTTTGATTTTTTTCAATGGAGTCTTTGAATTACGGTTTGTTTGTTTTTATATATACACAAGATTTACCAAAAAAAAAAAAAGAAACCCACTTTCTGATTAATTACTGTCAAAAGAAACGCAAATTAGTCGGCTATCATTTTTAAATTTAGTATTTCAATAACGGTACCCTTTTTATATAGACAGACTTAACAAAAACAACTCACTTTCTGATTTATTACTGTCCCGTCCCCCCCAAAAAAAAAAGAAAATGGAAATTAAGTCGGGTATCATTTTTCAATCGAGTCTTTTAATGACGGTCCTTACTAATAGTAGTCAGGTATCAATTCTAAATTGTAGTATATAAATTACGTTACTTTTGATAGATTTAGAATTACCTCTTGCTTTTTTAATAAAATGATTGATTTACTCTTGACCAAAAATACCGTAACTTTAAAAAAAAAGACACACATAAAGTCCAAAAAAAAAAAATGAGAAAAAGCCCCGTAACTTTAAAGACACACACAAACTCAAAAACAATCTAAGATTAATAAACATTGACTTATTACGTCTTGCTTTTGAATCAAATTATTGATTTACTCTTGCAAAAAAAATACCGTAACTTTAAAAAGACGCACCTAAAGTCCAAAAAAAAAAAAAAAATTCGAAAAAGCCCCGTAACTTTAAAGATACACACACAAACTTAAAAACAAGATAAGAATAATAAACATTTACTTATTACGTCTTGCTTTTGAATAAAATTATTGATTTACTCTTGCAAAAAAAAAAAAAAAGACCGTAACTTTAAAAAGACACACGTAAAGTCAAAAAAAAAAAATTAGAAAAACCCCGTAACTTTAAAGACATACACACACAAACTCAAAAACAAGATAAGATTAATAAACATTTACAAAAATGAAAAAAAAACTAACATCATATAATAGTATTAGTTAGTAGAATATTTTATTATAAATCTAAGAAATCAGATCTTTTTAGATCAAATCGATCATTTAGGTCCGGCCCGGAATCGTTATATGTATATGTTTTTGATTAGCGTCAATGCCATCTGAAGGCAAACACCAAGGATGAGAATACAACCAAATAATTAAATGATTTATTGCTCAAGATGTCATGTGATACTTAAGCAGCAGACATTTAGCACTTGAGACTGAGACTGTTCTAAACAGCATTGATCAGTTTGCAAATAAAATTATTAGAAAAAGAAAAGGTTTTTTGTTGAAAATTTATAACAGTAGATATATGCTGTAAATATTGTGTCTGTAATGTTTTAATCCAGCAAATTGTAAATAAAGCCAATTTACAATCTTACAATAAATTAAAATCCCAAAATCTATTGAGTGCTTTTCGTTATATAGATGATAAATGATTGTTTTTAAATTAATCTGTGCATTATAAGTCATTGAAATATTTTGTAATTAATTATTACAATATTTTTTTCCCAAATAGCATCATATCCGCAAAAAGAAATTTTCTATAACTTTTTAAGTACGAAATTAAAAAAAAACTTTAAACAAAAATTCTAAGATGAGAAATTTTAAAACACATTAAAAAGTTAACATTTTTTGGCATATGTAGTTTAGTTATGCAATCATAGCAAACAATCTTAATATTTAATATGATACATCAACTTAAAATAATCCTCCAAAGTAGATAACTTAAACAAATTGAAATGGATATGTATAAAAATTTATTCATGAGCAAATAGCAGCTTTTATGAGTCTTACTGAAGCAATAAGTTGCTTTGGAACTGCTATTAAAAAAAAGTCATGAGTAATAACGATTATATTACCAAAGGACTTCAATAATTGATTAAAGGGATATTTT
This sequence comes from Epiperipatus broadwayi, assembly GCA_028023455.1. Classification (NCBI taxonomy): domain Eukaryota; kingdom Metazoa; phylum Onychophora; class Udeonychophora; order Euonychophora; family Peripatidae; genus Epiperipatus; species Epiperipatus broadwayi. Next base: position 761,157 of record JAQFVV010006239.1, read on the forward strand.
GTTGACCTGCACCCACATTTTTTGTTATCTGAAATTAGATTATAATGGTTATTAAAAAGATTTGTTCCATTACTAACTTTCAAATAGAAAGTACTTTATTGAAAACATTATTTTAAATATACTTCATAAAGTGAAAATTAAAGTTGAAATATTCATTGATAACTGTATATCTAACGTCATTGACATTTGGATGGTTACTATACATGATTTTTCATATGAATATATAATTGGAGTAAATGTTTAAATATTGAGATGGATTGGGAAATAACTAGAGTGAAAAATCTTAATTCCTATATTTACTATAATGGAATCGCGGGGAATGCCATAGGATAACGTAAATAAGACTCAATAATTGGTTAATTTGAACACAAGGTGTCAAACAACCTACAACAAGTAATATCCTAAAATCCATGATTCGACATCCCATTTGGGTGCATCAGATATTACTGAATCTAAAATGACATATAATAAAAGGAGCGCATTCTCACTACTGTCAGACCTAGGCCTTTGAGTAGGATGCTAGAGATGTCATGATGAAATGCTTAGTTCCAAATCACATCTACCTTTAGTATGCTAGATCATAATTTATTAAGACATTTCAATGTAATTTAGACTAGTGCATATTCATTACATTTCCCTTTTCAGGCACTATTACACCACAGAATTCAAACTCGGAGTTTTTGCAGTCAGCTCTCTTCAGGGATGGACTTATTTAATTATCAACCAAATATGCCTATGTATAAGCATAGATCAGTATACTTTTTTAATATGAAAAGTATTGATGGTGATCAATCATTTAGGAGAGCAATGCATAATGATGATGGTGATGATTAAACTTCTAGTGGTGCAAATGCATGATGATGATGATCAAACAGATCAGATTGATTTTAACAACTCGGTAACATTTATTAATAAACTATAAAGTGTATTAGCATATATTATACAGAAAGAATATTAAGGTAACATTTATTAATAACTATAATGTATCATAGCATATATTTACAAAAAAAAAAAAATTAAGTTAACAAGGATAGTTAGTCTTCTATCATTTTGAGAGTTTAAAACAATAAATCTCCCTGGTCCAGATTTCATTATAGAAATCCATCCTCAAGCAATCTTTATTTACAATAGAGAAAACCAAAATGATTCAAAATAAAACATATGCAAAATGAGATTAAATAATTCACTAAATATATATAACAGAAAGAAAAAGCAAATTGAGAATTCTGTAATTCTAAATCTACCCCATTAATATAATTATTACAATGATATTTATATGTTGGAGTAAATATATTTATAATTTTTTTTTTTTTAAAAAAAGATCCATTTCCCTCTATAAATATGTGTGTAAGTCATATTAAAATTAGTGAAAAGTAAGAAAAGACCATTCACTCAAGTTGATTGATTGTGTACCCAAAAAGAAAACGATTACAAGTAGATATTATTAAAACTTATTAGTAAGTAATATAACTTTGATTGTTCTAGAGTCTGCAATTAATGTTGATTATATTAAAACCTTACTTGAGATCGCTTTGATGAAGCAGTGTTGAATTTCCAGAGGGATCTATAAATTAACCTTTATTAATAATTATACATATTTATTGATTCTGATCCCTTTCTCCCTTAATATATCAACATATCGATACATTTCACATAACTGCTCTCACTTTTAAAATGCAGGTGACCGAATTTGAAGACGAAGTTTAATATAAAAAAAAAAATCACAAGACATGAAATTGCAAATATTGAAATAACAAAAATAAAAATTGTGTGAATCAAAAAAATATATCTATCCTAAGGAATGCAAGTAATTGTCCACTGTTAAGAGTTTATAAACTTGAATGCTAATCTCCATATGTAACGTTCTTGTCCACTAACTCTGTTGATATTTATATACTCCATACTACTTGGTTAAGAGCAAGACATACCAATTATTTCCTCTGAACACACAACATAAATCCATTGAAGATTGATATTCACCAGCGCTTTGTAAAATAGACATTTTCATAGACAAATTTTATAATGACATCAAAGCTGACATTGGGACTCCCACGGTATTGGTTAACCCCAAACACATTGCAATGACTACTTTATTATTAACTAATATTTATATCGTGGCTTCAATATATATATAGGAAAAAGGCCAAAAGAAACAATTTCTAGTAGTTTCATGTTTGTTTTTCTTTATTTCAATAACAATTGATTTAAGCTTTATAGAACAAATTAAACCATTAGTTCATTCCTGCTGTTTATATATTCAAGTTTGTCATTTTAACAGTTAAGATTAAATTTCTACTTTCCTTCTATCCCAGTGATAAAGGTTTTATATTAATTTTTACATATAAACATTAAGTTTCGAAATTTGTATTCTTACTGTTTTTTAACGCAGAACAGGTTTTTTTTTTTTTATAAACCAAAAAAAAAGTCTTTATGTCCTGATGGTTTAGTTGTTAGAAGATAAATGAAAAATCACGAGACTGTTTTCTTGTGCTGACTAGAGTCTATTGTTATAAGCTAATAAAAAAAAAATCATAAAAACATTATTTTGTTTTTTTTTTACTTGGTCTTCGTTATTCAAACCCAATCACTTAGCAACTATTTTGACCTCATATATTCTGACCTTTGATCATGTCTGTGTTATCAGTCAATTAGTTATTATTTTTGTTGTTAGTGATATTAAGTGCGTTTATGTAAATAACGAATTTGTCTGCTTTCAAGATGTAAAAAAAAAGAAAAAACTAATTTCTACAAATAGACAAAAATATTAGTTTATTTGTGTTTATATACATGTTTCATGTGTATAAACAGGTATGTAGGATAAATTATTTGCCTACCAATTGACCTGAATTCAAACATTGAGAAAAATTGGGATAGGTGTGATGGTTGGTTGTAAATCATCCCTTACATTACATATATAAGAAACATTCAATATAAGCAAATTATATACTGACTTAGAATTACATATTGCTTGGGAAATAGATTACATCTTAGTAAAAGTTTAGCCCATTTCTCCTATTAATATATATGGATATGTAATGTGATAATATGTTGGACTATTTCCATAATCTATCATTAAATATAGAATGTATAGAAATTTTTAAATTTTATTTAAACTTTTCAAATACTAACAACTTGTTAGTAATAACACATATATAGACAACATAGGTTAATAATTTATACAAAGTTAAATTCAAGTAGTGGTAATCCTCTATTCTTCTTCAGGTGTTGCTGGCCTCACTAGTGACAATATTTGTATAGGAGTTGAAATCACAACTTTAGATTTTTGAATATCAAATTTTAAGGCAATACTCGAACCAATTGAGCTATTCTTTTTATTATGTGAATTCAACTCCTATGCTAATATTGTCACTGGTCAGAACCAGTAACATCTGAAGAAAAATGGAGAATAATACTGCTCGAATTTAACACTATGTAAATATTAACCTGTGGTCTATTTTTGTGTTACTACTAATAAGTTGTTTGTATTTAAAAAAATTTAAATAAAGTTTAAAATTTTCTATACATTCAACATTTAATGATAGATTATGGAAATAGTCCAATATATTATCACATGAAATATACTGTCATCACAAACCTTCAAACAACGTAATGGGTACATGGGTATGACTAGAATATCAACTCCTAAAGGGCATTGAGCATTTTGTTGTTGGTTTTTCCATGAAATTAATGGTTGAATATTTGAAAAGGTGAAAAGATTGAAGCTTGTCCATTAAAGTTTGAGGAATTGCTATCTTAATATAAACTGAGTACTGATTATATATGTGTGTGGTAGATTGTGATCTGATCCACTGCTGGTTGTGCACAAAATGCATATATTGGGGATCGAGTATCTTTTTGCATATGTGTGGTCATGTGTATCAGTTGCTTGAAATGGAGTGAAGGATGAATAATATTGTTTTTGATATTGCAATTTTGTTGTAGATATGATAAATGGATATAAGAATGTGATTTGCACATTCTCTACAACTGTTTTATTAAAAAATAAGTCCATATTTGCTCAAAAGACTATTGAGAATATTGATATAATGATAAACTTGTAAAATGCTATCTTTCTTGCTTCATCAATTAAAATTGTTATAAAGTATGTTGTTAGTTTTGGTTAAATACATAGATTTAATTCAGAGTTTCTTCATGTTTTGTTTCACATACTGAGCGCAGCATAAAAGTCTAAATCACTTTTATGTGTGTGAATTCCAATTCTTCTCATAGGTGAGCTTTTATCTTATTCCAGACCATTTACATAGAAATGCTATAGTCTTGGAAATTTCTAGATCAATCTAATTGCTATTAATGGTATTCTATTTCTGGAACAGGAACCAATGGTTAATTATATCAGCTTAATTAATTTCTAATTTGATTTACTTTAATCACAATTATTTTCTACTAATGGAAATCTTTAAGCAAGCTTATCAGAAATATTTTTATTTTACTAAACATACATAAATTTCTTTAGCTTTCATAAATAATTTAGTTCAATTTTTTTTATTTTTAACTTAGTATTATTTACATTATTCTAACGTAGCACAATTTAGATTATTTATATAGCAATATAGGAAAAATTGAGTAAAAAGATCTATAAGAGGAAAAAAAATAAACATTTCTTATGTTGCACAAAATAATTATATTGTTATTTAACTTTTTTGAAATGTTTGGCACATTAACATTTATCAGAAGCAAAATATGAATTTACAAGAAATAGTTTACATTAATAATTTAAAAATTAGAATTGATATTTCTACATTATAATTCAAGAAAAGAAAAAATTGCTTACTGTCAAATGATATTTTTTTATTATTTGTAAAACAATAGTTTAAAGCTATTTAATTCTTTTTTTTTTAAATCTTTGTATCACTTTTTTTTTTTTTTTTGTATAAATAAAATGTAAAAGTTAGTCATGTACTGAAAAATTATTTAACATTATCAGGGAAAAATTAAAATATTGTAAACCATTCTACTATTTTAAAACCAATTAATCTGTAAAAAAATAATTAAATGGTTTTTTATTTTGGGAAATCAAGTAATGAAAATGTCAGATTGAGGAGCAATGCTATTTTCAATTGTATTAAACTATGAAGGGCATTAATATGATTATTCAAGAAATAATTAAATTATGATACGTGCAAGACATTTTTAGTACCAGTAAATTGTTATCATTGGTTCTAAGGTATGTTTTAACTATTTTATATTTATTAACCAATCTCATATCATCTGTAATTGAACACATCTTTTTCCCCCTGTTAATTGTGGTAAAAATGAGTTGTCTATTACTATTTCTTCCACTAAATTATTGAATCTAACTGCTGAGAATCATGCATCATCTAGCTTATTCTGAATAATCCAAGACTATCAAAAATGATAGCTACAATTTGGGTTCTAAACAATAATATACATAAATATCTTGTGCTATTTGAAAAATTGATTGGTTAAGAAGACTTATTTTAAATCATGTTATTTTTAATCTGTACAGCCCAAGATAATTATCATTTCTGAAGCTTTTGTGATCAGTGATAAAAATCAAGCTAAAAAAATTCAGATTTTGATTTCACTTAAAACTTTGATGATTCATTAATATGAGGTAAAAAATTTAAGTGTCTGCAGTTATTTTAATTTCATTTCTCTTGGGAAAAAAATTATAATTAGATAATTAACAAATAAAACAACCATTTTTATAAGAAGTGTAACATTAATATAATTAAGCAATAAGCATTTGAAAAATATTTTAAGATATTCTTAGGCTTTACCAGCCTACACATTATAATAAATCCTCCACTATTTATGTTTAACTGATTAATACTTTTCACTTTCATATTGGTAATGACTCAGAATTATTTGCTGCTTTGTGGAATTTTTCATTATAGAATTAGAAGTTTTTAGGTTAATCAGTTAGAGAATTTACAGTTCTTTTTTATGGTGGTAAATATAAATATCTTCAATGTATTGAATTATTTAATAATGATATTATACTTTATGATTGTCAAATATAACATCATTTGCCAAAATATTTTGTAAAAAGATTTAAATGTATTGTTTTTACAGTAGGCTATATGACGCCCATGTTATTTAACATTTTTTTTGTAATGGAAAAATATGTAGTTGATCAAGATAATTTTTACTCTATGTTAGAACAAACATTTTTATTATGAGCTGCTGGAAACATTAAATATGTCTAGATCTAAAAGCATGTCTGATCCATTTATGTTGAAATTGAACTTATAATTTCTTTAATAATATTTAAATATACTGTCATAGTTTTTAAGAAGAAATTTATTTTATAAAATTAATATTTATAAATTATTTAGATCCACAAAACTCCTGAGAAAATTTTTATCTATTTGTGTAAATTTTTATAAGATACTTAAGGCATAATCCCTTACATATCCATTTGTGATTTAATTGCTTAACATTGCTGAAAAGTTCATAACAATAATTAATAAAAACCTTTAGATGCTGTCATGAATGATATTTTGAAATATTTCATTTACTTTGCTTATTACTCTATATACTTTATGCAGTTTAGACAATGATAGATGACTAAAACTCTGAGTGCTAAAGTTTCTTTTGACTGAAGTCCAATCTAACATTTCTAATGCTCAAATATCACATATTTCAATTCTGTGTAAGGCTTTATGATACCTTAGCACTGCACACCAACTGTTCTTAGTATTTATTGTTGTAAGTTTTTGGGACTATATCAAACTTAATAAAATCATATTAGATCTTTACAAAATTGAATCATTTTAAGCTTCAAAAATTATATATTTGGTTAAAAGCGTGGAAGAAACACCATTCTCTGAGAAATACTTATACTATCACGTTGAAACAAAATTACAAAACAATATTTATGAAAGGAGAGATCTCCCCTTTTATGTGTGTGTATATATAATATGTAAGTTGACATATTTTTATGGGTAAAAGATATTCAATGTTTTTTCCAAATTTTTCTTTAATCAGTTAATCTTAAAGTTGCACTCAGATTTTTTTTTTTTTTTTATTCCAATTTCTACTGTCCTGAAGAAAATAAGTGTGATGTTATTGAAATATCATCAAAGAATCTTGTCACTGAGAGGTTATCTATGTGAATGGTATCATATCTTCTTAGTTATGGAAAACATTTGGTATTTTATCTGAAATATTCTTGTCATCAAATATATATTTTTAGAATAAGACTTAAAAAGTTTCATGAAGTTATACAGAAAAAAGTTGTGATATTTTAAATGTTAATTTGATTTATTGAATCACAAATTTTTTTTCTTCCATTTTTTCTTATCTTCCATTTAGTCTACTTATTTAACATTAAATTATATGAATATTTATATGTATAAATCATATCTAAGACATATTCATTTACAAGTCAATTCTTGAAATTGCTTGAACAATTTCAAAATTAATTACTTTTAAATTCAAAAGTATGGTTTATTCAAAATATTGTGCAAATGCACATTTTAATATAAATTCTATAAAATATAAATTAGAAATATGCAAGCTAATTTAATATTAAGATGAACATTTAATATCATTAAAAGGGAAAAATTATAAGTAAGTTCTAACATATATTGAGAAAAATTATTCACATATTAGCTGAATTGCTAAATAAATTTAGCAAGATTAAACTTGTTAAAAGATTTGCTTATATCACTGATTGCAAACCTATGGCATGCGTGCCAGAGATGGCATGTTCGAATTTTTACTGGCATGTGAACTATTTATATATATCATAATTTTCTTTATTTTTATTTTTTTGTTGTTGTTGTTGTTTAAATCTGTACTAATAAAAATTTACTGTAAACTAAAGGTAAAATAAATGAATATAATATATTAGAATTCAATTTACAATTGAACTCTGATTAGAAGCAATAAATAATGATATTTTAAGTCAAATAAAGTGGTACTGGTATACAGCAATATCATATTCTATAAATCTGTCAAATGATTTCAATAAATCTAGAAAGTAAACTTAGTAAAATATTTTATAACTTCTTGAAGTAAATTTTTTCAAATCTAAAGTAAAAGCAATTAAATGGTTTTCTGTCCTAATCTTTTTCCGCTTAAACATGTTGACACCATTTTTTAATGTAATCAAAATCGCGAACAAAGGAACGAAATATGTAATCATGCCATCAAATGTTTTTTTTGCTTGAAGTTTTGTTGTAAAAGTGAAATGTTAAATCTTTTGACTTATAAAATTATTAAAGCTCATTTAAATTTACTTTTAAATAAATTTGTTATCATTATATTAACATGACTAGTGAAAATAAAAAACAAAAATTATCAAACAGTAAAGAATTTCAAAAGTGGTCGACTGATGAGTATGGAATGATTATCAAAGATACCAGGGTAGTATGTGTTTTATATTCTGGAACAGTTATATTGAGAACATTATCGGTAAAACGGCATTATGAGACCAATCATAAGAATATCTTGCCCAAGTATTTAAAAATATAAATATTCAATCATTTCTAATGAAATTTATCAAAATCATTCAAATATAACTACTGCTAGTTTTTTTATTTCAAATGGGAAACCTGTTAATGATAGAGAATATATGAAAGAAGCTTGGATGATATGTGCACCAGTTATTTTTAAAGATTTTGAAAACAAAGCAAAAATTATTCAGAGCATAAAAGATTTATCATTGGCTAGACATATGGTTAAAGAAAGAATCCTGCAAATGACTAATGACATAACTTACCAACAAAAAAGATATATAAAATCTTCTAGTTTAATTTTTTCTGCCTTGGTGAAGTACAGACATAAATAGATCAACTCGTTTGGCTAGTTTTATTCATTATTGTATTGGGAATAATGTCAAAGAAGAATTGATCAGTTTAACCTCATTAGTAACAATAACAAAATGAATAGATATTTGCAACATAGATGTTACAAAAATTGTATCAGTAACTTCAGATGGTGCTTATGACTGGAAAAGAAAATAGTTTTCTCAGTTTATTTACCAACCATATTGGACATTCAATTTTGGGTTTTCATTGCATTATACATCAGGTTTTATGCATGAAGACCAACTTTAAGTCACTGGATGATGTGACTAAGGTAATCAATTTATATCTACACATTGAATGAGGTAAATTTAGTATACTATTGTTTATTTATGTACAACAATATCCAGATGATTAGGTTGAGGAAACATTCTTCAAAGATTTATTGATTGTTTAAAAGAAATTAGTCTGTTTTTACAAATGAGAAAATCATTGAAAAATATAATCAATTAATGAATGTTGAATGGCTTTCAAAATTAATGTTTATTATTGATATATGTTCATATCTAAATGAATTAAATGTGAAACTGCAAGGTTATAATAAGACAATTGTTATCATGTTTGATTTGATCAAAGCATTTAAAGTTAAATTACAAATTTTCAACCATGATGTTATTTCCTATACCTTCAAATATTTTCCAAATTAAAATAAGTTCTTGACTAATTTAGAATCTCATGAGAATTCTGATCATGTAAAATTGACGCAAGACTTTTGTGCTGTTATTCAATCGATAATTGGTGAATTTTCTTTAGGATAAACAATTTTCAGAAATATCAAAATATAATTTATACCCAGTCATAATATCAATGGATAGTCTCAAATTAGAAACTGTTGAGTGGCTTAATTAGAAAGGTATGGAAATGCAATCAATCGATTTTCAATCCAGTTCTATATGAAAACAGAAATTTGTTGACTTGAGGAATGAGTTAGAAACAATAGAAAATATTCAATTATTGGATATATGTAAAAAGAATTCTTGACTGCCTGGAATGCTATTCCTGAAACATTTAATTGTTTAAAAAAAATTAATGATAGCTATATTATCAACTTTTTCCTCTATATATGCATGTGAATCATTGTTTTCGGAAATGAATTTAATTTAAGACAGTTCGAGAAATAGAATGACAGATGAATCTAGTTCAACATATACATTATTAAAAATGACAAAATATGAACCAGATATAAAATATTTGGCATCCAATGTACAGCAGCAAAAAGTCCATTTATGTTGATTTTATATGTTTATTTCCAAAAATTTTTTTAATTACTATTAATTTTTTACTATTATATTGTTCACTTTTATTTAGCTTATTTAGAAATTTTGTTTAATTATTATTGTTGTTATTATTATTTTGTTTTATAAACTTTTAAAACAGGCAAAACTCATTTTACGTATTGCCACACAGCAAGCTAGACTAATCAATGGATGCCAAAAGGCATAAAATCCCCATCTAGTGCCTACTCATCCAATATCCCCGGACTAGTTTCTGGCTTGTGGCCTTCGTCAGTGAGGAGCCTTAGATCTGAGAGCACTACACTTAGATCTTAGGATCTAATGCAACCCTCTAGCAGCCACCTTTTATTTCCACTTAACTACAAAACCATGAGTCTTAAATTGAAAACATATTAATATTTTCAATCCAAGCTCATTAGCTTATATAGTCATATAGGTCTGAACTCAGTTCAGTACTTATATATTTTGCGGTCATTGGTTCTTTAATAACCATAGCCACCACTATCCTATTAGGCAGGATTGGTTTTAAGCCAATAAACATCACATGATCACCATTTCTTATGCTTGCTTTTAACTGTTACTAGAAATGGTGATCATGTGATGTTTATTGGCTTAAAACCAATCCTGCCTAATAGAATAGTGGTGGCTATGGTTATCAAAGAACCAAAGACATCAAAATGTATAGGTACTGAACTGAGTTCAGACCTATATGACTATATAAGATGAGCTTGGATTGAAAATATTAAGGTGTTTTCAATTTAAGACTCATGGTTTTGTAGTTAAGTGGAAATAAAAGGTGGCTGCTAGAGGGTTGCATTAGATCCTAAGACCTAAGTGCAGTGATCTCAGATCCAAGGCTCCTCACTGACAAAGGCCACAAGCCAGAAACTAGTCTGGGGATATTGGATGAGTAGTCACTAAATGGGGATTTTATGCACAAGCCTTCTGGCATCCATTGATTACTCTAGCTTGCCGTGTTGTGACAATACATATAGTGAGTTTTGCCTGTTTTAGTAACAGTTAAAAGCAAGCATAAGAAATGGTGATTATTTTATTGGCTTAAAACTTTTAAAAAACTGCAATAATTCAGTTGTTTATATTTTGATTCAATAACTGCATGGCATACCAATCATTCAATAAATATTTTTTGAAAAATTTTGGCACGTACTCGTAAAAAGGTTACCACTGGCTTATATGAATTAATTATATGACAAAATTTAAGACATATAAATGCTGTAAAAGGAAAAAAAAGTTTTAATAATTTTTTTTATATATAGTTTTATTTATATATATTATTCTTGTAAAATAAAAAAGTTAATATCTTTATCTCTGAAGAAATTAAATTGTTTGTTAATTAATGTATAAATAGAATTTTAAAAAAAAAGGGTTTAATTTCTTTATCTCTGAAGAAATGAAAAATTGTTTAACAATTAGTGTATAAATAGAATTAAAAAAAAAAAAATTTTGTAAAATCAATTAGTTAAGGCTTAATGCATAATTCTGAGGTGGTTATGTGAATCGATGAAAGATTAATATCCGGCTTATTTTCAAAGAGCAAGAGTGTATATGGATAGGAGAATTTACTATAGTTCTGTATTTAATTCAGTCATAATTTTAGTTTTGAAGTCTGATGTTTCATCTCACTCTTAAGTTAAAAAAGAAATAATGTTTGTAAAACAGTATAATATTATGAAGTTTATAAGAATAATGTGTGAAACTCTGGTAAAAAATTGATCATTACTGAACCAACTATATAAAAAAGGAATGTAGGCAAAGAAAAATATTCCTGAGAGAAGCTTTTAACAAATTTTATTTATTAATCTATCCAAAATCTTTACTGTCTTGATTTATGTTAATCTGAAATGAAAATAATTGTTGGACTGAAAATCTGGAACTACAAAAAAAAAAAAAAAGATAAAAAAAATTGACCTGAAATGAAAATAATTATTAAACTGGAAATCTGTAGCTACAAAAGAAAAAAAAAAGAATGGATTAAACAACCAAAAAATTGACTTAGCTGTTGCTTGCAAGAGTTAATTAGAAAAGATTATTCAGTTGTCGTCGAATAGCCACCATATCTCACTCGATGGCGCAGTTAAACTATAAAATATGATCATTCCCGGGCCGTTAATTATAATCATTTTGATGTGTTTTTTGTAATGTGAAAATAAAACAAAAAAAAAATCGTCTTTTTTAAATATTATTTTTTATTAACGTATACAAATTAAATGATAATAATAAATGTAAAATAAAATAAACAAATTACAATTTGATTCGTGTTTTTTAGTTTGCTTTATTAGAAAAATCAATTTTCTATCGGAGATTTTTTTACTTGGGTTACGGCTTTTTTTGTTGTTGTTGTTTAAAAACTCATAATCGGAATAAAAAGTAAAATTTCTTAGTCTTCCTTTTACGTTTTATTTCTACAGAGAAACAGATATTATTGTGTTATCGCTATTTTTTACTTTTTTAGTCTTTGTTTTAATTTTTTTTTTTTTTTTTACAGACAAACAGATATTACCGCTATTTTTTATTTCAAATAGAATGACATCTAAAAGTAAAAGTTGTTACGGTTAGGTTTAGGGTTAGTATTCTGTTGTTTGTAATGCTAAAATAAAAAATATCAAAATCGTATTTTTGTAAATATTTTTTTTACTAACATCTATAAAATAAATGATAACAATAAACATAAACTATATTCAACAAAGTATAACAGTAGTCTGAGAAAAGATAGAAACTAAAACTTTTTTAAACAGCAACAAATATATATATAAAATGTCTTCTTTACTTATTAACCATGTTTATAATATATGCTTTTTATGACAATTAAAAAAACAGTGTACAATTGTACTTTTGTTACTGGATATTTTTGTGCTAACGCGCTCTTTTATTTCAAAAATATACACACGGTAGAATCTTGTTTGTCTCGTGGAATGTTATGAACAGTACGTTACTTGATGCATTACCTAACTCCAACTCACTTTATACATATATCTCATCAACATTTACCACTTAAAACTTCAATACACTACGGTGTAAAAAGTCTATTAATTATTACTTTACAAAATCTGAACATTTCAGTATTTTAAAATAAAAAAAAATCCAATGAAAACAACATCCATCCAATTCAAATACACACACCCTCTCACCAAGTCGTAACCAGTTTATAAACTGTGCGAATTCGAAAAATTTATTTGCTGCAATGTGACATAATGCTGTACTGCGACGGGACATAGCGGCCTGCAATCTGTAGCACAACAAAAAAGTTATAGAAAACACTGGTTCGAACATGTCGGCCGCGGAAATGGCATTTTTATGTGTTTTAGCGCGAAAATGGCGCCATCGAGTAGGATATGGTGGCTATTCGACGATTACTGATTATTCAACTATGAAATAACAAAAGGGGGACTAAAAAGAAAAAAATCCACCGATAAGGGATTATAGTGTCTTATCTACACTTATAACTGTTACTTTGTAAAGAAATGAATGGTTGAAAATATTAAATATTTTTTTAGTAGTTTTGCTGAAAAAAGTTTTTTTTTTACTAGATTAAAATTGTACGGGATCATCCTTGTTGTCAAAATAAAAATGTAAAGAAGGTCCAAGTTAAAGTGGTTTTTTTTCTTTATTGTGAAACTTTTTTTAAGGCTTGATTATTGTAAGGGAATAACTCGGATTAAATGTTTATTAAGAAAAATAAGAGAATAGTAATTCTATGTTGAATATGAAAATATGTATATTAAAAAATAGGGTTGATCAATATATGTATTAATTTTAAGTTTGTCACATTATCATTTTCTAAATTTGTTTTTATTTTATTTATTAGTTAACTTAATTTTTTTTTTTTTATGTCTATTCTTTTTGTTATCCATTCTGTGAATTAGCATTGTGGATGATCAATTTCATTAACATAAGTTAGCCCAGTGAAATTATTTAATAATAGAATGAATTGTGTGAATATTCTCTTGTTCATAGTCTTTAGGGCCCTTGCGATTTCTCAGCTAGATTAGACATGAAGGCAATTGTTTCCCCAAAACTCATCATTAAGGAAGAATGTCATAAAGAACAAGTAATTATAATGGTTTTCTATAAGAAAAAATTTGACTTGTTATTCCAGCTAAAAATTACATTATATGTAGTGAACAAACAATTTAACTTAGTATATAAAGTAAAAAATCTTTTAGTGTACATTATATGCTTGTGTAAACTGTACTATGTCTATTATGCGAGTATGCACTTAAAATATATATGTATGATAATGCAACTTAAATTTATGTGAAAAAACAATCTTAAATTTGTTCTTTTCCATGATCCATTTATAAATCATAATTATCCAGTTTTCTGAATTATGAATTTCTTATTCTAAGGTCCATTGTTATCATCTAAATCCATTGATGATCTTGGTTTTTTTGGAGGATGCACCAGATGATGACTGAGGATCTCTGGAGAAATAGTTTAGATTGAATGTTTGACATGTTTCTTGGAATGCCATGACTTCGGAAAGGTTAGATACATATGATGGTTTGAGCATTTTGTTTTTAAAAATAGTGGCAATGCTAAACGTGGTTAAACTCATAGAAGAACAGATGCCACGATTTTCTTCTGCTGTTCCCAGTCAACTTAAGATATCCATTTCGGTTTCCAAGCTGAGATTTTCTTAATTTTTTTGTGATCATATTAGTTGCTTCCATGATTCTGGTTGAAAATGAATATAGCTATAAACTTTTAAACAGAACCGTTAGAAACAAAAATATGTCAACTATCCAAAAGCACAGCAAAATAGATGAGAAAGTGAAAGTAAACTAGGAGTTAACAATTTTTATGTTCTTACATGCTACTGTTTCTCATTGCGCTGAAAAAAAAATCCCTATTGAAGTTGTATTTTTTTTTTAATTGATACCACTATATTTATATTACATGAAATTATTTAGAATTTTTAAAAAATGTTTAATAACTTATTTAATTGATTACGAAGACTTATTTATCATTAGTGTAAGAATAGCAAAATTAGCATAAAGTACATTATCAAAATCTATTGCAGTTACTTTTAAAAAAAATATTCTGACATATTAAAGAAAAAAAATGTATCTAATACATAGTTAATCAATATTTAAGGCTCTTTTTTTTTTACAATATGTACTATGCTGATCTAAATAAACATTTTATATTTAAATACGCTAGCTGTGGCATTTTTTTGCCACGAGATGCTGTATTTTATTAAATGCGATAGCCGTGTACTTACGAAAGCAGAGATACAAACTATTTGAATAAATATTAAAGATATGAATCTTTTTCAGTTTATCTGAATTATATTTTTATCATACAAAATTTATTATTAAGTGCATATTGTATGCGATTTACTCACATTTTTAAAAAACGATTATAAATTTACATTAATAGTTTTGTGCTGAATGTTCACTATTCTTAAAAAAATATACGAGATGTTTTAAAATTGAGCAAATAGATTACTATTTGATAAGGAATTGTAGTGTCCCATCTACATTTATAACTTACTTTGTAAAGAAATGAATGGTTGAAAATATTAATTTAGATTTAGTAATTTTTGAACATACAACATATATTATTATGAATTTTTTTTTTTTTTTTTTCAAAATAACTATAATAAATAAATTACTATATGATTTTTTTAATAAATTTAACACAGGAAATAATCATCAATTAGTAAGGTGTAAGATATGTGTTAATGTAAAACTAGAGAGAGAAAAATTATTATGAAAAACAATTTACAGATGATATTCCTAATCTTCAGAAACATTCTAAAGAATTTAAATTAGAACTTACAAATCGGTTTCAAGTATTAGTTGATTTTGAACATGATTCAGATTTGAATGAAATTAATATGAAAATAACTGATACACTTTTAAAAACTGCAACAAAGGTAGGTGGTAGAAAAAAGCAGCAATTGACCAATAAAATTTCTACTGAGACTAGAGAATTTATGAAGAAAAGAAGGAATATGAAGATATACAAAAATGATGCATTAAAAAGAATTGAATATCTCGAATTTTGTAAAATGGTGCAGAAAAGAGTTGAAAATGATATAAGAAAGTTTAACTGTGAACTAGCAAGGAATGCTGTAGAAGAAAATAAAAGTCTCAAGAATGTAAAACAACATTTTGGTAATGGTAGGAAATTTATATCTGCAATAGGAAAAAAAGATTTATCAAGAATTATATAGTAATAAAAAACAAATACCTCCTATATCTATTACATCTTCCGAATTGCCCAGAATTTTAAATGAAGAAGTGAGATATGCAATTAAATGTATGAAGAAAGGAAAGGCTTCAGGTAATGATGGAATTATAATTGATATATTAAAAGAAGGAGGTGAAGAAATAGAAAAAATTTTACCAAAGTTATATACCAAATGTCTAAATTATAAAGATGTACCGGATGATTGGAAGAATGCAGTAATAATATTAATATTTAAAAAAGGTGATAAAGAAGATATTAGAAATTACAGGGCTATCAGCCTTTTATCAATTTTATATAAAATTTTTACCAAGATAATTACAACTTGTCTACAGAGAACATTGGATTTTCACCAACCAAGAGAACAAGCTGGATTTAAAAGTGGTTTTAGTACAGTAGATCATATCCAAGTATTGAGAGAAGTTATAGAAAGGACAAATGAATATGAATTGTCATTATGTTTTGGATTTGTAGATTATGAAAAGGCATTTGATTCTATAAACATTTCTTCAGTGATTAAAGCATTGGATCATCAAGGTATAGATCCAGGATATTGTCATATTTTAAAGAATATTTATAAAATGCAACAGCAACAATTAGATTGCATAATGATACTGGGAAAGTCAACATTGAGAAAGGTGTAAGACAAGGTGACTCCATATCTCCAAAACTTTTTACAGCAGTGTTGCAAGAAGTATTCTGTGGATTAAAATGGGAAACTAAAGGAATGAAAGTAAATGGAGATTATTTACGCCATTTAGATTTCGCAGATAGTGTAGTTGTTTTTGCAAATAATGCTTCAGAGCTGCAGGAAATGTTGCAGGAGTTATCAGAGGAAAGTAGGACTAGAGATAAATGTTAAAAAAAAGACTAAAGTAATGTTTAATCAATTTTTTCAAAATATGAAAATATTGATTGATTATGATGAATTAGAAGAAGTTAACAGTTACAAATACCTTGGTCAGAGTATTAATACAGATGGAAACATAATGGAGGAAATTAATCATAGAATTAAACTTGGTTGGAGTGCTTTTGGTAGAAATAACTTGATACTAAAAGGAAATATGCCTATGTGTTTGAAAAGGAAGGTTTTTAACAAATGTGTTTTACCAGTTCTTACTTATGGATCTGAGACTTTGACACTTAATAGAAGAGCAATACAGAGACTTCAGACCACTCAAAGAAGTATGGAGAAATATATGTTGGCAATAACAAGAAGAGATCGAAAACGCAATGTATGGGTAAGAGAACAAACAGGTGTTACTGACCTCATTGAAAAAATTAAAAGATTGAAGTGGAGTTGGGCTGGACATATTGCTAGAAGAGATGATAATAGATGAACAATTGAAATTTTAAACTGGATTCCAGGAGATTGTAAATGACCCAGAAAGAGACCACATGTGAGATGGATGGATGAAATAAAGTGTGCCAGAGTGATGTGGAGAAGAGAAGCTAAAGATCGGAGAATATGGATTAAACTTGGAGAGACCTTCATCCTGCAGTGTATTGATAATGGTTGATGATGATATGATGATCTCAGTTTTTGTCACAAACAAAATACTGTTAGTAAAAAAATGTAATCCATTAAAGTGATTATTTACATGTACAATTTTTTTACTAATATACACATTTTAAAATTTAGTACCATATTAATAAATATGGTTGTTGTACAGCATTAAAATATGATATTGATTATTATACTGAATGAAACACTTTTTGATTTAATAATCATTAATGATGAAAATCTTTACTTTGTATATATCATTAATGAAGTACTGGTTGTCTTGTGGACAAAAATTAAATTGACATTCATTAATTGTATTTTAAAATTGAATCAAAACATTGTATACAGCACTAATATTATGTACTGTATTGTGAATTATGAATAAACTACTATATAATTTCAGCATAAAAATCGCTATTTTTTTTTTTTTGGATGATACAGCGTTAATGAATATCCTATTACATCATCAGTCTTACAAAACCCGCCAAAAAAAATTCCTTATAATTTTTTTTTAAAATTAAGATTATTTATGGTGAATAATCGATTGTAAATGAAAATAGTTAGTACAAATTAATGATGATCGCTGTTATGAATCCTCTAATAAAGGCCAATCACTAAGCAGTGTATAGGTGTAGGTATATATATTGAATTAAATATTTTCATGGATTATTATTATAGTAAAGAATAGCACAAACATTTAATCAATCAATAAATTATAAATAAGTGGAAATAATAGCCGTCCATGTAAACAGAAATAATTTTAGCTTTTGATATTGCCAAGTAATTTTCAATTACTATTAATTGACAATCTTCCTAAGACTAATCAACTTTTCTCCATTAACCTATAATAACATTTTTGTTGGAACTTATTGAAGTAAAAGAAGATCCACATTTATCTTCAAAATTCAAGTTTTTAAGTGGATTTAAAACCCAGAAAGCTATTTTTTTATAGGTGTGAGAATGTGAAAGAATAACATCTTTCTTGACATTCTAGTACATGTGTGTATGGTCATCCAGGTGAGAAAAATTTAGATGGTTTTATGGGCATAAAAGTCACCTTTAAAATCCTCTCACTTTGTAGATTTTATAACTAATTTTGAAATGGCTAAAATATTCAAAGTTTCAGATGGCCCCTTAGCATTGATGATGATTAACATTGATCCAATGATCCCAGAATTTTTGGTGTAATATTTTTAGTTACTTTTCCACATTTTTGTATAGTTGCAATATTATGTCACATTTAAATCCAGTCCAAAGAATATAGTTGCAATATTATGTCACATTTAAATCCAGTCCAAAGAATTTCTTTAATCTTGATTATTATTGTTTGTAATGCTATATTTATCACTTTTATATTGTTTATTATTTACTTTCAATGCTCATTAAAACCAGGACTGCTTTTGTTGACTGTTTTTACTGATGTTGTTAATTCTGTCATTTTTGTTACCTTGCTATTATGACTGGCAACTATGTTAAGTACCTGATAATGATCAAGTTTTGGTAGTATTACAAAATGACTAAGATAACTTGGAGCTCAAATACATCTGTGAAACAAGAGCCTTTATATATTGTGTAAAATTATTAAAGAGATAAAAAAAAAATTATTAAATATGTAACAAGAATATATCTGAAAATTTGTTTGTTTAATGATAAATAATTATTTTATAGACCCTAAATAGTGATGGTAATGTATATGCAAAAAAATGTTCATACTTAAAGAACAAGAAAGAAAAAAAAAGATTTTTAGCAATTGGAGGAAGATTTTGATTATTGTGATGTTTATTTAATTTTATTTTTAGTACTAATGATGGATGATTTTGTTATTGTCTTGATGATAGAAAGTTGTCACGCAACTCCATGGAGTGTATCAAAACCAATTTCATGTATTTATATTTACCAGCCTCTAGAAGAATTAAACTTTAGGGGATTTTCAATATTCCTAACTTATTAGAATCTACTTCTTAAGTCCCAAAAATCTTCAAGAGCAAGACTTCAGATTGCAAAGATTTTTGTTACTATTTCATATGTAGGGTTTTAGGTAGTTTATAGTTTTTTAAACTAAGGTGGCCAACATGGTTTGTTCATGTTGCATTGTATGCTTATTGTTCAATGGTTGGAATCTTTATCCCAGAATTGCAGATCACTATTTATTATTTTTAATTATTACATGCCAGTTGGTTCTCTAGAAAAAAAAACTGAACACTGCATTGACATAGAAACTTTATTTTAAGCATATATGAATATTTTAAAAAATATATGAATGGGAAAATTGGTCACATGCATGAACAGGGGTAAAATTGACTATAAGTGAAAATGAGTTGAGACAGTTAAGATCAAAGAAAGGCAAATCAGGGATAAAAGATTGCATAGTAGGAGAGGTGATGTAAGGCATAAAGGAGAAATGCTGCTCAGGAAAATAGAGGACAATCAAAAGTTATTGAGAAGATGGAAGAAATTGATTATAAAAAAGATAAACAATTGGACGAGTATTCAGGAAGCTATCCAAAATGTAATCCAAACAATGGAGGATAAAAAGAGCAAGTCAAAAGAAATATATGCTATGTATAATGTGCAGAATATATTACTGAAAGAAGTTGAAAGAATAGATCAAGTAATGGAAAGGAGAGAGAACTGGAATTTACAAGAGAAGGAAGCATAGCAAGAAATAATTGATAGGACAATTCGAAGGGTGATAGAAGTATCAAAAATTAAACAGTAAGCCAAAAAATGAAATGTTGACTTACAGAGAGCATAAAACAACTCAAAAGACATAACATGAAATTCAAATAAAATGAGGAAAAATATTAAAAAGACTATATGAAAAAATATTATAAAAGAAAATTAAAGAAGAATCAAAAACAGAGCCAATGGAAATGAATGAGTGGAATTATAAAGGGATAGCCAATCTCTGAAAACAATATCAAAAAATATTGATGTCTTAAGATTATTTAAGGATGACACAGGAAACTTTTGATGATTTTGACAATTTACAAAAGTATTTTGCATTATAGAATGGAGGAGCATCACAAGATGGCATTGGTATGTGGTTACCTCAAGAAGTTAATGAAACATTGGCACAAAGCAAAGTTTCTAAAGATATAAAAATGCCATGTTGTGGGAATACTGAATGGAAGAGCATCGGAATGGGATACATTATCAATTATTACAAGAGAGATATAAAGTAGGTATGGCAGAAACCTATATCCAGTTTTTTTTGATGACAGATATCTCATTTGAAAACCTTGGAGTATACACTTTGTCTGATGGCCAAATAATTACATATAACCTGCCATATAAAGTAATGTAAATAATTATCTGTGCTAACAGAATAATGAGCAGATAATAGAATTGCTGAATTCTTAGATATAAGTCTGCAAATAGGAGAAAGACTAGGAATAAAGAGCCACAAAGAATACGAATAGGGCAAATATAATTAGTATGACTTATAAAAGAAATAATGGAGAATCTGTGTGATGAAGTGTGGAAAAGAAGGAAGAATAATAGTATTTCAGAGAAAACAGCAATAATGCTTTAGGATTAGCAGTGTGGACAACATGCACTGAAGTTTGCCACTACTCCATCTCAGCCCTATTAGTGTGAAGATGAAAAGATAGTTCAAGGAACAATGCCCAATTAATCTTCCACAGAAAAGTGATTGCAAAAAATTCTGATTTATATAGATCTTAGCCACATTGCATTGCAGCATGGGAATATATATTCAGCTTAGAAGATAAAAGAGATCTGAAAGGTGCCTAATAATGTCCAGCTCCTGAGATTTTTTCCAAAAAAAAAAATTAGTAATAGACATTTATTTTACTTTAAAATATAAATAAATGGTAAAGTGGTCCAGGTGAGGTATTCTTTTCATTTGAATCAATCATTTTCTTTTAGAGTGGGGAGGAAGGAATGAGAAGTATTTTTATACTAGGAGCAGGATGGCCTTGTTGTTAAATAGGGCATTTAGCTAGGTTAAACTTATTAAAAGATTTATATGTGTCGTGATCATGTGACAAAATGTAAGTCCTCTTAATAATAGAAATGTTATAACTTTTATTAGGAATAGCTATAATATAAAGAAGTAAAAAAAAACTTCCCTGTGTTGTTTCACTTTTTGTATGTATTTTATTTTTTGAAAAATAAAAAGTGGATTTTTAAAGAAATGAAAAGTTGTCTATCAATTAGTGTATAATAGATTTTGTTTTTCTATTGTTTTATGTTCAGATTACTTCCATGTAAATATAATATATATCTGGGTCTCATTTTATGCGGATTATTTTAATGTGATTTTGAAGTTATGCAATTCATATTTCTTCTTAATATCTTTCATATTTCACTATATTTATTAGATATCAAGCAATTTAAATTATTAATAACTTATTTTGACATGAAATACTTTTTTTTTCCCCAAAAAAATATAACGTTATATTAGCAGCTAACGTGAATATGGCCTGAAGCTGTATTTAGAATTTTAGCTTCTATGTAAATAACCTAATCATACTAATGAATAAATAATAATAATAGATTATATTTACGTATAATCTTTTGGTTTTGATTGCGATCTCATTTTTTTAATATAGAAACAGAAAATCATTAGCACAGCACAAGACTGAAAGTGGTGCTAGTTGTACATCACATAAAGAATCTGATTTCTTACCAGTTCACAAACGCACGCATATTGTCAAATAGCAGTAATGATTAAAATATGTATGAAAAAATGTAAAATTAAATTCTGTAGTTAATAAAAAAAGTTTGTCTTGTATTAATTTTTTTCAAATATTTGAAATTTTTTATTAGTCATACTTTATTTCTTTTTTTTTTTTAATGTGAATTTTAAAGTAATTTTTTCTTGTTGCTTTGCTTTTATACGATTTGTGAAAATTAGTGGAACATATCTCCCATTTTTCAGGGTAAGTTAAATCTATTTTTGTGCGATTTCTTTTGTGCGCGTTTTCTGAGGAACCTATCTACAGCATAAAATGAGACCCAGGTGTATAGTACTATAAAGATAACAGAATGCATAAAGCTGAGAGAAATGCAGTTACTGTTACAAAATAAGATTTAAATTCATTTTAAAGATAAAAATCTAAACATTTTTCAAGTTATTAATTTTATATTTATTTATAAATTGTAAATTTCAATAGATAAGTCTTAAAATTAAACTCAAAATAACAATTAAACTTATGTATAGTCTTAACTATGTTATTTCATGCTATTACTAACATACTCTAATCTCTTTTGCTAAAAAAAAAAATATTGGATATATGTAAGATCTATTGCTTTCTCCAACCAAGCAAAAAAAAATAGTGAGGACAAATTATCGCTTGTGTTTTAAAAATAAACATTGATAAATTACAATTATTGCAAATAAATATATAGAATTCACATTTATATATAAACATCTATTTCATGATAAAAATACATTCTAATGTTATTTGGATACATTATTGCAGATTCTAAGGAATTATTTTTTCTAAAATAAACATGTAAATATGCATATTAAAACAGGCAAAACTCACTATACGTATTGCTACTCACAGCAAGCTAGAGTAATCAATGGATGCCAGAAGGCTTGTGCATAAAATCCCCATCTAGTGCCTACTCATCCAATATCCCAAATTAGTTTCTGTCTTGTGGCCTTTGTCAGTGAGGAGCCTTGGATCTGAGAGCACTGCACCTAGATCTTAGGATCTAATGCAACCCTCCAGCAACCACCTTTTTTCTCCACTTAACTACAAAACTATGTGTCTTAAACTGAAAACACCTTAATGTTTTCAATCCAAGCCCACTAGCTTATATAGTCATATGGGTTTGAACCCAGTTTAGTACCCATACATTTTGGTGTCTTTGGTTCTTTAATAACTGAACTGGGCCAATCCTGCCTAATAGGATAGTGGTGGCTATGGTTATTAAAGAACCAAAGACACCAAAATGTATGGGTACTGAACTGGGTTCAGACCCATATGATTATATAAGCTAGTGGGCTTGGATTGAAAAGGTGTTTTCAGTTTAAGACTCATAGTTTTGTAATTAAGTGGCAACAAAAGGGTGACTCCTGGAAGGTTGCATTAGATCCTAAGATCTAGGTGCAGTACTCTCAGATCCAAGGCTCCTCACTGACAAAGGCCACAAGCCAGAAACTAGTCTGGGGATATTGGATGAGTAGGCAATAGATGGGGATTTTATGCACAAGCCTTCTGGCATCCATTGATTACTCTAGCTTGCTGTGTGTGGTAATACGTATAGTGAGTTTTGCCTGTTTTAAAAACAGTTATACACAAGCATAAGAAGTAATGGTTATGTGATGAAATATGCATATTCTTTTATAGTATTAATGCCAGTCTATTTTGTCAGACAAAATCTTTTTTTTTTTATCTCATCTTCAGTTTGTTATATTGTAAATAATTTAAGCACTTACATGAATTTCTAATAATTAGTGGTGAGTTTTGTTTTTATATTAATCAAGCCAGTTTACTTCTCATAAAATTTAGATATAATACTAATGATTTTAATCAATACCCAAGTGATTTTACGCCTAATGAATTATGATGTTAAGAATATAAATCTATTTCATGAAAAGCCAATTTATTTTATCAGACAAAAGGATTTAAATTGAAAAATATAGATTTGAGGGTGTGTGTTCACATGTATATACAGTAAATAAATTGCCCATGAGACAAAAAAGAAAAAAAATATTAATGTACATTTTAATTGTATTTTTATTAACCATTTATTCTCTAATATGAGAAAATGAAATTGCAAAAGAAAAGAAAAAGATACTTTTCATTGCAAATCAATTTGCGAATCAAGTTTAAAAGATATAGTTCATAAATTTCAAGATCTTTTTGTTTTTATCTGATCTGAATTGATTTATAAATAATATCTGGTCGATTTCTATTAAAATCAATAATTGTAAATTAATGATATTTAAAAAATTAGAAATAAAAAAAGTTGGAAAATAATTTTATATCTTTCTGCATTGGAACAGGGTAGATAAAAAACAAGTATTTCTTTCTACTTTCGATATAAAATATTATATACAAGCTTGTTTTAGAAGAGAACAATGGAATATTTTTTCTCTGAGGGTCTGATATTTTGAAATGGTCTATATTATCGTTGGGGTTGGCCAGTGATGAAAACATGTGAATGGTATACATTATGGTTCAAGTGATGGCAAATGACATAGTCAGGATAGAAAGATAACAGAGAGATATAAAAAGAGGTCATTCAAAATTCACACAGTATATAGTCATTTATTCTGATGTTGATTTTGTTCCTGTGTTGATTTTCTGATTCCAAACTACAAGCTACACGTTTAAGCAGTGTTGAAATGATCAGATTTTATCTTGCTGCTAATTAAAATTGCAGCGCCTATTTCAGAAACTATACTGTTTTCTTATTATAGTTGATTATTTGCCATGGAAGACTAGGCAAAAACAAATGGCATATTAGTCAGAAGACTAAGTATGCAGTCCAATCCAGTGAATAACGTTGATGTCTACGGAACTAGATCACTGCAGCCTCAGATGTCAGTAAAGGAAAGAAATGTACTATACACTAAATTGCTGAAGAACTTATTGATATTCTACATGCACCATGCTGCTATAACTACTATTCAAGTATCCAGCATGTAAGTGGGAGAAATTTATGCTTCAAGGGAAGTTACGAAGACAACCGTAATTACAGAAAAAAGATAAATGACATCTTAAAAAAAAAATCAGGATTTATGATTTTAAATATTTTTACCAATAAGTTATTCACTTCATAATATTAAAAAGTCTTAGACATAAAACTGAAAAGAAGTTATTGTGATATATTATATTTTATATGTGAGTTTGGAATCATGAATATAGATTTAAAATTGAAAATATATTAAACTATTGCAATACATTTTATTTTATATATGCATTTGGAATCACGAGTATAGATTTAAAACTGAAAACACATTAACTATTGTGATACATTTTATTTTTATATACAAATCACAGTATAGATTTAAAATTGCAAATATATTAGCTGTTACGATACATTTCATTTTATATATGCATTGGAATTACAAATATAGATTTAAAACTGAAAATATATTAACTAATGTCATACATTTCATTTTATATGTGTATTTGAAATCACAAGTATAGATTTAAAACTGAAATTAACTATTGTAATATGTTCCATTTTATATATACATTTGGAATCATGAGTATAGACTTTAAACTGAAATATAGTAATTATTGTGATGTTATGTTTTATATCTGCATTTGGAATAACGATTATAGACTTAAAAACAACATATATTACTTGTGTCACGTTTCATTTTATATCTGCATTTGAGAATCATTAATATATAGATGGAACCAACCTATGTATGTTTTGTTTTGTTAATAAACATTATAAATTGTTGTTTTATCAATCCATTTGTTTATTTATAATTCCATTAAAACATTATAATGTCAACACACATATGCTAGTTATAAATCAGCCAGAACTTTGAGAACATACGAATGACTGGGGAATATGCTGGAGTTTCACAGTAATAATTTTGAATTGATGATGATTATTATTTTGCAAGTATTCTCAGTAAACTTTTTTTCGAGAAGATTTGGTGCTTGGGAGTTTCTTTTTTGATTGAAACCTAAAAAATAAAATACTGTTAGGAGTGCTTGTGATTATAAATTCCAATCATCATCATCACATTGTTGAATATAATTACATTTGTTTAAACCAGGCTTTATGAAATTCACTGTTATCTGTAGTAGGTATTCTTACATTTATCATTATATATGTATGTGTCAATCATTGAATATCATATATCTTTTGTGAATCATTGTTTTCTGGGTTCAAACTCGTACTGTAGTATTTATATACTATTACATAATCAACTGTGGACTTTGTTAAAAATAAATTGTTTATTAAACCTATCTGTTACTGAATATAAATCAAATAGCATGATTTGGTTCAAACCCCAACAATGAGGAAATTGACTTACAATATATAATCACACCCACATATATGTAATGAAACCGGTTACTTCTCTTTTACAGTATATAATTCTTTATCAGAATATAAGAGCATTTAAACTCTAGGTTTTATGGGTATTAGGAATAATCATAGATTATTTTTTAAAAATTCAATATCATAATGATGGTCAGATTGAGTATTCAGTCATATTTCCTATCATTCCCTGTCAAATATTTCTAAGTACAGAGAAGGTCTATCCCTTTCCACTCTAGATGCTATTTGTTATTTTAAAAAAATATCTGTCATGCTGTAGATTAGGATGTCATTTCTAAAATGAGAAATATCTATAGGTCTATTTCAAAACCCTCCCTAGTTTAGATATTAGTCTCTCCCATTTACCCACTACTAGCTCAAAATAAAACATGGCAGTGTATCAGGTGTATATGATAGCTATGTTTACTTAGTTTTGGAATGAGAGAGAAAAATAAACATTTAAAAGAATATAATTATAAAGCAAAATTTAGTTACAAAGCCTATATAACATTTAGAGTGAATCCAATACAAAAAAAATAGATATATTTACGCAAGGTTATAACTATATCAGAGAAAATTTATTTAATTAGTTTGCATTTAACTCATGAGGTCTGATATGTTTACATACTATACAATTAATTGATAAATAAATATATATTATAGTTATAAAAAAACAGCGATTATTAATTGAAGAAGAAATTAATTTTACATTATATTTGCTTTAGCTTGGCGTTCACAAAGAAAAAAAATTAAGAAGAGATAAAAAAAAAAATAATATATTGTAACCAGTTGGCTTACATAGCATAGACTAATATAGTGTGTGTGCATAAATATATACATAAAATAAAGGAAAAGTAGAAATAAACATAGAATAAATTTTTGTAGATTTTTTTTATATTTCCTAAAATAAAATAATAATAATTAAAGGGTTAAATAACTCTGGGTTTAAAGTAAAATTTCATTATGAAATTAATATTTTAAAAAGGTCTGAATAAATATAAATATTGCATTATTATTAATTATTACTCTGATTTTGAAATTTAAAAACACCCTATTGTATTTTTGAAATTTTAATTAATTAAACAAAGTTTTTATCTATTAGAAATCCCCTAAATAAAAACATGTATATGTTTTCAAAGGGATTAGTAAGCTAAAAATAAAAACTTTGTTTTTAATCAAGCTGCTGTTGTCACCTTAGATGAGTCTGTAAAAGGGCGGATAACAAATTAGCTCCAGTCTGGATAGTGATTTTGAAAAGAACAGTTTTGGCTTGCAGTTTTGTAAGAGTTAGCAGAAGGGATAGCTGTAAAGTTGGCTAAACTATTTTGTGAAGAGTTGGTAACTGTAGCAGAAAATGGCCATAGTAAAGCTAGCTGCAAAGATGGCTAAAATAATTATCAAGAGAACTGCCACGAGGATGTAAGAATGCAAGGAAGTGGCTGCTATACAATTCACTGGTGGAATTTGAATTTACATGGAGGAAAATGGGTTAAGATTCTTTGTAATTCATAGCCTTAAAAGTGTTCTGGAAAACAGCTTGCTGACCTGAAGCTTACAAAATCCAAGTATAAGTGGAACTGACTACAGAAGAAAAAAAAAAGCCAACCATACCTGGATTACATTTTCTGATGGACCAAAAACCAAGCTTACCAAGAGAAAGCTCGAAGAAATTGGTGTAGTTATTTTATTTTAATATTCCCGAAAATGACTTTTAAAATTATAAATTAACTAAAAGCAAAACAAGTAAATAATTTACTACTTGAGTCAAATGTCTAAAAGAAAAACGATTTGATATATATTTAAATAAATTGTTTTGGTAAATTCTTATTTAAAAAATGACATTAAAAGAAGAGTATATAACTTAGATGCAAGCATAATTTTATTTGAATTAAAATCGAAAAAGCAAATCTTTAAAAATGGTCTAAAAACGCTGATAATTAATCAACAAATACTTGTCAAAAAATTGACTATACTTTTTAAAAAAAAGAGAGAGAGAACTTATAAACTGAAACTAATTTTAAATTGTATCTATATTTTGTTTATACACACGTATAAGTAGGAAATTTATGTATTAGAAAATTATAATATTATTGTAACAAGTTTAAATAGGTAAAAGTCAGTGTGCGTATATACATGCACACTCATATATGTAAAATTTTAATATTTTTTTTTGTATTAAATGTCAATTCATTTATTGAATATTCATTATATATTATAAATCGTGCGTCTGTGCGCACATATATGTAAATCAGTGTAACAATTCAAATTTTGAATAGCAATTATGTAAATCACCAATGTGATAACTTTTTTTATGTTTAATTGAAATGTCTTCATCATATATTATAAAACGCACGTCTGTGTACGAATATGCATATGCGTTTATAGATACCCATTAAGAAATAATGCAATTAATGTAATAACTTGAATTTTGTAGTAATCTTGTAAATTACAGAGGGATGACTTTATTATTGTGTATCATTCAAAATCAGAACCTTTAACCTATAAGACCTTAAATAGCATTTTTTTATTGTTATTAATAAACTTATTTAATTGTTAAAAATTGTTTCCATCATCTCTTGGTCACATACAGTAATAGAGCTTTATGTTCTCTGAACTAGATTGATGCACGGGATGAATATATGACTGGGGATGTGTATTTAGTGCTTTGGGGCATCCAGAGATGATCAATCATCATCCTGGTTGAAGCAAAAGAGGATACTCTTTAAAGCCCATGCACTATATTTTATTTTAGTTCAGTCTTGTTAAAAATTTAAGTTTTAGTTGGCCAGTACATTAATGGTACTAAGTGGCCAGAATATTGATGATGATCAGCATGTTTTAAATGTCCTAGCATTATTGTTTTGATTTCTGATTATTGTGTATTTTAATGGATGGGCGCTAAGCTAGTGCATCCAAGTTATGTTTAAATAATTGCCCAAGCTGGCAAAGGCTCAATAGTTAGCCTGGTCTACAGAAGACCATTTCTGATCCAGTCACAAGGTTGACTGTTGATTTTTTTCTGGATATATTATACTGATTTGTTTATTCCTATCAATGATGATGATGGATGGTTATTTCTCTCAAGTATTTATTTTTTTAAATGATAATGCTGATGATTAATTATGCTCTTAGTTGCTCTTCTGAGTTAGCTGGATGATCACACAATGCTCTCAAAGATTTTGATCTCATGCTCATATTAAATAGTATATTATTGATTTGTATTTTGTAAATTATTAATATTTCAAATTCATGATATTTGTATTTATGTAGTGACATGGGGTTGATGATGATTTGCTATCCCCCAGGTTCATTCCATTTATTTTGATACCCCATCCCGTTACAATATATTTAAAAAAAGAAATAATGTTAAAATTATTAACTACATTAATATTAACTTTAATAGTTGCTATCAATATTATTTTATTAAAGGTGTTTCTTTTATCATAGTATCATATTTGAATTTAAAACTTTATTAAATTCTAGGTTTGAATCTTTTTCAAAGAAATTGATTTATTAGAGAGTTTTAAGGCTTAAGTCTTTACTAGAATTTTGTTGATTTATTCTCCGGATTATGCGTTCATGAATTGGCAGAAGGAAGTGATGACAGGTGGTAATAATTTTTTATCCTCAGTGATTAGGGCAGGTAAAAGGAAACACTTCTAAAACTGGACTTTGAAAGAGACTATATAATTTTAGGTTTGTCTAGTGCATTTAAAGTTTTACTCCATGATAATGAGATTTTCAGCTGCATAGTTTTCCATCTTAGCTGTATTGATAAACTTCACAAATTATCCCTATCATTCTAGTGAGCTTAATTTTATAATGCTGTTACATAAAGTTTTTTGCTGGTTGAAATAATCCAAGGATCCATCACAATGAGAATATTAAAGTTTTTTTAAAATAAAAAAAATTGCATGTCTCAATTTTTTTTTAATGAACACTAAGATTACACACAATAAATCCGGGAACTTTTATTTATTATTATATTAATTTAAACAAATTTAAAAAAAACAAAGAATTATGTTCTTCTTTTTAAAAAATGTATCTTTCTGAGTGTCTGTTAAAAAAAGTAATAATTCTAATCCAAGTACATTTATTTATATTATTTCTTTCCTTTCTTTTTAACATGCCTATGTTAGAATACAGATGAAAACCTTGTAAGGTTAGATTTTTTTTTAAAAAAAGATGTCTGAACGGTACAATATATGTATAATTAGGCATATTCTGTTTATTTATTGTTCTTTATATACATTAATAATATAACAAATTTATATATATTCAAACGGCAAACATATCAATTTATGTATGTATATATATAACGCACATATGAAATATATTTTGTATGCATTATATATATATACTGTATTGTTATAAAAATTTATTCTAAAAATTAAAAAATATATAACATTAAAAATGCATTTTTATCTCTTTTCATAAATCATAACTTCTTTTTTCATTTGAAATAATGAAGTTTGAAATAAGACCATTTTTCAAATTTTTATATTTCCATTTTTTTTCTGCCACTATAAACAATATGTTCAATGTATGAAACTCATTTTCCAACCTTTACAATGATGCATTGCATGATTTTATAGCTTAAGTAGTCTTTGGCAAATTGGAATTTAATTTTTTTCATTGGAGTATGTGATCTTAGTGTAACTAAACATAATTTATCCTAAAAATAGAATTATAAATATTTTGTAGTATTTTTATTATAATGATAATAAAATTTAAATGTATTTAGGAATATTAAAAATATTTCAAAAGTATTTTGAATTTTTTTTTAAATTGTAACTTTTTTTATTTGTAAATAAACCTGCCAATTTTCATCATATGAAAGATAATTTAATACAGAATTAAATGAAGTATATCGTGATTTATATTTTTAATAGTTTTCTTAAAAATTGAAATACCAGATTATGCTCTAGAAGTTGTTTATCAATTTTTTTAAAAAAAAAAAATAACTTTTTTCTTGTAAAAAGAAAATCATTTAGTCAAGGCTTAATGCAGTAATTTCTAAGATAGTCATGTGATTAAATGGGGGGGGGGGTTGATATCTGGATTGTTTTTTTAAGAAGTGAATGTGTAAGCAGTAGTATTCAGTAGAGTTCAGATTAGTTCAACAGTCAGAAACTCAGCTTGGAAATCTGATCCTAGATTCATTTGTCTTTGCTTAAAAAAGAAAAAAAATCTTTGTAAACCAGGGTAATATTATGGAGTTTACAAAAACCATGTATTAAGTTCTTATTAAAAGCTGATCATTACTTACTCAACCATGTAAACAATATCACTAAGTGAAATGTAGAAGGAAAATATTCCTGGGAAAAATTTTCAATAAACCTTATGTATTGATTCATTCAACATTTTGGCTTGTATTAACCTGAAATATTAAACTGCAAACTTGGAACTTTGAAAAGAAAGAAATGATTATCCTGAAATGAAAATAATTAGTAAAATTAAACCTGGAGCTACAAATAATAAAAAAGAAAAAGCTATATTGATAAAAATAATTATCAAGAAAGGCCAAAAGATTGATTAAGCTACTACCTGCAAGAGTTTATAAGTACAGATATTCAACTAGAAAACTACAAAAAAAGAAACAATCCAATCAGATAAAGTATTTTAGTGTGCATATCTGTATTTATAAATGTTATTTTATAAAGAAATGAATAATTAAAAATATTGAATAATTTTTTTTTTACTATATTGAAATTACACCCGGGTCTCGTTTTATGCGGATTTATTTAATGCGATTCATGTTTCTTCTTAATGTCTTTGTATGTGCTTTTATGCGATAAAAATTATTAGATCAGAAGTCGAGCTCCGATAATGCGCTATTACTTTAAATATTATAAATTTCATGCACTCACGTCATATTTAAAAAGTAATAGCGCATTATCGGAGTTTGACTTCAATTTAATAATTTCAATATTTTCAGCGCTTTACAATAGTACTGTAATAGATTTTATGCAATAAAGAAGTTCATAATTCACTTAAAATCAGGATTTCACCATTTTATATATACACACATTAAATTTCACAAGATTATAATGCAAATCTGTTCAAACATTATAGATGCCTATACTAGCATGTTGTTGTTTTTGCATTTTAAATCACATTCTATTTTTGCTTTTTAAAAAAGTACGTAATCAATTAATCATTTAGTGTCCGCAAGTAATAAATTTTACAAAATTATAATATTAAATCTGTTCAAACGTTATAGATGCCTATACTATGTATGTTGTAGTTTTTGCATTTTAAATCACATTCTATTTTTGCTTTTTTAAAAAAGAGTACGTAATCAATTAATCATTTAGTGTCTGCAAGTTTATTTTTAAAAGGTAACAGCAGTGGGTACAATTAAATTTGACAATTAAAATCTGATTTTTAATTGTAATTAACACTTTAAAAATTACATAAACATGATCTGAAATTAATGTAATTTGAAATTGATGAAATTTGATTTTTAAACGGAATTGAAAATTAAAAAATTAAAGACAAAAATAAGAATTTAATTTTTAATGGTTAGTTTTAATTAAATTTAGCCCAACCAGTGGTGAGACGGTGTCTTTTTATTGTCGTAAGTTTAAGTTCTTATTTTTATTTTAAACTTTTAGTTTATCCTAATGTAGAGGAAAAACAACCAAGAAAATGAATTTCTTTGGAAACAAAAATTTCAATTTTAGATCGCTTAGCGAAATGGGAAGGATCAACAGCGATTGGAAAACGATTTAGTTTGGGTGAATCCACTATAAGACCAATTTAAAAAAATGAAGTTGTCGCTAGTTGTATTTTCTCTTATGACGATTCTGATGTCTCAAATAGCAATAATAATTAAAATACCGTACATGTATGAAAAAAATGTAAATTACGCATAAAAATATATTGTTTTGAATAAAATTAAATACTGTAGTTAATAAAAAAAGTAAAAAAAGTTTGTCTTGTATCAATTTTTTTCAAATTTGAAATTTTTTATTAGTCTTTTTATTTTCTTATTTTTTTAATGCTAATTTTAAAGTAATTTTACATTGTTGCTTTGCTTTTATGCGATTTTTGGAAAATTACAGTACGTATTTCCCATTTTTCAAGGTAAGTTAAGTCTATTTTTGTGCGCATTTTCTGAGGAACCTATCTACCGCATAAAACAAGACCCAGGTGTATATGGAAACATCCTCATTATTAAAAAAAAAAAAAAAGGAGAAATGTTCAAGTTAAAATCATTTTCTTTATTGTGAAATATTTTTTTTTAGGATTTGATTATTGTAAGAAAATAGTTCATTTAGATTAAATATTAATTGGTTAAGAAGGATCAGAAGGGAATAATAATAATATATGTGTTATATGAAATTATATGTGTTGCATGGATAGGGTTGATCAATATGTATTAACTTTGGGTTTGTCACATCATTTTCTAAAAAAAATTTTTATTATTTATTAGTTAACTTTATTAAATAATTATTAAAAAAAAAAACTTTTATCTAATTGTTTTTTCTTCTTCTGATATTTGTATTCTTCTAGCTATCTGTTCTATGAATTACAGTGTATTTGACGAGTGATTTCATAGAATTGTCCTTTAAGGGATTTGTAGGTTATATAATGAAATTATTTAATAGTAAAATGAATTATGTATATTTTCTCTTATTCCTGTCTCAGTCCTTATGATCATAAAAGTAATTCACACATGTTCATGGACCTCCAGATGATTCTTTGTGGAATTATTTGAATGTTGCTAAAATCTTTGAAAGTCACTTTAAAGTCTGTTCACTTTGCAAATTTTATCACTAATCTAGAAATGATCAGAACATTCAAAGTACCCAGATGACTCATATGATGATTAACATTGATACAATGATTCCAAAATTTTAATGTAGAATTATTTTTATATTTAGCATTAATGTATATTCTTGCAGTTAAAATATTGATTGTGTTTATATGTACCTAAGTTTTGGTATTAGCTAGATGATGATTATAGTAGATTTGATATTATATTTTTAAATCCAGTCACAATAGATGACTGTTGAATCTTAAAAGATTATTGCTGTGATGTTATATTTATCACATATTGTTTAGTACTTTTTTCCAATACTCATTTTTTATACTCACTAAAACGATGCTCATTTTCTGTGCTTGAATAAAAACAGATATGCTTTTGTTGATGACTGTGATGATTTTGAGGATATTGTTTTGCATCACTCTTATTATATTGCTCAATTCATACTATCTCCCCTTCTACACACTACATCCATGCCATTACAATATTAATTAAATAAATTTTTTTTAATTCAGAAAAAAAATTTAATAGTATATCATTTCCTTACTAGAAATTATTCTTTTAATGCCTTATTTTTACATTTTTATTTACCATTATCAAACTCTTTCCACTCACAACTTTGACACCATCCACCTCAGATAAATATAATAATGATTATTACTAATTTTCTAAGTTAGAGAATATCTCTAGTACAGATATAAATTTTAAACCTCAGTTAAAGATTAATATATATGATTTTTTTAATTTTAAATATACATACACATATGAAATAAATAGTTGTTTTTTTATTTTTTACCGAGGTCATAATACATAGTATTTCAGAAACTCAACTAGTTTTACAAAATATTCAGAACTTATATTTATAGAAAACATTAACATTATTTATTCATTTTTATATAAAAAAGGGAATAAACTTCTGGTCATACACTTTAAAGCTTTTATTAAGATGATTTTTTTTAAAAAACTTTAAAGATATAATTATACATGACAAAATGAAAAAAATCCAGAATTTAGCTAACAATTATTTTTATAAAACAGGAAAATTTGAATTTTTTTAAAAAAAAAAAAAAATCTAAGACTTGGCTATCTATTAAAGTCCTGAACTTTTTAATTTAATGCAATGTCTTTTGAGAATTTAACTAATAATATAAATTTACTGGTAAGAGTTATTGTTGTTAAAATTATACCCAGTATTTTTTTTTTTCTTGTAGCAGTTATTATTTTTGATTTTTTGGTATAGCTATTAATTGTAATGTTGGTAATAATTCATAATTAACAGGTTATAATTATAAATTTATTTAAACACACATTGATTATGTAAGTAATATTTACTAAGGCTACACTTGTAAACCTTATGAATATGCGCATGAAAATGCGAAGGTAGGGACCTCTATAGGTCTTAACCACAAGCTTACGCTTTGGAAGAAAAGAGGGGAATTCTTCTTTACTTCAACCTACTTTCTATATGAATAGGTGAAGCTGAAACGGTTAGATCTGAGAGCGTGAAGCTATTCAATACTTCACTGATTAAGTCCACAATTTCTTGAGGTTTACAGCCTTAGTAAATATTACTTATATAATCAATCTGCGTTTAAATAAATTTATAATTACAACTTGAAATTATCGTAATAGATTTCTAACTATAAGATCTTTCCATTGACTCGTAAATCGAAAGATTACGTGAGTACTAATGTGTAATAAGAATTGTGAACTTAATCAGTGAAGTATTGAATAGCTTTACGCTCTCAGATCTAACCGCTTCAGCTTCACCTGTTCATATAGAAAGTAGGTTGAAGTAAAGAAGGGTTGCCCTCTTTTCTTCCAAAGTGTAAGCTTGTGGTTAAAACCTGTAGAGGTCCCTACCCTTGCATTTTCACGCGCATATTCTTGAGGTTTGCAGCCTTAGTAAATATTACTTACATAATCAATGTGGGTTTAAATAAATTTATAATTACAACTTTAAATTATCGTAATAGATTTCTAACTATAAGTTCTTTTCATTGACTCGTAAATCGAAATGGACTTAATCAGTGAAATATTGAATAGCTTCACGCTCTCAGATCTAATTGCTTCAGGTTCACTTATTTATATAGAAAGTAGGTTGAAGTAAAGGAGGGTTCCCCTCTTTTTTTCCAAAGCGTAAGCTTGTGGTTAAGACCTGTAGAGGTCTCTACCTTCACATTTTCACGTGCATATTCTTGAGGTTTACAGCCTTAGTAAAAATTAACAGGTTAATAAAACAAAAACCTTTACTTGATCCAAAATTTATTTAAATATTAGTGCGATTTTTGGTATTGAGACAAACTTGTAACCATTTTAGATGAATGAGGTTAATAAGTACTACATGCTACTCTTAATATATCATCAAGATGTGAATCAGTAAGCCTGTTTTTATAAACTTTCCTCACATATTTCATCTTTGAATAAGATGATTCACAAATATATATCGATGTGAGCAACATTTGTGCACACTTTTTGATAGTTTTATATTTTTCAGATACTTATTTTCAAAGTTTCATATACACCTTTCTTCCCTTTTTTGTTTAAAAATGACCTTCAAATTTGTGTCATTTTTAAATTCAACAAATTTGTCAAACAGCCTAACATAATCATGTCTAAATGCAGCTAATTATGCCAGGGATTTTCTATAAGTAAGAGACAATTCTTAATATTTCTTAAATTTTGAAATCTATTTTTAAATTTTTTTCAATAATTTGAAATGATGGTATAGGTTTCTGAAGAAATGTTCATACCATTTTGCTTAGTGTTTGTTAATGTTGGGAAATCATGTAGTATTTGGTTTTGTATCTCTTGATAATAAATATTTAGTTTTTTTTTCAAACCCAAATTCTTTATTTGACATTTGCAAAATAATTTTATTTTCATCTTGTAAACTAATATTAAAATCATAAAGTTTTTCTGTAATGTCACATAAAAAAAACTAAGTCACCATCATCCATCATTGTCAAGCTTATTATAAACTATTGTTTTCTTATAAGAATGAAATAATTTCATGCCCTAATGAAATAAGCAATTTAAAATTTTACCTCTGCTTAGGTATTGCACCAAACTATGCAAAAATACATCGTCATAATTACTATTTATTTTTTCCAAAAGATTTTTAAATTTTCCGTAGTTCATTTTTTGGGCTCAAATATAATCCACAATGTTTATGACAGTTTTCATCACAGCAGGTACTTCTTTTATGGGTATGTACTCCCAAGTTTTCTTGGTGAATTAGACAGTGAAATGATAAAAGGCTTGTTAAATTATATTTCTTTTTTAATAAAGAAGCAAATCCTT
The DNA here is from genome assembly GCA_028023455.1 of Epiperipatus broadwayi. Taxonomy (NCBI): domain Eukaryota; kingdom Metazoa; phylum Onychophora; class Udeonychophora; order Euonychophora; family Peripatidae; genus Epiperipatus; species Epiperipatus broadwayi. The sequence continues at coordinate 798,966 of JAQFVV010006239.1, forward strand.
TTTAGATCTGATCATTGAAGGACATTGGATTGGTGCACATGGAAATCAATTTTTTTATTTCAATATTATTACTCTCCAGAATATTACTGAGAAAATCACTATCTTTGGGTTTATCCTTCATAGGAAGAAATTTCAAAAAATATTCATGAATTGAATTCTGTTCAGTAAAATATCAGACGAAAATGATATATTGTGACATTGTTGAAATGTGAGTGCTAGAATCAAAAGCCAAACTTCAATACTTGCAATTTTTCAAATCTTCTATGTTATCAGAAATATGTTTTGCAATATCTTCAATATGTCTAATGCAGATAGAATCTGAGATTTGTAGTTTCTTCATTTGTAATATTATTTGATTTTTATTGTTAAATTTATCAAATAATATATTGGAAGCATTTAGGAAACATTCTTTCACAATTTCAGCATCAGTAAATTGTTACATATTTTTGCCAAGTATATAATAAATTTCATGTGATGCTTGTGTGACCATTGCTTCTTGTGAGATCACCACTGACATACAATGATTTCTTGAAGAAAGCTAATTTTTCGCTTCTTATTAAAGACCCAGTATTCTTCCCACTTATTTTGAAACACTATTTTCATCAGATATTTTTCTTTTATTGTTTGAAGATGTCATTATGGGTGTTTAAATTATCTCATAAAATTCCTATTGTGTCTGTTGCCTGAATGCTGTTTGCAACATTGTTTAATTGATTGCTTTAACAAATTACAAAAACAAATTTGACTTTGTCAAAGAAAAAAAAATTAATAAATAATTATACCTAACTAAACCATAATTTATATTACAAACATTTTATGCAAAGGAAGTAATTCCACCCTTTATATTTAATAATCGTTTTTATTATGAAATATTTTTACCATTAATAAAAAAATGCTTGGGGAAAAAAATCAGTACATGTGCTTTTAATTACTGTACAGAACTGAATATGTATAGTATTTAAATCATGAAGAAAATGTGATTACAGTACATAAATTCATGTTTGAAATGTGATATTTAGTGTGGGGGGGTAGATGCTATAATATATTTACATTGTTTTGTTAATATTTATATAAAACAAACCACAAGCAAACTTCTTTTTGATTTATTATATGAACTATTATAAAGTACAATAAATATTTTAACATTTCAACTAGACTTAAGTACAAATATTCCACAATAATCCAAATATTATAACATACAAATAAACTCTTACCTTAAAACTCTTCTAACAATCTTAAATTTTCATTACATTTGTTTCTTAATTAAATACCTTTCTTAAAATAATCTTTTATAATTATTTAGTTAAAGCAACCTATTATCCTCTTCTTTTTTTTTTCAATTAACAACCTATTTATTACAGGTTTTATTTTAATGAATAAATTGTTAATTGGGGGAAAAAAGAGGATAATAGGTTGATTTAATTAAATAATTATAGGGGATTATTTTAAAAAAGGTATTTAAGAAATGAATGTCAGTGGAAATTTAAGTCTGTTTATTAGAAGAGTTTTAAGATGAGAGTTATATGTGTTTGGATTATTTTGGAAATTTGTATTTATTGGGTTTTTTTGTATTTTTTAGTTGTTCCTTGATGAAGACTATAAAAAAATATGGTCGCAGCATAGTATTTTTTGTACTTTATAATAGTTCATATAATAAATCAAGATTTATAAAAAAGTTTGCATGTGGTTTATTTTGTGTATATATTGAAATTAATGGGCTATTTTTAAAATAGAAGATTGTGTTTATTTGTTATTGATTTAATTTATTTAGTTTAGTTAATATATAATTGAAGTCGTATAGTTTGGTATTGTGTAATTCATTCTAATTCCACCATTAATAGTTGTCTATAACAATGTCAGATTCACATACCTAAGAGGTATATTTAAAAATTTTAATTTAGAGGCTTAATTTAATTACAAACATTTTATTCAAAGCAAGTAATTTCACAAAGCAAAAAAAAAATTTATTAAAGCAACCAATTAAAAAAAAAAAGACAGCCTTTATTCTCACATTTATTTTTATAATATTAACCTCTTTTGTTTAATTTACATTAAATCTTTTAAAAAATTAGTTAAAGTAACCAATTAAAAAAAAAAAGAAGACGGATTTTACATAGGCTGGATACATCTTGTAGTTTGATATAAAATATTGCATTACAAAATTATTCAAATCACTTCTGATAATCATGTCATATCTTACTTTATAATCATGTTATATTTCACTTTGCCTTCAAATAATGAACTAGTCCGGATTCCATTTTATAAACATATTTTAGCCCATGTTTTTATTAATTCACGTATAAATAACAGAGTTGGTGCAATTATTACAGGATATTGACAGCTATCATTATTAGCTCTTCAGTAATAAAAAAATCAAAATTAAATGCAAGTTAATTACTCATTAATAATAAAGGTAAGTTTTCCCCCATACGGTTTTTTATATCTGTCAAATTATAAAATTGATAGCTAAGTTTATTAGCACATCAGTAAAAATATTCAAACACAAGCAGTTACTTATTACCAATAAAGGGAGGTTCATCTCCCATTGTTTAATATGAAATTAGTTCAGAAAAAAAAAAAATCAGATTCGTTAATTAAGATTTTTTTTTTCCTCTCATCACAATGTCTGTTAACTGTCAGTCAATTGTTGGGCCACATGCAGCTTATGGATCGAAGGTTGGGTATGACTAAATTAGAGGATACAATAATAATGGAAACATATTTAAATCTCAACATTCAAAAATTAGCAAAATTATTAAGAAATGCTTTTTCTTGCTGTTCTCTGAAGTTTATTGTAAAGCCCTTTATTCCATAGTGAGTTTAATAGCTATTTTACTTTTGTTTTTTTCATAGTATCTATAGAAATAATCTTTTTTACATTAATCCAATTTACTTTTTTATAAATTAGCACATTTTCTAAACCATTTTTTTTTAAAATATCATTATTTATTTTTTCCTGTTTTTTTTTTTTTACTCAAACACTTTTTCATTAAGCATGTATCTTTCCAAATAATGCATACATATCATTGTTAATTTTTTTTGTGTAAAATTTTATCATGTCTTTTTCTAAAATATTTAATCATATTTTTTCACTTTAAAATCTGATTTCTGACAAATTTATCAGTATTGAATAATTTACCAATATATTGCAGTATTTTTTTAAATATTCTTTATTAGAATGATTACATTACCTTTCTTATCAAAATTATCTTGTCCAAACTCTAAATTTGACTTTATATTGGATTTTGTTTTTAAATTTGTGTTGGATCTGTTTAACTAATATTTCTTTTTTATTTAATATTTTTACATTGTAATACCATTACATATGCAATATACTCCTATTGTTCTAAAGTTTTATGTTAATTTTTTTTTGCCTTTAAATTTTTTACTATAGCATTATATATTGTACCGGACGAAAGCTTTAGGATTCGCATATACTGACCACAAGGGCGCCACTAGTCCGAAAATCGGAACGACATTTATTCTAAGGGTGGACGGGATATACGAACCCGAATGCGCCGGACTAGCTCAATCAAGCAACTGAGATCTTATGTTTTGTTCAGAAAGTTGGAAAGATAACAACAGAAAACAAAATCAGCCAAGTAAAAAAAAGAATAAATAATTTTATTATGGGTATGATTAAATAAACATTCTAAATAATAAGCTTTAAAACACAGTTAAATGTACTATTCATACATTCATCAAATTAAACTGAAATATTTTATATGGCTTAGAGATTGATTTCTTGTTCGTGAAAGTGCAAAATAATGACAGTAGTAGAAGTATTAATAAGTATACAGTGATCTCACGCAAGACAAGGGAGGTTAGCTTCCTGCTTATAACTCATAATTTATGAAAAGACTGGATCTCTGTATTCAAGATTTATGAGAGTTTATGCCGAAACAGGCGAAGTGCGAAGGCGGCTTCCAAAATATTAACAACAAAAAAGGGGGATGTTGAAAGTTATTACTTTCAATCAATTGACCTCCCTCGGAGTGAGACAGGCTAGGAGCTCACGATCTACCTATTGAGAGGGTTAAAACAATCGTATGTGCCCCTAATAAACAAATTGGAAGCTTGAAGAAATAAAACTAAAGACTATTATATTTTATCATAGTCTATTATAAATAATTAAACTTTCACGGCATAAATAGGACTAATAACAAAATAGGCCATGAGCCAGAAGCTAATTAAAATAGTCTGTAATATCCAGACTGCTCTAAATAATAAAAAGAAATGTGAGATTATAAATAAAACTATACTATCTTACTTACTAAGACTTAAATGGGATAGACAGTATAGGTTTGAAACTAGCACTCGTAAAAAAAGAAAAAAATATATCAAACGCACAGAAACGAATTACATAAAATAAAACTTGAAACACATTTATATTTCAAAAAAGAAAATCAAATTTAAGACAAAATTATTTAAATTGTAAAGCGTAAGGTATCTTAGTAATTTATTTAAATGCTAGTGCACTAGACTTCTTGAATATGGTCCGTTAATCTGGATTCCTTGATGGTAGGCTTGGGTGAGTCGGTTAGTGGTTTCTTTGTAGCAGGTTTTTATGGCATTATAGGCAGTTAATGGAGACACAGGAAGCATGAATCTGACCCTGGAAAAAAGCTTAGCACATCAGGGTTGAAGAAAATATCACTATGGTAGGTTTAATGTTCATTCTAGGTAGAATAATTATCGGATCAGCTTTCAGAATATGCAGGAATCGTTCTTTCCAAGTATTTTTGGCAGGAATAGTTTGTGCAAGTCTCTCAGAGTTGGTGGAAGTATCTCAGAGTTAGTCAAAAGATATTACTATGGCCTGATTATGCCTGTTATAGTTGAATCATATCTCATATCTGAACCAATTACAAACCAATTACAAAACTTTTTTTTTTAATTAAAATTTATAAAATTCTCCATCTAGCTAACAATAGTTATCTAATTAACGAAATAAATTGCCCTTTACAGATCTAGGAACTAACTAATGAAAAATTCTTTTCTTTTTGTCATTCTTTCTTTTAATTATTCTTATCAATCTAAATCCCAAATCTGAAAAGCAATTTATTTATACAATTTACTTTTACATAAATTTAAAAAAAATAATTAATCTTAGTTTTCTTTTTTCAAAATTAAAAACCAAATATAGCTGTGGGGTTAAAATACAATTCCCATGTACATACATATATATTTGTACAAGCATTAAAAAAAAAAACTTTTAATCAAGTTTTACAAATAAAATCTTATAAAAAATTTATTTTGTTTTCTTCATCCCTATAGAACTTCAATTTTGTAATAGTGTTTTGAAGCATCCATTACAACTGCCTCTCCGTTATCACAAAAAAAAAAAAAACTTCGCTGACTTTGCTCTGCCTACCACTAACCAGTTTTCCCTAAGTTTGTTCTCACTTTAAAAAAAAAATCAAATCCGTCCGTTAAAATATCAAACTATAATATTTTTGCTACACACATATATAGTTGTAATTATATAATATTATTTACAAAATTCATTCAGGCTTATCGCCTACGTCAAAATAATTTTCTGTTTTCAACTCGTAGTCTAATTACAAATCCCTTGTGGTTTTTTTTTTTTTTTTAGCATCACATCTGATCAATATCACTTACACTCGGTCAGGCGGTTCTTTCTTTATTCTTACTGACTCTCTAATGTACGTTCCTTTTCCCCTTTTGTCTATCCCTCGCTTATAATCGATTGCCTTGTCTCTTTTCATTGTTTTATCTTGTAGCTCATATATCTCACGACCCTTTAGCTGAGCAAAATATATTTGTTCAGTGTGTCCCACTTTAGTACAGACCGCCTCGTTAATAACAAATGGAACGAATCCCTCTTCTAGTCTTTTCAAATAAAATTGCTCTATAAATAGCTTTTATCTCTGCCTTAAAATCATACTCCTTAAACCTTTTCTTAACTCTCTTCTTTTCAATTCGTATTCACAACCACTAGTTATTTTAACCAATTTATTTTTAGTTTCTTGCAGAAACTCTTTTACGTTATTCTGTCTTTTGATCTGTATTTTCTATTTCACCACCTATCTGCATCCAATCTCTACCCACTTCTATCTTATTTCTACTTTACCTGTTCTAACGCTATCCTGTTCTAATTCATCTTTCATGTCCTTTGCCTCTTCCTTTACTATTTCAACTTCCTGAACCTCCTTATTCGAAGCTTTCTCTATGGCTTCTATAGCTGCCTGATTTTTGTCGACTGTCTTCAATATTTCCTGTCTCATTCCTTTCATTTCTGCTCTCAGCTTCTCCAGTATTGTTTGTTAACTCTGTTTCATTTCCAGGAACTCTTGTCGTATTTCTTTCATGTCGGCTTGCTGACTTTGTTTCATTTCTATTATCAACTTCATTATCATTTTCATCATCATCTGTGTCTCGCCCTCTTCTTTAGCTTCCATTTTCAAAATAAACTTAGCCCCTGTTAAATCTTTTTTTTTTTTTACTCCAAATTACCAACGGAAGTTTTCTTTTAAATCTGTTTATTAATGTTTTTTTTTTTTAATTTTCAACTACTAACTTTATTTTATTTTTAAAAGGCGAACTTAAACTCTTTTTCAAAAAAATTTTACGAACGTCAAATTAATAAACTCTTTTTAAATATTAAACATTAAATATGGACAGATCCGAAACTACCTGCACCTCTCCATTAACTTCTATTCTACCACTAACTTTATTTCACCTATTTTCGTCTACCGTTTCTGTTTATTTTTTCCAACCATCCGAACAAAACATCTCACGTAAAGTTTTAATATCGGCTCCCACGTTTGGTTGCGCCAAAAATTACTATATCTATGTACCAGACGAAAGCTTTAGGATTCGCATATACTGACCACAAGAGCGCCACTAGTCCGAAAATCGGAACTAGACATTTATTTTAAGAGTGGACAGGATATACGAACCCAAATGCGCCGGACTAGCTCAATCAAGCAACTGAGATCTTATGTTTTGTTCAGAAAGTTGGAAAGATAGCAACAGAAAACAAAATCAGCCAAGTTAAAAAAGAATAAATAATTTTATTATGGATATGATTAAATAAACATTCTAAATATTAAGCTTTAAAACACACTTAAAATGTACTACTCGTACATTTGTCAAAATTAAACTAAAATATTTTATATGGCTTAGAGAGCGATTTCCTGTGCGTGAAAGAGTGCAAAATACTAGCAGTAGCAGAAGTATTAGTAAGTATACAGTGATCTCACGTAAGAAAAGGGAGGTTAGCTTCCGGCTTATAACCCATAGTTAGGAAAAGGCTGGATCTCCGTATTTGAGATTTATGCAAGCTTATGTCGAAACAGAAGAAATGCGAAGGTAACTTCCAAAACATTAATAATAATAAAAAGAGTGTTGAAAGTTATTACTTTCAATCGATTGACCTCCCTCTGAGTGAGACAGGCTAGGAGCTCACGATCTATCTATTGAGAGGGTTAAAACGATCGTACGTGCCCCTAATAAACGAATTGGAAGCTTGAAGAAATAAAACTAAAAACTGTTATATTTCATAATCTATTATAAATAATTATAGTTTCTCGACATAAGTAGAACTAATAATAAAATGGGTCATGAGCCAGAAGTCAATTAAAATAGTCTGTAATATCCAGACTGCTTTCTATAATAAAAAGGAATGTGAGATTATAAATAAAACTATACTATTTTATTTACTAAGACTTAAATAGGACGGACAGTAATAGGTTTGAAAGTAGCACTCGTTAAAAAGAAAAAAAAATATCAAGCACACAGAAACCGAATTACATAAGATACAACTTGAAAAATATTTATATTTAAAAAAGAAAACAAATCCAAGACAACAAAATTATTTAAATTGTGGAACATATGATACCTTAATAATTTAGTTAAAAACTAGTGCACTAGACTTCTTGAATATGATCCGTTAATCTGGATTCCCTGACCAGTAGGCTTGGGTGAGTCAGTTAGTGGTTTCTTTGTAGCTGGTTCTTATGGCCTTATAGGCAGTTAATGGAGACACAGGAAGCACGAATCTGCCCTGGCAAAAGGCTTTGCACATCATGGTAGAAGAAAATATATCTATGGTAGATTTAATGTTCATTCTAGGTAGAATAATTACCGGATCAGCTTTCAGAATATGCTGGAATCGTTCTTTTCAAGTATTTTTGGGAGGAATATTTTGTGCAAGTCTCTCTCAGAGTTGGTGGAAGTATTCAGAGTTAGTGAAAAGATAATACAATGGCCTGATTAAGCCTTTTATAGCTGAATCATATCTGAACCAATTACAAAACTTTTTCATTTTAATTAAAATTTATAAAGTTCTCCATCTAGCTAACAATAGTTATCTAATTAACGAAATAAATTGCCCTTTACAGATCTAGGAACTAACTAATGAAAAATTCTTTTCTTTTTGGCATTCTTTCTTTTAATTATTCTTATCAATCTAAATCCCAAATCTGAAAAGCAATTTATTTATACAATTTACTTTTACATAAATTTTTTCAAAATTAAAAACCAAATATAGCTCTGGGGTTAAAATACAATTCCCACGTACGTACATACATACATATATATTTGTACAAGCATTAAAAAAAAACTATTAATCAAGTTTTACAAACAAAATCTTATAAAAAATTTATTTTGTTTTCTTCACCCCTATAGAACTTCAATTTTGTAATGGTGTTTTGAAGCATCCATTACAATATATTAATTCAAAATGAAATATATATTAATTCAGAATGAAATAATGTTAAAATAATAAAATTACTTTTGTGGATAATTTATACTTTGAAGAAAACTACAAAAAGATTATTGAAATATAGAAATTGAAATCAAAGTTCATATGGAAATTTAAATCATTTTAAGACCATACATCACTCTATTTACTTTCATTTAAACATTTTTTTTCTTTTTTGATTATAGAATCCCCTTCCTTTTTAATATTATATATTCTCAAATCTAATGATAAAAATGATCTTTTACTTTGTTTTAATTGTATTCACAGTTTTTTGACTACGTATCTTAATAATGTAAGGCTCATTAAAGTTTATGATGTAATTCTAAAATTGAGATAATACTTAAGAGTGCAGTCATTGTCAGTAAATTACTATACTAATGATTGCTTGACCATCATAAGCTAATTAAATCAACCTGCCTTAGATTATATTAAATAAATCTCAAAACTTTGCTGGGTTTTTTTTTCTTTTTCACAATACTTTTTATTTCATTATCTGATGTTTTCGGTTTTCTAACAATCTTTTTCTAAGCTATAAAATACAATTGTACATTATTTCTAATTCTCTTTTCTTTAATTATTGTAATTTTTATAAACTCATAATTGAGTAATTGTACATAATGTTATTTTATGTTTATTTACATAAATATATAGATTATTATATGTTTGTATAAAGAAGCAAGAAATAATAAAATGTAATTATATTTTATAACTTGGAAAAAAGCCGGTAGACAATTAAAAGTCTCAAATAATAGAATATAAAACAGTACAAAAAATGTAATGATTTTTTTTTTGGAAGTCATTTTGTTGCCTGTATATTTTGTGCATAATTCTGAGCAGAGATCATAATATGGAGGAAATATGTATTTCCTTATCCTGATCTTAAATAGTTAATCACCTTTGATTTAACTAGCAATTAAATAGATGTTAATACTTAAGTATAGTATTTATTTTTTGTTTGAATAGACCTTATATAAATTCACAAGTTCTTATTTTTCAGTTCTTTTTTTAAAAAAATAACTTTATTTAAATCAACTTGCAAACATTTGTGATTTATATTTATTAAATTGCAATGTAATTTTTCATACTTTTTGAAACTAGTTTTGATTAATTTTGTATTTTAAATATTTTATAAAATTGTATCATTTTTAATTTGTCCTAAAAATCATTTCAAAATAAATGTAATAATAAAGTAACAGTTTGATTATTTGGAGAGAAAAAAAAATGTTAAAGAGAAGATAAATTGTTTATTTTTAGTTTTTTTTTAATAAAAATGAGAGGAAACAAAATTTTTATTTTAGTGGATATTTGTAAAGATATGTATTTTTTCTTTTGCATATAATTTATTATTTCTGTGATCTTATGATTATATCTCTCTATTCTTGAGAGTGTAATTAAAACATGAAACAGCTGTAAATTGCTTTTGCATAACTTTACTCAGTTAAAGAAGAAATATTAATTATCAAGTAGATTCTGGAGTATTTAGCAAGTTTTTAATAGATTTTTTTATTTTATCTTGTCTTTTCTTATTTAACTTAATATAGGAAGTTTCATACATTATTGATATAATGATAATCATATGATTAATTTATCAGTTTTTTTCTTTTCGCACACTGATGGTATATTAAACACAATGATTATCTTCAATTGACTGGTAGAGCTTTTTTTTTTATGTTGGTCAGCTGACAATCAATTCTGAAATCTTTAAAGCTTAACACCCTATGCTTCCATAGTGTTAAAGTACATGGGGTTGGGATAGTAAATGAAACATGATATTTCAGCTTAATAATTATGTAGTACTTTTTTTTTGTTTTTATTTATAAAATTCCCTTTTTTTATATACATATATATAATCATTAGTTATAATGATTATAGAAAACATTCTTTTTTTCTTTTTCTGGCAACTTTTATTATTACGATTATAATTGATAATTTTTCCAAACCTAATTAATTATCTTCAGAATTAATGACAAAAGAAAAATTGAAGATGGTTAATAATTGTGCAAATCTAAAAACATTATTATGTCTCTCGCTTTTACATATTTGTTTTTATATTAATCAAAACTACATATTATATTAAAATTTCCAAAAGATATAAAAATTAGAAAACTCAAAATTATATGTATTTACACAAATATACATATATATTGTTAACAGGATTGCCCTTTTTAACAAAATACTAATTGGTAATAAATATATAATAATAAGCATGTGATATTTGTGAATTAAATTAGTCTAGGGGAATTGTGAATATCTAACAAGCAACTGTGTAAATAGTGGAGTGACTATACAACTTTTATTTTTAATCATTTAATATAGTCATGAATAGTGATTAGATTAGACACACATAAAAAACAAGCCTTTACGCAGATCCAGCCATCTTTCCTGACTTTTATCGTCTCCACATTAGTATTATTAAAAGATAAAGTAAAATAATATACTTAGAATTTGGATGAGAAACAAACAAGCAGCAAAATTATTATTGATAATAATTTTAATTAACAAACAGAATGAGAATAATGTAACAAATCATATTTACATCTAAATATTTGTATGGAAAGCATGCATGACAGAAAAATCTTTGTGTATTCATACCAATTCATAAAAAAAGTTTATTCAATTACATATTTATGTTTCAGTGAACTCGTGTTTCATTAACTTTTGACTATAGACATTTGCCATAAGAATTCTTATATTTTCAATGTCTGCAAGCAATGTTTAATATTTTAACTTCCCATGATTTTCTATGAAATTTCTTTTTCTATAATTGAAAGTATCGAAATTATGCAGATTTATAAATCTAGTCATAGGAGACTATTTCCATTGGACAACTAATTAGAGGGCAGGTTTCCTTATATCGTGTCACATTTTCAGCATCCAAAAGCAATTAATAGATCGATAGAATTGAAGTTAATTTCTAAAGCATTCTTTTAGTTGTAATTCCATAATAAGCAACATTATTGGAAATTTCAGGGTGAAGCACTGAAGTTTTTATCCCTGAAACTACATATATCTATTTAAATAATCATTAAAATTTTCTTGACTTTCACCTTGTAGTAGCACAATGAAAAAAAGAGAAGAAAGCAGATGATGTAAGAGTTGTTGTTTTTTTCCGATTAGTTTTATAAATAATTAATTTTATTTTACAATAAAGAATTGTAATACATTTAAAATTTTTACAATTATTATTATTATTTTAAATTTCTTTATAATTTAATTTACACATGGCTTTTATACATTTTAGAATATATAATAAAAAAAATGCATACACATTTACCAAAAAGCAATGCATGTAAATTCAGTCGTGGAGGTTACAATATATAATTCCAGTGCATAGTGTTCTACACTGGAATTATTTTTCTATATATCTGTCAGTGCTAGATGTTTTACAAATTAAAATGACTGTTTAGTCTGTCTTAAGATAAGCACAGTAAAAATGTTTGTTTAGGAGCAATTTAAAATTGTTGCTTATTTAAATCTCACGCTCTTTGTTTGAATTACTTCGTGTTTCAATATTTAAGATCTAATAGCATACAGTTTCAAAGAGGTACCTTTTTCAACTGGCTATTTTGAAATGCGAAATTTTTTAATGTTGGAGGGATTTGATATTTGTATATATATAAGAAAAAAAGGCAAATTAATATGATTTTTAATTGTGATCCATTAAGAAGAATTGAATATCTAATGTTTTGTAAAATGGTGTGTAAAAAGGAATGATGTAAAATATAACTCAACTGAAAAGAAAAGCTATAGAAGGGAATAAAAATCTCAAAAGTTAAAAATATCTTGGTATTGGAAGGAAAGTTATTTCTGCAATAAGAAGATGGAAAGAGAGATGACATGGAAATGTGTAGAAAAGTTATATAAAAAATTATATGGTAATAGAGAATAAAAAAATATAGTATTTCTTACAGTTAATATATCTTGAATTGCCCAGCGTTTTAAATGAAATGAAATATACAATTAAATCTATAAAGAATGTAAAAGATCCAGGAAATGATGGAATTATAATCAATGTCTTAAAAGATCTAGGTGAAGAAATAGAAAAATTGTTAGCAAAATTATATATACCAAATGTTTAAATGATAAAGATATACCAGATAATTATAAGAATGCAATAGTAATATTGATATATAAGAAAGTGATAATGAAGATATTAGAAATTATAGATCTACTGGTCTTCTGTCCGTTTTATTCAAAATGTTTACCTCAATATTTACAAACTTGTCTACTTGGATTTTAACCAGTGAAGAGAACAAGCTGAATTTAAAAGTGGTTTTAGTATAATGGATCACCTCCAAACTTGAGAAAAGTTATAAAAGAACCAATGAATAAGAGTTGCCATTATGCTTTGGATTTGTAAATTATAAAAAGACATTTGATTCTATAATCATTTCTGAAGTGATTAAAGCATTGGACCATCAATATATAGATTCTTAAAAATATTTATCAAAATCCAACAGCATTAAATAGATATTTAGTGAATGAAAGCAGGAAAAGTAAATGGAAATTATTTGAATACAATGTATTTTTTTTTTTTTTTTGCAAATAATGCTCCAAATCTTCAGAATTTGTATCAAGAAGTTATCAAGTGAAAGTAAAAAATAGGACTAAAGTTAAGACTGAAATAATGTTCAGTGGATTTGGTCGAAGGAAGAAAATAAAAATTGATAATCATGAATTAGAAATTAACGGATGCAAATACCTTGATCAGATTATTAAATGCAGGTGGAATCACAATAAAGGAAATTAATCATAGAATTAAACTTGAATAGAGTGCTTTGGTAGAAATGACTCAACATTAAAAGTAAATATGCCCATATGATTGCAAATCAAGATTTTTTAAAAGATAGAGCAATTCAAAGATTAATGAAATATGGAAAATTGTATATTTGGAGTGATAAGAAGAGATCAAAAAATATATGAGAAAACAACAGACATCGCCAGCATAATTGAAAATAAAAAACTGAATGGATCATGCTAAACATATTGTTAGAAGAGATCATAGATGGGCAGTTGATTTCCAAGTGATTGTAATAATATCTAGAAAGAGATATATTCAGGTGGATGAATGAAATAAGCAAGATTTCCTATGATGGGAGAAGAGAGGCTAGATATTGGATAAACTGAATTGAACTTAGAGAAACCTTTATTCTGCAATAGATTGATAATGCTTGAAAATAATGATATATCAATAAATTAATTTATTTTAATATAATTTTTCTAATAAATATTTCACTTTCATATGTAATGAAAGAGCCATTAGTTAATATTATTAGTGAATTTTAATTTAATAATTATTGGTTCTTTTATTATATACAGAAATTATATATTATTTGAAAATTTATTGATAGAGATATATTTATATAATGATATATAATTTTGAATTTACAAATTTTTCAAGTTTTTTGGAATTTTTAAATATTGTGGTAGTAAAGTTGACGCATACGGACTAGAAGGCTCATCCACCCAAGCAGAAAGGGTACAAATAATGAAATTGTGGGAAAATAAATATAAACAAAGTGATTATGCAGAAAGTGGGTTTTTAGTTTTTATGCTGGGTTTGGAAAAAAAATAAAGGAATCTAGATATAAAGGCTATAAAGTGGACAAAGATAGTGATGTGAAAATGGGATGGAGCAGGATAGAGAAAAATATGGGTAAAACTTAGAGTGGAGAATGGAAAGGGAAGGTAAGGTGACCAATAGGTTTCTCTGGGCATAGTTGCTGATAGATTCCTAACTTTGATAAAAGAGAAGCCATAGGATTGCATTGCACCAAACTATGCTAGACTAACTTCCCTCTCTTCTAACTCTATATTACTGATCATATTTTTTTTTATTAGCCATCATACATGCCACAATAAACTATTTGTTTATATATGTGAGCACTCACCCTCAACTACTGATTATTCATTACACCCCCCTCCCCACCACCACCATTAAAATGTTAAAATTATAATAGATGTAATGTTATGTAATCAGTACTTTCTTATAGTTTTAAATATAACAAAATATAAATCATAACACCTGAATAAATTTTGAAATAATTTTTATTTATTCTAAAACAGTAAAATCCGAAGTAAGATAATTTGATTTATTTTAAATCCCCTACAATATCTAGCCTTTTTACTCTAGTACAGTCAATTACAATGCATTCTTGTTAAAAAACAACTCTCCTCTAAATAAACTATATATATATAAAGCATAAAATATCATTCCCGAGAGGTGTATGTGAAATGTACAATTAACCTCAGATCGGCACTACTAATTTTAATAAAGGAAATGGGAAAGACCAACCCAAGGAATGACAACATCAGGAGGAACAAGTCTATTTATTAATCTAAAAGTCGAGATCATTATTAATTAACCAAATTTAATAATTATACTACTCCAATTTCAATAAGAAGGCTAGCTTGGACGTACAATAAAATGATACTATGAAATAATATCAAATCTCTTCAATTTAAATTTATTTAGAATACCCATAACAGCAAACTTACACATATCAACTTTAGTTAATAACTTATTCAGCCCAGGGATAAATTGAATCTAGTTTCACTTATATGCAAATCAATAAGATATAAAATAAGTAAACAATAGTAACCAAATATCAAAAGGATTACATAATAGAAAGATAGACATTATAATTTTGTACAAGGTATGCTCCCTATCTGTTTTTAACTCTACAGTTCTAATTTCACTCAATTAATTTAAACAGTGTCTTCTAGTGGTTAATATTGTCCAATTACACATACACTATATACTTAATATTTACCCAGTCTGTAGATGTTGCGCTGTTCATCTGGCAGAGTTCATAGTAACAAAACAGGTGTTCAAAGACATGAGCAAATGTACGGAGTAGATACAAAGACAGTTTGTTTAACAGGAACTCTGATTTTAGTTTTAATATGTTGTTAATGCAAACACAAATATTCAAATGTCCGCATAGGAAAATTTACTTTCATCCTCAGCTAGCTCAAAATCTTGCACAGGTCTTTTGGGCATAGTACACGATCGTACAGTTGAAGTCAGCCATGGAAGAGGAGTTCCTAGGAGGAATCACTATTGTACTAGCCGGATGTCAACATAATCCTGTTTCTTTAAAATGCCAAGAATCTTTTCTTAAAAACAAAACTCTTTTTATACATTTTTACAAATTTATACTTCCTCTTTCCACTAGTATTTTTTTATTCAATCGTTAACACCTACCTTATTTCCAAATTTATTATAATTAACAATGAACAGGAAGCAATCAAATATTTTTCTCTTATCGCTTCTACTTCGGGTCTAATTTTATTTTCTGCTGTCCTTTAGCAGTAATTTTCTTTATAAAATTATTGACAATTGTTTTTACGTGTAGTCAATGACTCATTCAATTTACAAAATTTAAATTAAAATCTTTTCTTTAGTTTTTCCTGTTGTTTTTTTTTTATAATAAAGCTTACCACTCTCCATTAACGTATTAAATTATAATTAAGTTTTGATTTAAGCATATTTTGATCACTCTTTAAATAGCTTATCAATTTAGTTACATTACTATTTCATAAATTATATATATGTTATTAATAAATATATAAAATTACAAAATTATAACTTAAGAAACATTATAATATTTTATTATGAGGTGGAAAAATTCCACCTCAATACATTATGCAATACTGGTTAATGCAAAGAATTTAAATATTTTAAATATTAGCAATAGAATGTTTTTAGTAGCAATAGAATGTTTTTAGATTTATTTATAAAATTATTAATTATTTTCAATTTTTTTTTTCATAATATCTCTATAGTTAATTCTGAGCTGCTCAATAAGATATAACCAAAATGTCAGTTATAATTGAAATATTTTTTTTCCAATGGAAAAAAAAGTATGTTTCTATAATTTATAATTTATGAATATTTATAATGTTTTGTGGTTCAGATGATATAATGTTCAAGTACTAGAAGTGACAAGTTGCACTTGATACAACAGTCTTTATCTCGTGAGTTTGTTACTCTCACTATGCTAAACTACACTGGGCAAAAACTTCCTAAATACATTCTTATGAACTCTAGATTCAAATCACTGATAAAAGCATGAAGTCAGATCTCATAAGTATATGACATTTGAGCACAGAAATACAAGTCTGACTTCAATCTGGAAACCTTTAGTTTGAGTTTAGCATTCTACCACTGTATTGTATATTAAAACATAAAATGAGCTGTTTTCAAGGTTTGACATTATTAAGGGTTGCAAAATAAAACGTTCATTTAATTAACAAAACTTATGATTAAATTTATTTTCAGTTTAATTTTTTTTTTCTTTTCCTAATGGAAAATGTGGTTTAAAATAATTAAATAAATAATAAATTTGTATATATAATTATGTTAAAAAATGATGATATACAACAATTGAAAAGGAATTCTTTTATTTTTAAAAAAAATTTATTACTATATTTGCAAAGTTTAAACTAACATGTTTATATGACATTCCTTAACATATTTCATAAGAGTACACTCGTGTAAATTAAAAGTCTTACCTCTGTTTAAACTTGCTATTTTTATCTGTCTACAGTAAATTTAGTATTTAATCTATAAAATAGATTTCAAATTTGAAATAATAATATTGCATGTTAAATATTAATATTATACAATAAAAATACTAATTTATATTGGCTCATATATGTTTAAACACTGGTAATATAATAAAAAAAGTAATTGTCAAGAAAATGAATATTAGTTAAAAGAACATCTTGAGCAAGAGTTGTCAGAAATATGCATCAAATCGAGAAGTTAAAATTCACTAAAGTGCCTATTCTCAATTTTAAAATGAATAAAGACAAGTTCATATCATCTGTTCTTAGACCACATAGTGGCAAAGCATTCTCCAAGGCAGACTATTACAAAATGTACCCTTCTGCCACAACACCTCCCAGAATGTTCTCTAATGCCAAAATGCATAAATAAGTGTGCCACTACACTTAATGAGGGATTTGGGGGGGGTGCAGTATTACAACGCAGCCAAGATAATCAATGCATGGCTCACACAAACCATAGGCTTTGGCTCACCCACAATCAAATCCTCTTTTGATTTCGTGCACAGAATCGAGAAAGTCATATCCACTCATAGCAGAACTCTATGGATCTGTCGATAGACCCAAATCTATAACCATTGTAAAGGAAGAATTAATAAGGCATGACATACATCAGCAATGCATGCAATTTGTAGTGGCATTTCTGCAACGGCTAGAAAAAAACATTTATGCTATATTTGACCAACAATGGTACCACATGGGCAATGGTTGGTTGATGGGTCTTCCTATGAACAGAATTATAGCCAGCATCATCCTTAATGCATGTGAGCAGATTATTATCCCCAGACACTTGTCCATAAACCTCGTATTGTACACTTATTACGTCGATATTTTCATAGCTGCATCCCTTGAAACCATAGAAGATATAAAGACAGGCTTGAACACTGCCACGGGTCTGATTATAAACATAATACACCAAGATGCTTGTAACTGTCAAATATGTAGACTTGAAAGTGAATATGGAACCTCAGTGCTTCCACTACAAAAAGGTAATCAAGCCAATACACATAACAGGCCACATCCATCATCAATTAAATATCCCCAGCACTTACAAACTGGCTAGCTTAAGGGCATTTCTCTACAGAAATGAATATCTGTGCAGCTTCGAAGCTGATAGAAATGCTAACATCAAAATGTATCGAGTGGACTTATTAAAGGTGAAATATAACAGAAAAAACATAGACAACATTATCCGAACCTTCAAATGCCAACTTAACCCAGCAAACATACAGAGCCGACCTCTAATCCTTCTTCCATATATAAGGTACATACACAAGAATTTATACACAATATTTCATGATAATTTTGCTTATGCTATTGCATTCCTCCCAACTTTAATAAAATACTTAACAATACTAAAGATCAGCTACCCCCAATACACACACAGCAAGCAGTATATAATGTAGCATGTCCTTATGACGATTGTCTTGCGTCATATTATGGGGAAATGAAGGCAACTTTACACACAAGGCTCTCAAAGCACACATATGCTTATAATAAAGCACAAACAGATCCCACCTCTCTCTTCGCGCAGCATAGCATCTCCACAGGCTGCCCCTGCATCCCAGACAACCCTCAAGTGTTATGCAGGGAGTGCCACAACTTAAAGAGAAAGATCAAAGAAGCCTATTTCATTAACTTGGACAGTAATTCGATGAACAAAAGAGATACGTATTACGAAATATCCAAAAAATGGCAAACGTAATTTGCATACACTTTGCATTTCATAGCTACAGTCTTATTTCGCAATTCATTTAGCATACAGCTTTGATAATGAAGATATTCCTTCGAAAGTACTTAGCTAATAAACTTTATTTATTTATTGTATTTCATTTATTTGTTTACACTCATAATTTTATTTGTGTGAAATATATATCGCATATATATATATTACTCATTACAAACACTCAAAGCGATTATTTATTAAATAATATTTTATAAAATAAAATAAAAACATTTAATTTGATGAGTATTGCAATCAATATCAATTTTTTTTTTCTTCTGCCATAATTTTGGTTGTTATATGTAATTTGAAATAAAAGTGTGACATGTCCATAAATTAATGAACTCAATTGCTAAATTTAAAAGTAATGTTTGAATTAATTTATGAACATCCCACTTAATTTTATTTCAAGTTATATATAATAATCAAAATTTGACATAAAGAAAAAAATATTTTAGGGTTTCTAATGCATTACTTGTCAAATTGAATAATAGTTTTTTATAAAATATTTTTATGTATATTATTTTTTAGTAATTGGATATTTTGCAACAAACATTGTATAACTACTATTCATATTCAAATTTGAAAACAAAGAATATAAATGTCTTTATATATCCAGTATTTGAAATGAAATTTGCATATATTAAAAATCTTTTCAGATTTTTATGTTTATGAAGGCAGCTTTTTTTAAAAAAAAAAAAAAAAAGTTATAGCGAAACAGAAGAAATTAATATTTCATTATTCATATCTTTTTCTTTCTATTCTTTTTAGTGTGTTAGTCACAAATTTCAATCAAAGTATATTTTTAAAATATATATTGCCATTTTCTGATTGAAAATTTAGTGTACTGCATTGTCATCGATATAACATGTGCAAAATTTGAAGAAAATCTGTTTGATGCAAGTATATTAAAAATCTGTTATAAGATTTGACCCAAATAAACACATTTGTAACTTACTTTAAAAGCATCTAAAAAATTATATCTGTTAAATTTTCACCATTAATTATTGGCCATTAATCTGTTACTAAACATAAAATCAATCAATTTTCACAAAAGCTTCATTTTCTCTTTTACCAAATTGTTTTGGAACATTTTTTTCTTTTCAATCTTATAAATTTATCATAAAAGTTAAAGACTTGATTTGCAAAAGACTGCTGATCTGTTTTTAAAATAATCTGTGATGCATGTCATTCTTATTTTATTTATTTTGTCTTGATATGTATTATCTTTATTATAGAACAATTTTAATCTATTGATTAGTAAGTAGTGTAGTAGATTTTTGATTTGAAATACAGTGTCTTAATAAGAAATTTGCATAAAATATATTATTTAATATAATAAATGCTAAGCATATTTTATTAATCTTAGTAGTAAAAACTAGTTAAATAGATGAATGTTTGAATACATGAAATGTTTGTCCCTTTAATATTTGTAATGCTTGCCAAAATATCCTATAGGTTGATGTTTAGGTTTATTTGATAATGATATTGTTTTCATTATTTTTGTTAATTGTTATTTTATGGTTTTGCACATTATCTTATTAAGAATACTTATAAATGTTTTATGTGGATATTTTAATAAGTTAGATTACATCTGTTCCAAATTTCCCGGTGAAAGTTTACGTATTAAATGTAGTTGCCATGAAGCTCAAGATGACTTCTTATGAATTTGTAAAAATATTGATTTTTTATTGTAATAAACTGATGATGCTGAAATAAGCCTGCATAAATTCAATATTGATAAATCTTATTATACTATAACTGCAATTAGCAATAAAATCTTTAAAATGTTTTATTATGTATTTGTATTCCTATTTAGCATTGATTATATCGATATTATTTTTAAAATACAATTTAATAATGCTATCTTATTATTCATCTGTGCTACTTGATTGATTAGAGATCAATAATAAAATTGCATTGATAAAATGTATCATATTGTTTTATGTTGTATTTTAAAAATTATATTATTAAAATCTTTCACATGGTTGCAATTAAGGCAATGAAAAATCTTTTAAAATCTATGATATACTAAATCTATATAATTGGAATAAATTTTTTGATGATATTAAAATCAATATGTTCTCCCAAATTCATTATTATTGTTTTCCAGAAATAATTTTTATTTTTTCACAATGAAATCTTAATGGCTTCAGCAGAGATATAGAAAAATCAACTGTAATGTATAAAACTAATATCTAATAGGAAAGTAATCTTTGATAGCTATTTTGAAAATAAAGTCATATTTTGGATGAAAAAATATTTATTAAGAAATTTGAAAATTAGTCTGAAAATATTTGTAATATTAAATAATTTTTTACAGTCAGTATAATGTATTGGGAATTTAGTTGACGTCTATTTGAAGACTCTCTGAATCATAAACAAATGAGTAAATTATTAAAAAGAAAAACAATAAAAGAATATTTTTTAATTAGATTTAATTAGTGTTGGTGATGATGATCAAACTATGTATTAAAATAATTATTTAAGATAACCAGTTTATATAATTCCTGAATGCCATCTAGCCAGCCATATCTCAGAAGATTGTACATCATTCTCATTCTAAAGCATTTTTTTAAAATATGGAACTTCACTTTCAGTTTTGAAAGAATGCTTATGAGTACATTATCCTCAAGCAACCCCATCCCAATTTTATACTATTAACATCCCAGTACTTTCCCAACTTAGAACATGATTTGAATCAATAACAAATTATTAATATGCACATTTGGATTAAGACCAGTGATATAAGAATGGCACATACAACTAAATAATTTATATAATAAAACAATTTATTTAAAATAATTTTGATTGGTAAATGTTAAACTTGCATAACTAGATAACATTATGACCCTTAAATGTATATGTATTGGAAAAAAACATGAGTTAATTATTTTGATAATTAAAGTTCAATTCTGAAAGATATATTAATCCCGTCTTTTTATAAACCTTCATTTCCAACATACATATATTATTATTTTTACAAAATATATATCAATAATTAAAATACAAATAATTCTCCCTTAATATTAGTAATTAAAAAAAAACAATTAAAATAATATATTGAAATATATATATATTATCATAGTAACAGTTCTTTTTTAAAAAAATATTGAGGCATCTTATTTATACAGTTTAAAGGTCCAACCTTTGCCTCTGATAAACCAGTAAGCTTACTACTAATGATAGGTATTGCTTTCAATCATAGTTAAGATGAAATTTTTAGATGCTAGTTGTTCAGTGAAGATTTCTTCCATGTTAATTAAATTATATCTTCTTAATGGTATTAGCTTTCTATTTCATCAGTAGGCTTGATAATTGCAAGCTTTGAGAAAACACTTCTATTATGAGTAGGCAAAAGCTATATTCTGTAGCAGTACCATCTCTGGATTTTAAGCTGGTATTGTTTCATGATTAATTGAACTGTATACTTTCAGTGACAGCCATTGGCACTTCCGTTTGTCTCAGCACATGCCATATTGAAATCACTAGAGCTGAATTTAAATTAACTGAAAAATGCTTCTAACAGCCATATTTTATAAGACAAAAAACTGTCACTGAATTACTATAGGGATAGGCAACTGCGTATTGATGGCTCTTTATGCTGCATTTTTACTCTCAACCCGTCTTCCTCTTCTGTATATATATAAAGCTAAACCACTACCCAATGTAAATATATGCTTCAATTTCTTTCTTGTTTTTTATTATTTTTGTTTTATTTTAATGGATAATTACCACTAATCAGTTGTTTTTCAATCAATATCTGATTACTGTGTTTAATTTTAATTAAACAATCAAGAGAATTTACAGAAAATAGTAACTTTTTTTTTTTGACTACAAAGTTAGTTTCCGATTTTTTGAAATTTACATATATTTTTTTATTCAATTTTGACTATTTATATATTATTTGCATATCCTTATTCTTTTATCTATAAAAAAGTTATTTGAGTTCTCTCCTGAACTAGTATTTTAAAATCATAGAATATGAACATGTAGTTGTTGTTTTTTTTTGTTTCAATTTTAAAATAAATTATTTTTCATCCTATGTTTTAGTTTGTTTTTTTAAATAGCTAAAGGATTACTACTTGAGAATTTTATTTTATTACTTAAAGTGTTTGTACCACTTCTTTATTTAGAATTAAGGTGACAATTTAGAATAATGTCATGTAGGGCCAGTTCACATAATTATAATAGATATAGGAAGATATGTTGCCTATCTTTTGATATATGAATTGTAATGAAAAGTAATAGGATTCATCGAATCATTTTTCTGATATGATATGTTAAGATAATGAGAATAAGCTTCATAAAATGTTATATTACGATGGTAAAGCTTGCAGAAGGACTAGGGTGCATTGATGGTCAAAAGAAATGATTATGAATATGGATTGAACCAGAAATTATAAAGTATAAGATAATAATAAAGAAATTAAAGTGAGATTTGCATTAGCTAGGCAAGTTTTCAACAATTGCTTGTTTTATAGCCTATTGAAATTAGATTTAAGAAAGATACTTGTTAAATGTTATTTTTAGAATATAACTTTTTATAGAACAGATTGAAAGTTTTAGAGATGTTAGTTTCAAAGTCTAAGGTTAGCAATGTAAAAATATTGAAAGGCGTAAAAAGAAAAATGCATATTTGCTCAAGAAATTATGATGAGAGAATTAGTTGGACATTTACTTTAAGTCTCAGAATTTATAAGAAATGTGATGAAAGAGTTGTTTGATAAATATTCATAATTGTCTCTCAACTTAATAAAATACACAGTTGATTGTGATTTATATCAAAATATTATTAAAATGATATAATAATAATAATAATAGTAATTTCAAAAAATCCATTTCAAGATGATCTCACAAGTATCTCTAAAGAGGAGCTGAACAGGTTTTAATGAGAATTTTGTTTTCTTTCCTTGTTTTATTTTATAATTAGATATCTGTTTATTAACTGCTAATAATTGAAGGGTTGGTTGAATTATTAAGTACTAAAAAAAAAATCTTAAGTTTGCTTGGAAGTTTTCAACTATTTGGAAAAAAGTGTTCAAGTTCTTGAATCGAAGTCGTAAATATATTTATATAAATTTGTTTTTAAATATGATGCTAGAATAAATTATGTTAAAGATTTGCAAACTATAGTCATCCATATTATTAAACAAGGCAAAACTCTCTTCATACAGTGGTAATACGAGATGGTGATCATGTGATGTTTAGTGGTTTAACATCCATATTATTGGTAATAATGTACGGTAGGCTTAATTTTAGTTTTTTGTTATTTTGTTTCAACCAATTTTTGTCAATGTATATACATTATATATATATAAAGATTTTTCCCAAATGGTTTATTGTTCAGGAATATATAGGAAGTTTGAGCATTGGAAGTTGAGCTGTGATTCAGAGTTTGAGTGCTAGAGTCTATCACTATACTAAACTAGTATGACAGGAAAGCAGGCACTTAAGTTCTATGACCAACTCAGTAACATTCATTATAGTCAGTGGATGCTTTGCGATTGTTTACCAACTCCCATAACACAATTTGCTTTTTAATCTTTTAGTATTAGATCTGCTTTTTAAATATTAGTAAGCCTTTTTCATGAATTTGATTACTGCACCTATCATTGCCAAGTATCATATGTAATCAACTTAAATCATATAAAAATGCAAATAAATCAGTCTTATTTGGGAAATAAATTAATCTAAGCTCCTACCAGCTATTGTGTTTTTATATATATTTATAATTTAATTAGTGATTTATTTATGTCATAAACTTTTAAGTAAAAAGAAACTGCTCTTCTTCCTACAAATATTTCAAAATACATATTTTTTTGAATCTTACAAGTGCTTAAAATATAATTAATGTGGCTATCTATATTATTATCTTAATAAAATTTTGAAGTTGGTCTTTAATTTTTTATGTCTTCTAGATTTTATTACCATTATATGAATTTTGATAAACATTTTTTTAAATGTAATCTTGAATGCATATATATTACAAATGATAACATACTACTATAAATAAATTTATATATTTAAAATAAAATTAAAGAAAAACTCATTTAAGTAAATAAATACCTATAAAATTAATAAACTTATTGACATTAAATGTCATGTTTTCTATTATTATTTAATGTTTTTTTGTTTGTTTTTTGAACTTATAAATATATCTTTTTCCAAATAAACAATAAAATAAAGAGTATGTTGAATAAGCGATAAACTTTTTCTTTGTAAATCAGCTAGTAATATAAGATTTATAACATTTTTTAAAAACAGATTTTTATTAAAAAAAAGTAGATCAGCAAATCAGTAAAAAAAACTTATTATTATTTTACGGAGATTTTTCATTCTTCTTGTCTGATTGGATTCTAGAAAACTCATAAGAAGAGTGAATTAGTGAATAACGGGAAAGAATAATTTTTAATTTGTACTATATATAAATAAGGTTATGGTATTTTTTTTATCTATTGATATACACATAAGCTATGCATGAATATTTGTATTATAATATACATTTATTTGTTAAAAACATGGATTTTAAAGTTTTATGTGAAAAAATAATAATAATAAAAGTTATGCATTAAATAATATTAAGTTAATATTTACATTCTCCTTTCTCTAACTTTAAAAAGAAAAATATGTTGATTTTTTCGGTAAAAGCCTGAAATCCGGGCAAAGTCGCTTGGAGCGTTGATGCTAGACAAAATCAATGAAATATAACGTTACCGGGCCGCAATTTTCTTTTTAATTTTAATACAACATGATTTATTATTTATTGATTACAACAATTTTAATTTCATTTATAACTTGATTTATTTATTATTAAATAAATTTTTATATTCATTTTCCTTTTTTTTTTTTTTAATCCAAATTTTTCAACAAATTTTTGTAATGTAATTTTTTTTGTTTTTATTATTTTAAAACTTTGAACCGTTTTACTACGGCAAAATATTTCTTTTAATCCCACCACCGAAAAAAAATAGAATACAATTACTTGCGAATTGTTTAGACTTAATTCTAATTTTTTTTTTGACTTGACTATTATTGTTCCCTTTTTACTTTTTTTTAAAACAACTTGTTTTTAATTATGTTTGAATTAGCCTTTCTTTTTTTTTTTTTGTCTACTACAATAAACAGCTGTTTTTTGTGGGGGTGGGTGATTTCGTATTGTTATTATATTAATAAAAACTAAACACAAATAGTAAATTATTTTAACAGTGCTAAAAAAAGATAATCAACTTTTGAACTTGTTTCCAATTATTTACTTTTTAGTTGTAGTAATTGTTTTTATTAATATTCAATCAAAATTACACCCCTACCCTCGCATAAAATTTATTTTTCCCCATCCTTTCTAAAGTAAACTTTTTTACTTTGTCGATATTATTAACAAAAATACAAAGCGAATCAAAATATGGTTTGTGTCAATTTATAATTACTTTACAAAAAAAAAATACACAAACTTTGTATTTTTTTGAAAATAATTTTTATTTATTTATGTAATCTATTTAATTAAAAAAAAAAACAACACTGTCTACTGTTTATTTGCAACAGCCATCTCAGATAGGATGGATAGAAATAGATCTTCATCCTTGTGCATTCTTCTCCATATAAACTCTGACAAGTAGTTATCCAACAACTTTCTGTCAGTTCCTCTTTTCTTTTTCTTTTTTCAAAAGACCCCAAAGACGCTCAATATTCTGTGTGTGAATGCCCGTGGTAGGATCCACAAAGTGGTATTGGTGGTTGACTGTTAGGTGTTGGAATCCAGCGGCCTTCAGTTCTGTAGTTTTGTAACCCCTCCAGCAATTGGAAAAGATTGTCGATCCTATTTTGATATTGTCTTTGATGGATTGCAAGAGTGTAGCCGCAGAGCGGAATGAAACACAGTGCACAAAACATTTGCCACTCTCGTGACAACTTTTTCTCACTTTTTACTTTGATTTCTATTTCGTTCGAATTACCTTTTTTTTTTAGCCTTCTACGATAAACTGCTTTTGGGGGTTGGGGTGTATTTCGTAATTTGTTATTCTTAACAAAAAGTCAACCAAAGTCGTCATTTATTTAAACCCCGCTGCAAAAAAATGAATCCAAATACTTGTCAATTTCGAATGAAATAAAAAACAACAACAAAAAAAAGGACACAAACTTTGGACTTTT
This sequence comes from Epiperipatus broadwayi, assembly GCA_028023455.1. NCBI lineage: Eukaryota > Metazoa > Onychophora > Udeonychophora > Euonychophora > Peripatidae > Epiperipatus > Epiperipatus broadwayi. The sequence continues at coordinate 826,136 of JAQFVV010006239.1, forward strand.
TAAAATTATTTATTCGATTTTATTGCTGTAATAAAAAGTGGACATTACGTGTGCCTGACAAAATAAAAAAAAAAAACACAATCTCACACACTTTCTGTACTCGGCAATTTATCTGAAGAAAAGTTTCAAAATTGCACGTTCATCTCAGATCTTTTAGTGGTCTCGAATGTTTTCCCCACCACGCTGAAACGTGACTTAGCGGGTGAGCTTTGTCGAAGCCTGTTCGATTATACACTTTGCCAATTTCTTTACATATTAACCTTTTTTTCGGGAAGGGTGGGGACCATATGACAATTCTTAATAATTAACAACATTTTTTAAATCGAAATGACATTACTCTATTACGGAGATTTGAAAAAGTTGTACCGCCTTGAAATTTAAACACCCTCAAGCGGTACGGTAATCAGCTATGAAAAGAACGAATACACGTAAATAGCTTCGAAGCACAAAACAGGCCGTAATATTTTTGTGCGATGTCATGTAAAGCAACCTAGCTCAATGGGTTAATACAATACGTAAATGTTGTATTAGCCTGTAAGGCCGCGGCCGCTGAAACGGCATTTTTATGTGTTTTGACACGTAAACAATGCCCCAAGCGGCCGAGCCCAGATTTCAGCCTTTTACCATTTTTTCTTCTAATTTATCTTCAAATTTAAAATTGTCAAGCGTTGGTGGCTAGCAATTAGCATAGCTGGCTTTCAAGCAGCTGGCCCGGGTTCGCTTCCTGGTCAACACTTTGACATATAAAAAGAAATTTAAATTATTTTTAAATGGAGGATGACTTTTACATTTATTTTCAAATATCTGGTAAGGAATATTTGGCAATATTTTCACTAAGCCCAAAAAAAAAATTATTTTTTTTTAGCATTATTATTGCTTTAAGAGATTTTTATTTTCTCTTTCAACATTATAAAACTGTTGAGTTGTTGTTTTTTTTTAATTTATTTTGGAATGTGCTCTATTCAGGAACCAGATTATTTTAACTCGTTAAATTTGCATTAAATTTTTATTTGCACTATGCTTTTTATTTTCTATTTTAAATGGATTCTTTTATTTTTAGATTTTTTATTATAAGTTATAATACCAGTCTTTACATATATATTGTATTTGCTTTTGATAACGGAATTTTTCTTGTAACTTAAATTCATCATTTTGTTTTAAATTTGAGAGATTTATGTTATACTATAAGAACAGAAAATATAACATTGAAAATGATTGTCATATTTTTAAATCGTTCGTCTCTTTGTTTTTGTTTTTTTTTAACTCTGCAAAAGGATTTTATTTTAAAATTTTTGGTCCATCTTTTGTTCTATGGATCAGTGAATGGTTTTATAAATACTGGAGTAATGATGATTTCTGTATATAAAATGATATATAAATACATGTAGGTTTTTCCTAAAATGATTATCAACTTTGCAAAATAATAGGATTTATTAAAAATATTTTTAAGATATTAATTTATATATATATTTAGCAAAGTACATATTCTATAGTTTTTGATCATCAATGTTTCTATAAATGTTGAAGCATTCAACTATTTCATGGAATATACAGTCCAAGCATTTCAGATGTTAGCTAATTCATGAATCATTTGAGTAATATGATTTAGAAGATCTTCTACTTCTAATTAGTTATGGTACAATTTAGACTTAATCCAAAACTAACATCTAAAGATTATAAATCAAGAAAGCATACATTTCATGATTGAGATTTTTCATTATCAAGCCAAAAACTATAATGTCAAGAATATTGTCCTAGTGAAATTGTTTGAATATATCAAGTTCATATAATTGTAACTTTCAAAAAAAAAATGTTTATAAATCTTTTACTTAATCATGCCTTGAATTTAGCATGTTAATATATAAACTTATTTCAGTGATATAGCTGGAAAGGGAAATAAAAAATTACATAAATCAATTGAATTTCAAATAGGTTCATCATGTGGATTGTAAAAAAAAATTGACCTAATCCACACTTTTATAGATGCATGAATTTGTATAAAAATGCTTTTATCATTATGAATATATATGGTATATATATTTTAATTTCTCTGATTTCATCAAAGTAGATAATTAATTATTTTAGAAACATTCTTGCATATTAATTTTAATGTTTAAGTTTCCAGAAGTGTGCAAATTATTTAAAGATATAGGAATATTTATAATGAATCAAAGATAGACAAACAATATTTAATTATTTTAAATGCAAGTAAATATTGTATTAATGGTGTTGCACCAAAATATAGCAGATTTTACTACTTTTGATAATAAACTTTACTGTAAATATGATTAAGCTTTTAGTATAATTTTTTAATATTTCAAATTAACCGATTTATAGGAATTCATTTATTTTTTTGCCATAAATATGTATAAATTATGAAAAATACTCAGTTCTCTTGTGTTATTATTGCTGAAGTAATATTTAAAATAGTATTCATATGGAAAAATTATTAATTTATATTTAATTTGTTCCCTAATCTTTTCTCGTTTTTTTTTTGTAATTTCTTTATATTATTAGTATAGTTTTAAATTTCATTGTATCTTTTTTTTTTTAGTAATGAAATAATTAACTATGAATTTTACATATATATAAATTTTCTTTATTTCACTTTTTTTTTATTGGCCAAATATGTTTCACATTATTTCAACAACTTCAGACATTTTTTTTTATAATATTTATGATAATATATTCTAACAGTTTTAATTGATTTGCAGTTTTTAGCAGAGAAAAATCATTATTTTTTCTCTGATGAAGATTGCCAGTCAGCTGAAACTGTTAAAATATAAAAAATGTTAATTGGAAAAAAGTATATATAGTGTTGAAATCATTTGAATTTTATATTGATTTAAGTAATATATTATTAAAGTAAATGGATTGCATCATCAAGCACCATTAAATCTTTTAATTGGTGAAAATTTGCTTATAATTGAGTTTTTTTTTTTTTTTTCAGTATCTTGTGCATTAAATTAAACCCTGATTTAAACTGGCTATATGTATATATAATAAAATTATAAAATTATGTTTATATATATTTTATGATCAATAAATATATTCTAAAAAAAAAAATCTTTTGCCTTCCTAGAGATTTTAGTTTACAATTTACATATAATGATTAATGTTTATGTGCATGTGTTCTTGAAAGACATTGCAGTTGTTAAAAGTTAAAAACTGCATTTGCTATTCCTCTGTCATTACTCAAGAACTTTTTTTAACCAATTTTTAAGATTTTGTAAGCACAATTTGTATTCCTCATTCTAAGTTGTTGTTTTTTTTTTAAAGTTAATTTTGTTTTTAAGAACATCCAGATTATTCATAGATTGCTATTTCATATATTTACAAATTTATTACCAGTGTTGATTATAACATATGGTAAAACTTAAATATTAAAACATTCTAAGGAGAGTATTCCATTACTACACATTGATGACGACTTATTATGATAGCGCTTACAATTAGTTCTTTTTGAATAGTCATCTCAGTTCATCTATCTATGATCATAAAAGATTTTTGAGTTCTGATAAATTATTTTCAACAATTTAGACAATTTTTAGATTTTGTATTTTAAGTATTTGAAGGAATTTTTATTTGTTTTACATGAGTATTGTTTAAAATAATTATTAACATTTGTAAATGTTGCTTTGGTCTCACTACTGACAGTGTTGTGAATATTAAATTATTGTAGTATTTGTCAGGCCCACAACTAGTATAAGAGAGAATTAGAAATGAAAATACAATTTGTTCCCAATATATATTTACTGATTATTTTGTTAATCTTAATTCTATAATATGTATTTTTATGTTCAATTTTTGCATATTTTTTGTTTTGTTTTGGAACTGAGGGCTTTTATTTTTCTTTTTTGAATGTCAGTTACTCTTAGAGTGGATAGTTGTGGGAACACCTGAGAGCAGTTTGCACCCCTTCTCTTCCTGTTACTCAAAGCCGTAGGTATGGTCCTGACAAATATTTAACATCATTTGCTGTGTTGTAACTTTTCAAAATGAAAACAAAAATTAAAAAATTTCAAATAGGTTATGACATGCAAAGTTTTTTTCTTTACAGATATTTTGTACCCATTTTTGAGGTTTTTGAGGTTTTAACTCTGAAATCTAATGTTTCGCAGACACAGATCGGGACTTTGACCCAACAGCGGAAATGTTGGTGAATGATTACGATGATGAAAGAACATTAGAAGAAGAAGAAGCCATGGAAAGTGGAGAAAGTGTGGGAAATGAATTAGATGAATTGCAGCGAGTAAGTTTTTTTTTTCAGTTATCTTTTTGATATTTTTATAAAAATTATATTTATAATTTATGAAAATTAAATATTTTCACATACATTATTAAGTTCATTGTTTGATTTATAAAATAATATTTAATACAAATAAATGTAATTTATGTTTATTATTATATTGCAACAATAAGAAATCACTGTTTGCAAAGATAAATTTCTTCTTAGTTTGTGAAATGTGGGAGAGAGATTGGCCATAATACATAAAATGGAAGCAGTTGTAAGTAATGCCATGTCAATTAAATGAATTTTAAGAAATACATTGTCATCACTTATTGCTGCTAGATTAAATTGTGTTAAAGGGATGGTAAGCATTAGCAACCCATTTATTTATACTCTTAATTATTTTATGTTGGTGTTAAAATATTTTGATTAATTTTAACAACTATACATTGAGACACTGTATTTTATTTGTTTGAAGGTAATAATATAAAATCAATCTAAATGTTTAAATATCAGTCAATAAAAAATAAATTTGAATGGTTTGGTGATTGTATTTTAAATAATAATGACAAGTATATTCTTTTATAAAGAAGATGAAATTTACAATTTCAAGTATGAAAATTTATCCATAAACATCAAGTTTATTACTAACTTGATCTTAATATTATTGTTAATATTATTTTTTGATGTTTGTTTAATTGTCTTTGATATTATTAAATTTTTGATTTTGTTTGCTATTGTACCGAGTTCACCAAATGATAATTTACAGAATTGTTGATAAAAATGTAATAAAGTTATATTATTATTATTTGATAGATGAAATACACAGGCTTATATATACCTGTGTCTATATCTGTAATAGACAGGGTATGAGCACAGATTTTCACATGACTCACCACTCTCCATACTATCTCATAACACTGATATACCTGAACACACATATGTCGAAAAGATAAATAATCACCAATATACGTATTTCATGCTAAACCAGCAATCATCAGTTGGTACAGATTACCATCTCTACACATATATGCTACAAGTGCTCAGATATATATTAAGATAGCAAATCCTTTTACTTTAATGTACAGGCTTCAATGCACTCCAACTCTTCAACTGTCCATCCAATTGAAAATCTGATGATGGAACGCTCAAAGATGTCTGCCTATCCCTTGTATGTGTATTTAATGGATTATGTCCTGTACATGAGGGGTCAGATTGACCTTTAAGTCAACATGGGTGTGACGACAATCTCGGCCTAAGGGTGGCCTTTGAGCGTTCCATCATCAGATTTTCAATTGGTTGGAGTGTGGAGTGCATTGAAGCCTGTCCATTAAAGTAGGAGGATTTGCTATCTTAATATATATCTGAGCACTTGTAGCATATATGTGTAGAGATGGTAATCTGGACCAACTGATGATTGCTGGTTTAGCATGAAATACGTATATTGGTGATTATTTATCTTTTCGACATATGTGTGTTCAGGTGTATCAGTGTTATGAGATAGTGTGGAGAGTGGTGAATCATGTGAAAGTCTGTGCTCATACCCTGTCTATTATTATTATTTGTTAAAAGTTATTAATTAAAAATATGAAACAAGTGTTTTTGAATTAAGACATATGGAAATAATTTGACAATAAGGTACCATGATCAAAGGATAATATTGGATTATCAATAATAGTTTACATAGCTTAAACTTTCATTTAACATAATTTATTCTGACTTCACAATATTTAGAAATTTAATGAGTTCTATGTGGAAAAATAACCATCCTGAAAATAATATACAATACAAAGAATTATAAAGGATCAAGAAAAAGAATTTAATGAGAATTAAGTCAATATTTTCTGAGTTATGATAAGAACCCAGGGAAAGTATTAACCAGGAATATTTCAAGATTAAAGACAAATATATTTTAGTAATCATTTCATTGCCAGCAAGCAACTTGAGGAAATGCATTTGAACACTAAAATAAAATAACAGTATTATATATATAGAGAGAAAAATATGTAGATAGACAATCATTTTTATTGCCACATAAAAATGTTTCTCATTTACCAAATGGCATGTTTCAGCAAAAAGCTGATCTTCCATCAACCAAAGTTGTATATAGAACTGACTAATACTTTAAATCTAGTTAAGATTGAAAAAAGTTTATTATTATTATTTTAAAATATCAAAATAATTATTTTGAATAACATATGGTCAAAAGAAATATACCTTTATATTTATTGAATTTTTATATTTAATATTTATTTTGATTGCATTTTGTTTAATCTGTTTTGTATGCTTAGTTAATTTTTGCTTCACAAGCTTATAATAATAGTAACTCATTTATTAAATAGATAAATTAATAATAAATTTTGTTATAAAGATATGTGAAACAATACCCTTGGGATCTCAAATTGACTAAATTATTTTTAAATACATGTGTAATATGTATGTATGTATATGATCATTTTTGAATCCATAATCCATGTTTGAAGACAAGACAGGTTAGTGCCTTGTAAAAAATGTATTCAGATAAATAAGTCTAGAAATATTTTATATTGAAATAATCAATCTAAGAGTTTATAATGTGGTGCCTTGTGGGATAATTTCTGTCATTCTGACAATAAATGAATCTTAAGAATATTATAAAATTTTGATCATACTTAAAACATTTGATATTATTTTTAGTTTAACAAGTTTTTTGTCTTCACCTTCCAAATCTCTCATGTTTTTGCAAAAAAAGTGGAGTTTTATTTGAATTCTATTAATTTGGCTTTTAACATGAGGACTATTTGAAGATTAATTCTAGTGAGTGTATCTAGATTATTGATCAATAGTTTTTAACCTCTCTCTATTTCAATTGTATCCATTACATAAATTTGGTGACCCAAAATGAATCATGTTGTGAAATCATTTATATGGGATTTTTTTAGTTATTATTATAGGTAGCCTGTCTACCCATTGAGTATGTGTCCAATCCTAATTATTACAACTTACTGAAAAATAAAGAAATAAATTAATTAAATTGTATGTATAGAGAATAAAAAAAAAAGAAAACACAATAGTTCAAAAAAAGTGACATGATAAAATAAATCTCAGATATTGAATAATGTGTTAGAAAATTGCTGGAGAAGAAAATGCTCAATATATAATAAATGATAAATAAAGACAACAAAAGTAATAAATATTTTATCCTCAAAAAAAAGAGAGAGAAATCAAACAATGCTGAAACAGAATGAAATAAAAAAATAGAAATAGTATTAAGGTGAAAGATTGAAGACAAGAATAGAAGCAGTATTTAAATGAATGACGGATAGTGATAAAAAGAGGGAGAAAGACAAACTTGACATAGTGAATCAAATTGAAGAAAATATTAGCAAAACTTTGGATGAAATGGATCAAAGAATGGAACAAATTTCTCAAAAGAATAAATAAATGCTAAAGTAAATCTATAAAAAGATGGAAGCTAACATAAACCACTAAATTACTGTATGGAGAGTTTTTCCTCTGTATGAAGATGACATAAAGGAGATCAAGATAATAAATGGAAAAAGTGAAATTAGAAGAAAGCTAAACAGGAGAAATAAAGATAAAAAATGTTGGGCAAGCATAAAATTGCATGTGTAAACAGTACAAAACAAAGGATGAAAGATAAGAAAAATGGAATCATTAAGCAATGAGAATATCCAGATATTCTAACATAGCAAGTTCATCTCAAGAAAAATTTTGAGAATATCTCTGGAAGAAATTTTACTTAGAATTAAAAGTTTTGAAGAATAGAAAAAGATGATACAGGAATTTATAGAAAATATAGTTAAGACAGATATAACAAGTGCTTCAGAAGAATTTCTTAAGTAATACATCAAAAGAGAAATTCAGAAGCAGAAAAGATGTTTACATGAATTACAAGAAAAGATACATAGTGTGAGCATCAATAAAGGAGAAATAGCAACTAGATCAAAGCAACTATATAAACAAGATGAGATATTGAAGAAAGGTAGATGTGTCATGGTTCAATAAATAAATTTTTGAAAATCAATATGATCATGGGAAATATGCAGAGAAAATCTCACGAAATATTTAAGCTTAAAATATTATTTTTCACCACATAGCTGAGATGAGAGGCAGAAATAGACATTAATATAAAGTTATTTACAACGAATTTCAAAAGTCTAATGAAACTTTTGTCTTGCAAGCCATGTATTTATAAAGAATAATTATTACAAACTCATTATTATCGAGTATTAAGAAAAGGTAATAGTTAATGTTCAAAACTTTTAGCAGATCATTGCCAGAATCATACTGTTGTTTTGTAAACAAAACCACTATGATTCTGGCAGTGGCTAGTCATAATTTTCAATTGCTAAATAAACAGCACTATGATTCTGACAATGATCTGTCAAAAGCAAGCTTAGGGCAATATAAAAGTTTTGAATATTAACTATTACCTTTTCTTAATACTCAATTATAATGATTTTATAATAATTATAAATAAAGAAAAGGGAATTAAATATCATTAGAATTATCGAAAATAAAAAGATCCAGTGTTGAACAATTTCTGGATTGAAGAATGCCAGATGACAAGGTTATATAATAATGATAATAAACATAATTTGAGAAAAACCAATAAAAAAATAAACAATAGAACAGATTGTTGAACTAATACATCATTAAGATTAATAACCAAGTGCTGGAAGGTGCTGACCAGAGTTTCAATAATAACCAGACTAACTCAAATAATTATTTTATTATAGATAAGGAAATAATATTAGCTTTATCTCAGTAGAAAGAAAGAAAAGAGGAATTTTTAAAAAAGATTAATTAGGAAAAGAAGTTTCAAGTATTAAGAAATGACAACATTTATCAGAAGTGATCGAGGAATGAGCTCTTCACAGACAAAGAATAGCAGAAACCATGATGTAAATCATTTTAATTTGCTGTCATGATGTCCAGATTCTATACATGCAAAAATTGTAAAAAAGTTTAGAAGGCATTAAATTACCAAGAAACTAGAAAATTCTTCACTTCACAGCCTATAATACAATTTTTTTCTTCTTCTCCCTTTCTTTATGTATGATTTCTATATTTACATATGATATCATTTCCAATTTTCGTATACACATAACAATACTATTTTTTACACTAAAACTTTACTCTTACAGTTTTGACTCTTTTGCAGTCATCATCAGAGCTACAATATCCAAATGTATAATCATACAATTAATACATTATATTTATATACATAATCAATAATATGCATATTAACCTGACCATTATAAATAATCATTTTCCATTTTATTATTCTACTCTTAACTAATTTTATTTTCTTATTTATAGTATATTATTTTATAATTTTAAAACTTTAATCTTTATAATTATATTTTCTTAATTATTTCTAAACTTTCTATATTTTTATTATATATTTAACTATTAACTTTTTTACATTATAAATTAACTTTTTATTACATTACTAAATACTTACATTTTATAATCCTATTTCCAAAAACCAACTGACAAATTTTCAAAAATTCTTATACACATGGGTCTCGTTTTACGCGATAGATAGGTTCCTCAGAAAACACGCGCAAAAATAGACGTAACTTACATTGAAAAGGGGGGGATGTGGTCTGTGATTTTTCAAAATTCGCATAAAAGCAAAACACCAACGTAAAATTACTTTAAAATTCGCGCAAAAAAAAAAAATATGGAAATAAAATATGACTAATAAAAAATTTCAAATTTGAAAAAAATTGATACAAGACAAACTTTTTTTAACTATAATATTTAATTTTATTCAAACTAATATATTTTTATGCATAACTTACAGTACAGTAATTTACATTTTTTTTATACACGTTTTAAATATTATCGCTATTTGCCGAAATACACGTTCGTTTGCAAACTGGTAAAAAATCAGATTCTCACAAGAGGAAATACAACTAGCACCAAGTTCACTCTCATGTTGTGTTAATGATTTTCTGTTGAGAACGAAATTAGTAATTAATCTTTGAGATGATGATTTTATTAATTGTTTATGAACTTAGACTTATGATAATAAAAAGACATTTATTCACCACTGCTGGGAAAAATTTAATTAAAACTAACAACTAAAAATTAAATTCTTATTTTTGTCTTTAATTTTTAATTCCGTTTAAAAATCAAATTTCGTTTCACTGCTATTACTTATCTTTTAAAAATAAACTTGCGGACACTAAATGATTAATAATTGATTACGTTCTTTTTTAAAAAGCAAAAACAGAATGTGGTTTAAAATGCAAAATTAACACACACAATGTTTGAACAAATTTACATTATAATCTTGTAAAATTTAATGTGTGTATACATAAAATGTGGAAATCATGATTTTAATTTTATTATTGCATAAAATCTTACTATTATAAAGCACTGAAAATATTGAAATTACTAAGATGAAAGTCGAATTCCAATAATGTGCTATTACTTTCAATCTAACGTAAGTGCGCGAAATTTATTATTTAAAGTAATAGCGCATTATCGGAAATCGACTTCCGGTGAAACACGAATCGCGTAACTTCAAAATCGTGTTAAATAAGTCCGTGTAAAAAGAGACCCAGGTGTACTTGTTTAACAGCTCCCTCTATCATCATTTTATTCAACTTCTTGCATTGGTGGTCGAGAGGTCAGCGCCGACTGCCTTACAAGTAGTTGCCCGGGTTGCGGGTTCGCGTCCCGGCCGATACTATGACACTTGAAAAAAAACTATTATTAATAATAATAACTATAATTATTCATAAAATTATTATCTTTATCCCAAAATCCCTATTAAGATTTTGTTTCATATTTTTAAGCAACATTGCCTCTTTAATTTTCCTATTCCTTCTATTACTTGTATAATTAATCATTTTTATACTATCCTTCTCAAACTTATGACCTGTTTCTAATGAATGCAAATAAATGGGCGACCTCTTATCATACTTATATTGAACTAATCTTGTATAAATTGAATTATTTGTCTCACCTACATAATTAGTTTAAAATTATAATAAAATTGTTTTAGAATAATTTAATAAAATACTATAAATAAGAAAATAAAATTAATAAAGAGTAGAATAAATAAAATGGAAAATGATTATTTATAATGATCAAGCTAAGATGAATGTTATTGATAATGTATATAAATATAATGTAATAATTATATGATTATATATTTGGATATTGTAGCTCTGATGATTAACTGCAGGACAGTCGAGTAATGTTTTAGTGTAAAAAATAGTATTGTTAAGTATATAAGAAAGTTGGAAATGGTATCATATGTTCACAGCCTATAGTTGTCCAGAAAGTGTGTTAGTTATATAAAGGAGGTGTAAAATTAAAATAATTTAACTTGTGATTGAAGAGGTTTCTTTGATTTATTATAAATGTGTATTACCAATAAAATAATGTGGTGGGATGGATTAAGCTGCAAAAGAGAACTTAAAGTAGTTAACATCTCAGAAGTAAATATTTACCAGAGAAGTCATTATTATTTCCTAGCTTATGGATTTTTTTTTTCAAAGGTAGCTTAACTGTTAAAAAAATGTCACAAAGGATTGAAGAGAATACATTGTAAAACAACTTTTCCTACCACCCATGTAGAGATCAATGTGAAAAAAAGAAAAAAATTATAAATTTAACAAAACTGAATATTTATAAAAACATTTGATGTCAACAACTCAGTTCAGTTATATTTAAGTAATTTTAGAATCTATATAAAGAACTCACTAAACAATATAGAGAAAATGATTCCAAATTGAAATGATAAGGGATTTATTATATAATGAAGTGAAAAACTGATATGTGTGATTGTTCTTAGGAATCTGTTGAAGAAAAGAAGATTAGTATTTGATGGAATATGTTTCTGAAGTGTTTGTTTATGAGTCCAAACTAATCATATTTATTGTGTTAATATTTCCTTTTCGTATAGGAATAATTCATGCAACTATATGTTAAAATATTCATATCTTATTTTAGCAGTTTTTTTTTATTTTTCTAATACTTATATTAAAACAGACATAATTTCTGGTTAGTTGATACAGAAGCTTCATTGCTGATTCAGGCCAAAGTGTTTGATATAATGGCTTTTGGTACATCAGTAGATGATATCAGATGGCTTCAGGAAACATTCTAAAGATATTCTGTCCTGAGTTCACTATTTTTTTCTAAAAAGGATACTATCATGGGAATTTCACTATTTTGATTAGAACTTTGAATATGATAGTTTTACTATGAGCTTGAAATGCAATCATTTGGATAATGTTTATTAATCTCAGAAGAATAAATGTTATTATAAGGAATATAATTATACTATGATGAGAAGGCATAGCAAGTTATATATTGCAAAATTATGTTTGAAATTCAATATGTGGAATTGCTGGTTTAAAATAGACATTAAATAAATCATTTAGAAAGCAGATGAAGAATATCTTTAAAAGATTTGATATACTATATGTTATATGTATGGGATAGATTTTTTTTAATAAAAAAAAAAAACGATAATAGTAAAGATTAAAAATAAAAAAAGAATTGAAAAAGAAGGCAAAAAAAATTAGAGATAACTACTGTTAACCCCCCCCCCCCCAGCGGAATATTGCAACCCACCCCCACCTAGGTAAGAAAAGATGTTTGGTTTGATTGCTGTTGTATTATACAAAAGCAAATTGTTTTTTATGTTTGTAAGTGTATTTTAAAAATTTAAGTTATTGTAAGATATAGAATGCATAATTTGAAAATCCATATATTTTAATAGATTTATCTGTGTATTAATAGTATGCAATGTTGCATTTGTAAAAAATTTAAAAAAAAATTTGTAAATATAATATATATAATATTCAGATGTAATGCTTATAATTGTTAATTAAAATCTGAAATATGGTATGAAGAAAAGCATGCATTTAATTTCAAAAGTCAGTTAAAGTTAAAATATTTTGATATATAGCAATTACATAGTTAATTAGTCTATTAATAGATTCAAAAAGCAATTAAATTGTATATCAAAACAAAGTGAATATAAGAATGATTTTTTAATGGGTGAAAAAACAGAATTCTATCTTACATATTTCTTATTGAAGCATAGAATTCAATATTGTCAAAACAGGAATAGCTAGCATTTATATCATCTTATGATCATTTATCTCATTTTTATGCAAATAACTAATAAGCATGTAACATATAGTTCAATCTAAAGAAATCCTGAAATAATTTTTTCCCATGAGAGAAAATCATTATTGAAGAGCAATATTACCTTATAAATAAATAAGAAAATTTAATAATAAAAACTATTTATAGAAAATATAAAATCCTAAAAATAATAATATACTGCAAAAGCTTATTGACATCATTGAAAGAAGTAAGAAACAAGTGGAATTGGACTGGACACATTATTAGCAGAGATGATAATCGGTGGACAGTTGAAGTCTTAAACTGGATTCCAAGAGATTATAAAAGACCTAGAAAGAGACCACATGTGAGATGGATGGATGAAATAAGATAAGTGTGATGTGGAGAAGAGAGGCTAGAGATTGGAGAAGATGTATTTTTCTCTGGAGAGACTTTCATCCAGCAGTGGATTGATAATAGTTGAATATGGTGATGATACTGTGCAAAGAATTAAGAAGTGTCCAGAAAAAGAACTTGAAAGGGAATTAAATCATTAATTTCCAAAAGTTGTATAAGAACTCAGAAAATATTAAACAACAATACATACCCTTAAAATAAAAACCTGTCAATATATATATATATACTAAACTGGTCGATAATGGTTGAAAATCCATGGTGATGATGATACTGAAATTATCAATATACTTTCTACAAAGCAATCATCTCTTCACCTAAGAAACAATAAAATTACTTGGAACATTGAGGATATATCGCAGTCAACACAAATTAATTGTTCAAAACATTGATGTAATTGTATTTCAGAAGACTTGTTATTCTTTTATTAATGTATTCTGAATGTGGTAAGGCTACTTTTATCTCAAACCATCTTGAAAAACAAACAATTTCTATTGGAGATATTTCAAATGATATTGCAATCACCATTCCAATAGATAATTTTTATGTATGCAACAATTGCTAATTTCCCAACACAAACTGACCTTTTTCTTTTCCAGATCTTCCAAATCTTCTATATTTAGAAAATATTTCTTTTATCATAGTTGTTATTGGGAAAATGTAAATGAGAATTAAGCACTTTTAGAATAGATGTATTTTAAACACCTGAACTTTATGTTTCCAAACAAGGGGGAACATTTTATTCAGCTAGAAAGGTAACAAAAACAATTTAAGTTTGTATCAACAAAAAGTCTTTCATCATTATTTGCTGAACTATTAATATTGAATCAACTTGCCTATAGCTAGCAAATATCTAGTCTAATCATTCTTGGAATCCACATTCCTATAATTGAAAGTTATCTTGTCGGAGATTTTCCTCTTGCTATGATAGATTTAACAATTAATTCATAACAAGAGCTACCACAGATTCCATCTATTGTGGATATCAAAATCAATTCTTTCTGTGTTGGAACAAAGCCAGTAATTCTCTTTTTAGCCAATTTTTGTTTATTAAAGATCCAGAAAATACTGACAAACTTGTAAAATCACTGGGTGATGCCACAAAAGAAAAGTGGAAAAAGATCATGGAGAAACAAAACTTTTCAAAATCTAATTGTAAGACCTGAGTCACATTTACAAAATATTAGTGAATGTGAAAGTAACTCTAAAAAAACTACTTTTGTCACTAGTAATGAAGTTGTCAATATAGAGACTTCATTCTCAAAATTGATAGAATTGACAAAAACATCATTAGATCAGAGCTTCTCTTTTGCAATGTTCTAATATCAATCTGCTAAATTCTGTAAATGCTGATGAATTTGAACTTGCTCTTGGTCATCGTAAAATCAAGAAAAGCTCTAAGAGCAACAAATATAATTCCAAAGTTTCTAAAAAATTTAGGACTTAAAACCAAAGCTTAGTTGACATAACTATTCAATAACATTATTTATACAGAAACTATTTTCAAAATTTGACATAAAAAGCAAAACTCTATCGTAGTCTTAAAAACAAATAAATTCAGCATTGATCAAAAAAAAAAAAATCCAACATTTTTGTAAGATTTCTACAGGCTTTTTGAAAGATCATATTAGCAAGAATTTTGCCAATAGTTAAGCATTATCTACCTGTAGAACAGGTTAGTTAAACCAGAAACTGTTGTGAACAAGTTTTATCTTTAACAAGTTACTTCCAAAATAAATTAAAAACTTGGTGCTACCTTTATTAGTATAAACTTAGCTTATGATTCTGTTTGTAAAAATGATCTTCTAAAATTTTCTAAGGTTCTTAAATGCAAGAAATCCAGTAATTTACTTAGCACAGTGATCTCCAGTAGATTAATTTGAATGACACTAAATGGTCGTAGTAGATGCAAAATTTTATAGAACCATCTACTGCAGGGCTTAGTTCTCTCATTGGCTTTATTTAATATATTCATCAATGATCTTCCATAAATAGAATTCCAGGAAATTCATTTATGCTGTTGATACTGCTTTGACCTATCAAAAGATTGGATTTTTTTTTTTGCAAAGACTAGGATCTTATTTATAATCCAATGAAGATAGTATGCTCAATTTTTCATCTAAACAAAAGGGATTATCTCATAATCTTGAATATAATTTTTTGCAGTAATAAACTGAAACACATTCATACCGCATATATTTAGGAGTAATCTTGGATTAACATCCAAATACTTCACATATTTCTTTGCCAGATATCACAAGAGAAGTTGCTTCACAAAAAAATCTATAAAAAACAAACAGATTAGTCATATTTCAAATCAAGATTTTTTGGATATTCAATCAAAGTATTGAAGTGAAAAAACATGGAATTCTTGAAAGATCCAAATAAATTTCTTTTTTAAATTCAACAATAAAACCAACTGGATTTGATCTTAAAAGAAATTGGAATCTTATCAATAGATTCAAGATAATTCATGATTTTTGTGCTTATCTGTTTCATAAATGGAATTTATCGAGCAGCCATTATTCTATGTAAATATAGACAAACACAAACTATGAATCACATAGTGACAGTCAAATCTATAGCTACAGTGGCAAAATTGAAGGACTTAATAAAACTATGAGTCTATTTTCTGATATTTTGTTAATAGTAAGCAGTTCTTTTTTTAAAAAAACATAAACTAAATTAATAAATATTAGTTCTACAACTTCGGACTATCCATACCGCTTGATGGCGCTGTTTCTATGCAAAAGCACAGAAATATGCTGTTTACAAGGCCGCTCATAGATCTTATGGCCTGTAAACTGTTCAAACACTTGATGTTGATGAAGTCAAGATTTCCCCAACATCACTAGCATTGGAACATTAGTAGCGACGTGTTGTGGCAGTCTATATAGACGTTAGTATTGAATATTCAACAGCGTATGATATGAGAGTGTCTGTAGTTGTAATCACGAAAAGTGTAACAGTACGCAGTTCAAAGTTTTTCGTTTTAAAGGTATTGTAATTTGTATGAGTAACTACAAATTATAATTATTTTGAAAACATCTCTAATTTCCTTGTTAGGTGGCATAATTTAATAAATGAGGAGTGTAAGTCGTGATTCAGCAAAGTTTACGCGAAAGTCACGCAATTTGAGAGAAGTTTTCAGTGAAATGTTATTGTTTGTGTGTATATGAAATCAAAATTGTTTTGTTTTTTTTTTGGTTTTGCAAGCATTTTTTTAAAAAAAAAAAAATGAAAATCCAAAAATAAAAATATTTTCCAAAAAAAAGCATGTTATATGTATTTGTTTATGAATAAAAATAAATGTTTTTGAACCCCCAGTAAATCCAAAAAAAAAAAAAAAGAAGAATGTCTTAATATAAAAAAAAGACCGAAGGTTTTAAAAATCAAAAAAAAAATTATATTTGTTTTTAAAAAATTAAAATAAACCCAGTTTAAAAAAAAAAACAGTTATAGTTTTATTTTGAAAAAAAAAAAAAAATCCATTAAAAAATGTAAAAAACACGGTTAAAAAAAAACAAAAAAATATTTTAAAAAATTATCTTTTTCTTTTAAAAAGCCCAGTAACATTATATCTATTTGTTTTGCAATAGCAACAGTGCCATCATGTAATGTGGATCGTCTGAAGTTGTAGAATCTAAATATTAGTAGTTCAAATCTATAAAATCTTAAAACAAAATTTAGCATTATTATTTAATGATATGAAAATGATTATTTTGAATAACTTGTGACAAAAAGAAGTATAACTATCAACTTTATTTACTGTTGATTTGTATTTAATTTTATTTATTTTAGATGATATGTTGAAATTTATCCATAAAGTTGCCTTTTTATACATAAAATTAAAAACAATCAATTTAAAAACAAAATTGGAACAGACAACTCACTATAAATAAAAAAAACTCTTTAATATATCAACCCAGCTTGGTATTCCTTAATGGAACCTTTTCAGGATGTCTTTTTTTTTACATAATCACATGACTAATATTATCTTACAACTCCTTCACCCAATGGACATAAGGTAACAATCAGATACGGTACGTGTAGTCATTTTTTTGATGAAAATTTTTCAAGCCTGACAACCAGATCTCTATCCACCAAGTTTAAGAAACTCATCAAATGGGTTTAATCACAAGATAATACTGTTTTAATAAACCCCATGGGCGCTTCAAAATTTTGTTTTTACTCTGTTAAGTAAGGAGAATATGACGCGACTGGAACATAATTTATTCCCCCCTTTTTTTTTTAAATGTGAAAGCTACTTAGCTGGCCATCCCTTTTATAGAGATTTGGAAGATAGTACTTCCTTTTATACCCCTTTTGTTGCATCATTCCTACTATCATAAAAATTGATGGTGTTAACCTCAGCCTGGTTACAGCATAAAACAAACCCCTTTTTTAAATAAACATAAGCTTTGACATTAGGCATGACCAGGATTTACATCCATAATCGAGTGTTCTCTATCCCTATTCTGTCTATTTTTCTTTTATCTTGGTGTTTTTTTGTACATTTATTGAGAGATATATTTCTATGTTGATTTTGCTTCCTAATTCAACATATACACATTTATCAATTAGGTAATTTTTTTGATTTTCCACCTGATTTACAGGAGTCTTGATTCCATCCATCATGTGATATCTTTGTCTTCTATTTCTGTAGTGCCATATTTGTGATGTTCACCTTGTACCAAGTATGTATTATCTTGTTTCGAATTTTTGGGGAGAATGTTGTTCATTTCCTGATTCTTCTTAGTGTTATCATCCTTTCGGTTGCTAAGGATGTTTCTGTTTTGATTTCTAATATTTCTTCTGCGGTGTTCTTCTGGGCGACTTTCAGTTCATTTCTTAGATCTCTTTTCCCATTTGATTCCATGTTTGTTCTAGTTTTAGTTTAAGACTCCTTATTTCTCTTAGTCCTAGTTTCGATCTTTTTTTCCCCCCTAGTGTGATCAAGGCTATAGGTGATGTTATGGGGATTCCTTAAATGTAACTTCCATATTGATAATATCGAACCTTGTGATATATATCTATTAATATTGTAATGCTATACATACGTCCCGTTATATCACTTTCAAATAAAAATGGAAAAGATCTATAAATAAAATCACCCTCAAATAGAAATATATATAAAAAGAATTAATAAAAAAAATTGTTTAAATTAATATATATAATGTACAGATGGCAAACTAATTATATAATTTAAAGTTAAAAAATATAAAAACAAGATTGACTTTATTATAAAAGAATAAAAGATACTGTTCTATTAGATCATGTCAGAAGCTTTATGGCGTTGTTGCAATGCAAAAACACATAAATATAACATTACTGGGGCCACCCCATTATTTGTGAAAGAATAATAATCATACGGTTTAATGTAATTTATTTTATTTCCTTAATAAATTTACTGGAACAATTTTATGTAAACATATGTTATTGCAAATATTCTATTATAGTAGAATTCCCCAGTACGCTAGTGCTGGCTGGCAAAACCGTCATCCCCTCTCCCCGTAAACTTTACAAAGTCTACTAGCATTGCTTGAGAGATAACTATCTACATCATGGTGGAAAAAATGTTGATAATGCTTTAATTACTGAACTGTCTTTTACTTTTTGGGGTCATTTTTGAAAAGGAAAAGTATTTATTTATTTATTACAATAGCTATCTTTGAAAGAATATGTGTATGGATGTTAACGGTACACCTATTAAGAACGATTAATAATTCCAACTCGATTGGTTTTTTTTTGTTTTTTTTAAGATTAATAAATGTATTCTTTTGACAATTTTTTTTTGGTCTCTGGATAGAACTACGAGAAATTTTACAGTCATACATTTTATCCAGAGGCTTAATGTAATTCATTGATTTCCTTAATCAATTCCTGTAATTTAGTCGAAAACAATTTTATGATACAAAAAATTTAAAAACTTATAAATTTCCTCTTAGTCCTGCAATGTAGGGCAGATGGTATGCTTTTTTACATCCATAAGAATTAAAACTTTATCAATTGACATACCTTATTGCAAAGATTCTATTAGAGTAGAATTAATTAATTCCCCGTATACACTGGCTTCTGTGTTTGGTAGTTGCTCTGTTTTCAAGTCAGCCATTTTATTTGTCACTGATGGGTTCTTGCGCAAACTTGGCTTTTTGCGTGAGATGGTTGAAATCTGGCTTGGACATACCCTTTCTGAATTTTTTGAAGGTTCCACGTTGAGTAGGGAAGCATGGTGTCGGGTTGACAATTGTTATGAGGTAATAGTAGGTCAGATGACTTGTAAGCTACTTCCTTTGATATAAATATTTGAAGAGTTGTGGTAGACTGAAGTCCAGACACCCTCACATGATACTATAGTGAACTTTGAATTGTGAACATTTATAAAATGCATAACACAAAGGCCAACTGTGTTTAAACGGCCTCTTTCTGTGCTTTTGCATATAAATAGCACCTTCTAAGCGGATGACACGATCTTATAGAACAGTAACGAATATAAAAAAAACTGATAATTAGTTACTTTTAAACTTAGAATGGAAATGAAGAATGGAAATGATTTTCTAAATAGCAAACAGGCCGTTAGGTATTTAACTGATTGTAAGTCAAATATGAGATAAATTAAAAAATACTAATGATAAAATTTTGAGTTCCCACTCTAAAGCAAGCTGGCCATTAACAGTGGAAATGAACACGTGGTCTACAGAGAAAAGTCATCATCGCCAATAAGAACAGTGCCAATCCAGGCAAGATCAATCCTGGAATTCGATGATAAGAAATTCAAAATAATATAAAAATAAAACTTTTGCTGGATTTGGATTGCTTTTGCTGATTGTGTGTTGTTATTTAAACATTTTGTATGTGTATTGCAGGTCTCCAAAATGTAGGGGTCATGCAATAAATAATTTTTCCTGTATTTACCCCGGCTGAGGCCGTCTCCAGATTTATCTTGCCAAGAGCAATATTTATATAAGATGGAAGGACCTTCGAATGGAGTTGTGTGACGTATTAAGGAACACAAAGATGGACTTTAACAAACCCTACAGCATCAGAAAGTATGAACTTTTGCTTTAAATGAAATATGAACTTTAATTATATAATACGACTTTTCAGGTAGTAATTTTAAATGTCACTTAGTTTTCAAAATAAATCTCTTATCTGACTAAGTAAAATTTTAAATTATTTATTATATTTTTTTTATATATGTTTGCTATCATTTCCATTCATGTTAATTTCATTTAAATTAGGTGTAAATGGCTGCATAGATTCGTAAGATTATGTTAGTTTAAGTTCGTAGTTAAGATGGTGCTGGTGGGTAAATGTACAGGTGTTTTATCTCAATGTAATCTGGGTAGGCGCATTGGCTACTTGTTCCCTTATGTCATGTTAGCATACAGGGCATAATATCCACCTGAATGCATGCCAAAATGGTAGCCATCTAATTGTCAGTAGTCATGGACATATTTCCTATGCCACTGGGTTTTTTTACAGTGTAATTAGGACAATAAGCCAGCAAAGACACTATCCCCATTTATAGAGTATCTCTTTTATATATATTTCAAATGGTTTCATTTTGAATCATCAATTGGGTAGTGGATAGTTCCTGACTATTGGTGAAATTTATTAATGATTATGGGGATGATGCTCATTCCTTCCCACCATGATTCGTTATTTTTCTAATGATATCGTGCTATGAATGTAAATTCCTGTCAGCATGATTAGATTGTTATGCTAACAATCTCATTTTGCATTAGTCACATCAGTATATCAGTAAGCTAACATTGGTTTAAACGTGAAATTTTAACCTAAGGTTAAAAAGGTTTGAGTTATATGCTTATTCTATGTAGCATATTTACTCTTAGCAAAATATTAAAATTTTATTAAATCTATTGAATATATCCATCTGTCCATATAATTTAAATCAAATATATTTAATAGTTAATTTAATCTTCAGATGTTTGTATTAGTGGGTGGGTGGGTGTGTGCGTGTATATGCATAATAATAAAATGTTTCGTTTAATTAAATTTTGGCACTTTTTTATTAATATTTTAATAATCAAGAATTATTAATCGTTCTTAATAGGTGTACCGTTAACATCCATACACATATTCTTTCAAAGATAGCTATTGTAATAAATAAATAAATACTTTTCCTTTTCAAAAATGACCCCAAAAAGTAAAAGACAGTTCAGTAATTAAAGCATTATCAACATTTTTTCCACCATGATGTAGTTAGTTATCTCTCAAGCAATGCTAGTAGACTTTGTAAAGTTTACGGGGAGAGGGGATGACGGTTTTGCCAGCCAGCACTAGCGTACTGGGGAATTCTACTATAATAGAATATTTTAAACTCAGCTTTTCCATGAGCTGACTGGGGCTTTGGGTTTGACAAAAGAGTAACCTCACTCATGTGTATGCTGGCTTTATAAATTTTCTGTGATTTCTCTTTATACTGAGTTAGGAATCTCTCAGCAACTACATCCAGAGAAAGCTGTTAGCCACTTTACCTTCCCTTTCCATTCTCCGTCCTAAGTTTTCGAATAGTCTGCTCCATCCCATTTCCACAACATAATCTTTGTCAACTTCATGGCCTTCATATCCAAATCTCCCTTATCTTTTCCCAAACCCAGCATAAAAACCAATAACCCACTTTCTGCATAATCACTTTGTTTATATTTATTCTTCCATAACTTCATTATTCATGCCCTTTCTGCTTTTAAGCATTTACATTGAATTAACAAATGCCTAATATTTTTTATACCTTCCTCACACAACTTGTAGACTAAATCACCCATATTTTTCCATTTAAGTGTATATTCCCTTGCTGCTAAAGATCCCATTCGAGCCTTAAACAGTAAACTACTTTCCTTGCTATTATCATAAATTAACTCGCATCTAAAGTTCCATTTACTTCTATATATATTTAAACTCTTTTTACTCTCCACACTAGTTCTCCATCTCCCCAACTTCCTATTCTTTATTAATGCATCTATTTTTCTATCCCATTCCTTACTACTATAACACTCACCAATCCTCCTAACACAATCATCCCACCTTTTGTACAAGTATACTGATATAAATTCTTTATCCAAATGTTCTGCGTACCACATTATTTTTTTCACCATCTTGTTACCTGCTCTTTATTCATAACCCAATTAAATACTATTTTGGCTATTTTATTATCCATAAACTGCAATGTACCGAACATTTTCCTTTTCCTTTTTGCATCTCTAATATAAAAACTTGACCATCCTATTTCTTCATGAATTGCCTCCTTTGCTGTCCACACATCTGCATCTAATGCATGTCTTTCTACTTCTCTTTGTGCTTTTTCTAAGTAATCTAATACCCCTTTACTAATACATAATGCATCATTGCCATATGTTAACCCTGTTACTACTACTTCCTTCCATACAATTCTAGCTACATCATATTATATGAAACACTGTTAATTTCTTTATCAATGCCTTTCTTTCTTTGTTTCATTTATCATTTTTTCTCCCATTCATCCAAGCAATTATCCTGATCACTCAAGATGATTCCCAAATAACTATATTTATTCACCACACTTAACTTTATATCCCCCAATAAAAATTCTTCATCTTCTCTATCCCCAGTATTAATCATCATTATATTTGATTTTTCTTCATTAAATTTGATCCCCATCTCTTTGCCCACCCTTGTGCATGTCCTCACTCTATATCTTTTCTTTCTGCACACAAAAAGACATCATCCGCAAACAAAGATCCGACAAAGTATATACTCCCTTGCCACTAATTAACGGTATCTCTATCCCTCTTCCTAATCTTTCTATTGCTCTCTCCAACAAAATAGATGACATAGGTCATCCTTGCCTTAGTCTCACTCCATTTTTAACTGTAACTGATTCTATATCCCCTAATTGATGTGTATAGTAATTATTTTCATATAATTTCCTAATAATATCCTCTAAAGCTTCATCCATTCTCAAATTTTCTAAACTTACCCATAATCTATTTCTATTTACTCTATCATGTCTTCTCTATATCTATAAAACTTGTATACAACTGTCTACCTGAATTCCTGCTCATATCCCTAAGTTGTGTAACTACAAATAAACTTTCTCCTATATGCCTATCTGATTTAAAACTTCCTTGCGTTTCTCCCACTACATTATTCCTTCCATCCATTTTGCAACTCTTTCAGCCATCATATATGAGAAAACTATATAAAACTGATGTAATCGCTATCGGTCTATAATTGTTTAACTTTCTATGATCCTTACTCTTTCCTTTAAATAATAATCTATCTCTTGTATTACTCCAACTACCTGGAAAAACTATCTTCTGTGTCATCTTATTAAAACATGATAATAGCTTAACTTTCTATGATCCTTACTCTTTCCTCTAAATAATAATCTATCTCCTGTATTACTCCAACTACCTGGAAAAACTATCTTCTGTGTCATCTTATTAAAACATGATAATAGCTTTACTTATGTCCTATATTCATTACCATCTCTGCTGCCCATCCATCTAAACTTCTTGCCTTTCCACTTTCAATTTCTTCCCTGCATCATTCAGTTCATTTTCTGTAAACCTAATATTCCCATTACTATATGCTTTCATGTTTTCTATCACTGTCCTTTACATCTAACGTCTACATCTTTTCTATATCCATTACATATCTATTTAAGATTCTCTCTAATTCTTCTCTAGAGGTACACTCTATTCCCTCATCATCTAGTAATACTATTTCTCCCCTACATTTCTCCTTTTAATGTAATTCCAAAATTTTTTACTTCCATCTCTTCCACTTTTATTAATATCCTCCAACAATTTACTATTCAATTTCATTCTCCCTCTATAATTATCTATTTTAGCCAACTTCTTTTTTTCTAAGTATTTTTCCCATTTAGAATTAATGTCTTTTTCACTTTCTTTGTTCTTAATAGCACACTTATATTCTCTGCATGCTTTTTTTCTCTTTTACACTTTTATTAACTCTTTTTTCTTTAGTCTTCTGAATATTTTCACCTAAAACCCTATTTACCACTTTTATCTATTTCATTATACCAGTCCTTATACTTATGGTTTCTTCAATTTGTATTTTATACTCTTCCAACTTATTCTTGTCATTCACTCTCCATCCACATCTTTCACTATTGTTTCTACTTTTATTTCTATTCTCCATCACATTGCTAGCCATTTCTATTACAAAGAAATTATGATCACTATTACATACTCTCTCTTCATTATCAAACACCTTAATTTTCCGTACTTTATTCATTTCCCTTTTTCTCTACCAATACATAATCTATTGTATGGAATACATTATTTCTAGATCATGTGTATTGTCCCTCATAAATATTTGATAAATTTCCTATGCTCAAATTTACTTTCTGACAAAATTTCTTCAAAAGCTGTCCATTCTTATTATCTACATCATCAATTTCTTCAATATGACCATTCATCTCCCCTATAACCATTATTCTCTTCCCTTTTCTTTAAAACTCTGTATATCCTTAACTAGGCATTCAAATATGCTACTATTCCACTCCATTATTGTTTGACTATCTTCAGTAGCTTTATAAACTATAGCCACCATCCATTCTTGTCTTCCAACCTTATTTTCTAGGTGCAAATACCCTAATGGTGCCATGATATGGTATGTAGGCTTTGAAGTTTCAATGATCGTTATATCCATCATCTAAAATTATCAAAAACAAATTTTTTCTTTATTCTCCATCAAATTGGTCAACTTCCTGCTCATCCATACTCCAAGTAAGCATTCGTTATTTAATTCCAGATTGTCTATACCATTGTCTATGCTGCTAGTTTCCTATATACTTATATAAAATTAAAAAAATTCCCATGCATACATAAAAACAAAATTCATTCCCACTGTGAAAGAAAAAAAACATGTTTTATTATAGGTTGACCATCCGTTTTCAATCTAAAAGTAAATACAAAACTATTATAAACAAATCAACGGTTGACTCTTAAATCCAACCTCCTAAATGAGAAGAAAAAAATTTCATGATTTTCTATTGACACACATATATATTATAACGGTCAGGGTGTGATGATGAAGTTTCCAGTCTTACTGTATCTGCCGTACAGGGCGCCACTAGATTACTCGAACCTAGGCTAACAGGTTTATCTGGGCATAGTTGCGTTTAAGGAGAAGCCAGATATGCACTGTTAAAAATCCAACTTTTATTTTATCGACCATTTGCTCTTGCCACTAGCTCATGGAATAGCAGAGGTTTTAAACTATATTTATTAAAAAAGTAAATTAGATCACTGCCAGTACTAATAACACAACAGATTTTATTAACGCACATTTAAAATTGAGGAATAAAATTTATATTTACATTTTAACATTAATTTTTAAATTTAAATTACTATTTTAATAAAGTCAGATATTATTTAACAGTTACATTACTATTTTAAATAGACTACACAGATGGACATTTTAATAATATTTACTTTAGCATGTTGAATATAGATAGGCTACATAGATTTCTCACTTAAAAAAAAAAAACTGATCAAAACACTCATTCAATCTCAGACTAAAAGTTCTTAGCCAAACCAACGCCTGCTTCCAGATATATAGTCGCAACCAATGCAGTATGAAGATGCTAGCATAAAATCATGCTGACAGGAATGTGCATCTGACAGCATGATATTATTTGAAGGACATGATCCTCGGCCAGTACAGGAATGTACATCTGTCTGGCGAAGGAATCATGTATATAAATTAATTAAGGGGTGCTAGGTATGGGGGATAGCGGTCTTTCTGCCGACTTATAAATCCCTGTCCATAGAGCTAGAAGGGGTCAATGGCGCAGGAAATACATCTGCGACCATTGCAATGATATGACTGCCTCTTTGGAGTCATGCATTCAGTTGGGCACGTTGCCCTGTATGCTAAACACGCTTCACATTACATTGATATAAACACCCATATATCCATCCACAAGCATTGTCCTAACTACGAAACAAATAGCCTGAAATTAACCCTTTAAAATAAACATAAACGAATTTAAACATAGTTATTAATTTTTATCCATGCAGCTATCTATACCCAACTTTAATTTGATACATTTTAATTAACACTTAACACAAAAAAAAAGAGAGAAATGGAAATGATTGCTTAAACAGATGCATAAAAAAAATTACTAATAATTGATTTTGAATTCTTTAGGCCAGATAATAGTTCTTATTTTCAGCTATTAATTGCAAATTTAGGAAAAGTTCCTACTAGATAAACACAAGAGTTCATACTTTACGGATTGAGCAAATTTAGAGTCCATCTTCATGATCACTTTTGTAGATTGTTTGTCCTTCTTTGAAACGAAACCGCTACTTGCCATGAATTTGATCAGAAACTGTCATCCAGAGACCTCAGCTGGTTGTCCAGAAAATTAAATTTATTGCAGACTTCTACATCATGAAAATCTGCAATATAGCTAGTTATAACGGTATATTCATAGTCAGCTCTAAGATCCCAATTATAATAATCATTTGGCTTTTATGTTTTTATTAGCCTCTTATCATCAAATCTTCGGATTCAACGAGCAAGACGTCACTAATCCTCTCATATTTGATTTACAGTCCGTGCTGTCATTTCGTGCTTGCATTGGTCATTTAATTTCTTTCCATTCTCTTACCATTTAATTATTTGAGTGTCCCAAAGGCTAGTGTGCTTTAGAACAATCATTTAATTAATAAAACAATCATTTCCATTTTCTAAGATTAAACATGATAGAAATCATTTACTTCTATTTTAAAAAATATTAATCTTTACTTCTTTTTTTTTTTGTATTTATAAAAAAAGTCCGTTCAAATACTTTTTATTTTTTTTTTAAAAAAATGCTTTTATGTTTTCCATCGGTACGAACTATATATACGTTAAACAACTTTTAATTTCCAGTTTTTAAGTTTTTTTTTTTTTTCTTTTTAATAAATCAATTTTTATTTACAATCTTTTTATTTTCATTTTAAAATAATGTAACGGCATATTATATACCTTTACAATATAGATTATCTACACATCCTCTTATAAATCACTAACAAGCATTTCTGTCTAAAATACCACAATAAAAAAATTCTTTATTTATTAATTGAAATGTATAAAATTATAAAAATGGCTTTCTCATATATATATATATGTCTCTAATAATTGTTTTATTTATGGAGCACAAGCTAAAATAAAAAAGTGTATACTATGTAATTTAATATGAAAAACTATCAATATATATAACCAAATGAAAAAAATTGAATCTAAGGGATATGTAGTTGATACTTGTGCCCCAAGTTGGATGCCATATTATAAATATATATTATAACGGTTGGGCCGAGACTTTCCCTATCTGCCATATTAAAGCGCCACTAGACTATTACAACCTAGAAAATTTATAAAGTAGGCAGATATGTATGGGTAGGATTCAACTTTTATTGACCGACAGCTCTAGCCACTAGCTCATGGAAGAGATGAGTTTTATAAAACATTTCAAACTTATTTTTTAATTATATATTTCAAATTATTATTAATCAAGATAAAATAATAAGTCACTGCCAGTACTAATAAGACAAACATTTACTACCCACATAACATATATAAAACAGATTTGAGGATTAGATTATTTAACAAAAAATTAGATAGATTTAAATCATATTTATCTTAATATGCACAGATGGAAGTTTTTATATAATTTAATATTTTATAGTCTTAAGCATAAATAAACTATATAGAATACATATATAAAGTCTTTCAAAACATTTAAATCGGACTAAAAGTTCGCAGTTAAACCAACACTAGCTTCCTGATATATAGACATAACCAATGTAATATGAAGATGTTAACATAAAACCATGCTGACAGGAATGTGCATCTGTAGCATATTATTATTAAAGAAGTGATCCTCATCCGGTACAGGAATGTGCATCTGTCTGGCGAAGGAATCATATATAAAAATATTGAGAAAGCGCAGTGCCCATATGGAGGAAGAGAAGTCCTTGCCATCTTATAGTCTCTGTTCATAGAGCATAAGGAATCAAATGATTTAGGGAATACCTCGATCACCAATAACAATGTGATGGCTACCTTTTTTAAGCCATGCATTCATTTGGGTACTATGCCCTCTATTCTAACATAGCACAATACAATGAGAATCTAATGCGCCTCTTCATATCACATTGATATAAAACACCATACATTTCTCCACCAGCATCGATTCAGCTATGAAGCAAATAGTCCAAAATTAACACCACATAATCTAATCTAATCTTATGAATCTATGCAGCCATTTATGCTTATTCTTAAATTATTAATTTAAAATAAATTATGAGAATGGAAATAATAATAGCAAACATATTAAAAGAAAAATAGAACATATAATTTAAATTTCTGCTTAATCAAATAAGAGACTTTACGAGTTAGGTATCTTTTCGATAGAATATTTGAAAAGTTGTTATTTTTTTTTTAGATTATAATGTTCATACTTTCCATGATTATAGGTTTATTTGAAGTCTGTCTTGGTGGTCCATGATGTGATGCACAACTCCAAAGTCTATAGTCACGCAGTAAATTAGTTTCGCATATTTGCACCAGCTGAGGCAGCCTCCATATCTATGGTTTGTGTGTTCATTTATTGGACAGTTTACTTTTGAGCAGGAACATAAGATTTTATTACTAGGAATTTTTAAATTGATCTCTTATCTAACTGATTGGTTAAATGCCCTCAAGGGCCTATTTGCTATTGAATCATTTCATTTAAATAAAAAAAAACATCTCCATTCTACTAAGATTTAAACATAATTTTGAATAAAAACTAATTAATATTTTTATTATTTTCCTTTACATTACTTGAAAAAAAAGTACTAATCTTTTATATTTAGATTTTTACTTTTAACTAATTATTTAATAGTTTGCCATCTATGAATGATTTTATTTATCGATATTTTTTTTTATTATTTGACAGTAATGTAATGGCATAAATGTATACTGTTACAATGTATATAATATAAAACATACAATTACTTCTCTATAAAGCTGCTTTATAGAGAAGTAACTGTTTTTTATTATATTTTTATTTTAGTTAGTTAATATATTTATTATTTTCATAGTTACAATATAAATGTAATGGTCAGATATGTATAGTCAGCAAAACTAATTTTAGTAACCAAGCAATGATCACTAGCTTGCATGGGTAGTTGTGACCTATGCCTAATGTGGCTGCTGAGTTACACTGCAGTACCAACAGCAACCCCCAAGAAGCATGCAAGTGATAAATTTCTATTCAAGAATCACTGAAATAGATAAATTAAAAATGCCTAAGGCAAAAATAAATCTAACAAATCCATCTAAAATACAAATAAAAAAACCGAGAGAACGCTATAAAATTTCAAATTACAAAAACAGAAGTCAGTGAAAATGCATCAAACGGAAACACTCCACCCCCATACATTTCTATCCAAAAATCGCCGAAATCGACAAATTAAAATGCTTAAATTGAACAAATCCTTCTAAAATACAAATTAAAAAACAAACAAAGCGCTATGAAATTTGAATTAAAAAAATAGAATTCAGTGAAAATGCATCAAACGCAAACACCTACCCCCCCCTCCCATCCCATGAAGAATTTCTATCCAAAAATCACTGAAATCGACAAATTAAAATGCCTAAATCAAACAAATTCTTCTAAAATATAAATTTTAAAAAAAAACAAGAAAACGCTATGAAATTCGAATTACAAAAACAGAAAAACTTTAATGGTAAATGTCAAAAAAATTAATGAAGCTTCATCAATGACTAATGGGGCTTCATTAATGGCGGGAGTTACAAAAACTGATTCCAAAGCAGCAATTTATATAAACTAGAAGGACAATAAGAACGGGAGCTTCTATTTATCAAATTAATTATTCTCTGATTTGAAATTATGGCAAAACATTAAAAATAAATACTTTTCAAAAAGAATACAAAGCAGCAATTTATATAAACTAAAAGGGCAATAAGAACGGGAGCTTTTATTTATCAAATTAATTATTCTCTGCTTTGAAATTATGGCATATTGCTTAAATATTTTTAAACTAGATTTATAGACATCTGCAGGAAAAATATTACCCAATTTTTTTCAAGGCTGACTTGTCAGTATTTCTAGCATGTTTGCAGCATAAACATCCATGGTATAAAAAAGAGCATTACTTTGAGCCTTATTGTACCACATGTCACAGTTTATACTTTCAAAATGAAATGTGACACAATAGACATTTCACATGAAAAATATAATTTCTTGAACCAACAAATTTAATCAAAATGTAACTGAACTATTCTTTTGAAATATTTGTTTTGTTTTATTATGCGCATTAAGTAATTTGTACTGCTACAAATAGAAGTTGTTGGGATTGTTTTTATTTTTTGATGGTGTTAATATGGATTTTTTTTTACGCAGATGAATACAATATTAAACATACGCAAAATTTCAGGCAACATTTCAAAAAGCTGTGCTGAAATTTAAGTGATATAGTGTCTAGTGTCTTACTATCTTTTTTTACTCAAAATGATGAAAATTTGGGATCTTCCAAAGACAGAACATGAGGCATTGGAGTTTCTTCCAAAATAAAAGTGTCTGCCCTCTCAAAAAGTGTGCATTACTGGTCATCAAATGAAACTTTATGTGAGTCCAAATGCAGAATGGAGGTGCAACATTATTGCATGTCAAAAATGCATAGCACTTCAGAAATGAATCTGATTTCAGGGCTGCAGATTGTCATTTGTCACAGCCATCCGAATCATTTATTATTGGAGTAAAAACCAATTGATCATAGAATCGGGAATAAATGATTTGGATTTGAGCAAGAAGACTGTCGTTGCAAGGAAGCAATATTTGAGACAAGCCTGTGAAGAAAGCCTGCTATCTCGCCCATCCTGCAAAATTGGAGGGTCAGGAAAAATTGTAGAAGTAGATGAAACTTTTCACCAAATGCAAAGACCAACAGGGAAGAATTCTTTCACAACAGAGGTTATTTGGTGGTTTATGTAAAGAAACGAAACAGTGTTCATTGTCGCTATTCCAGGTCGAACAGCATCTGTTTTCCTAGATGCCATTAAACAACATGTAGCACCAGGATCCTCCATATATTTTCTGACTGTTGGAAAGCCTACAAAAGTGATGAATTGAATGCTGCAGGTTACAAACATTTCACAGTCAATCACACTTACAATTTTGTGGATCCTTCTACTGGGATGTATACACAAAACATAGAAAGACTTTGAGGGCTATTAAAATGGCGCAATAAAAGAGAAAAGGGACCTCTTGACTTCACCTGGAGTCATACTTAGCGGACTTCATGTGGCGACGACTGCACCATGATGAGGATTTATTCCATTCTATATTACAAGCTATTACTATACCATCAGTGTAAATGTTTCTTTAAATAATTTTGTACCAATAAATTTGCACTGAAAGCCTAAAAATTTCAACTTTCTTTTTGCCGATTTTTTTTGCGGAACTTAACTGATGTGTAATGTATTAATCTGTAATTAGATTTCTCTTTTTAAATTTTTAATTGGTATATACGTACGGATTTAATTCAGTAAAAAAGCCTGTTGTTAATTTCTGCCATTTTTGTTTTATTTGTTAAGTGTGTTGCAATGCCATGTGTTTGAAAAAAGGCTTCTCTACATAATTTTGCACTAAAACCCTAAAAATTTGATTAACCTTTTTACCTATTTTTTTTGCAGAACTAAACTGTGATGTGTAATGTCTTAAACTACAATTAGATTTTTCTTTTTAAATCTTTAATTGGTATATATGTACAGATTTAAGTGAGTAAAAAAGACTGCTATTAATTTCTGCTGTCTTTGTTTTATTCTTTTGAACCAAATAACCACCATTATTTAATCTCTTGTTATTAGTTAAGTATGCTGCGATGCAATGTGTTTGAAAAAAGGCTTTTCTTCATAATTTTGCTCCAATAAGCCTCAAAATTTGAATGTTTCTCTGAATAATTTGGCACCAATAATTTTGCACTGAAAGCCTAAAAATTTGAACCTTCTTTTTGCCTATTTTTTTGCGGAACTAAACTGTGATATGTAATGTATTAAACTGCGATTAGATTTCTCTTTTTAAATCTTTAATTGTTATATATGTATGAATTTAATTCAATAAAAAAGCCTGCTGCTAATTTCTGCCATATTTGTTGTATTTTTTAAAACCAAATAACCATCATTATTTAATCCGTTTTTTTTAGTTAAGGGTGCTGAAATCTGTTTGAAAAAAAGCTCTAAATAATTTTCCTCCAGTAAGCTGCAAATTTGAACATTATTAGTTATGTGTTCTGCAATAAGGCTCAAAATAATAACGTTCTTTTTTATACCATGGATATTTGTGCTGCAAACCTGCTAGAAATACTGGACAAGTCAGCCTTGAAAAAAATTGGGTGATATTGTTCCTGAAGATCTTTATAAATCTATTTTTAAAGTATTTAAATGATATGCCATAATTTCAAAGCAGAAAATAATTAATTTGATAAATAGAAGCTCCTGTGTAAATTTATTATTGCTATTAAATTTATATTAATCACTGCTTTGGAATCTGTTTTTGTAATTCCCTCCATTAATGAAGCTTCATTAAATTTTTTGACATTTACCATTAAGTTTTTTGTTTTTGTAATTCAAATTTCATAGCGTTTTTTTTTTATTTTGTATTGTAGAAGGATTTGTTCATTGTGCATGTTCAAATCTGATTGCAGATGCATATTTGCAAATGTTGAAAGCTAAATATTGATGAAATTATGTTTTTGGAACTCCCGCCATTAATGAAGCCCCATCAGTCATTGATGAAGCTTCGTTAATTTTTTTTTATATTTACCATTAAAATTTTTCTGTTTTTGTAATTTGAATTTCATAGCGTTTTTTTGTTTGTTTTTTAATTTGTATTTTAGAAGGATTTGTTCAATTTGGGCATTTTAATTTGTTGATTTAAGCGATTTTTGGATAGAAATTCGTCATGGGGAGGATTGCGTTTGATGCATTTTCACTGATTTCTGTTTTTGTAATTCGAATTTCATAGCGCTTTTTTATTTGTTTTTTTTTTTTAATTTGTATTTTAGGCATTTTAATTTGTCGATTTCAGCGATTTTTGGATAGAAATTCTTCATGGGGAAGAGATGTTTTCGTTTGATGTGATGCATTTTCACTGATTTCTGTTTTTGAAATTTTATAGCGTTTTCTTCTATATGTATTTTAGATGGATTTGTTCGATTTAATTTTGCCTAAGGCATTATTAATTTATCGATTTCAGCAATTCTCGGATAGAAATTTATCACTTGCATGTTTCTTGGGGGTTGTTGATGGTACTGCAGTGTCGCCCAGTGGTCACATTGGGCGTAAGTCGCAACTACTCTTGCATGTCTGTGTGTAACATGGATATAAACATTACCACAAACTACAAAGTCAAACCTCATTACCTATGCCCCAGGATAATTTCCATGACTCCCACATCTGATGTTAGCATATATGTGCTTTTTCTTATATCTTACTGAGGTTAAGGAGATATAATAAAACCAAAAAAAAGCTAATTGTGATAAGACACAAATGTGAGAGATAATGTGTATATAAATTTATTAGTGATAACACAAAAAACAAAAGTAAAATAAAAGTTCATATGACTAGATTTAAACCTATGATGATATTGCATTTCTTTCAGACTAAATTAATTAATTAGTGACTAAACATCATAATTATACTTATTTAATCCAATAGACGGAATGTAGGCTTTATATGCTTAATAATCTCCAGGGTGGAAATTCTACGATAGTTACTTTATTAATTATTGGAGAATCAAGCAGGGTGAAACTATGAGTATTTATTTAATTATATTAAATTCTGAATCATTAATAGATGGCTGCATTGGACTTAAAATTATGACTGACTGCACGCTAGTAAGATTAGGCTTTAAAAATACATTAAAAAATATTGAATACAGTGCTTGGTTATATGTAAGTGGCATTATATCTGATGATAAAACAGATGGGGTATGCCTGCCTTGGCAAGGCCATACCCAGAAATTTCATCGGATCAGAGGGTATATGAAGCAGAAATGAATAACTGCTCCTACAACCAGTAAAGAACTTATTACTATCAAACAAGAAATTTGTCTGCACTGATAACAATATTAAGGACAACAGCAAAGAGTATTTGAGTATGTAAATATGAGATATGTCCGCCTTGGCATGACCATATCAAGAAAACTCGGACAAAGCAGGAATGATCATCTGCTTGCAGAACAAATATATGAATTTAAAAACATCTATATAAATAACCCCGCAACACAATTTAACAGTTTGGCTCAGAACAGCTTGATAGTCGTGCGTTGTATCTTATTGCTTGAAATTGTGTTTTTTTTTTTAAATTACATAAAAACTATAAGCATATGGCGTCAACAGAAATATGGGCATTCGATTCGTCCTAAAAATATCTTTTAAATGCTATCTTTTTGATTGAAATCGGAAGAAATTTGAATTTTTTATTAATTTTTTTTTAAACAAGCGGATTTAATTTTTTTCTATTTTGGTCAATTTTTTAGTTTGCACTAAGCGATAAAGGATAGAAAATTGTAAATGGCCTGGTTATAAAGTAAAAATGGATTAAAAATACACTAGTCATTCGCATTCAAGGCCTATAATGGATGTGAACATAATCGCAGAATATGTATCGTAAGTAGATTTTTCAAATGTTTTTAATATTTTAAATTTATTAATATAATTTATTTGTATAATTTATTAATTTGCGCTTATATTGGTATGTGTGTGTAGTATATAAATAACATAATATTAAAATCATTTATGCTCTTTATTATACGGTATATAAATTATTATTTATATGTACAATAATTTTGTGTCTTTGATATTAATAATTTATTTTTATTGGTATGTTTGTGTTTACTATTGTGTGTTGTATAACAAGTAATGATTTATATATGTAGAGCAGTGCAGTGTAAATTTTAAAATCTGATAGTCAAATGTACAGAAAGTTTGCAGTTGATAAAGCATACCCAAAATTTACTGGGCATAGTACCATGTGAAAATATAAACATTTAAAACCAATAAAAGAGAGATTTTAAATGATATTTGTGTAGTAGTAGCCACAATGGTTATGCTTATACCACATGGAATTGTAAGCAGATAAAGAATCATTCTGATTCTAGCCTATGCCTTGATACTCATGGTGTGTAGTCAGTAGTTTTGCCACATCTTGCATCACATTATTTTCAAGTCTATAGCTAGCAAATGACTTTATGCAAATAAATTATATCTTTATGGGACAAATATAACAAGATAGCATCATTGGTATGCATAAAGAATATGAACGTCACTGATGTACACAAAAAAATATAAATTGAAGAGGTGAAACTCATTTTATCAGTGATACAGACAATAACCTGCAATTTCTAGTTTTAGATAGACAAGAAGCCAATTTCTATGATGACAAATGCATATCTATCTACTGGAAATGATTTGTTTTGTATCTTTTATTAGGGTGAATCTTTTTCTTATAGATATCTTTGAGATTTGGTAACTTTTGGGGTACAAGTTAAAAATGAAGAATTCATATGTGACTTATTTTGGAGATTCTGAAGCTATGGATTATCTCAGGTAAGAAGTATTATATATGGCTTGAAAGATAATTTTGTGAGGCATACAAAGAAATTATCACGGAAGATGTAATTTAAACTTAGTTAATGATAAATTAGAAATTATGAACAAACAATAAAGTAATAATTATGTCATATATTGAAATTTCTTTTTTCCTTATTTATTATCACTATTTGTCTTAGACTTATTGTTTTCCTTTGTTTTTCTAGTTTCTATTAATATAATTTTTTTTGTTCTAACATTATTAAAACTGAAGTCATTGTGAAAATTGTGTCTCAGGTAAGTTTTTTAAAACATTCAATATGGCGCCTGCAAACTCAACTAGTTAACTAAAGAAATGATCAATAAGTAATTCTTCATTATGAAACCTGGAATTTATGATGATTACTACAAAGAAAACAAGCATAAGTAGGCACATTATAAGTTTGAACAAGCGGTCATGTATTACTTGGCTAAATTAAGACCTAAACACTTCATCCAGTATGAATACTTAAAAATAATAAAGATTAATAGTTCTTGCTTAATTGAAGGTCCATCCTAAAGATCACTCATACATAATAAGAAATACATTAAACGATAGCTCAAGAGATAACGTAAATTAAATGACATATATTTGTCCCTTTGAAATATAAATTAATCTTATTCTTAACATTGTTTTTAAAACTAATTCAACTTATTTTTATATTTGTTTAAAAAAATCTGTTTTCTAATCTTGATAATTGCAAGAGCAAAGTTTCAATTGAAACATGACTGATTGTTTTTAGGAAAAACAAAATCTTTGATCCAGGTGAGAAAGGGGGATTAAAATATTTATGCATCTTTGATTTATTAGGTTTTTTTTTTAGCAGTGTAGGAATTTAAGAAACAAAAATATTTTTACAAAAGAGACCTTCATCATCTGATCGAATACTAAATCTAGGCATATAAAAACAACTTAAGAATGTCTGCATATAGCAATATATTCCATCATTTTTAACAAATACAGATTAGTTTAACATATATGTATAATAGAAAAAGAAAATAATATTAAAGAAAATTTCAACACACAAAAAAAATTATATAATAAAAGTAAAATAAGAACATCAAATGTATATGGATAGTTTTACTGTTATGGTTGCAGAGATTTCATAGTAAAAGTTCAATATTTCTGCTATTACCTTTGCAAAGGATTTTAAAAAACCCTGCAAGATATTAAGAGTAGTATGTAGCTATAAGTAATGACGCATAGCTTCATGCTGCAATTCACACTCATTGGATCCTGGATGGCCCTTTTTCTTGGATATTATTTTAATTCTGGCAATAGGCTGGTTCTTTGGAATAGCTTATGACTGAGTGTGGCATAATTGACTAGGTTAGTTTATTTCTTGAATGAAAACACAGCAGGCTGAATTTATGAATTGCATAGTACTCTGTTCAGCAGACTTCAAGCAGCAGTTCACCACCTCCATCAGGATTCCAAAATCGTACTCCCGTGAAATAGCGAAAGGGAAGCGGACACAAGCTTCTACTCACAGGTTAGCATAATGCATGGTTCTAGCAGCCAAATAATTAATGAATTTCTAGCAGTTCACCACTTCCATCAGGATTCCAAACTCGCACTCCCCTGAAATAGCGAAGGGGAAGCAGACACAAGCTTCTACTCACAGGTTAGCATAATACATAGTTCTAGCAGCCAAATAATTAATGAATTTTTTTAAATAACTTTGGAGGAAGATCTTGTTGATACTGTTGAAGAATTCTCTCATAAATGACCAGCTTGAAAAAATTTTCATAAAAGAACCCTGTTTTTACATTTATCTAGATATTTATTATTTTTCAACAAAAGGCATCCTGATTAGCTTTAATTAAAAAATATTTTCACTGATAGTAATTTTGATCAGCCTTAATTACAATTTAATCCTGTATTTGTTTATTAATTAGGAAAATGTTCCAAATTTCGAATACCTTTTGCAGTAATTAACCATCAATTAACATCTTTTTTCCGCAAAGGCCAAACATTGTAAACATTATCCTTTAAATAGATAATATCCTGACATTATTCTACTCTTTATTAATTAGTTTTAATAAGAAAACTACCAGTGCCTATACTTAACCTGCTTTACAAATTTTATTAAAATTTAATGCTAAGGAATATTAAGTAGTTTAAATTTTAATTAATTAGTTTTTTTATCAGAATTTTCTAGAATTTATTATGCATTTGAACATTACTAATTATTTATCTAATATTCAGCTAATCGTTTCTGACCCATTTTAATACACACATACATGTGCCTTTAGTAAATTTTTATGAGTATTTATAAATTTAATATAAAATTTGCCTATAACAGTTTTTAAAAATTTTTAGATACAAATTTGCATGAAGCATATATATATAGCTTCAATATATGTATTTTACTAATATTTATTGTGATATAATGTAAATGATGTCCATTGGGTGGAGTTGCTGTAGAGTAATTAGTCATTAATGATAAAGATTATGTTGTGGAAATGGGATGGAGCAGAATATAGGAAAACTTAGAGTGGGGAATGGAAAATAAAGTGGCTAACAGGTTTCTCTGGGCATAATTGCTGGGAGATTCTTGACTTCATTTAAGAAGCCACAGTACATCACATCACATGTGATTTTGTAAAATGAAACATCTTGAAAAGATTCCATTAAGGAATGAAAACTGGGTTGATATATAATTTTTTTATTTATAGCGAGTTGTCTTGTTTCAATTTTATTTAAAATTAATTTTAATTTTGTTTCTTTTTTCATGCTTGGTTATTCGCCAAAAGACAAACTTATTATAATAACCTTCTGAATTAATTAGATAAATTGCTAAAAAAAAAAAAAAAAACTTTCATTTTGAAAAAAGATGAAACAATATACTTGGAAGCCTAGATTGACTAGAATTTTTTTTATCTTAAATATATTGTTGCATTCACATTTTGTCCATTATTTATTTATTACCATTAGAAGAATGTTATTACTAAAACTATTAATTGCACCAACCAAATTCTTTTTTTCTCTTCAATATATTTCTTCTCTATATATGCAGAATATATATGGATGGATGTAGGATTTTTGAATTCATAATCAAGCTTGAAGACAGATTAATATCTTGCAAAAAATGTATATAGAAGAGTAGGTCTATAAATATTTTATATTGATATAATCAATCAATGAGTTTAGAATGTTAGTGCCATTTAAAAGGATTTTTTTCAATCTTAAATTAAAGCTAATTTTGCTCAATATTGTTAAAAGGATATCATAAAATTTTGATCATAGGATTCATATTTATAATATATTATTTTTAATTAAAGAATTTTCTTGACTTCACTTTCCAAATGTTTTATGTTTATTGTATAGAAGTGAACTTACATTTGAATTATCTTTATTAAATCCACATCTTTTGAAGTAAAAGCTTACTGGTGATCATTAATTAAGTTCAAAGAAAAGCAATGATCTCTAGACCAAAAAAGTACCTATTAGTCAGAAATTGGTTATTAAAAACTGGCTTAATTATCATAATTCATATATTTTATTCTGCCTATATGTTGGAATCTAGAATGGAGGAAAAAGAGTATCACTATTGAGAGAAGTCTTTTTATATTAGTTTAAACAAATTATTTTGTTGTAAATCATTCATAAGGGATTGATTCAGTAATTATCAAGAAATTTATTCCTTAAGTTGTGTAATAAAGTAAATATCCTACAGTTATTTTGTTATACTATTTCTGCTTAAATTCGTTTTGCTTTATTTGTTTTTTTGTTTTTGGCTAATCATTTAATCTGAATACAGTATATTAAAATTAAATACTTTAGTGTTAACAAATAATTTGGTTAATGTTTGTTATATATATATATATATATTTTTAAGGAAGGAGATATGCCATTAGAAGAATTGTTAGCTATGTACCGCTACAACCCACAGGCGTCTGAGTCCCATTCCAGTTCTGAAGAAGAAGAAATTTTAGGAAATCAGGATTTAACACTGGATAAGGAAGAAGTAGCCAGGGATTTATTACAGGAAGAAGATCAAGAAAAAGAGACATCAGTCAAAGATCTGCTGGACAGTGTTGACTCGGCTGTACCTACAAGCAGGCTTCTCAGATGTAATTAATATTTTTCTCTGCTTATATATTATTTTGGTGCTTTAATGGTAATGTTTTTAAATTAATACTAATTTAAACCATTGGCTGCCCTTTCAAAGTACACAAACTTTTAGATATTACTTTTCATAAGCATTAAACAATTATTTTTTAAATATAAAATTTATAAACTTCTTGATTTATAAAATGTAATTTGATTTTAAAGATTAAATATATAATCACACTTTTAATGTGTACATAAACATATTACTTTTTAATTCATATGCATTCTTAAATAAGTGTATTTTTAATTATCATCTAACAAAATCACTCTTACTTTAAGAATTAAGCAATGAAAGATATCAAAAAGTTGCAAATATCTCTCTCAATGTATGTTTTGTTTAAATCATTGATATCTTTTGCTGTTTTTTGAAAATTGGAATGAATTCATTAGATTATGATTTAAAAATATATTTATTTAAAAATACTTACGAGTAAAAGAGGAGGAAAAGTTTATGCATATATTAAAATTGTATTTATGTGATTTATTTAATCTTTAAAATCAAATTAAATTTTATAAGTTAAGATTTTAAAGTTCATATTTGAATTATAATTATTGTTCAATGCCTATGAATTGTAATACAGACATATTAATATCTAAAAATGTGTCCGTTTCAAAAGTGAAGATGGTGGTTTATATTGGTATTAATTTGTTTAGATATATCAGAACAATAACTTTAGAAGATTGGGGTAATGTAGAGAGCCAAAACTATTGAATGAGACCGATTAGTTGAAAAATGTCTTATTGAGGACTATTTTTTTAAAATCATTAAAACATCACATGACCGCTATTACTTATGCTTACACAATCTGTTAAAACAGTAGCAATTCTCCCTATAACGTATGGCTTGCACTGGGTGACCCTATTGTATAAAGAGAGTTGTTACTGTTTTGGCTATTATTCTTTTGTCTTTCATTGATTGTCTTTAAAAATATGAGTTTATTAAATTGTAATTGTTATTATTAAAAAAAAAAAAAAAATGATGATCACTAATCTGAATATAGTAGTTGCAACCATCTTGAAATGCCACTATTAATTTAATTTTTATAATTATTCAACAAGTGAACTAATGGACTTTTTATTGATAATTTTTATGATTTTTTTATCTGACTCTTAATTTTTTTTTTATCTTTTATAATTCTTCTGTCTCGTTATAGCCTGTCAATCAAATTTTTTTTTTTTTTAACTTTTTTCAACATTTCTGCATAGTCTTTTTTTTAATTGTCCAGGTATAAAAATTAAACAAGTTTTTTTAAATCTAATTCTAGTGGGCTAAAAAAAACGAAAGCAAAAACTTTCAATCCACATTGAAAGCTTGTTTGCTGATGCAAATTTTTACTTATTAATTTTTTATTGCTATATTCATTATCAGATATCAAAGTATAATTTATAATCTAACTACCATTTTTAATCATTTAGTTGTTTTTTTTATTATTTATATTTTTACTTGTATTTATTTTCATCTTTTTTATCTCACAAAATCTGTTACAATAGAAACCACTTTCTCAATCTTAATTTGATTCATATCAAAACATTGTTCATTTAGCAATTCTTCTTAAATATTAAAATAGGAATGATTGATCCCCCTCTCCCTCCTTTTTTTTTTTGTATATTGGAAATAGAAATAAAAACATGTTTAAATGAAATTAAATAGTTACAATGATTGATGACAATGATATAGGAATCTTTTTAAAAAGAATGGATGAATCAGCAAACTAATATTGATAATAAATAATTAATTGTCCTTTTATATATACATAATTGCATGAAGTTTTTTCCAGTATATTTATGATGATCTGAAAATCTCATTCTTAG
Organism: Epiperipatus broadwayi; assembly: GCA_028023455.1. Lineage (NCBI taxonomy): Eukaryota > Metazoa > Onychophora > Udeonychophora > Euonychophora > Peripatidae > Epiperipatus > Epiperipatus broadwayi. Next base: position 868,470 of record JAQFVV010006239.1, read on the forward strand.
CCTAATAGAAGTCTGAAGAGCTAATATTCAATGGGCAGCAATCTAGCAATATTTCTAAAAGTGATTGTTGATTATAATTACATTATAGTGAAAATATTACCTTTCAGGATGATTCTAGGCATATTAAGATCCTTTTTCTAATTGACATTCAAATCACTATAACTCTGGAAGTTTTGCTTGAAATTACTCTGAATTCTTGGCTATCTGTTTTGGAGAAAACTATCCTTTTTATAATTATAATCATTCATAATTTATGTTGATCTCAAATATACTGAGTGCTAGTGAAAAATAAGATAATTATGAAAAATTAAAATATCACTAACCACAATATTTTAATTAGATTGTGGCTAGATAGATGTCTTTCTTAATTATCAGAATGAGGGAAATTGTGGACAAAAAGAAAAACAATAACTTTTTTATTAAAAATTATTTACTGGTGTCTTTAATGACTTAAAAGTGCTGAATTATTTCATAAGCTTTTCACAAGGAATTGTAGTAATTGGCAAAAGTTACAAAAAAGATTTGATATTTAGTTAGCAATCTTATCCTAACTTTTTTACTTTTTATGAAAAAATTTATTGACAAGTAACTTTATTTGAACAATTCATAAAAAAAAAGAGAGAGAGAGAAATGTTTTCATAAAAATTTAAAAAAAAAAAATTTAAAAAGTGAAAAACAAAATTTGATTTATGGGTGTAATTAGCAAAGTAGATGTTCAAAGAATATTTGAGATGAATTATTGGTAGGTTTAGTGGATTAAATGAAATAGTTAATATTTTTTTTTTTTTATGTTTCTAAAAATGTTACTTTATTTATCTGAAAATTAATTCATTGATTCAAGTAAAAAAAAATTTTATAGATGTATAGAATTCATTTTAAAGAGCAGCTTATTTTACAATTATATTTGTTACATAATTTATTTAAAAATGAAATGGGTATGAAATATGACTGCTGTTTTCTTTAATTTAACTGTCCCAAAAAAATATTTAATAACATCCTCATTTAACAATATTCTTTTATGCAAACTAGATTATTTGGTTTAATTATATTATTTATTAAAAGTAAAATCAGTAAATTTTTTGATGTAGTAAATATTGTATGAGTATTTGCTGATGCTAAAGTTAGAAAATTTAACTTAATTTTACATTAATATATATTTTTTTTAATGAAGATGTTATGGGGAGTGAGGCAAAAAAAAATTTTTGGCGTATACTGTAAAATCTTTGTTATACTACCATTGGATAGATTATTCCCAAATGGAATTTATCTATTAAAATTAAAATCAATAAATTGCATTGATATAGATTATAAATATATTTGCTGATGCTAAATTTAGAAAATTAAATTTAAAATAAATTAGATGTGAAATTTTCATTTATGTTTTTATATGTTATTTATTTAAATCAAGGTAATTATATGACGTTACATAAAAAATTTTTGATTTGGTCACCGAAATTATTAGTTATGTCACTGACTAGTCTACTTCCAAATGGTAATGGTATAATTGTAGTGATATATCAAGTGGCAGCTTCAAGAAAATCAGTTTTTATTTTGAAGTTCTATAATTGTTCTCAACTTCACTTAAATTTAAAATGTAATAAAATGGGTCTTCATAAATAAATATAGAATTTTTTATAGTTTATAGGAATAAAAATTGATTTTTTAATTCGCATATTTTTGCAAAACAACAAATAACATTGAAATAAAAAGAAAATATTTGTATAATCCTTTTTGAAAATAGAAATGAAAAGCGGATTGAATATTTAAGACTTGTTTACTGGTGATTAATTATCAAGTTCTAAAAATCTAATGAGATTCATTAATATATAAATCTTTGAAATGCTGGTATAAATATTAGGTACTTATAACCTAATCGGGCTTGGCCACTTGATGGCGTTCTGGCTCACCAAAACACCTAACAAATGCCATTTACAAGGCCTGACTTACGGCTATAGAAAACATCTAATGTTTGTCTTAGCCATTAGAAGGCCATTGATGATGACGTAACGCAGAAATAATACGGCCTATTTCTGCTTCACGACAGTTACTGTGAATCCACACACTTATCTTTCGTGTACAGTTTGATATATATATGTGTGTAGTTTGATTAGTCAAATTTTTACAATATACGTTACACAATCTTTGTATTACAATGAATTTAAGAAACCTGACTTATATAGTATTTTTCCAAATGGCCACACCCTTATTTAGAGAAGGTGTAATGTGTAAAAGCTTGCTGCGGGTCAACAAAATTCAGTCAAGTTCGCGTGTGAAATCTCGTTTTCACGTGAAATACCACGTAGTTCATAAAATGGCTGGCGATCGCGTAACTTTTTCCGCAGTTGCCGAAAACAGAAGCCGAGTATTTCTGCTGTCCAATAAAAATATACACGATTTTTTGTAAATTTCATAGAAAGCACATATTATAAACATGTTTAATAAGTAAATAAGACATTTAAATGTGTTTGTTGTTGTTTAAAAAAGTTTGAGTTTCTTTCTTTTGTCCGACCACGGTTACGATTTTGATATTTTTTATTTTAGCATTACAAACAACAGAACCCTAACCCTACACAGTTGTTTTGTTATGTAGAAAGCAATAATTAAGCGATAGACATTGCAAAAAAAGTTCTAGCAATCAATCAATTAATAACTAATAAGGAGGAATGATGAGAATTTGTCCAAAAACAGCGATTTAAAAATAAAAAAAAAGGTTGTCGTTTACTAAATACAGAATTAAAAAGGCATGAAAAAAAAAGTTATAGCAATTAATAAATTAATAACCAAAAAAAAACCAGCGATTTAAAAATCACACGGCCCCGTAAACCGTACATTGTGTTGTTTTTGACTGCCAACAGCGCCATCAAGTGGCCAAGTCCGATTACGTTATAATTACCAAATAATACAGTCAAATTTAAAAAGGATTTTTTTTTTTTTTTTTACAATCAACAGCGATTATTAATATATTTTAATCATTTTACTCATAATCTTGTATGTAAGCATGAGTAATTAATAAATATAAAGGTAGTAGACAGATTTTTAGACTATTGGCCATCTTCAGTAAAAAATGTATTTGCATTTAAGCATTCTATAATTTTTTTTTTATTTTTTTTTTAGCATGGTTTTTGGATGTCTAGTGTAAACAGTGCCTTTTGTTTGCACTATACAAGTAGCTAGAAACCAATCTGAAAGTTCATATAATACTAAACTGAACTCTGATAAGTCACAATAATATAATTAAAAAATTAGTTTTTAAAAAATTACACAGTAACATTAATGAAAACATAAATAATGACTGCTTAACATTGAAAAACTATTCTAGTAAAGAGTTGTATGAAAAATAAATGCCAATATTAAAGCATTAAGATTAATTTATTAATATCTAAGATGATCTTTAGATATTAATATTTTACTGAGCGGCATATGCATTAAATAATAATCTCTATACTCTAATATAATAGATAATTGCAAATACAAATTTATAGAATGTTTTTTCCTAATTACAGTCACTGTATAATATGTTATCACATTAATAATTGTTTAACAAACAAAAGTATTTTATATTTTCCTAAATTAATAAGTTTATAATTTGATCCTGCTTTTAATCCTATTTAAGTAAAAGAATATCTAATTTGAATAATAATAAAATTATTCTTAAACTCATACATGTTTGAGTTACAGTATGAGTTTATATATAATACTCACATATATATACAGGACATTGAAGAGTCTTCTAGTATAATAATTAGCCCGTTTAAAACTTGAAAATTTTTTTGATAATTTATAAGCGGCCATGGCCAACCTAATTAAGCCATTTTAATTATTGTTTGGTAAATGGATTATAATTAACTAGAGGATAAAGTAAATGTTATATTTTGTAAAAATATTTATATTTATTTGAGTATAAATTTGTTCACTCTAGAAAATATATTGGGGAAATATATTTAGATCGCTAACTGATAAGCAGCAAATTTAATTAAATAATTTACGTTAATTGCGATTGATAAATTCCAAGAAATATTTGCTGATTACAAATATTTCTTAATAAGAGACTAATTAATTTATGGAATAGACTATAAATTACCTTATATGGAAATGAATTCATAAGACACCAATTAATTAGTTATAGACCTAAAAACATTACCTTATATGGAAGAAAGTAATTAATTGTGTGAGTGAGTAATTAAAAACTATAAATAGATTAAGCAGCAAGGTGCATGGTTCATTTTTCCAGTTCATGTTGGTAAGAGATGTGACAGTAGTTTCAGTCAGTGTGCAGTGCTCAGTGAAAATGTGTTCACGGGCAGCAGCTGAACAAGCCGAAAGTGTTTGGGAAACCGAAACCGGAGAAAACTGTCTGGATAGCAGCTATATGTGAAGAGTTGATTTTTCAGCAGATTTCCAGTGAGCTTACTAAGCAGACTGTTATCGAGACACGGAAGTGATTGCAGCTAAAAGAAGCTTATAGTGACGGTTGCAGTGCTCTACGACAAAGCCAGATGTGCAGCTGAACTGGACTGGGGCCAAAGTGTTTTGGAAACCGAGGCCAATGGGAATGGTCTTGAAAGCAGCCAGTCTTAATACCTTGTTGGGGGAAGTTAACCAAAGTGAACTATACATGTGTATAGTATGTTATGTGTGTAGCAATACCTCGTTGGGGAAGTTAACCATAGGGAACTATATATATATTTGTTGTGAGTGTAGCAGACTGTTTGCTATTCTTATGTATTATTTTGTTTGTGTTTGCATTTCGAATACACAGCAGTAAGAGGGGAAAAACTCTGCAAACTAATTCTTGATTATTAATATTTTTTTTTAATTAGGGAAAAGTAGGAACTGTTTTCTATCTGCTTTTAACATCTTGTGGACATAGGTAATTATAAACATATGACCAAAGACATGAAAAAGATGTATGATTCCCAAGATGCTTATCTCCTGCTGAACTAGCACTCATCAGTTGGCCCTGGTAACAACATTTTACACATCTTTGGCCATATGTTTATAATTACATTCCTCCACATGGTGTTAAAAATGGATAGAAACCTGTCACTACTTTGCGTAAGAGTGGAGTAATGAAAATTATACTGCAGAAATATTCATTAACTCTTGATTAGCCTGATATTTCACATCAGAGAGATGCTGAACAGATCTTTGCCTAGCAATGGGCTACTTAAGGCTGTTTTATCCTATATGTAAATATTGGGCAAAATATACAAAATACCTGTTATATTAAGTCTTAATTTTTGACATTATATATAACAAACTGGAAATACATTTCAATATAACATTTTTTTAAAAATAGAAACCTAATGAGTACTATCAAGAAATTGTGATTATATTTATGTGCTTGTGAAAAAAAATTTTACTGGTCTGATTTTAAAAAAGGTTGAATTATTGTGTCTAATTAGCTGAAGTTTTTTTCCCAAGTTGCTAAATTGTTCAAAATTTAATAATTCATGGTTTCAAGAATGACAATTTATTTATTAAATAGTTATAGAACAAAAATTGACTTGACTGAAATCTAGCTTTAGCAGCTAAAAACAATCACATAAACTCATTTTAAAGCTATTCTTTAATGAGAAAGCAATGTACTACAAGCTAATCTAGTTAATGAATAGCTCATAATACATAATAATCAAACAAATTATCATTTATATATTTCTCAATTATTAGGTTTTATCTGGCCAAATCTAAAAAATGCCCTTCATTTTAGAAATTTTCTCTGCAAACTAGACATCACTGTTTCTTAAATGACAATACTTCAACTCAATCAACCTGCTTAGTCATTTACCTAATAAATATTTGCAAACCAAACAGTGAACTGGATTAATATTTATTTAGTGATTGTTTGTTATATTACTCTTTCTCTTATATAATATAAGCAAACTTAACACGGGTGTTTTTTGCTATTTTAATGCAATTCATATAAATACATGTATGAACAAGCATATGCATTTGTATTCAACATATTTATTGAATTTTTAGCTAGTAACCAAAGTGGATCTTCAGAATCTGAAGATGAAGACTATATTCCTGTTGATGATGATGACTGGAAAAAAACAATCCAGGTTGGACCTGACTTTCAAGCTGTCATTCCAGAAGGACTTTGCAAGTATGATGATGCTCCAGGTAAATTAACATTTATATATATATAAAGGTGAAGGTGGTTATATTCATGTGTGATTGGTAGTGGGTTTTTTTTCTTATATATCATTGCAGTAAACAATTAAAACAATTTTTAGATTTTATTTATTGTCAAAATTCTATTTCTGTTTTAATCCTCAGAATAATTTTATTATTTTTTAAGAATGTCACTTCACAGATAAGCACATAAAATCTTGTAAAAGTGATGATTATTTTTAACTTCTAATTAAGCTAGCCTTAAAATCCACAAACAAAATATTATGAAATAAATTTAATATTCGTCAAACCAATAAATAATTTACTAGTTAGGTCTATGGAATGAATATGAAATTAAAATTATGACTAAAGTAATAAATAAATTAGGATGTAGATTGATGAAAATAAATAATAATTAAATAATAAAATGAAACAAGCCTAAGAATGAAGAGAAAGATGTATTAGAATAATGAATGATTAAGATGATGATAGAATAAGAGTTAGTGGATGATTAAGATGATAATAGAATAAAAGCCAGTGAAGGGCGAATCAATTATGATAATGAATTACAATCAAATGAGAATGAAGAAATAAAAGAAAGATTAAGATGAAATAGGAGAACAATGTTGATGATGGAGAATGAGATCTTGAACTGTAAACTAATATTGTATTAAGTGATAGTAAGATAAACTAAAATAAAATAGGGATTCCAAGCTTGACAAAACCAGAATATTTACCATAAAGTCAAAACAAGCTTTAAGTTTTAAGACAAAAGAAGAAATTTACTCATTAAAGTTTGTTGACTTTAATAAAACGGTGAAAATAATGTAACTCGAATCCAAGTATAATAAATAACTGTAGATATAAAATTTACCATAAATTTAAAATTTATACTGCAAATTAGTAACTTATTCTTCTCAGGGTTCAAATAACATTAATATTATTATTTTGCAAAAATATACTTGGGTCAGTGAGAGGGATTTTGCCACTACCCAAATATAGCAAACAAAATGGCTAATAAAACAAAATCGAATTAACAAATAATATTTAGCAATTCCAAATAAACTTTATAAACTCCATAAATATTATAGTTTAAGCTTCCAGAAATACGAAGAAACTTTTAATAACTAAACACAATAGCGTACCAACTTCCTTTTACTAAATAATTGCGGGCCATGTGATCAAGATCAGTGAATGATATATCTGATGCTTCAAATAGACAGGTTAACTCAACCCTAAGCATTTTGTCTTTTAATATACTATTTAAAAATAATATATGCACTTCAGGTTAACAATATTTTGATCCCTAAATGACGATGCCTTAAATGTACTTTTAAAAATATATATATAAGGGCTTAACAAATTTATTACAATATATCAATGTCTAATCAAATACACTATATTGATTGATGATGACTTCAAAATAATAAGATAATGTGACAATAGCAATAACAATAATAATGTGTATGATTATTAGCAATAAGACCACAGACAACTAAATAAACTTTTAAAAACAACAAGATTTATTTACATTATTTACAAATTTTCTTTAAACATCAGGAATAATTGAAGTTTTATCTTTCAGAAACATTATCTGAAATAAGACAGAGACATTATATGAAATCAGGTATATAAAATAATGTATATCCCATTGAATACACGCATAGGATATAAAATAGTATAGTAGGGTGATACCTTCATTATCACTATCATTATCAGCTATGTTTCTCCTATTTTATATTATAGAACAGGAAGGTTAAACTATGTTTAACATAAATTAGCAACACATGATCCCCATTCCTTATGCTAGTACATGAACTTATTAAACCAGGCAAAACTCTCCATACAGTAGTGCCACTCAGTGCCATCCAGAGTAGGCACTAGATAGGGATTTTATGCACAAACCTTCTGGCATCCATTGATTACTCTGAGTGGCACTACTTTATGGAGAGTTTTGCCTGTTTTAATAAATTAGCATTCAAGTTACAAAATAAAAGTATTCAAATCTTTAGGATAAGTGAAAACTTTAAAATCTAAACTTAATGTTATAAAATAGCATGTTACACTATAGCTATTGTTATATATAGAGTACGCACCTCACTGACGACTGGGGTTGAGGGTATTTTTAAAAGCTTGATAAGAGTGTGTATTTTTACGTACTCTATATATAACATTTGTAAATACGAGCTTTATTAAAATTAAGTCATATGACATCTGACTTGATTTTTTATCACTATAGCTATTTTATTTATATCAGAATATATATGCAGCACAAATAATAACTATTATTATTCAATATGAAGAAATTTATTATGTTAATGTGGGGACAGACATCAAAATTCAAATGTATACATGACACCAAATCTTGCCTATGTCCACAACATAATTATTAACCTATCTTACCGATCCATCTGCAAATCACTGCTTGATGAAAATACAATGCCATTGCACGTGGGTATCTCTTGCTATGCCACACAGAAATTTTATAATCACTAGTACGTTTTGTTTGGCCTGCATGTAAACTGATGAAAGTACTACAGCATTATACATACACTTCACAATTAGGCAAACACTAGATGAACAAGTATCCCTGAATCTAACTTTATCCTATAATTGCTATATAATTTTAAATTACCAAGAACTTCACCGTACACGGTGGAAATAACTTTATAACATCATGAGGGATCAGACAATAAAGTGAGGCTCTACAAAACAACATTATATAGTTTTATAATAATATGGCTGATTCCAATACCTTTTTTCTAGGTACAAAATGTGTGGACAATGTCTCATCACAGGGAAACAATACATGCCATGAATATAATCCTCTCTAGGGATTAACTATGCTAACTAAGCATTCAACTAATTTATCCGCATTGACAATATAATCCTCTCATTGAATAAGCAATGGAAGAGTGCTGCATCTATCCATGCACAATCTCAATGATGCTACTATATGCTGCACTTATTTATCAGATAAAAATGATCACAAATCCTTGGCAATACAATAGCAAGATAAAAATAATTCTAACGATAAAAGATAAAATCCCATTTTACAATATAAAAAATCCCATTTTACAATATATAAACTAATAGTGTATTAAACAAACCAACATTGTAAGTCAAACGGCCATTAATTATTTTAAAATAATGGTAACGTTTTTGCTATACCAAGAAACACACACATAGACAATGAAGAATAGCCTACATTCTATAATTAAAGTAGATATGCTAATTCATAGGCAAAATGTAATAAATGTAAAATGCTTATATAAAATATTTCAAATGTTTACCCATCAATAGAATATCAGAAGCTATTTTCAAAATGCAAGAGATGAATATCTCTGTCTAGATAAATTTGAGATTTAATATGTTTTCAACCAATTAATAAAATAACAAAAAAAAATATAATATAATAAGTGTATATACCTTTATATTAATCTGTCCTTAAAGTAATTATATATTCATACAACAAATACAAAAAAATATATATACTTCAATAACATATTACAACCAGTATGTTATAATACTAAACATGAGTAATAAAAAAAACATTTTTATCCCATTTTACTTTATCACCCTTAGTTCATAGTTTGTTCCCTCATTATGAGCTGACTGATATGAGAAACTGACATTATGGGCAAAACATTTTCTGAGTAATGCATCTATATATTTTTATTATTATTATATTTGATCCTGGTACAATGAAACAAAATCAAACACTCAAAACTGTGTAGCAACAAGATAATAATACAATAATGTTTATTCATATCTTTTGCAGACAATTTTCCTTAAAATTAAGCTATAGGTTTAGTAAGGTCAACAAGATAAAACTTTTCAAAATCATTAGTGGATTTTTTCCATCTGCGGCAATTTAATAAAACAATCAAAAAAAAAAAAAACAATTCTAGTATTTTGAATCATTTAAAAGTTTTTTTGTTTACTTTTAAACTTATGATCAATTTTTGCGTTCACCAGTTATTAAAAAATAGATTTTTGTTCATTTATCTTTTATATTAATAGTATTAAGTATTTTCTTTTATAATATAATAAATGGCTATTGTTTGCTTCTATAAGAATTTCCATGAAATATGTTTAAATAATTTTGAATTAAACATTTTATTTTGCATTTATTAGCACTGTAAACGTATTTTAAGTTTTTATTTCTAATGACTACTAACTTTGGCGCTCAAAGAGTTTATCAGACTTTTTTTTTCTTTAAAAAAAATCTATAATTCTTATTTTATAAATTGATTAAACATTACAATGTTTGAAGTAACTTTTCATTTTGTTTGATTTAACTTTTAAGTTTTATTCAAAATTTTTTTTTTTTTAATTATCCTTTCATTAAGATTATAATTTACAAGCAAACGTATTTTTCTTCTTTATTTATAAAGAGCGCGAACATTTTTTTTCTTTTTCTTGCCACTCTAAATAAATCATGCATAACTTTTAAATATATAAACTGACTAAAGTAGGTGAAATAAAAGTTCATGCTTACAATTTCTTGTTTAGTCCTGAGTTTGAATTTGCATTTTGTCAGACAATTAGTTTCAAATATGGTTTCCATTTTTCTTTTCCTGTCTAAATCCTAGCAATTTTCAATCAATAGAGAGGTAGATAAAATGTGCACAAGGAGTAAAATTTCGTATTCCATGGTTTTAAGAATGCACTATCTTTTAATCTTGTTCAATTCAATCCCAGTGTTTTAACTTTTTTAGCTCTTTCTTTCTTTAATTTTGTAGGTGTTAGATGTGGAAGTCTTTCTTCTGATTTTTTTTTGATAGCCCCCCCCCCCTACAAACTGTTAAATTATTTATACCTTGTATTACATTGAATTGTGGTACAGTTAAAAATAGACTAATAATAACATAGTGTGCATATCATTAATATTACTCCATTCACCTTCATTTTTGATAAATACCCAGAATATTCATTACTGTTTTAATTCGTTATAAAAGTATGCTTAAGGAATTGACTACAATTATTCCTTTCTAAGATTTATAAATTTAATCATTCCAATTATTATTCAATAATGATAAAATACCAAACATATTTATATCCCCAAATTAATAATACTGTTAAATTATCATTTTATATTATTGGAAGCCTACCATGCATATGAAATCTCTTATACTCAAGCAGATTTTCTAGTGTATCTTGAACAGCCTCTATTTAAAGTTATTTATTAAGCTATTAGTGCTAGATATATCTTTAAAATTTTGGACTATTTAATATAGTAGCCTAAATAAAAGGTCACAATATATATTATAACCTCCATGACCTAGTTTATATACATGGGTTTTGTAAAGATATATGCATTTTTTTTTTGTCTTTTAAAATATTATAAAATCATATAATTTTCTACTTCTTCCTTTTCCTATGTATTGATTTCTACTTTAACATATCATACTATTTACACCTTTCTTAAACACTTTATCTATATTCTTTATTTTATATTAAACTAACAATTTTGACTGTCCTGCACTCATTATCAGAGCTAAAATATTCAAATATCTAATTATACAATTTATACACATATATACATAATTCATAGGTCATAGGTTTGAGATAGTATTAAAATGATTAATTATACAAATAATAGAAGGGATAGGAAATTAAAGAGACAATCCTGATTAAGAATATAAAACCAAATCTTAATAGGGATTTTGGGGTAAAAACAATAATTTTATAAACAATTATTATTAGTAATAGTTTGAATTTTAAAAAGGTTAAAAGAATAAAGTTGAAGAAAATTACAATATAGGGAGTGTTAAACAAGTGTATAAATGTTGAAAATTTTGTCAGTTAGATTTTGGAAATAGGATTGTGAAGAGGTATGTCATTTTTTGTAATGTGGGAAAAGTTAATTGATAATTATATAATATTTAATAAAAATAATAAAAGATTAGAAGTTGATTTATAATATAAGTAAAATGACAATAATATGTATTAAATAGTAGAATAAATGTTAAAGTTTATAATTATAATAAATAATATTTTTTAAAAAATAAAATAAAGTGATATAAAATAAATATTTATAGAATTATTTTAAGAGTAATGAAATAAAATGGGAAGTGATTATTTATAATGGTCAGATTAAAATATATATTTATTTTTGTTTATATTGTGTATTTAATTATGTATATGAATAAGTGTATTAATTATATATTTGAATATTGTAGCTCTGATGATGACTGTAGGACAGTTGAAACTGTTAGTTTAATATAAATAAATAAAGATTATTGATAAAGTGTTTAATATAAATAAAGAATATTGATAAAGTGTTTAAGTAAGGTGTAATGGTATGATATTTTAAAATCATGTATGTAAAATTAAATTATTAATAAATTGAAAAAAAATTATAAGTATTATTATTAAATAGCAGTGTTAGTTTTGGTTTATTGAAATTATAAGTGAAAATTTATTTTAATATACTAAGTTGCTATTGAAATGAGTTGTAAAACAAATGAAGAAAAAAAATTTTTTTACATCATCTGCTTTTCAAACTTCAGCATACATGATGCAAAAATAAAATATGTTGCCATAAAAATGAGAAAATGTAGTCATTACAACAAAATAAAATGACAAGTTATTCATTTTATATTTATATATAAATAATAATTTTGGTAAACAAATTTTAATATTCAACAATAGTAAATAGCTTTATTAAATTATTTATAAAATTAACAATTAAACAAATACTTATTTCTTGGTACATTTTTTACAATACAAAAATTTATTTTTAATTTGACAAATCTTCTTACAGTTTCGACTGATCATCAGTTTTTTTTCAGAACTATAATTTATATAATATAAACTTTTTATAACTAAATATCTCTGAGGAAGATTGTTGACTATTTGAAACTGTAAGAAGGTTTGTCAAGTTAAGAATAAATTTAAGTTCAATCACTGCATAAGGAAATAAAGAAATGAAAAATTTTAAATACTTATAATAAAATTGTAATTAAAATATGATAGTTTATGTTGTTCCCATGTATTCACTAATAATATTTAAGAGATATCATTTCATTCCTAATAAAGCAAATAAAATAAATGTTAGACCTGCAATAATTTTTTTTATGTTTATTAAAAATAACATTGATAAATTATAATTGAAAGTGCACATATATGTTAAGTGCCTTTGCATATATATATATATGTGTGTGTGTGTGTATGGCAGATTAGTAGCACAGACTTTCAACTAACTTTTTTTTTTAAGATAATGCAATTTTTATTTTCTGGAAAATAATTTTGGAGTCTTTATCATTTTCATATTTTAGTTTAGAAAAATTATTTTTTATAATTTTATTAATTATCTTTACTATATTTCGTATAAAATTTATAACAAAAATGATATATAAAAAGTTTTGCCTGTGATAATTTGTGTTACTGGTAATTATTCACAAATAATGTATAAAGTTAGAAAAATTAGAATATTTGCTAAAATTTATATTTGTCAATTGCTGACAAGTAGTCACACAGTTTTTATTTTTATTTTTTTGTTTAAAGGGGGGGGGGCCTCATAAATCGTAATGTCATTAAAAATATATTTTGCATTCTACTTTCTATTATCTTTTATTATATTTCCATTATTATTTTTTTGAATTTAAATATTTTTAAAACTTGTATGATAAATAAGTTGAATACAGTTTTTCATTTTAAACATTTGAGCATGTTCTTTTTAATTCAACAGTTAATGGGAATTTCATAACTCATTGTCATTTTGAATCAGACCTCATTTAATCATTTGTTTCATTTTTTCCCCCGATCATTATACTCAGTCACTCACAGTATATTATATTATGTCTTGTTTATAGCACAGTGTGGTTTGATATGATGAAAATTTATAGAGTAAGTAAACTACATTGAACACTTTCTTGTTTAATTAAGATTTATATATCAAATGCAAATATTCAGAAGGTGAACTAGAACGTCAAACATCTTTGTCACATAATGCTTAGTTATCAATTTAGCAACGAAAAATTGTGCGTATATTTTAAGTTTTCTCTAGGTTTGTAAATTGTATTAATTTTAACCTTGAGCCATACTTACAAAAAAAATTTGAAAATGATTAATGTGTTTAGTTTTACAGAATGATCTCTGAATATTTAAGAATTTCGACTAATCATAACTCTTTCAATTTGTGTGAAAACTATTAAAAATATAAACTCATGTTATACATCATTCAATTCTGTATTAAATTATCTTTTAATGTGTCTTTTTTCAGTAAGATGAAAATTGGTAGCTTTGTGGAAATTTTAAATTATTTGTTTACTTAAAGATTTTTTTAATTTTTTAAGTAAAAAATAGTATAATTTTTTAAAAAAATTTGGTAAAAGCCTGAAATCCGGCCACGGCCGCAACCTATACAGGCTAATACAACATTTACGTATTGTAGTAACCCATTATCTAGGCTGCTTTACATGATATTGCACAAAAATATTACGGCCTGTTTTGTGCTTCGAAGCTATTTACGCGTATTCGTTGTATTCATAGACGATTACCATATCGCTTGAGGGTGTTGAAATTTCAAGGCTGTACGACTTTTTCAAATCTCCGTAATAGAGTAATGTCATTTCGATTTAAAAAATGTTGTTAATTATTAATAATTGTCATATGGTCCCCACCCTTCCCTAAAAAAAGGTTACTATGTAAAAAAATTGGCAAAGTGTATGTTCGAACAGGCTTCGACAAAGCTCACGCGCTAAGTCACGTTTCAGCCTGGAAAATATTCGAGATCACTAAAAGGTCTGAGACAAACGTGCAATTTTGAACCTTTTCTGCAGAATTGCAGAGTACAGAAAGTGTGTGAGATTGTGTCCTTTTTTTCAGGCACATAATGTCCACTTTTTATTACAGCAATAAAAGAATAAATAATTTTAAAAAAGTCCAAAGTTTGTGTCCTTTTTTTTTATCCATTTCATTTCATTATTTGGATTCAATTTTTTGCAGCCGGGGATTAAAATAAATGACGATTTTGGTGTGGACTTTTTGTTAATAATAACAAATTACGAATTCCTCCACCCCCAAAAGCAGTTTCTTGTAGAAGGCCAAAAAAAAAAGTAATTCAAACGAAATAGAAATCAAAGTAAAAAGTGAGAAAAAGTTGTTTAAAAAAAAAAAAACAATAAATTCTTGACTTTTTGATTACAATTCTTTTTGCGAGTGTGGGAGTGGGTGTTTGAAAACAATTTTTTAACCGGCAAAAACACAAAAGTAAATTTTGATTTAATATTAAGAAAAACAATTACATCAACCAAAAATGAAATCAAAATTCGAAACAAGTCCCAAAGTTGATTCTCTTTTTTCAGCACTGTTAAAATAATTGACTATTTTGTTTGACTTTTTGTTAATAATAACAGTATGAAATCCCACCCCCATCCCTTCGCTCAAAAAGCTGTTTCTTGTAGTAGGCCAAAAAAAAAAAAAATGGCTAATTCAAACATAATGTAAATCAAAGTGAAAACAATTTGTGTTTAAAAAAAAAAGTAAAATTAATAATACGAAAAACCATTTAGTCAAGCCAAAAAAAAAACACAAAAAAGGTAGAATTAAGTTCTAAACAAGTCGCAAATAATTGTATTCTATTTTTTCGGCGGTGGGAGATTCAAACAAATTTTTTGACGTCGTGAAACGGTCCAAAGTTTTAAAATGATCAAAAGAAAAAATAAAATTTGTTGAAAAAATGTCAGGTTCCAAAAAAACCCCACAAAAAGTAATGAAAATAAATATCAAAATTTGTTTAATAATAAAGAAATTATGTTCTAAATGAAATAAAAATTATTCGTTTAATCAATATTAAAAAAAAAAAACCTTGTTGTCTAAAAAAAAAGAAAAGGTTGTGGCGGCCCGGTAACATTATATTTCATTGATTTTGTCTAGCATCAACACTCCAAGCGGCTTTGCCCGGATTTCAGGCTTTTACCAATTATAATTTAGGCTTTTGAAATATTATTCTAAATACTTTTAAATTTTATTATCATTACGATGAAACGTTACAATGTATTATTTATAATTAAAATATAGGGGATTTGAACTCAGACTTTCAAGCCACTTCAATCACCCACACTATCTCATACTACTGATACACATGACCACACACATGTAGAAAAGATAAATAATTACCAATATATGTATTTCGTGCTGAACCAGCACTCATCAATTAGTCCAGATTATTATCTTCCACACATATATACAATCAGTGCTCAATTTATATTAAGATAGCAACTCCTTATATTTCAATGGACAGACTTCAATCTAATGGATACTTTCCTATATATGAGGGGTCAGAGTAACTTGAGATCAACTTAGGCATGTTAACAATATTGGCACCAGCGTGGGATTTGGGAATTCTATCATCAGATTTTCAATGGTATGGATGGCTGAAGAGTTAGAGGCTGGAGTAGATTGAAGTCTGTCCATTGATGTATAAGGATTTGCTGTCTTAATATAAATTGAGCACTGATTGTATATATGTATGGAGGAAGATGATAATCTGGACCAACTGATGAGTGCTAGTTAAGCACGAAATACATATATTGGTGATTATTTATCTTTTCTGCATGTGCATGTATATCAGCAGTATGAGATAATAAGTGGCTTTAAAGTCTGAGTTTCAAATCCCCTATATTTATAATTGGGCTCCAGGTATAAGAGTGCCTGGTATTTCAAATCTTATTTATAATTAATTATTTTTAGTATGACTAAAGTAGGTCATGCCAAATTATCTTTCTACTGTCCAATAGAAACAATTTCTATTCAATTTTCCACCAAATGGCTCTATGTGATCATATAATATGTCATTCAAAAGTGTGGAAAATGATGTTTAATTTATGTTTATAGCATAAAAAATGGCAGGGATATTCAAATTTGAAAAAATGTGATTTTTATTTCAACCTTTTCCATCATTTCCAATGAGAAAGTTATTAATTTCTGAAAGAAAAAATATTTTTGAAAAGGAGATAAAGATAATAATAAAGTATATGTAGATATAATGCACAAAAAAGTATATTTTATATAAATATAAAATTCACAAGTTTGCTTTTTATTTATAATATTTGTGTGTAAATATATACACCCACAAATTGATAATTGTGGTTTGAATATTTATACATAATTTTATGTTATATTACTAATGCATATAAAAATGAGTAATCTGCAAGTGTGTTTAACTATACATCCATATATATATATTAGCACATCTTTATATATATATAAATTGTAAATAGTTAATATTTTTATACTTGAAAATTTATACTGTGTTTACTGCACTGGGTTAGCTTAGCAATGAATGGAGTCTTAAAACACCACGAAGTGATCATCAACTCAATAGTGTTGACAAACTTTTCAACATCAACCTTAAATAAATTTTGCCCACAGTCTAAATATCTTTTGAAGAAATGTTACTTTTTATTTAGAATTTTCTTCCCTATCTGGATTAATTATCACAACAGAATGACCGAGCATTCAAAATATTCTTTTTTTGTATCATCATTATTACTGAAGTTATACCTATATGATTGCCATTAGCAATACATCAAGTTCTTTTAGTAATCCCACTTTAGGTGCTAACAACATTTGGATGTTATACTTTAAGCACAATTGGTTATTGACTTGCAACATTTAAAGATTGTAACGATGATGCAGATTCATTACAGGAGGAAATAGGTCAAGCAAAATATGAATTGCAGAAAGTTGGATTCAAATTTTAATATACTGGAACTATTTGAAAGTAATGGTAGTAATTAAAAGATCAAAAGTTAAAAAGGAAAAAAAAAATATGATTTCAAAGTGTGACAGTTTTTATGGTTCCATATATTTTAAGTTCAAAATAAAAAAAGAGTAAAAATATTTATATTTTTTTTTACAATTATCATTACTCAGAAGTAGGTTGCATCCAATTAATATTCAAAATACAATTTGTTATTTACATTCTTGTAAAAGGCAAATTAAAATAAATTATTTAGATATTACAAAAAAAAAATTATACTGTATATTACTTTAATTATTTTTAGCAGATAAAAATTACTTGCCATCATATAAAAAAATAAAAATATGCTAGCAATGTAAGTACATATGTGTGTGAATGTTATTTGTTTATTTTTAGTGCACACAGTTTGTCCTCAAAATTATTATTTTTTTTTTTACTTTTTTCGAGGAAGCAATAGTTCTTATGTATTGTAACCGGTTGGGTTACATAGCACACTGCAACATAGTTGTGTGTGTGTGTGTGCATATATATAAAGTAAAGGAAAAATAGAAATAAACAGACAAAAATTTTGTAAATATTTTCTACTTTCCTGGATAAAATAATCATAATAAAAGGATTAAATAACTGGATTTAAAATAAAATTTTATTATAAATTAAAGCATTTAAAAAAGTCTAAATAAATTATTATTATTATGCATGCTTTATTTTTGAAATCTTTTACTTAAAACTTGTATAAAAAATCTATTTTTTAATTAATGCTCATATGCATTTTTACTATCTAGTTAAAAATCATTGTAGATTATAAAATTCCAAAGGATTAAAGTTAAATCAACTTTTTTCAATCACACCTTTGGTAAAATTTCAAAGTTGTTTTCAAAAGGATTAGAAAAATAAAAACAGTTTTTAAATTAGTGTTTTTATTACCTTAATCACTCTTATAAAAATGGTATTCATTATGTAATTAATTAAAAAGAGTTGATAAAAAGATTCTTTAGTTTGACTTGCAGTTTTTGTAAGTTCTAGCCAGAAGAGTCTGATATTAAGTTTGGCTTTTAGTTTTTGTAAGAACTGGCAGCAAGTAGCTGGCCAAATTAGCCAGCTGCAAGTTGGCTTTAATATTTTTGAGAAGCAGTAGGCCAAGTTGACCAGCTGCAAAGTCCGGATTTAATATTTTGAGAAGAAATTGGAAGAACAGCATTTGGTTTCCAGAGTTATATAGATTAGCTACCATGAATGAGATGTAGCTGAAATCAAGGCAGGAGATCCAGCAGCAGTCTATTGATTCATTGGGGAGTTTAGATGTACCTAGAAGAAAGGCTCACTTATCTGTCTATAGCCTTAAATGTGGATAAGACAGTTGGCTGACCTGACATATATGTGGAACCAAATCAATGCCATATAAACCCGATTATACCTTCCTGATGGACCAAAAACTAAGCTTACCAAGAGAATCCCAGCTTGCTGAAGAAGTAATTATATGTATGCTGATGTATCTATATGCAGAGAAACATAGATAAACATATACAATGGTGAGTAACGTTATATATTAAAACTGACATTCTAAAGAATAAGTAAATAGTTTTACTTAAGTTAAACAGCTAAAAAAATGAATATTTAATTAATAGATGCTGTTATATTTGTTCTTGTTTTTTGTGGGTTTTTTTTTTTTCAAGAAAATAAGTGAAAATATTTAAAATCTATATTTTTAAATTATTCATTCAACAATAATTCGGTCAAGATTGACTTTTATTTTTTTTTTAAAAAAAAGAGAGAGATAGATTTTTAATGTGAAACAAAAACAAATAATTTTGCTTGAATTAAAAGAAACTTGCAAGGATATTATTTTAAAGACGTTTACAAATTTTGATCATCAGTGACCTGTCAAGGGAGAGACTTATAGGATAGTACTTTTTGTTTTTGTTTTTTTGTTTTTTAAAAAAAAGAAATTGTAAACTATTATGACAGAATTTGATAACTCATTCATATCATCTTTATTTTTATTGATACACATATGTATGTGTGAATTTTATGTATATTTTCCAAATGGAATTAAATAGAAAAAATATAATATTATTGTGACAAGTTAAAATATATAATATGAAAGCCAATATACACATACATTTCTATGCACATAACATAAACTAAATCAAGAATTAATTATGTATTATAAAATGTAGTAATTTTATTGTGACAAAAATGAAATATATATTGTAGATGGCAGTGTGCCCCTGCAATTCAGTATGCACACACATGTATGTTAAATATGTTATTGAATATACATAAAACTGAATTTCATTTATAGATTATGACAATTCAAATATTTTATATTAAATAATAAATTATACTGCACATCGGTGTGATGATATGTATAACGATATGAATATTTTTATCATTTAACTTAAAATGATAATCATTATTATATTTTAATTGTCAATTGAAATGTATTCTTTGTATATTATAAACTGCACGTCTATGCGGTTATATATATACGTTTATGTAAACTCATTAAGAGGCATTGTAAATCAATATAATAACTTGAATATTATAAATCACATGTTGTAATGGTACAGGTTTTCCATCAGAAGAGGGGGAAAGCATCTCACTACGGTTGTACCTAGGTTCTTCTGGTAGGATGCTGTGAATGATGCTATGAAGTGCCTAACCTATGATCGTATCTATCTCCAATGGGCTAGCTCTAAGTTTACACATTAAATTTAAATACAATTTGGGTTAGTTCATCCATACCTCACCCCTCTTTCGGATTCCGTTATGTCTCAGTATTCAAATTCAGGGAGAAATTTGCCTTTGGCTCTTTTCAGAGTGAATTTACACTAGATAGCAACTACTGCACCTCTATACTGGTTCCAATTGATTTAAAGATCCATCCAAACATATTACTATATTATCATATAAGAATGAAATGTGTGTGTGGATATATATATATGGTTATAAGTTGATAAGTGAATGTATAAATAATTTGTATAAACTAGAAACCATTTTAATGAAAATCAAATTAACATTTATTGAATAGCAAAATAAAAATTTAAAACTCTTTAACATTAAAAAGATTATAATTGTATGTGTCAAAAATCTATTTCTACCACATTGATGATTAAAATATTCACTATTCCAACCTTTACCCATGGTAGAGATACATTGCAAAGAATTAACTATTTACAAAGAAGATAAAAAAAAAAATATTTTATTAAATTGACCACAAGGCTAGCTAACTAATTTATAATATTATACAAGTATATCCATAATAGCCTTGTCCAAATACAGTTGTTGATGTTCCATCTTTTTGGGGGGATCCCCCCTATGTACAATTTCCTACAGTTGATAGGAAAGAGCATCCACACAAGAAGATTAATCATTCATACCGAAAAAATAAGTGTTAGTTAACAATATAAAAAATAACAAACTCTGTTTTGTAATGGCGTATGTGCTTAATATGGAATAGTATCAAAAAAATCTTACCTCATTCCATATCATAGTGGTCAAGTCACTACAGAGGGAAAGCTGACCTAAACATTATTTAACATATAAAAAAATTGTCTAACTTAATAATCCCCCTCCCCTTTTCACTTTCTTGCTTTCAAGAGTAATGGTCTTTTCCAAGTTTTAGGCACTGTTAAGCTACCAAGTATGAAGATTAAACAAAACTAGAATTTTTACAAACAAATATTAAAAAAAATAATAAATCAAAATGTTCATTGGTTCATCTTGGTTATTGTACATGAGTTTAACTATAATATCTTTTATGGATATAGTCTATCTGTTTTTGAATCATCCTTCCTCGGTAAGTCATTCATCTCTCGCTAGAATTCCTAGGCAACATGCTGGAAATGATGTTTCCATTTTCTGCAGTTGTTTTTTTCTGGATCTATTTAGACATTTATTGTAGGACTTTAGATATTTTTTTAGGCATTATATAGGCAAGTGGGTTAAATCATTGCACTTTTATGGTAGGACTGTAGTAATCCAGACCTATGGCAATATTAATTTAGCCAGAATATATTGCGTAGCAGTTTATAATAATTTACTTTTTCTTAATTTACTATTTGGCATTTAATGACTTTTATAAGGAAAGTTACTTCATCATTTATATATATGCTAGCCATGTTTTACTTTTCTTTTCTCCATGTTCGAATAATAGCGCAGTTTTTATTTTAAAATTTCAATTTAAAATTAGTTCAGTTCTTTTGTCAAACTGTACAAATTTATCAAACTTTTCTCTGTTTAAATGTTAGTTATAATTTTTTATAATTTTGCACTACGAAGATTATATGAATAATTTAGAATGTCCAAACAAGTGATCCATCTTCTCTTGGATTTGATCTTTAAAAGTTGGTTTTGTACAGTTCTTGTATCATTTAAAAAATAACAAAAGATGATGGAAATAAACTGGATTTACTTTTATACCCCGCTTAGTTTCCAATGTTTAGTATACGAGCATTTCCTTTTCCATTGTTGTAGCTGTCTATTGTTACGCATATTACATTGACTGTAGTTAAAAATAAAATTATGTAATAGAATTCTACTGTTATCTTCCATACTTGGTTGCTTAGTGATAGGCTTGACATTAGGTCATTACTATTCTTACTAAGTTTAGGTCTTTATTCATGACGTTCAACACATTAATAAATAACTCATTATTGGTCTATATATATAGGAAGGATTTCTTTAACTAAGTTTTTATTCCTCATTAAACAAGGGAAATTAATTTATTGTGACATTTGTTTAATTTAGTACTTAATAAAGCAAACATTAATCACGTATATATATGTGTATGTTTAAAAAAAAAAAGACTGTGTATTCAACTATCTGTTGGTTAAGCTTATATTTTAACGTGGTTTGATCTGGTGGTGTGGATAAATAAAGGCTGGTTTCAATAGGATTGTAAGCTACCCTTACAATGTAAATCACAATGTGATAATTTTTTATTATTATTGTATGTTAATCAAAATTAAAAGTTCTCTAATTGTAGAGCTATATTCTAAAGACCTTAATATTTTTTTTGTTATTGTTATTAAACATGTTTTCAATTGTTAAAATTATTCCAGTGACTTAATTGTAAATAGTTAGAATATATTATGTATTGCATCATCTCTTGGTCATAATATAGTACTTGAGCTTGTGTTCTTCTGAGCTAGATTCATGCATAACAGTCTGTTTATATGAATGGGGATGTATATTAGTGCTTTTGACATTCAGTAATAATCAATCATCATCATTCTGGTTGGTGCATAAGATTATATTCTTTAAAGCCCCTGCACTACATTTGATTTTAGTTTAGTTTTATTAGAATCTAAGTTTATAGTTGGCCAGTACATTAATGGTACTAAGTACTCAGAGCATTGTTGATGATCAGCATGTTTCAATGTCCCAACATTATTGTTTTTATTATTATGTATTCAGATGGATGAGTACTTAGTTGGTACATCCAAATTAATGTTAAAATAATTGCCCAAGCTGGCAAAGGCTAAATAGTTGGCCTGGTCTACATAAGACCTGGTTCAAATCCAGTCACAAGATTTACCATTGATTTATTGATTTATTTGATTATTGATTATTCATGATGAAAGATTATTACTTGAGTATTATTTATACTTATTATAATGCTGGTTGATGTATGGTTAATGATACTTATAGTTTCTCTAAGGAGTTAACTGGGCTAATCTCTCAGAGATCTCTTGATCTATCTGTAATATATAAAATTGCTTATATATTTTTTGATATTGCTCATTACTTTATATTGTATATTAAATCATTTTAATTGAAATATTTTGCTATCACCCTAAATACCCCATCCTATTTATTCCAGGGATGACCACCCCATTTCCCTCCACATATCCCTATCCCATTATAATATATACATTTTTTTTTTAACATTAGAAGTTTGAAAATATGTTGATTTGTGATAACATGAAATGCTATACCTAAGATTTTGCATAGATAATTTTAATTGTAATTCAAAGATTTATTTATCAAAATTTGCAATTTATAAATAAATATAAAATTAATAATTTTTAAAATGTTTAAATTTTTAAATTTAAAATGAATTTAAATTTGTTTTATAATAGTAACTGCTTTTTCTCAGGTTTATTGCATTCTATGTTATGTTATTTTTATGGCAGTATATAATAAACTGAGGATAGTATGAAAATTGTTACTTAATTAGATGGAAAAAATTGGGGGAAAAAAATCCAATATGGTATCCCCTTAGGAAATAAGGACTTTTAAATATTAACATTAAAATAAAAAAAATAAAAATGATCTTATATAAAAAAAAGACCGAAATCTTAAACACTAAATTTTAAAATGAACTTATGTTTAAAAAAATAGGGGATATCTTAAGAGCTAAATATGGAATTGATAAAAATTATTGGCTCAAATAGTAATGTTGCAATAAGTTCTACTGGCTGATATAACAACCAGATACTTAAGACTTTTGGGAGCTTTTCAGCTTTGAGTAAGGAGATCAAACATTTTTATCACATTTTGCGTTGTTATTCCCATTTAGTATTTTTTTTTTTTTTGTAATTTATTAATTTTATTGTTGATCCAGAAAAATAATCAAAAAATTGATCAGCATTGAAGTGAAAAAATGAAGACTTTCTTCTAATTTATTCACTTTCTATTAAAGTGAATAAAGTGATAGGAGATTTAAGTTCTGAATATAATAGTTAAATAAATGATTTGCACCATTTTAAAAATTATGATATATTAAAAAGCACACTAAATAACAAAAAGGATTTCCAGCCTTTGCAATTTACATAGTAAAATCATTGAACAAATGGATTTTTTTTTAATGCTAATGTGGTCTGATCAGAAGTAAATGACAATTGATATTTTGCAAAGACTTCTAATATAAGTGCTGTCTCTGCAAAGGAGTTTATTGTCAGCAATATGATTAACCAGATTCAAGGAAAAAAGCGTATTACATAGTGTTATTAGGCTTCTAATGTGAGTAGGAGTTCTGTGTAATGTTATCTTAGGGAATTTATGGAAAAAATAATTTCCATGCAAGAATACAGAAGTTCTGAAATCAACAGTCTGAATTTTTAATATATAAGGTTCTTGTTTTTATTGTATGCTTTTAAAAAATTAAATTTTAGTGTTCATTAAAATCTAATACACCCGGGTCTCGTTTTATGCGGATTTATTTAATGCGATTTTGAAGTTATGCGATTCATGATTCTTCTTAATATTTTTGTATGCGGTTTTCTTTTATGCGATAAAAATTATTAGATCAGAAGTCGCGCTCCAATAATGCGCTATTACTTTAAATATTATAAATTTTGTGCACTCACGTCATATTTAAAGTAATAGCACATTATCGGAGTTTGACTTCCATCTAATAATTTAAATATTTTCAGCACTTTATAATAATACTGTAATAGACTTTATGTAATAAAGAAGTTCATAATTCACTTAAAATCAGAATTTCCCTATTTTATATACAACATTAAATTTTACAAGACTATAATGTAAATCTGTTCAAACGTTATAGATGAAAAATACTGTTTGTTGTTGTTTTTGTATTTTAAATCACGTTCTATTTTTGCTTTTTATAAAAAGAGTACGTAATTAATTAATCATTTAGTGTCTGCAAGTAATAAATTTTCCAAGATTATAATGTAAATCTGTTCAAACGTTATAGATGCCTATACGATGTATGTTGTTTTTGCATTTTAAATCACCACATTCAATTTTTGCTTTTTATAAAACGAGTTTGTAATCAATTAATCATTTAGTGTCCGCAAGTTTATTTTTAAAAGGTGAGTAACAGCGTAGGGCATAATTTAAAAATTACGTAACGAGGTGATATGAAACAATGAAATTTGATTTTTAAACAGAATTGAAAATTAAAGACAAAAATAAGCATTTAATTTTTAATTGTTTTAATTTAATTTTGCCCAACAGTGGTGAGTCTTTTTATTATTGTAAGTCTAAGTTCTTATTTTTATTTTAAATTTTTAGTTTAACGGAGAGAAGAAAAAAAACACCCAAGAAAATGAATTTCTTTGGAAACAAAAATTTCAATTTTAGATTGCTTAGCGAAATGAGAAGGATCAATAGCAATTGGAAAACATTTTAGTTGTATTTCCTCTTGACTTCGTTTAGGAGAAGCTACAGTATCTCACATCACATCATATCATGACGAATCTGATGTCTCAAATAATGATTATAATTAAAATACCGTACATGTATGAAAAAATATAAATTACGCATAAAAATATATTGTTTTGAATAAAATTAAATATTGTAGTACCAATAAAAAAAAGTAAAAGTTTGTCTTATATCAATTTTTTTCAAATTTGAAATTTTTTATTAGTCATATTTTATTTTCTTATTTTTTTTTATGCAAATTTTAAAGTAATTTTACGTTGTTGCTTTGCTTTTATGCGATTTTTGGAAATTTACACTACGTATCCCTCATTTTTCAAGGTAAGTTAAGTCTATTTTTGTGCGCGTTTTCTGAGGAACCTATCTACCGCATAAAACGAGACCCAGGTGTATATACTATATGCAGCATTTTTATATTTGTTTTTACTTTTGTGTTTCTGACTTTGTATCATTTTTTTACTGTTTAATAGTTTCGGATGGTAACTTTTGTCTATACCTGATTACCCATATCTATTTTAATATAAGATGATATAACAAATGAATATTGTAACACATTAATTTTTTCTTCCAGATCTCACTATATTTATCCATCTTTTGATATTTGGCATTAGCTTTCATTGTCACCATTCAAAGACATACAACTTTAGTCTTTCTCAATATCCAAATTTCTGAAATATAGCATGTTTTTTTTTAGATGTAACTTGTGATAATTTTTTTTTTAAATTTCTATTGAGATATTTTTTAAGGTTAACTATTTTTTTTCTATAAATGCCCTTTTAACTTTTTCTTACGTATTCTCCATCCAGCATTATTTTAATATAATACTAAACTATTTTTATTTTATACATTTATTATTTGCTTTTTTTTTTTTTTTTAATACCAGTAGTCTCATCAAACAAATATTTGGTATTTGTTTTTTTCTGTTTTCATTCAATGTTGTTTTCTTCTCTATTAAGCAATTTGTTAAGCATTATTTTAGTTTAATCAAGATTTATTCTTAAGCTTATTTTCAAACTAGTAAATGTAATTGATAAATCCAAGAGTAGTTATCTTCACCCTACTCTAGAACCATCTATTGTAAACTTGAGTAATCAATGGACTAATTAGTATAGTGTTATAAAATCCCAGTTTTAGTTTGATAACTCGCTTTTGCCTTCACTGTAGATTGGGATTCACTATGATAATAAATTATTCTGGGTTAAACTCTTAGGATTTTTTTTATAATTCCACAATATTAGTTTGAATAATGTAAAGGAGAAAAGATTGTTACTAGATGCATAATTGCATCAATTCTTGATTTGATACCTAATCTTCACTAACAAAGAAAAAAGCCAAAATCTCTGCTGGAGAATGAGAATTTCATAGCATTATTCTGTCTGAAGTTGTTCAAACTTTCAACAGATTGCTATCATTTTGCCATTTACTATTAACTACATATACAACTATAGTGTTTAGTGATTAACTTTAATTTTTTTATAATCATTTTTTTTGTTTGTTTTAACAATTTTTTCTACATTAAAAAACATAATTTAATTAATTGTTCTAAATTTTGATTTAATAATCTTTGCTTTCTTTTTGTTGTGTGAGTTTTACTTATTTAAAAAAAAAAATTATGCCTAAACTACTAAATAGATGTATAGTATTTATAATAGATTAGACATGTTTGTCTGACAAGCAATTTAAATTTAGAAGAATAGCGGAACAAGAAGTTAATTTGGTGTAATAATGACAATTGTTAAAATTTATATGGAAAGGGAGAAAAAGGAAAGATTGCTGCTTACTTCATGGATCTTAAAAAGTGTTAATACTATATGTTAGGTTATTTTTCTATGTACATTAAGGAACAATAAAGGGACATTCATAAAAGTATGGAGAGATATATGTTAAGAGTAACAAGAAGAGATCAAAAACGAAATTCATAGATAAGAGAACAAACAGGTATTATTGACATAATTGGAAAAATTCTGAGACTGAAATGGAGCTGGACTAGATATATTGCTAGAAGGGATGATAATAGATGAACAACTAAATTTTAAACTGAATTCCAAGAGAGAAATTTTAGAAGAAAACCATATATGAGATACTGGACAAAATAAGGAAGTTTGTTTGTATATTGTGGAGAAAAAAGATTAGAGAATTGGAGAAACTGGATTAAGCTTTGAGAGCCCTTCATTCTGCAGTGGATTGCTAATGGTTGAAATTGCTGATGATGATGATATAAGGAAATTAAAAATAGGTACTTAATGAAACAAGTTTAATTTTATACATAATACTGGCATATTGATTGCATATATATACTCCTATCACTTGTAGGATCTTAAATAATCAAATAATATTACAGTTATCAAAAATAAATTATGGCTTTACTATTTAACATAAATACAAGAAAATAGATTATATTTTAAAATATATATTGACTTATTTAATATCTGGTATTAATATTCATTTTTACAGTTTGATTAGTTTTCTTTGAAATGTAGTTATCTAATGATCTAAAGTGCATTTCAAGTTTTTTTTTCCGGGCATGTAATACAGAAGGATATAACTAAGATAAGTCATTTGTCATTGATTTATTTTTTATATGATTGCTTTTTTTCTCTATATTGTAGTTTAATCAACAGCTTTGCATTAATGTCTAAGGTGATAAATAAAAACTTTTGGAAAGCATTTGTGTTGGTTCTCTGGTCCTAGATTTTATTCTTCCATATCTTCTGAAGATTAATAATTATATGATAGAATTATATACCTTGCCATCTCCACAGAATAAAAAAAATCTTTGATAATATTTTGAAAGAGTGTCTGAGAAAATAATTCTTTATTTTCTCTATTTTTATATTATTCTTTGCATTATTTTTTCTTATTAGTAAAATAAATAAATGCAATCACATTTAGTTAGTTATAATCTAATTTTTATTTGGAAATAATACAATAATCTTATAATTTCTCTTTGTTTTCTTATTTTTATTTAAGTCTTTATTTTCTATTTCATTAAAGCAATAAATAATTATTTCTGATCTTATATGTGGTTATTATCATTATTTTTAAAAAAAATCTACCTGCCAAAACTTTTGGACATAGGTCAAAATATACATATTGTACCAGTCAGACACCTTTTTGAAATAAATTTAGTCTAACCATATAAAGTTTTCACCCTCACACTATAGATATTTTAAAAAGAAAAAATGGAGTATTATAAGCAAAAGTAACTCCTGTCAGAATTCCACCCCACCCTCTAAAAGTTGCAAGGGTATTTATGTATTTCATTTTTATTTATACCAGCAAGATATATATATATATTTTTTTAATGAGAAAAAAATAATGTAATTTTTTTTTTTGGTTTAATTTAATTATGGATCTATTGTATCTAATCTTAAATAGCTGTTTGCATAAAAAAAGTTGTGAGATAAATCAGTTTTTTCTGGTTAATTTTGGTTTAGAAAGCAAGCTTTCTTGTTTTACGAAAGCTGTAAGTCATCATTGTCAATGATCTTTTGTTCACTTCAACCATAAAAAAATTCTGTGTATTAAGTTGATTAAAATAATTCCAGGTTAAGTTCACTAATACACTAAATAGATTTTTTCACCCCAGCATAATGTGATTTTCAGCTATTGCAAGGTTTTCCATATTAGCTGTATTAATAATGCATAAATTAGCTCTTCTTAATTAATTGAAAATACCAATTTCAATTAATTAAAAAAGCTAACTTGTGCATTATTAACACAGCTAATGAAAAACCTTACAATAGCTGAAAATCACATTATTCTGGGGTGAAAAAAAATTAATTATTGCACTAGTGAACTTGATCTGAAATTATATAACCTCCTGTGCATGCCAACTTTAAAAATGTTTTATTTCTATATGCACCAACCATTGAGAATCTAGAACTTGCAGTACCTGTGTCTTGCACTGATTTCTGTCAGCCTATTCATGATGAATATATGATCCAGTCATACCATCATTCTATCTGGAAAATAACTCAAGAAAAGTATATCAAATGAAACCTTAAACTTAAAGATCAATTTTTAAAAAGTGTTCAAAACTATATTTTTAGAAAAGTGTAAAATCAGAATTCTGATGCTATGGTAAGATAAATTTTTATTTAAAAATAAAAGACCTTTATAAAAGAAAAAATAATAATATTTATAGCAAGTATCAATTTTAATATTAACATTCTTTAAATAATTTTAACATTTTGCTTTTTTTTTTAAATATATATTTACATTTTTTTTTTTCTTAACATAATTTCTTTTCTTTTTTTTTTACAAAAGCTAAAGCAAAGATAATTTAGATTTAATTTCTCATTCAATTATTAATAGTTACTATTTATTATAATTTGTATATATCTGTTATTGATTTATTTATATTTTGTCAATCTTTATATTATAGTTAGATAATAATAATTATATGATTGTTTTATATTGTTTTATATTGAATGTAAGCAAGCTAGATTCAATCTAATTAAATAAATTCTCTCTGAAATGAATACATACCTAAAAAATATATGTATATTTTATTTTTTATGTGATGGATTAAATCCCTAAGTATCATAAAGGGTGTAAATATTGTACATAAAATTTTGTTTTATTATATTCATATTATTTTAATTCTAGTTATCCGTTTCTCTGATTCCAAACCCAGTAAATATAGCTATATACATACACACACTGTGACACATTATCATGTGTTTTTTTTTTAAAGCTAGTTATCGCTAAACATTGGGGCTAACATCTAAGAAGCTAGGTAGGGATTTGAAACCAACCTATAAATATTTCTCATTTAGAGATAATACCTTAATCTGCAATAGGTTTTAAATAAATAAATAAATAGCATCTATAGTAGCAAGAGATAGATTCTGTTCTTGGATATGTTTGATGGTAATAATGGTCAGAAAATATAGCTGGATCAGTCTGATCATCTTTAGTTAGGAAATTTTAAAGATAACCTGTTGTTATTACTAACCCTCATTAACCCAGGCTTTAAACCATTGTACATTCAAAAAAAAAAATTATATAAATAAAATTTTTAAAAAAAAGGGATGAAAACCTTGTCCATATGGTGTTCTTTTGACACTATCATTATAATAGAAAAATTAAAAACATCAAAATAAGAAATTATTATCTACAATATTTTTTTAAAAATATTAAAAGTCGCATATTAGATAGGAAATATGTTCTGTCTACCTGGTTAGTATGCCATGGATTTTATTAGTAGTATTAGTGTAAGTTGTATATTCGAGAGAAACAAAAAGCTAATACTATCGAGGTCTCTCCTCTCAGCAATAATTTTTTTTTTTTATCTTTTCCTTAATGAGAATCAGATTGCAGATATGAAAAATGGATTTAAGTTTTAAAAACTAAGAAAATACTGCTTCTGGATTTTTATTGTAAATATTTTCTGATTATTTGCGAATTTAAAATCAACTTAAACTCTGAACAATATATTAATCTAGGGCACATACAATATCTACTAAAAATCTTAATGTTTTGCAGACATGTTCAAACTGTAATCATTTTGACTGACAAAATTATATTTGGCCTACTTTTTGTGCACCCAAAGTATGATCATAGATCATTATTCTGGATCACCAAGTGGATAGTTGACATTTATTATAACTTAGTTATCACTTATTCTAACATGAGAATCTAGCATAATTTTAACTCAACGAACATGTATTATCAATAAATTCCTTTATTAAAAAAAAAAAAAGAATATTTAAAGATTTAGCAGAAGATTTTGCGAGAAATTTTAAAAAGTTGATTTAAAATTATTATATATAGAAAGTGATGTACAATTTACAATGATCGTAATTATAAATTACAATTTACAATAGCAACCTATAGGTATGATCATAGAAATTTTATATCACTCTGTATAAAATAACAATATCAAGTGAAGTATGTTAAATAGCAAGCCTCTTGTAGAATATTGTGTACCTTTATATATATAAATTATATACATAATTAAGAAAATACATATTTTACATTCATTTTTATGCTGATAATTTCTTTTCTAAAATATGTACAATTTACATCTTTTGGATTATCAAAAGTAGATCATTATTACTAGAAATACTTAATGAATCAGTATAGTTTTAAATTTAGAAATATTGGCATAAATATGTAAACATATATTGTATTCTTAAAACTAAAATGTGTCCATTTTTAATGTCTCAGTTTTTTTAAAATCTTTTTAAACTCATCTCACTTGAATGATAATGACATGTATATATTGCCATCATCGTACAAATTATTTTTATGTTGGAGGCTTAAACTATTTTTTTTATTGGACAATTATATCTAGGCAGGGAGTTTTTTTTTCTTTTTCTTGCATTTGACTTTGTATTTTATTAATTTTTTTTTGCTTATCCTTTTTTTTTTTTTTTAATTAAATAATTTTAATCCAAAATAGCTGAATTAGAAACCAAAAGATATAGTATTTCTCTGCTAAAGTTTTTTTTTTTTTTAGTGTAGCAATTTTATGTTGCCTTTTTCCCAAATTATCAATAATCATATTTCACGGTTTGAATTGATAACTTGGGAGATGACCAGTCCGGTAGCAATAATGTTATTTTTTTGTGTGTGTATGCTTGTCATGAGAATAGTTTGTTATGTTAGGATATATTGGTTCTGAATTTTTTTGAGATGTTTCTAATGTAGTCAACTTTCTGGAAGTTTGGTTTGTTTTTCAACATAATCTTCAGCATCTTTGAAATAATTGAGATTTTCTATCATGAAAATCACTATCTTTTTGAAAAGTTATATATATATACACACATATCAATGTTGTTTTATTTAATTTTAATATTGTTTATTTTGATCTATTTTAAAAGTTCATTACCATTTCTGTTATAGCATATGAAAATGAAGATAGATTATTGTGGGACCCATCCAAGTTAGATGATAAAGAAGGTATTTTTAAACATTATATATATATATAAGTATATGTTTATTTATATGTGTGTGTGTTTTGTGTTTTAAGCAAATTGTTGACTATAAAAAAGTTATTGGTCAAGTGAATATTGTAACCAAATGTTTAATAAGCATTATTGATAGCTCTCATATATTCAGATTTTTTAGTAGCAATTTTTAAAGGTTTATGCTTAAATCTATGTTATTATTATTATTATTTATATATTATATTTCTATTCCTGAGAATTTTTTTTTTTTGTTATTAAATCATTTAGTAAAATTGGAAATCTATGTCAGAATTTAACATTATTCAGAAAATTGATAAAAAGTTAGAAGTGATTAAAAAAGGAATTAATAAAACAGTTATTCATTTTCCATTTTTTATATTAATTGTAATTGTAAGTTCAGAGTCCATAGTTATATAAAATCTTCCTTACTAATGATGTGCATCATTTTATGGTCATATTTTATTTTATGATTATCCTTACTTTTTTTTTTTGTTCTCTCAAGAATAACTACAATTAGTATTGAAATACTCACTGAATTGGCTATCAGCTGACTATAAAAGAGCCCAGCTTTTTTCTCACGAACTTCTCAGCTACCTGAAAATCTTTATTAAGCTTTTTTTAAATTTGAACCTAATGTTTTATCCTTTACACTATAAGTCTTCTCAATATCCATAAGTTTAGTCACCAAAATATTGAATCTGCAATTTCGTATTCTCAAATGAGATTGATAACCATATTTGTCTGTAAAAGTTAATGAATGAAATTTAATAAACTATTAATCATAATACTGCAAGGAAATTAGAAAATCAAGCACAGCATTTTTTTTTTTTTACTATAGAAAAGTAATCAATGTATTAATGAAAATTTCTAATCAATCTGAAATTTATCCTCACCCCAACCAACAAGTGGAACCTAAAAAATGAATAAACCTACCTTATATTTCAAGGATCGCATATAAATTTAAAAATATATGTAAAAATAAATTTAATATAAGCTTTTGAATCCCTGCTTCACTTAACCAATTAGTCAGTAACTCTTAAGACACATTACCAAATGAATCGGCACACTAAGTGGTCTATAAAATTAAGTGCAGCCAATCAGCTTCCAATGCTGTATATTATAGGGAGTCAACGACCAATCTGTCAATAAGTCTTGCTCAATACTAATATTTATACAATAGAGCTCTCAGAGACAAAGATCACATGTCAATATTTACAGACTTAGCAGAAACTGGCCATAGATTCAAGCTAACAAAAGCAAAGATAGTGTACACGGAAAGAGAGGATAGAAAGCAGAAGATTAACAATAAAAGAAACAAGCATACCCATTTCAAAGAAATATGCTATTTTAAATTAAAATTAAATATCTGAACAGTTAATTAAACACAGTTATAAAGAACCATTTAATCACACAACTATATGCCATGAATATGATATAGTAAATATATTTAAAGCATTTTAAATTTAAATATTAAGAAAACCTTTTATGTGAGTATATCATTAATTACCAGATATGATTACATTGACTCAGAAAAGAAGAAAATTAATAACAACTGGATTATAATGTAATGGAGCTATCTTGCTACAAAGTTCTGGTTTATTAAACTTAGTGCTAAATTAATATTGCTATGTTTTTTTTGTTCAAATTTCTGCAAAGAATAGTTTTTCATACTATAAAATTTTTCTATTGTAGAAAATTTCCATAAACAGCAATCTCCAAAATAACTGCACACATAGATTCTAAAAACTACATTTATCCTAATTTAACTCTAACCATCACCATATTTGAAAGTTATATATATTGTCACACAATTGATTTCTTTTTTTTCATCTGCTTATTATATTTTGAGTTTCTATATTTTTTAATTATAAAAAGTGGCATATGGACAAATAACAAAGGCTGTTTTTTTTTTTGAACTATGATAATTTTAAAAAAAAAAAACATTTTTATTTAAAATATCTACTTTCATGTTTTGTTTTTAATTTTAAAATATCATTTAATAAATATGTATAGATAAATTAATGCCAATAGGATGGATATATATATTGAAAAAAATATGTATAATCCATCTTATATATTTATAATCGATATATATTTCCGAAATAAAGATTTTAAATATATCAAACTTTTCAATTTGTAAAATATGAATTATGATTGCTTTTTAGATAATATCTTTTATCAGCAACACCAAATCTTTAACATATATCTCTTTTAGGACTAATATATATAAAGCAAATTTTGTTCATTTTATTTTTAAGTGTACAGTTTTATTTGTATATAAATAAATGTTTTTACTTGCAGATAAAGCAGGTAAAATTGGCTTTGATTACATATATAACAATAATACAAAAACCATAATGAAATGTAAAATTATAGTCCATAAAAGTGTGTAAACAATTATTAATTATTACTGCATTAATATTTAAAATTGTTTAACTGCTCTTTCATTGTAGAGCATCTTTGTCAGAGCTAGATTAAAATTTATTATAGCAAATCTTTGATATTGACTTTTACATTATTATTTTTTTTTAGGTAAGTGACTTTGGTCTAGTAGGTTCAAACATATGGCCATTCTCTTTCTCATGCTCAAATTTAAAGACGAATAGCACAGTATGTTCTTCTCTGTAATAGGGTTAAAAACAATAGGATGTATATCTTTGTATTCTTTGAGCATGAGAAACAGATCAGCCATTTGTTTGAACATATTGACATCAGAACCATTTGTCTGGAGAGAAATAATAAAAATATAAAATAAACGATGCTTGACAGATAATTAATATAAAACATGGCACTAATGTAAAAGCCAATAGCATTAACTCAACAAGAATTATTTCAATTTATAATGAGTATATATAAAGGTTTACTATGCTAAATTTTAATCTAGGTTTGAATGAAGTTGTACCACATTGAAAACCCATCCTAAATAATTTTATTATTAGTGCTTTGATAACTTTTAATTGTCTTCATGTACTTGTGGAATATCATTTTATATGTGTGACTTGTGTGTTTCTTACAGCTTTTGTTTGAGCTTTTGGCATTTTTGATGAATGCCATCATAGTTTTTATAGATTATAGTTTGAGAAATTTATTTTTAAGATTTAAAATCTTAATTCAAATTATTTTATAAAGAATACTTCAGTATTACATTATAATTATTCTATAGTGCTTTAACATTAGCCTTATACATAATATATTAATTTTATTTTGTAGTTGAAGAATATCTTCACCAAGTACAACTTCCTGCAGCAGGAGCACAGGGAGTTCATGCAATACCCTCAGGAAGTCATATTCAAGATGATGAGCAGGTGTGTGTATATCTTGGAATCCATTTTAGAAATAGTAAATATAAATGTTGAATTTACAAATATATATTTTTTGCTATTAGGCTTTATATACATTATTACAATGTGGTCACAATATAGAAGAAGCATTAAGGAGGAGGCGGATGCAAGCTATTCCACCTACAGGTATTTAGTTTTTAAAACCAACAAAACACATTACGTGAAACTGTTCAGTAGCAAATTTTATTTTCTTACTCGCGTTATGTTGTCTAATGTAAATTTAATAATCACCAGATGCCAGATAATAATGCTTAACAAATCTCTATTCAGTGTTATCTTATCCATTTACTCAGACTAGTTTCTAGTTTATGACTTTTATCAATTAGTGATTGCATTAAATCCAAAAAAAACTAGTTGGACCAAATCCAAAACTCTTCAAGCCATAAGTTAGAAACTAGTCCAAATATGAATAAGAGAGCATAGGATAAAGATTTATTAAGAACTATTATTTAGCATCTATTAATTACTCAAATTTATATTAGATATCATAATGAGAAATAGTATTTAGTTTTTAATAATTTTCTTATAAATACATTAAATATTTAGATTAGTATTTAATAAATTGTAATATCAATTTTAAATATATTCTGAAAATGTGCTTATGGTGTGTATTGGGGGGGGGGGGGTTGATTGTTTATCAGTCAATTGTTGTTTTGTATGTATATTTGTATAAAGAGTGATTAATTTTAAGCCATTATCAATAGCAATCGGATAAATTATTTTTCGAATCTTGTGAGAGCATTGACATTGAATAATTTGTCATGGTATTGCATCTACTTACTTAAATGAATTAAAAGTACTGATTTTAATTGGTTTAAAAAAACTATTAGATCTTTTCTAAAATAAAATAATTAATAGGTAACTATTTTAATTTTTGGTAACCTTACAGCATTCTATTAAGAAAATAATGTTAATGCCAATTTAACTTGATACGGACATGCTATTTAAATGCAAAAATTATTACTAATTAGAATAATGTAAATCAGTTTGATCTTTTATTTAATAAAATGTTTAGGAAAGAGCAATATATTTTAAAATAATCTTAATAGAAGTTCATATTTTTTTCAAATGGCTTTCATTCTCATGTGAAATTTAGACAAGTTGATGTAAATATTAATTTCTAACCTGGAAAGTTAACTAGAACAATTCTGACACATCTAATATGGTAAATTGTCTCTTCATAAATGTGGTTCTGGATTTCAAACAACAAACTACAAAATTTATGGATAACCTGAGAAAATATTGCATTTATTATTGTTATGTCACATTATTATAAAATGTTTTAACTATGCTGTAAAGGAAACATTTCATAATATTGAATATCTAATCAAATCAAATAATGAAATTTTAAATTCTAATATTTTGATCTGCTATGAAAATCTAAACAGGTTGATCAGATTGTTAAGCAAATGTACTCCTAAAATATCGTTTAACCTTAATGACCTTCTCTATCGCTACTTAAATTATTGATTTTAAGCAAAAAATTTTAAACAAAATAACATTATGTGAGATTTAGATACAACCTAATGGAATTTATAATAAGTGTCAAATTTTTTTAAGTGTAAAAATTATTTTAACGCTGCACTTTCTTAATTAGCTGTCAAGACAATTCTAATTCTGGGTAAAAGGAAAATGCTAAATAGATTTATACTATTGAAACTTATTCTCAAATTTTTTCCTCATCAAACTTTATATTCTTCATTAATTAAAGTTAATAATGTATTATGTTGCATCTATTTGCTTATAATTTTTGATGATTTCATAAATGCTTTTTTTTTTTTTTTTCTGTTTGAAATTTTTGCACGTGTATTTCTATGATTTCTGTTATTTTTTCATTCATCCCCCTCATACATTGGAATCATTTTTTCTCTTTTTCTTTCAGGTTTGAGATATATTTTTTACTTGATGTAAATCATGATTTAAAAAATCATCTATTATAAAAGGATTACCCTTCCCCAATGTTTTATAATTAAAAAATAATAAAACATTTGATAATAAATTTTAATTAAAATTAATGTATTAGTAGATTTATTATTAATTTTAAAAGAATTAAAAATTTCTAAATATAATAGATTTGGAAAATGCTTCTTATAAAATATTTTTTATATGAATGCAATTTATCCACTCTATTTTGGATACTTTTTTTGTTTTTGTTTTTTTATTAATTTTATTGTTTATGTTTTTTATGGGATTATTTATATAGTTATGTATTTTATTTTGTTCATTATATCATAGCTCTGAAGAAGACTGCAGGACAGTCGAAACGTAAGATTGTGTATGCATATATGTTCAATAAAAAGTTTTTTGCTAAAAAGTGTTCAAAGTAAAGTGGATAAATTGCATTTATATAAGATATTACAGCAAAATAAAAGAAGTGGTGAATTTGGTAATATTTTTTAGTATTCAAATATTTTGTAAAGGACTTTTTACCACTATTCATATTCAAATTTAAAAACTGATAATGAAAACAATGGCATTGTACGTATTGCCAATATTTGAATTAAAATTTACACATTTACAAATCATTTTCAAAATTTTTCTGTTTATGAAGGCAACTTTTTTTAAAAAAAAAAAAGTTTTAGTTAAAGAATCAAGAAAAATTAAAATTTCATTCTTTCATTTCTTTTTCTTTCTATTTTGATTAATTACAAACACTTTTTACTCAATTAGTCATGAAATTTAATGAAAGCGCTATTTTTAAAAAATATACCGTCATCTATTGCACCTGTTTGAAAATTTATCAATGTAGTTTAAAATTCAACCTGCCAACATTCTTAGAATGAACAACCGGTATCAATGCTTAACTCATGTACAAAATTTGAAGAAAATATGTTTGATGCTAAAAACTGGTTACAAGATTTGATTCAAATAAATAAATGAAAAGAATATCTAAATTAAATAAAAGCATTTAAAAAAATAAAAATAAAGGTTTAGAATAAATTCTGCATCTAAATATATTTAATTATTTTAATGTCTACATATGAGGATTTCCATATTAAACTTGTGAATAATCTCTAAATATGTTGATTTAAGCAATTATATGTTATTTTATCTTTGTATGGTTTCTATATTGTACAAAAATATTTCTGACAACAATTGAATTTTTACTTTTATTAAAATTTTAAAAGTATTAATAAGTTGCAGTTTTGGTTGATCAATATTATTTATTTTTAAATTAATAATATGAATGAAAAAAAAAAAAAACATTTGAAAAAGTTTTAAAGAGGAAAAAAAAAGAATTTTAATTTGCAGATACTATGAGTTTATGGTCGGAAGAAGAATGCCGAAGTTTTGAGAATGGTCTTCGTACATATGGCAAAGAATTCCATTTAATACAACAAAATAAGGTAAGAATATTTATTAAAGAAATGATGTAATAAGTAAAATTTGACAATTTTATATAAAAAAAATTTTTATTAATGTGAATATTTTACAAAAAAATTTGCTTGTTGTGAGATAAGTTTTTGCTATTAAAAAAAAGATTTATAATATATATTTGTTAATTTATTACATTCTGATATTATGATTAAATTAAATTTCCACAATTAATGGGTAGCTGCTTTTTAAGTATCATTACAAAATGTATATATGACTAATTTTTTTAATACTCTTGATGGAAGTAAAATCTTCAAAAAGATCTAACAGCTTGACCTATTCCTTACCAGAGAAAACAATGTCAATTGCATGTATGTATTATCTATTTATTGGTGGAGTCACTATCCTCTTATCAAAGTAGCCAAAAGACTAAGATAACCAATAAATCATTTTTTAGGGGAAAAAACATAAAAAATAATCTGTTAGAAAACTTGAAAATATAATTTATTTAGAAAACAAACCTGATAATAATATATTTATTGAACAAAAACAAGTGAAAAACAATCATTTTCACTAAATTTAAACAATGCAAATATTTGGTGAGAAATTTTATTAGCAATGATAGTAAGAAGTTATTATAAAGACAATACAAAAGGATATGAAGATAATATAATTTATTTATAATATATTCAGATAACAAACATTGATTAAATATTCTTATTAGTGCCTTCAATGCAAACATTCTGGTAGAAATTAAATTAATGCTTGCCATCATTTCTAATTTATTACATTTGTTTTTAATCAATATATTTGGAAATATACTATTTTTAGATTTATTTTCTAAATAAACCATATTATTTTCTTTCTTTTTTTATGCTGTCTTCATTCAAATTATTTGCTGTCATCACTAATACCTCATTATATGTTATTTATTTTTGAAACTTATTGATTAACTCATTCATATATGAATTAATAGCTCCACCAATGGATAGTATATACATGTAAGTAGTACCAAGAAGTGCTTCCATATAAAAGATATAATCTTTCAGTTAAATCCATGATATAATAAAAGACAATTTTTGATATATATTTGAAAGGAATTTATATCAGTCTGTATTGTATTTTTAAATTGTGAATGACTATAAATTATAGATGAATATATTCTTCAATTATAAACTTATATTAATAAAAAATTTAATTTATGATATATTTAAATCTTATAAACGCCTGAAATAATTTTGAAAATATTTTAAATCAGGATTAGGCAAGTTATTGATTGCAGTCCATTAATGAATTATCAATAAATTTTGGAGTGATTGCCTGAATTAAAAGAAAATAATGGTAACCAATGCTATATTACACTAGAATAGAAAGCTGTACAGATAATGGAAATACATTTTTTCATGTATGGCTACTAAGATGAGAATTGGTTCTTCAGAATCAAGACATCTGTGTCAAACAACACGTACCTTTATTCAAAATGCACACATTGATTACAAATTTATCAGCTCAAATATGTTTACTGCGCAATGCAAAGGGTGCAGCAGACAGCATTGATAATGTTGTCTGTCACGAAGCTGATAACTATGTTTTGTTATAACAGTTGCACCGTTTTTTATTATATTTTAAAAGAGGAAAGTAATGACTAAAACAAATGTGAAGAAAATAAAGACATACAATATTATTAGTACAGAATGGGAAGAACAGATTTTGTTCATAATGGTGAATGCAAAATATGTGTTATACAAGGCATGCAAGAGTGTCACTTCTAAAAAAAGGAACATTAAAAAGTGTTTTAAAATCATGCATTCAAATTTTGATCAAGATTTTTTATTAAAAATCGAATTATGCCAACAAAAGTTAAAAAGAATTTAAGTCACAACCAGCCAACAATTGTATTTTATCAAATCTATTATTAAATATAAAGCTGCAGCAATTGCTTCATTTTATGCGAGTTGTGTGTTAAGAAAACATAAGAAATCTTTTGCATTTGAAAAAATGCTAAAAGAAGCATTTCTAGAAGCCAGTGACTCATAATTTGATTCATTCAAGAACAAAAATGAAATTATTTTTGTAATTAAAGAACTACAACTTTACCATAGAACTAACTATCAGGTATTATACAGAAACTATAAATTCTGCATTTAGTTTTTCTTGCAGTTTGATGAATTTTCTGACGTACTTGATAATCCACAGCTTTTTATTTTTGTAAGAATGGTTTTTATGTATATGAATGTGAAATAAGAATAATTAACAATTACTTTTAAAGAAGGAAACTTAAGGTGAAGATGTTTACTGCATTTTAAAAAAATATATAGTGGGAAAAAAAATTCCAAGTTATAATTGTATCAGTGACAACTGATGAAGTGCCATTGTTATTGTAATTATTATTACCTTGTAAGATATAGGCGGCATGCGGAGAAAATTACAAATAACCCTCGTCCTGCAGAAGTATGCTCATTGCTGTTTTAAATGAATAAATTTTGATTTATTAGAAATATTTAATTTGACTTTATAAAGAACTAACCTCATATCTGAATAATATATATATAAATACGTGAAAGCAGTTAATATTTAAACAATATCAATAATAATCTCAATCTGATGTATAGCTTTTACAATAAAAATGGATACCCACCTTTATCTATGCTCAAATATGTTTATATAGACACTAAAGATTGCATCTTGAATAATAGAGAGATTATTAATTCAAAGAAGTTTAAATAAACCTTATTAAACAGGTAAATATAACCTGTTTTGAAAGCAGACTAACAAATGTCAATTATAACTTTCAAATTTTACTTAAACTATATATTACTTAGATTATAAAGCTAATAATGTTCAAAGTTAGACATGGTTACAAATGTAAATGCATGAAAGCAGTATATTATTTAAATAATTTTTTTAAATATAAAATTAATTTAAATCTTAATGATTTTTGAGATTTAATGAAATAATTCATGTTAGAATGATGCAATTTAACAATAATTCACATATTGAATTTGTGATGATAAATTTATTGAGAAAGATGCTGATATACAATTCTGTTTGTCTAAACATAGTTGAAAGTCAGCTCTATATTTGCTATTTGGAATTTACTATAAAATTAATATATTTATTATTATTCAAAATGTTTATATTCTGCAGTGAAATAAATTAGTAAACCTTAATTATGTACATTCATGTTTTATTTTTTATTATTAGCAAGTCAATTGTTAATCAGTAATACAAGAATAAATATTTACTTTTAATTTTTTTTTTGTTTCTTTCCCATTACATCACTGTTCAGTATGGAACTATGGGAAAGAGTGGTTTTAGAGAGTTCT
The DNA here is from genome assembly GCA_028023455.1 of Epiperipatus broadwayi. NCBI lineage: Eukaryota > Metazoa > Onychophora > Udeonychophora > Euonychophora > Peripatidae > Epiperipatus > Epiperipatus broadwayi. Next base: position 911,329 of record JAQFVV010006239.1, read on the forward strand.
TGTTTTTAGTGAACTATTTTATATCTGTTGTACTTATTTTATCAGCAGCTTAAGCCTGTTTACCAATCAAAATGATTTACAAATAGGCATTTTCAGTAGGAAAATATATTAATTAGTTTTTAAGGCCTACTGAACATACAATGAAAGTTTAGAAAGCAAAAAGAAAATGTGACTTTTAAGAATATTATTATTTTAATTTAATATTTATTAATTAATTAAAATAGTAAAGCAATAACTAAATTTCAAAATACTTCTATAATTTAAATTTAAACTTGTTTACTTTTTTTTTTAAGATGCTGCCATTTAATTACTTTTATAAATATGTACAGTGTAATAGCAATTGTATTATTTAAAAATCTTTTAGTAGTTTAAGTAAAATTTTTAATTTATAAAGTATAATACTTGTAAAGTAAATCAACATCCATAGCATTCTCGTACTACAAGAATATTTAAATAAAGATTACTAATTAATTAATTCCATTTACAAATTAGAAAAAAAAAATTTAATGAGCTGAATTATTTTAATTTAAAAAATAATCCTACAAAAATTCAATAAACATTTTACATGCTTCATTAATAAAAAAATTTTATTCATTTTGATAAACTAATTTTTAAAATTATCTCATTAATTTGCTAAATGTTTCAATAAATTTAGTTTTAGTAAATGTGATAATGCATTTGATTTAAAGACTATATACTAATTTTAATATTTAAATTATCTGTCTGTGCATAAAATCGCTATCTAGTGCCTACTCATCCAATATTCCCAGACTAGTTTCTAGCTTGTAGCTTTCTCAGTGAAGAGCTTTGGATCTGAGAGCACCTCATTAATGAAAGCCACAAACTAGAAAATAGTCTGGAGATATTGGATTAGTAGGCACTAGATAGGGATTTTATGCACAAATCTTTTTGCACTCATTGATTATTCTGACTTGCATTAGGTAACACTATTGTATAGAGAGTTTTGCCTTCGTTTAACAGCTTGTGCATGCATAGGAAATGGTGATCATGTGATAATCAATATTTTTGTTAGCAGTTTGGATAATTATTCATCACATTCAATATCATCACTGTAGATAAACATAGTTCTATATCTGTTAACTCTTTAGCAACAAATATATTCAAGTACATATAAATGGTACACCAAACTGTGATTTATTTAATTATGATCAGGAATGAAAGAATATTAAACATTATATAAAATATCTCACTGATTCTGTGCCCTACACATTCAGTGCAATACTAGGAGTGATGAAGTTAATAAATAAAGGTCTTTGGGTTGAAGTTTAATGGGACCCTACCAGTGCTCCAAAGTCACATGATTTTCCAAACAGTATATCATTTTTATTATTGAATCTTTCAAGTTAGGAAGTGTTTTTTTCCAAAAGTATTTTTATTTGTTGCCTGTAAAATGGTTATTGATATCCAAGAGTCGATAGCAACTACTTTTTTTTAAAAAAAAAAAATCCTCTCATTGGTGTCAGAATTCAGGATTTGATTAGAAAATGGAAAAAACATTGAATTGTTATCAAATAGTATTAATCATTATTAAAGATTAGTGGTAAGTAATGACATACTACATCTAATGATGATCTTATATTGCTTAATTGTAAAGTCATTTTCAAAAAGACTTGGAGTTATAACCCTTTTCCCATTGGAGCTCTTAACAAATATATATTCTCAAAGTTGTTTAGGATATTTATTAAAAAGTATCTTATATTATGTCCCATCCTAATAATTTATTTAAGAAAAAAATGTATCACATGCTTTCTGCCAAACATTTTTGATAAATTTGTCTGCTGTACTTCTGAAATAAAAAAAAATAGAGCACACATTATTATAGAAAAACCTGAGTCATAAAAATGACAGCTGAAAAATGTAATCAAACTATTGATATACTTGTAATATAACTTTAATTACCTACCACTTTAATCTTGAAAAAAAAAAATTCTAACCAGATAGTTTTGTAGGATAAATTTAAGATATGTTAAAATATCAAACATTTTCAAAGTTAAACAAAATGATTTTAAAAATAGAAACTAGATAGATTCAACGAACAAAAAATCATGTTTCCTACTGATTTTATATGTCTGTTCCATAAGATAAAAAAAAATCTTGCTTTCTCACATATTAGAAATACTTTATTAATTACGTGCAGGTTTTAATTAAATTTATAGTCGTATACTAGTACTAGTACTAATCCATAGCCATCATAAACCAATATATGAAAATGAAATAAAAAGTTCAAATTGGTCTTGCAAAATAAGAATGATTTCTAATTCATTTAATATTTTATTAGTCTATAATTTTAATTAAAGCGGTCAGTGTCAATGTTTATTATCAACCTTGTATTAATAAGGTAAATGCTAACTACTTTTATTAAAGTAAATATTCTAAATAGTTTTATTGAACAAAGATGATTATAATATATGTGATAAATGACATATTTAAACATCTTTCTATACTGTTTGTTTAGGTTCGAACGAGGTCTGTTGGTGAACTTGTACAGTTTTATTATCTTTGGAAAAAAACTGAGAGGCATGATGTTTTTGCTAATAAAGCAAGACTTGAAAAAAAGAAATATACTCTCCATCCAGGCACCACGTATGTAAATTTAATATATATTTGCTTTATAAATTATATTAATATGTTTGTAAAAAAATAATTTTATATTTTTTTAAAATATATATATACCTATATGTTAAGACAAGTTTTGCTTAGCATTTTGCAATATTCTCCACTTATATGTTTTATATGAAAAACAAATAAGAATTTAATTACTTATTAAAATTATTTTAATTTTGATATTAAAAGATCTTGTATCATAATAGCAGATCTACTTGCCATGCCCATGATATGAGATTTGAATCTAGGCAATTGAATCTTAAATTTTTTTTTCAAATATCAACAAACTTAGAATTTTTCTTTCAGATAGATGCTCTATAGTCCACTCAGTTAGCTAACCAATAATAATTGGTAAATGAGATATTTAATTTTTTAGGTAAAGATGATTAGATAAATGTCATTGTAGTGACTGTAAAAATTAAAAATATGATTGTAATATGATGTGACTTTTACTGTTATTGATGGAGCTGTTATTTTTCTACTGGTTCTGAATCTACGATTGTCGTAATCTTTTATCTTGGATATTATATTTCTATTTACTAGCATTATAAATTTTGAGTTCTTTTTTAATTGAATTTGGAAAGTTTGAAAAAGAAACTTCAAAAATGAAAAACCAATATTTAGTTTTTAAATGTAAACATAAATAATTCTAATATCTTGCCAAATTTTCTAGTGAAGCATTGTTTTATGTATAAAATAATAATGACTTAGTACCGGGATATATACATACTTTATAAAGAGTGAAAATTATGTATTTTAAACTTTTTTTTGTTTTGTTTTTTTTATTTTTATTGACGCCTTCTCATTTATTTGACTAACAAGTATTTAATCACTGTCTGGGCTATCATTAAAAAAGTTTGAAAATATTCTCGGAGTTCAGAAAAATCATATAGAAATGATAAACTAATTGATATCAAAATTATTTTGGAACATTTAAAGAGGAGTTGTTGAAATTTCTGAAGTATCCATTGCAACATGAGAATTATTAAACCCTTTTGGTACTTATTTTTTAGACCATACAAGCCGCCTGATGGCACTTTACTCTCTTTAATACACATAAATATAACGTTACCTGGTCGGCCTTTCTTTATTGTCTGATTTATGGTATTACAAAAAAAGTCTACATTAATTATTGTCCCATTTCTTTATTGTCCAATGTCTGGTATTATATTTATATCAAAAAAAAAAAGTTTACATTAATTTATCTACTTATTTTTTATTGGAAACGAACAAGTTTTTTTTTGCTTTTAAAAACACACTATTATTTTAATAACATTACCATGCCGGACTTTTTTGTCTTTATTGTCTGACTTCAGGTATTATTTTGAGATTAATTAAAAAAAAAATACATGTATAAATTAATTGTTGTACTTTTTCTGGATTGAAAACAAAGTATAAATTAATTTATCTACTTATTTATTATCGGAAACGAACAAGTTCTTTTTTGTTTTTGGTTTTAAAAACACATTATTTTAATAACCTTACCGTACCGGATTTTTTTTTATTATTATTATTGTGCGATTTCAGAATCAGGAAGGGGAAATATGTCAGTGTGTAGTGATGGAATGTGCAGGGGGGAGGGTGTTTTTGACGATCCAAAGGATCATCCAAAAGATGCTGTAGCAATGCAACCTCAGCCATTTGATTTGTTTCGTATGTGTTCTCACGCAAAGCTGAGTTTTCGCCTGAGTTCTCTGCAGTGGTGCTTGTCTCTACTCTTTTCCAATTGTTAAAAACCTTGAAAGTTGTATATGGAAGTGCGGCAACGGGTTTAAAATTATTACTCTGTAATACTACGTCAAATAGGGTGTAAGATCATTATTTGTAATGTACATTTCAAGAGTTATGGCCAGTTGATTTGTAGAACCCTCACATGATACCGTAGCGATCTGTGACGTGTGCGCATTTGCAGAATTTCCTGAACATCAGCGGGCCGTGAGGTTGGTATGCAACAACAACTAGGCTTGCTAACGGCTAATATGAACAGAAATGTTCTAGAGGCCATAAGTTTGGCTGCGTAAACTGCATTTTTATGTGTTTTGGCACATAAAAAGTGCCATCAGGCAGCTTGTATGGTCTAAAAAATAAGTACCAAAATTTTTTTATAAAACAGTAGAAATAAGAATTAGAAGAAGATGGAGAATGAGCAAGATAAAGATTTAAGCAATATTTTTCAAGTATGTAAATCATTTAAGAAAACAGACTCTACCTTTTTTTGAAAATTGTTAGAGGAATATTTAATCAGTTTTAGATATGTTTTGCAAGTATCCATAGATTTATTTTATAATTTTGAAACTACAAATATTAAAACAATTAATAGCTATCAATGTTTTTTTAAAAGGTCAGATTTTCATGGATTATTTTTTGTAAGATTTTGACTAGTAATAAAAATACCTTTATAAGACTAATACTAATAATTCTGCACTAACATGCTTGATAGAGACGTTTAATTTTGTTTATATACGCTAAGCACTTTTGAAGTTCTTGGACTTCATATTCATAGCTGAATGCAGTCAATAATAATGAGGAGGAGTACTAATATAAAATAGGGAAAATCTCAAAAAAATTTAGATTGTTTGTTAGTTATAGAAAATTCATTTCAAGCAGATTAACTATATGAAATTCAAATTTTTTTATTGGAGAGATCTCATCTATCCATTACAATTTTTAATATCATTTCAGACTTGAATCTCAAATCTTGATATAGCATGCTAATGCACTGAATATAAGTCTATTTTATAAAGCATGTAATTCATTGAAGAAAACAGATAAAACATTTTTCAGGAACTATTATAGAAATGGTTCAATCAGTTTTATACATATTTTGGAAATATCTATAGGTTATTTTAATAGTTTAAACAATCAATAGCCATCAAAGCTTCTAAAAAAAAAATTTTTGATGTGCCATTTTTTGAAAGATTTTGACTATTTCTATGAAGAAAGGTAAAATATCAACCATATAACTAACATGAAATAGTGAAAATTTTCAAATTAGTTTAGATAATATCTGTTGATTACAGAAAATTTCTCTCAAGCAGATTGATTACATGGAAAAAAAATCAATTTTTTTTTTTTTTGGGGGGGGGGGGGCTCTCAGTTTCTTTTCACAATTTTTAACATCACTTCAGACTTGAATCTCAAATTTTGAAATGGGAGGCAGGCTAATGCACTGACCACAGTTCTATTTCATAGAATAAGTTCAAGTATGCAGTTCATTAAAAAAAAAACATCAAAAATTTTTTGGAAACTATTCAGAGGAATTTTTAAACAGTTTTGAATATATATCTGTAGATTAATTTAATAATATTGAAACTATTGGCATTAAATTAGCTAATAGCTATTGGAGCTTATAAAAAAAACTCAGACTTAGATGGGTTATTTTTTGTAAGATTTTGAATTTTTATTACTATGAAGAAAAGTATAATACCAACAATAAAACTAACATGAAACAGTAAAAAATCTTAAAACTAACTTTGATTATGACTATTAATTTTAATGTTAAGGTAATCAATTTTTTCCCCAAGATTAATAGATTATTTTATTGTATTTCCAGAATAATTTTGATATTGTTGCTTTATAGAAGCAAAATTGATTATGCGAGCTATTCTTGGTTAAAAGTTAAGAATTTCATTACTTTTATAATTAATGTCTTTTCTGTATTATTTGTCTATAAAGAAATTATCTTCATCATACTAGCTGATTACTTATAATGCAACATTTATAAAAAAAAAAATTTAAAAAAAACAGTATATAGTACTTATTAAAATCTGATCTAATAGCCAATCTTTTAATTTAAAAAGTAATTTCATGTAATTTTTTTATTGCATTTTACTTCAAGAATGTCTCTCTTAACAATGCAATAATTATCTTTTATCATATTGAACCACCATTGATTTTAATAATGCTTTTCCATTTTAAAATGTCATGATAAAAATGCTCACCTTACCCTGGTATTTTTAATAAAAATACAAATGAGATATCGAAAAATGAATCTTTGATTATGTATTGCCCTCCTATGATAAGGCTTAACAAATCATCTATTTTCAGTCTAACAACTAACAGAAAAATTTGTGCAACTATTTTGAAAACTGCTTACCAACTATATTTAATGCTTCTTCAAATCTCAAAGTTTCTTTGATATGAAGCCTTTATGCTAGAAATCCTTTTTTTAATTTTGACATCTCATTGAGTGAAGTATGTGAATCCAGTTTGTATGTTATCTGTTGCTTTAAACAAGTTTTTCTTAAATTTTCTTTGAACTAACAAGTGAATGTTTTATTCTCAACATTTTTTTTTTTTACCTAAAGAATGAAGTAGATTTTAGCCAATCCTTTCTATTGTCTTTCTTGCATTAAAAAAGCCCATTAAGTGTAATTAATTGTAACCCTAACAGAAATGGTTTTATCCTTTGTTATCTTACTAGTATTTTATTTATATGAAAGATTGAAATTTATTTTCATTATGGAGAAGAATTGGCATCAAATTACATTTTGGGAGATCTCTAAATTAACATTATTCATATAGTTTCTGATTAAAAGCAAGAACTACAAATGCATCTCAGTAAAAGAAGCATTTTTTTGATGGCTATAGAAAAAAAAATTTTTTTTTCATGCTGCGTGTAGAAATTCCAATTTTTTAATCTTGAACTTATTTGGCTTTTTAGATAATTCGAAATTCACTAAAATCATTCAGATTTTGTGTCAGTAAATATAATTGTTTAGAAGGAAAAGTAACCTGCAAAATTAGAAAGTTTTTCATCTTTTTTTTTTTATGTTCCAGCTTGATTTGATTCCTCAACATTTAAAGTTAATTATCTTGAGAATTTGATACTAAAAATACCATTTGGGGGAGGGATAGATGTTTTACATTTGGTAGATTAGGGTATTTTATTATCTTATGCTATCTCTTTTGTTAAAAAGAGAAATAGCAATTTAGTATATGATTTATGGGTTTCCACTTTTTTTTTATTTTTTTTTTTAATCAATCATGTGAAATTATGTTTTTGAAATTTAAATATTAGTTCACTAAATACATAATAGAAAAAAATGGTTCAATTAAAACAATTTCATGACATGACAAAGCATTTAGATGAACCCAATATACTGGTATAAAATTTAAAAAATTAATTCTTAAGATAAGAATAGTATAAAACATAACTGTTAATACTATGGCATTTACAACTAGAATAGTTGGGGACTGCCTGCATATAAAAATTAAACACAAGTTTGAACAGGTCTAAATTTGTTTCAACCTGTACAGATTTTATTTTGACAATGTTACTACTTTAAACTCCAAAATATAATTTTGGGTAATAGTTCAGTGTCAATTGTTAAAAATCTGTATGTAATGAATAACAGACAACAAAATGACAAAAATGATAGATGTTGTTTAGTCTGACATGTAAATAAATATAATTTTATGTTGTTATTAAAATAATGAAATTGTAAATAATTTAATCAAAATTTCAATTTTAATTTCACTGATCATAATTATGAGGTTGAATACAGGTTATTATCATGTCTTCCATGAATTCTGGTTAGCTAATGACTTCTTTTATTTTAAATATCATGTCATTTATTATGTAATCCTATCAATATTTATACAATATAATTTTCAGTGACAATAGATTATAAAATATTCTGCAAATCACAATAATTTTCTAGAAATTTTTCGAAAGAAAAATTCAGTATCGTAAATTTTATCAAAGTCAGTTTTGTTTTTTTAACCAATCAAACTATATATATATAGTTAAAATTAAAATCTTCTGAACTAAGGAAAGATTTTATTATAAAAAATATATGAAACAAAATTGATTGATAATTAATTGGATGAGTGATCAGTCTTGAGAAATAAAAAAAAATCTGGTATGCTGTACTTTCTTTAGAAATAACTGGAGAATTGAAAATTTAGCACTCTATATCAAAAAATAAAAAATTAAAAGACTGAAGTGGAGTTGGGATGGACATATTGCTAGAAGAGATGATAATAGATGGACATTTGAAATCTTAAACTGGATTCCAAGAGATTGTAAAAGACCCAGAAAGAGACAACATATGCGATGGATGGATGAAATAAGAAAGTGTGCAGGGGTGATGTGGAGAAGACAAGCTAAAGCTCAGAAAAAATGGATTGAACTTGCAGAGATCTTCATCCTGCTGTGGATTGATAATGGTTGATGATAATAATGATCAAAAATCAAATCAGAAAAACGTTTTTTAAGATTTAAAATATGCCAATATTATATATTTTTTCATGTTACAAAGCATAATTTTGTAATAACTATAAGTTAAATTAAAAATAAATTCCAATCAATTTTTAATATATGCTTCGTTTTATATTTTATTTACATTGGTATATTTATATTGAATTTGTCATCATCACTCTATAAATATAGACTTGATGAAATAATGTGGACATTAATAATGAAATACATAATATATCAAATATATATGTGTGTGTGTGTCATGAATTTCAAAGAAAAAGTTTGATTATAATTTTATTATGTTAATCGAATCTATATTGACTCTATTAGGTTAAAGTGAGAATGCTTTTTAGAATACAGTCATTGCTGTTCTGAAGAAAATAACTAATGATGTTATTGAAACATTAATAAGAAATCTTGGATAGCATACATAATCTCTATTGTGGTCAGGATTTTTTTCAGAACTGTTCATCTCCATCGTTCTCCCCATGAATGAAAAGATCTCTTGTCTATTCTTGCATACAGCAAATCTATAAAAGTATTTGCCAATATAATATATAAAATGAAATTATATGTTTCTGTATATATATTTTATAATATATGTATATATTTTTTAAATGTGTGTTTGTGTTTCATTTCTATATTTTATTTTATATATATTATGACTGAATATGTAAGTATGGGTGTTTCGTATTTATTTTTTTTCTAGACATTGACTAATACGGTCAAAGTGTTTTATTATAAAATAAAATATAAAACAATAAATATTTATATTAGAAAGTTTTGGGGATTTTAATTTCACATTTTTATTAGCAGTTAGTTTAGAGTAAGGATATGAGCTATACGGATTAATTATTAATTTTAATCTTAGATAAATCAAAATTTTGATTTAGCCAAATAGCTAATTGCAATATAAAAAGGCTTGGAAAAAATAGGTTGAAAATATATTTAATCTTGATGTAAAGAAATTAGTAGTAGTAGTTATAGCACATAGTGCTAAAAATATGATCACTGCTAATTTTGGTTCATAAATTATCTGCAAAAATATTAAGCATTACAAAATGTATGCAATTTGATTGCCTATTATATCATCAATTGTTGTATGAAAAAATGTTAGGTTCTTTTAGTTCAACTGTAGGGAAAATGTTATTTACAAAACTGATCAGAACTCTTGCCATTAATCATAGTTTTTTTTCCTTAAAGAACGTTAGTCTGAATATAGGAATTTGTTGTACTTTATAAAAGTTTTATAATGTGTTTGATTTTCAGAAATGATAATTGTCATATTTATCATCAATAAATATATACCACTGTTACCAAATAATAAGTGTTTATTATGCCTTCTTTTTTTTTTTTTTGTTTATACATTTTTGAAAACATTGTGATGTTTTAAATAAGAAAAAACAACATGTCCATAATTAATTTGTATTATAATATCAAAGATTTTGAAGGAAAGGTAATAATATTTAAAAATTAAGGAATTCAAATCAAGTTGTGATAATTTATATAAAGTTATACCTGATTGTAATTTTCTATCAATAGCTTTGTTAAAAACACCTTTTCCAGATTAGCATTCTGATCTTAAAAAGAGTATACTTGATTCATAATCTATATGAGATTATTTTTATTATAGGTGGTGTAATTACAGTTAATTAGATTTTGCTAATAAAAAAGAAAATCATATAGTTACTTGCCCAGAACATCCTATCACATTTGGCACAAAATTGATTGGCTAATACAATCCATTCAATTGATCAAAATAAAATAATAAAATTTGGTGGTAATGAAAATTTGAAGTCTGATAATTTTATCTAGATTTTGAAACTGCCATGTTTTCCATAGTTAGTTTAATAATATTGTAATCTGTATTTTTAAAAAAAGGAATAATTTGGTAGATCTTTTTTTTTTTTTTTTTGATTGTTGAGTAATCATAAATTTTATGTTTCCTTACATAATCCAAAATCTTTTCTCTTTTTTCCTTCATTAGAGAAAAGATTTAGATATATAATGTAAGAGAACTCATTTATTCAGTTAATATAAGTTTGAAAACTCCTTTATTAACTAGACATAATAAATCACTTGATAGATTATTACCAGAAAACTCTTTCCATTGTAATTCTTAGATTCCTCTCTTAGATTTTTAAAATTATCTTTTAATTTACTGAATCACAATTTTTTCATGTTTTATAACCCATGAGGGATTTTTAATAGGGTTTCAACACATTTAAATATATTATTGTTCGTTTTAAGGGAAGTTTGCGTTTCCATTATTATTAAATGTCTTTTTTGGGGGAAATTAATGTAATAGTACAAATTATTTTAAAAGCAAACTCTATATTATATGAAATTCGTAATCCAAATAAATTGCTTAGTTGCAAATCAGTATATGTAGTTCACCATTACATTTTATTCTTAATATCTTTTTTTTATTATAATTGTAATAACATTAATGGCTATTTTATACCATTATTTGACTGTGTTAAAAATATTTGTATGTTCAGTCATTGAAATATAACAGTTGATTGTCTAACTAAGTTATCTATATTATGAACAAAAGATGATTATAATCACAGATAGAAAATAGATTTAAAATAACTAAATAATAGAGAACTTAATATACCTGGGTCTCATTTTACGCGATAGATAGGTTCCTCAGAAAACACGCGCAAACGAAATCGCGCAAAAATAGACATAACTTAGATTGAAAAGTGGGGGATGCGGTCTGTGATTTTTCAAAATTCGCGTAAAAGCAAAGCACCAACGTGAAATTACTTTAAAATTCGCGCAAAAAAAAAAATAAGGAAATAAAATATGACTAATAAAAAATTTCAAATTGATACAAGACAAACTTTTTTTAACTATAATATTTAATTTTATTCAAAATAATATATTTTTATGCATAATTTACAGTACAGTAATTTACATTTTTTTAATACACATAGCTATTTTCCGAAAAACACATTCGTTTGCAAACAACTAGCGCCAACTTCACACTCATGTTGTGTCAATGGTTTTCTGGTGACAATGTAATTAGTAATTAATCTTTGAGACGATGATTTTATTAATTGTTTATGAAACTAACAACTAAAAATTAAATTTTTATTTTTGTCTTTAATTTTCAATTCTGTTTAAAAATCAAATTTCACATCACATTAATTTCAAGTTGTCGTAAGTAATTTTTAAATTGTTAATTACAATTAAAAATCAAATTTTAATTTTTAATTGTCAAATTTAATTGTGCCCACTGCTATTACTGACCTTTTAAAAATAAACTTGTGGACACTAAATGATTAATAATTGATTACGATCTTTTTTAAAAAGCAAAAACAGAATGTGATTTAAAATGCAAAATTAACACGCACAATGTTTGAACAAATTTACATTATAATCTTGTAAAATTTAATGTGTGTATACATAAAATGTGGAAATCATGATTTTAATTTCATTATTGCATAAAATCTTACTATTATAAAGCACTGAAAATATTGAAATTACTAAGATGAAAGTCGAATTCCAATAATGTGCTATTACTTTCAATATAACGTAAGTGCGCGAAATTTATTATTTAAAGTAATAGCGCATTATCGGAGTTCGACTTCCAGTGAAACAGGAATCGCGTAAAAAGAGACCCAGGTGTACTTACTTATATATTTGCCGATGTTTAAAACTAAAAAGGGGATAGGAAATATATTGGAAAAGCAAAATAAGATAGAAAAATTATATTTATTTTAAAGCATAAAGTTAGAGAGTACATCAAATGATTTGGAGATTTTTTTAATACTTAATAATGTTGATTAATATAATAATGTTTATATTTCTTTATCTTTTTCTGTATTATATGTATTTATGAAATATAACTTTTTGTTGTTTTTCAGAGATTATATGGACAGGTTTTTAGATGAACAAGATAATCCTTCTCCTCACCGAGATCGATCTTCTAGCCCTAATATCCATTCTTTGATATATGGTGATCATAAAAGGCATCAACAGAATCGGACTCCAACTTATTTAACATCTAATAATGATAGCACACCCTTACATGATGAGGATACAATAAATAATGGCACACTTTCTCATCGTCATCCAGATAACACCGTTCATATTGCTAATTTTTTATCTAGTAATGAATCTAAACTAAACTCTGTAAGTGATTATGAAAGTTGTCGTTCATTAGAAAGAGAGGTAAATGCAAACTGTCATTTAATTCCTAAAAGATCAGATGACGATAGAACCCTTGGAAGTGTGGAATTGTCCATTTCAAGTATGACTTCTATTTCATCAACATTAGGTTCAGATTCACATTTACAAACTGCTGAATCCTTTGCACAGTGAATTAAAATCCAATGATTGAATCTCTGGAACAAAGTGAAAAATCCTGTAAAATAATGGGCAGTACATAATTTTTCAAGATATCTTGATTAAATATGCGATAGGTGTGTGTTTGTATATGTATACATATATATGTGTATGTATATATGTATACATATTTACATATACCAGGGACATGTGTTGTATATATATGAGGAAATTATTGAGTTTAATGACTTGTGTTTTAAATTTCTTTTTATTCCTAAAGACTGTCTTTGGATAGTTGAAGGCAGCAAAGAAATTTGAAGATTTTATTGCCCAATTTATTTTATGGAATATTTTAAATATGGTGATTAAGGTTATAGACATTTTTATATTTCCTTCACATAATCACTGAATCCAAAAAAAAAAAAATTACTATTTCAATGGGGGAAAGAAAAAGTGTGTTGATTATTAGTTATCTACCTATACCTGTTTTTTGGTATAGAATGTGATTTTATCAAAACTTGTATATTGGAGATTGTTTGATGGGTTTTTACAAATCATGTGATCTTTAGAGAACTAAAAATCTTATCTTTTCATTTTCTACTCTTTCCACATGGGATTTATATATATAGATAAAATATCCTAAAAGTGCAACTCTGAGTTCAGATATATATATCAAAGGGGGAAAAATGGAAATTTTTGACTGTTTATCGTAATCATCTCACTTGACATGTTTGGAGGCAGGACAAACATTCTGGGTCAGGTCAAATTGGGAATTGCAAGAAAAATAATCATCTCTCAACATTTTTGTTTATATGTTATGTTTTATTATTTGTATCTTTCTATTTTTATTTTTTTATGAACTAAATAGTCTGCATTTTTTGGCATATAATGTATATTTTTGACTTTTTTTAACAATTTTTTTTTTTTTAATTTCCAATTTTTCTTGTTATTGTACCTGTTACTTTGTTTACTATTGGCTGCTAGGAAAACTAATCAGGAAGAATACATTTTGAAAATGTTGGCTTGTTTAAATCTTTTAAGAGAAGTTAAATCCTAAATGTTATATCCTTTATGTTGAGGATATGATTGAAATATTTTAATGTAGTTATTAAAAAAGAAAAAGGAAAAAAAAATATTTTTTTTTAATTAAAAGCAGTACCATCCAGAGTAGTATGACATAAAATTCTGTTATATACCACTAAATGCAGTTATGTCAACTTTTTGTATCTGACCAGTACAGAGATTTTTTATTACTATTGCAGTTATACATACATTACTGTGTAAATTGTAAAATTTAAAAGGGAAAGATGATGTGATAAATTAATAAAGGAAAACTTGAACACAAATAACAAGCATTCAATTTTATAGTCAAGGCTGTGCCAACAGACTTCTTTAAATTTTATCTGTCACTCTGTTAAAATATATGCATATGTGTATTTACAAAAAATATACAGCAATTTTGTCTTTATTTAGTATTTATTTTAAAACTGAATGAATTTTTTTATTTAAAAACTGTAATGTTGTTACATCAGGGTTTTTATCATTCCATTTCTCAAATTAGAAATAGATAATAAATTAATAATGTTTAAATGCAATGATGAATTCATGCATAAATTAATGCTTGAAAAAATAAAGTTACAAAAATTACAGATAATTATAACAAGCTATGTGAAGAAAATTTTTTTTTAAATATATTTTAGCAGTTATCACGAAATTATAAAACTAATTCCAAGAATTTTAAGTGAAAAAGCATATAAAGGCAGTGGGGCAAATTTAAACTTCATCATAAAAATGTTTATTTTAATTATAATATAAAAGACTATAAATATCTAGAATGCATTAAAATTCAGTTCTAAATAGGAAATGCTATATTCGGTCTTAAGCACCAACAAGTTGCTACCACTTACGATCAAATCTGTCACAACTGTATTGCCTTGTCTGAGTAATTATTAAAAAGTAATCAAAATTATTTATATCTTGTGAATTTTTTGATATTTTTGTTGTTGACTGTAACATATGTAATTTCACATGCTTATAAATTATACTTTAAATAGAAGTGATTATTTCCTGGAATTTTATTTTTAGAATATTCAAGTTATTTAAATAAATAAATTAATCCTAAAAATTTAAAATTATTAGAGTGGCCAACAGTTGAATAGTGCCTTCATTTTTTTCATATTTAATGTATCCATCTGTTTGTATTGTTTTAACATGGCATATGTATTTTTTTTTTCACAGTGAAATATGAAAAATATTTTTTTAAATTAGAAATCATGTTAAAACTTATTTTTATCATGGACACTGCATAATCTTAGCTACTTAATCCACAATGCATAATAAAATTATTACATCTGATGGATTAATTATGAATCATTGATTCATGTATTAATTAATTGTCATTTCTGAATATATAGATTTTTTTTTTTTTTTTTTGAAAATTCATCATTGCATTTTGGTTTTGAAGATGTGTACTAATATAGAAATTTTTAATATTTAAAACCTTGTACATAATACATTTATAAATCATTGTGTATATTCAGTCAGAATTCAGGACCATAGTAATTATATATTTTAATAAACTTTTTTTTTTTCAATTGAATATTTTTTCTATTTCTCCATTTCAATTATTAAGTTAACTATGATTAAATACATTATTATATAAATATTATTTAATTTATTTCTTGATTTTGTATTTAACAAACTCTATATGAATATCAGGGTGAATCTCATGGAAAAATTCTAGGTGACATTGATATATAAAAGGTATAATAAAATTAAAAATAAACTTTTTTTAAAAAATATGGTAATTCTTTGACAATTACTTGTGTTCAACTTATTTACTAAAGATTTTGATCAACTTTTATCACTGATATTTTCTGAGTGGTGAAAAATATGCATTTTTCATTTATAAAACCCATGTTTTAATCACCTCACATCTTATTGATTTGTTGAATTCATTCATATTCTATACTTATGTGTAAAGAATTTATTCACTAATAACAAATTTATTTTAAGATTCGGATAAAGTTTATTTATTTATCATTTGATATAGTTTGCTTCAGTCTTTGTCTTCTGCTAATCTTTAGTGGTTAGCTATAGATCCACTTGGAAAAGTGTGCATGAATGTCTATATATATAAATATATGTGACTTTAGGCAAAACACATATTGTGTGTAATCATGTTTTTATGTTTTATATTGGATAGTTAGTATTTTACTGTTTAATTTTGAAGTAAATATTAATTTGGATGCATATATATTTACAGTAATTTGAAAATTATCAAAATTAATTAGTGTTGTGATTATTAAAATAGATACTGTTTTAAATAATATCATACCATATAATTTTTTATTATATATATATATTTGCTTCTGTATTATTTATTTTAAATTATAAATTTCAATAAATAAATAATACAAAAGCAAAAAAAAAATACATATGTTAAAATAGAATTGAAAAAAAAAAAAATGATGGATTACAACAAATAAAGGGGAATAAAATATAAAATAATTATTGATTAAATATTATGTTATTATGTAAAATAATTACTTTATTGAATTGTCTAGAGAAAATATTTAATCTTATATGACTAAGCATAGAAAACAAGTTTTAACATTATCAGCAAAAATAAGGACTCAAAAGTTTTAAAATGACCTTCAAATTGTTTCGATGTTAACAAAAAAATCTCCCTATTCACTTCTAACAAAATCATCGGTTACCTGCAAAAAGAAAAATTCTGTGTGCTAAACTTCCATCTTTAAAGTCTTTATTTTTTACTCTAATTTTCAAATATTCATAGCTGCTCTTTTTAGAATCGTCAACCATATTCTTTTCTTTCTTTTTTTTGATGGCTTGTTTGAATATATTTTTCATAATTTTTTGCTCAAAATATATTCCTAATCCAACTTTTCTTTCTAATTTCCTCAGTCAATAATTTCTTTTCACTTATTTTTTTCCAACATTGCTAATTTATTATTTCAATTTAACTTGTCCATTTTTTTTCCCAAATCTACATTTTTAAAATATAAAATATTGGTTCTCACATTAATTTTTCTCATCTCTGTTTCATATAATATACAGTTATTCTTTAAACAAAAGTGTAAAGCATATAAAGCAAGTTTCTATCATAAAACAATTTAATAATAAAACTTTTATTACTGATGAAAACATAATGTAATGAGAGAATTAAACCAGTATAAAGTTGCCTCTGAATCAAAATAAATATTTTTTCTTTAGAAATACATTTTGTGGCAGAGAATGATATTAATGTTTTTGAATCTAGTATGTTGTCCAAAGTAACAGTAATATATATATATTCTAAAATTCTTATAATAACCAATAAACTTTTAACAACTTAAATATTATGTGCTTGTTTCAAAAAGCAGTCGACCTTGAATGATCCACTGTGCATATAATAGTATATAGCAAAAAATGATTTCATTTTCAAATTTCCAAGTATGAAGGATTACTATATCAGATTTGATAAAGATATATCTAGAACAAATAGATTTTACAAAAAAATTTTTTTTTATTAAATATTGATCAATCTTTATTGATATTTAAACTTTCATATGTGTATATCAGCACTTTATGATAATGCTCTCCATAATAATTTATTGTTATTGATATCCTATAAAAAATTCTGATAAGTATGTTAAGCCATACTACATAAGATTTATTTTCCATTTTTTTATATTGTCAATGATTGGTAGATCACCATCTCTAGTTTTGAACATTACTAAAAGCATATCAGTTTAAAAACATACAAACAAATAAAACTCCGTGTTGATGCATATAAATTAATTGAATGCAAGAAAGTTCTATACAAAATATTTACCTGCTGCCATTAAAGTACTGTATAATAATAAATATTTTTTTAGTGATAGTGAGTAAAATGATTCTGCGAAATCTATTTATCTACTGATAAAGTATTGTAATTTCAAAACAATGTTTTAAAAAATATATATAAAAATAGTAACTAACCATCATGTAAAGCAAACTTTCTTTTGTAAGCTCATATGTCTAATAATTATATAACATATTTTCTTCCCAGGTTAAAGCAATAGGAAAATGTGAGAATACCAATCAAGCTGAAAATCTTCCTGAGATTGTAACTATTTTGCTGTTTTAGTTTCTGGTGTAATATAAATTTAAATAGGGTCATTATAAAACAAAAACTCTAAATGAATATTTTTTTTCATAATCCTATATATTTAAAAATGCTGTTAACATCTTTTTAGATAAATATTAATCTTATTTCTTTTGATTGTTATTACCAAGATACCTTATTTTGTAGATATTCATTCTTTTTTATAAACATGCATTAAGTTCAGTAGTAATTTATTTCAATTATATATATATACTTGGACATTCTGTTTGATCCATAATTCTATTGCTATAAGAGAAATTGGTTTAGATAACAAGTATTCAGATAAATTGCTTTTTCATTTGTTGTATTCACATGGCAATACATTGCTGCTAACTATATCATACCATTGCTTGGTTTATGTATATGTATATAATATATTTTCTAATTCATAGGCTGTTCAGTGGTCAGATAATAATATATTATTATCAAACAACAGTATGTTGATTTTCATTGGTCTAGTTTATATTATATATATAATGAACAATTGAAAGTTTTATGTTTGTCTATATGGTTAATTGTTGTGGTAGAAGTATAATTCTGAAATATAATTTCAATCATTTTATTTTTGGGAGAGGGAATTTTATAAATTTATTTTGAAATGTCTGTTTGATTGTGAGTTGTGTGCTTATATATATATGAATTCATAGTATTATTTCCGGAAGCTTTCATGTAATAAAAATATAATAGCTAAATAGCTGATGTTTTAGTACAATAACAAGTACTTTCCCCAGTTTCTTCTTTTTCAAATCGTAAGAATGTGTGTGGTGAGATTCAAAATCGTTTTTTTTTTTTTTCTTTTAATTCCTCATACTCAAATTCTATTGGTTAAGAAGTTTTAAAAAATATTTTATTCTCTAATAACTTTTTCCAAATAATATGAATTGAAGAAAATTAACAAAAGCTATTGGAGGATAAAATTTTTTTTTTAAATCTCTTAATCAGTTGAATTTGAATATGAGGAGGAAATAACAAAAAATTTAAATCTCACCAAACACATTCTAAAAACTTGTTTTTATACTAAAACATCAGCTATTTAGCTATTATATTTTTACTATACAAGCTTTTAGAAATAATAATACTAATCCATCATTTATCCGTGAGAATTAATATATATATATATAAGAATTATTTAAATAACTGTTTATATCTAGCTATGGGAGTTTATATGGTTATGTTCTAGTATCTCTTCTAATATTTTAGAATGCACTTTAAAGTTTCATACAATATAAGCCTTATAAAAATATTTTTAAATATACATTTTTTTAAAATTCAAGCTTACTATTACTACTTCAATTGCAGTCTTAAATTAATATTTTTCTTGCATTAAATATTTATCCAAATTAACATTAGGAATATACATTGTGATGAAACAACTCTAAGAGAGATCTATCTGTATATAGTTAATTTGGATGTGAAAAGCAAATTATAAATTCTATGATAGAAATTATTTATGCTTCTGACTTATGATCTCATGAAAACAGTAGATATTAATGAGAAATGTTTTATTGAGTTGTCTTATAAGAATTTATTCTTGTGAGACTTGGTAATTCATAATCACAATATTTTTGATTTATTGAGTGGGATATATATATTTAAGTATAGATAAAATGTATACAGATACATTACTTCCTATGGATAATGTACATCTGTGAAATATCAGCTTATTTGTTTTACTCTTGTAGAAATTTTTTTAAAAAAAGTTTTCATTTTTTTTTCTTCCTTAGCACTATAAAGTATTCTAAAATGTGGAACAAAATTCTTTGTAACATATATTTTAGTTATTTAAATTTTTTTTTTTAATTAAAAAAAAAAAATTATGAAAGGTTGTTAAAGTCTTTAAAAAATGTAATTGATTAAAAAATACAATGATATATATTTAATAACAAAGTTACAAATGAAACAGTGAGATTTATATATATATATTGGTAACTAAAAGTGTTAACTAAGATAATGTTATTAGTTTATAAAATTAAATATGATGTATTGTCAATTCAAAGCATTTGCTGTTTTTTAAATGAAAACTTTAAAATGTAAGTACTGTATATAAAAATTACAAAAATAAAAGCAGTTTTAGTTCTATATAAATTATAACAACAAAAAAAAAAAAATTAGCAAAATCATTGCCTAGTTCAGAAACTTGGCCTGACACATTTTAAATAAAAATGTTTTCATTATTGTTTTTTTTTTTAAAAAAAATATTGTAACATATTGCAATAGTTATCTGGGAGCTTTCTATGTCATAAAAGTATTAGAAATGGTGAATATGCAAAATGTGGATTTTAGCACTTTCCTTCTCAAAATATTCGAAGTTTTTTTTTTTTTTTACTGTAGCCCATATAAACTCTATTCTCTTCAAAAGAAAAAAGACATTAGAATATTTAATGCAAAAAATTTTAGTAATAGATGCAAAAATCTTTCAGATATTCATTTGTGTTGATGAAATCTCCAAACTCTTAATCTTGCTGCCCTACAGACAAATCTTTTTCATAATTATATCCAAATTCTCATTTTTTTCCTCATCATTTTTTAACTAGAAAGTATAATATTTAATTCATCAAGTTTAGTTTTTTTATTACAAATTTATGAATTTCACTTTACCTACAAGTACTATTTTATCATTAGCAAATTTAATTATTAATTTATAGAATTATTTTTCAATTAAGGAATATATGAATGTATATGCCAAAAAGTAGGTCCCACACTTCAATCCTGATTATCTTTAAAATAATTTTCCAATTGCTTTCTTTCTAAAAACTCATAACTATCACTTTTTCTTAAGATCAATTAATAATCTATTAGATTTTTAACTTATTATCTATTCTCTTCTAAATCCATGTATAGCATAAGGGCATTTTATCTTAATTATAAGTCTGTTTAATCATTGCAATTTTCATTTAGGTTTTTTTTTTTTTTGTCATTTTTTCCAATATTATTTAAGCAACTAACTAAACTCTCTTTCCTTTTTTATTGCTTTAGTTTTAAATTTATTTGCTTTTATTTCAAACTTCATGCAAATTTCATCATTTTACTATCTTGCTGTATTTATCATTTTTATTTGCAATTTACTGAATATCATAATAAAATAATTATTTCATTTTTTTATTGAGCAATTCTTTTAACTAGGGATTGAGAACATTCTTTTCTTAAATCTTTTTCTATAGTTGTTTTTTTTTTCTTCACGTGTATTCAGTTTGTTATAAATTTTCTATTAACCATTCTTTCCTTTTAATCTAGAACTTTTGTTTTCAAAATATCAATCAAAGGAACAGTTTGATCTTTGAAGTGGTTTTTCAAAGTCAACCAAATAAAAATATTAAATATATCTTTTAATAATAATCCTTATTCTTAAAATTGCATTTCATATTTTTCTGCCAATTCTAACTTATTGATGCTTTAAAAAAGATCAAAATCTAGTTATTACAATTATTTATTTTAAAAGTAAAAATAATGTTGTAATTCTGCATTTTAATTTGTTATACAACTAAATATTGAGACATTAGAATAAATTGTGTTAAAAGGATGGATAACCAATGCTATATTCCATTGAAGAATAATCAAGAGCTATTATTTGTCATAGTATTTTTATTATCTAATAAGTCAATCTGCTTGGGGCGGAGAACATGCTATATCTATACATAATAGCAGTAATGAGCTGCAAAATTCAATTTTTTTTTTATTTAAATGGGAAGTGTGATTGAAAGAATTTAGCTATGAAACATTTAAAATATTTTACAATAGCATAGTATTTTTTTAATTATTGAAAGTACTACTATCTAGATCAGATCTGAAGGATTCTTAAATAAAGAGCAAATATAAATATATATATACAAATCCATCTAATTTTATTTTTTTTAAACTCATTTAGTTTACAAATTAAGGATTATAAAGCTATATATTATAGTCCCTGTCTAAAGATAAGAGATAATTAGATTGAATGAAATATGACCAAATAATACTTTTTGATTATTGTTTCTACTGTAATAATTTGTCATTATTTACCAGCACAAGTATATCAGTACCTTAATATTAAAAACTATACCATAAACTTGGAGAAATCATTACATCATTAAGATGCATTTGTAGATCAAAAAATTTATAGATTTCAAATGTTCTTTTAATTTATATAACGGTAAAAAAAAAAAAAGATGAATGATTTAAATTATAAATTATTGTGAATATATAGAGAATTTTACAATTAAGAAACAAATTTTTTTCAAATATTCAGATGTAGACATTGAAAAAAATGTACTATTGTTTTGTGTTCATTGATTTATATTATATAAATTTAATGCATATTTTTTACATGGATCTATTTATGATAGTCATCATTTATTTTTATTTTTTTAATTATGTTACAAATTATTACATTTCATAAAACTCATAGACTTAAAATTTAATATAATACAGATATTGTATTTCAGCGATATCTTAAATTCTTTTTATGATATTAGTTTAGCATACAATATCGGGAATTAAATTATACCACCAAAAAAGTTTATAATGAACCAAATATTTTTTTCTTGGACATAAAAATTTTGAAGTTATAATTATGAAAAAAATATTTAAATTTGTACTTTTAAACTTATTTTGAAAGCTAGATTTTTATTTATACAAATTTAATCGGAAATAATTTTACATATACTAATAATTCATTTATATTCACATTAAGATAAACTTTAATGACAATCATTGAACTTTCGTAAGATATTTTCCCATTTTTCAACACTGAATGATATCAAATCAGCTCTGATATAAACTTATAGCAAGTAATGATAATTATTGGTAACAAAAGAATATGCTATATATTAAGTACTATTAAAACTAAAATAATTCTGAATGAAAACAGAGACTAATATTAGTAAATAGAATAGTTACTAAATTGATTTACTTTTTAATTTTTAGCCAGCCAATATACAAACTTCATTACTGAATAATATTTCATTTTTACACCAATACAAATGATGCTATTTGTTGATCAGCTGACAAATTAGTACATATTTTCAAAATTAATGTTATCCGAGTATTGTCTCTTAAGATTTTAATAATTCCCAAAATCCTTTTATAGGATCAAAAGTGCTTTGTAATAATATTAAGACAATAATTTTTTTCAAAAATATAAACTAATCTTTAAAAAATTTTTGTTACTGTTGCTTTGAAAAAATTTTTTTAAATATATTATTCAATAGATACTGTTTACACAAATAGACTTTTGATGAAGTCCTTAATAATGAATGTTTAAGATTATAAAGATGTTCTATAAGCAAAAGTTTGATAACCACTGATTGAGATCACTAGGCTTATTTACCCATTTATTAAAATTATATGCTATTTTTACACATTTGCATTGGAAAGAAAAAATAAATTAGCAGTATGATATAATATTCTTAAAAGATTACAGATAATTACAATAACTTATCTGTAATATAATATAGTAGATTTAATCAATATAATTATGTGTAATCTTTTTTTTAATATAGCATTTGCATGTATTCATTATTTCTCATTCAAATGCAAATAACAAGCATTTTTGTCTTTTCAATATAAAATTTAAATAAAATGCAGATAGTAGGTTCACCATCTATAGATATGTGCATAAGTCTCAACAAAGATAATAGTTACATACTATTTCAAATGTTTTTTTTTCCTGTTATGGGTCACATTGAGACATACCTAGTCAACTCATCTATAACGTAGTTTAACATTAAGAGTAGCTACTGAAAATGTGAGTGTTTAATTTTTTGACTATCCAAAAAAAAAAACTATTGAATTTATATATGTAGTTATCTTTATTTTATATATATGAACTTTTATATATATATGAACATATTTAATTAAGCTATATTATTTAATATAATTTTTAAATTATTACACAAATATCCATCTACTTAAAAAAAAAATTCTGATGAGATTGTTTTTTTTTTAAAAAAAATATCAATTTAATATACTTGCATATATTCAAAGAGCACTACACATGTAGAATCGGTAGATTTTTTTTTAACAATTTAAAAAAAATTATTATGCATGTAGACACAACGTGGCATATTTTATTCAGACAGAAATAAAAATATAGTAAAATAATTTTTACAATATCTTTTTTTTAAAAAAAAAACCAGGATTCACCCTTGATATGCATAAAGTGCAGTTCAAAATCATGTTTTTAGTCACAGCAAAATATAGTTAATTACATAGTTATTTGAATATTTTTTGAAATTACATTTTGAAATATTTTAATAAATTATTTTTAATAATTTTTCAGCAGTTCATATGTATTAATGATTTATATTTAACTTTGTATAATTATTTTTAAAAAGTGATTATTGAAACATTTAAATAATCATAAAAAAAGAATGAAAATTAAAGGATGAATTTTCTAATTTATGTGATCTGGATTGGTTTTACAAAAAGTAATAACTTTACATCTAGTTTATTTTTTTAATAATTCAAATTTAAATACTCATTACATATTTTAATTTATGATCTTGGTATGTGTGTGTATATATATAATTTGATAGTTATTTGTAATAAATCAAATTTTATTAGTTACATATATATATATGGTCTTTATGAAAATTTATTTTGAATTAATGAATGTAGGGTCTTTCATAACTGTAAACATGCTTTTAGATAGATATAACCTTATAAAATTAAAAATATATAGTTTGTATCAAAGAAAAAATAAAACTTTCAAAATTTAATTTTCTACAAAGCTGATAATCTAATTGACCCAGTTATTTCTTCAATAGCAACTGTGATTTGTATCTTTCATTATCAGCAATCTAATATAATATATTATAGTATGAGGAATTCCTAATTCATAACAATCTCATATTGTTAATTTTATGTTCTCTATCATAGCACTTAATTAGTGGTAATTTGTTATTGCTTGCTACCTTCTAAACATAATTTGAGTTTTCTTTTTAGATCTATATAATTAACTAAAGAAAACTATACCATTAAGGTGTATAATTATTGATTTCGAAAATAACAAAATTATAAATTATTAAAATGTTAACTTGTCTGACCAGAAATATATGAAAATAACTTGGCTTATAATACAGTATGACTAAATATTAATACTTGATTACTGTCAATATAATTTGCTACTATCTCTTAATACAATTTATTTTAATAACTTTAATGATCTGGGCTTTTTTAAGATACGTATCTTTAAAATACCAATATTTTTTTTATGAAAGACCCTGTATTTAGTAAATGAAATTGTCCTTTTTTTTAATATGCACTAAACAGATACAGAATGTTTGTTGGCACAGACAATAATGTTATTACAAGTATCAAAAAAATGTATTTATATCATCTCTTCCACAATCAAGGCAAAAAAGTTCCACTGGCAGATGCAATCAAGTCCTATAGCAAATTCCCTATGGTGTTTTTTTTTTTTTTTTAGATTTATAGATAATATCTCCATTACTATGTCAAATTTTTATTTTATGCAAAAATCAATATAAAATTTGTTTCCAAAAAGACTTAATTTTTATTTCTGTTTCTTTTTTTAAAAAATGAGTTTGTGAGTAATTTTGTTACATATACATTTATTCATAATGTTTTCATCATAGTGTGATATTTTTAAATACATTCTGTTCTAATTATTTTATAATACAAATGAAAGGAACACACAAAAATTCATTCTAAATTTTTTAATATTTTGATTTAGAAATTCCTATCAGATAAAATTTTTTAACATTGTTAAGAATTTCTAATTATTTGATTTGAAAAAATAGATCACTTTTTATAACATTAAATAAAATATAACAACTGTTTCAACTTTAAAGATATGATTCATAAAATATTTTTAAATGTTAATATTTTATGCCTACTTAACTTTTTGAGCATTCATTTTTGATTAATAGCATTACAAAAAGTATTTACATTGAAAAAAAACTAAAGTTTAGAAAGTGATTAATTTGTTAAAAAAATTTCAACATTAAGAGTTTGAAGAGTAGGAGAAGTGTTTTATCAAAAATTTATATCTACACTGATTTAAAATAAATTTTAATTTCAGCACATTTCATCAGTTAGACTTTAGTTGAAAATTATATCTGAATAGAATTAAAATAGATCATAATTTAAAAAAGTTCAAATTGCCATTGTAGTAGGACATCTGTATCTATGCCATTTGGTTCCAAGCCTTCATGTGGATATATCTAAATAATAGAAAATCCTATTTAATATATTTTAATTAAAGCCCACATAAATTTACAATATGTTTTTAACATGCGTATTGTATGATAATATAATTTTAAAAATATATATTCTAAGATAAAAATAATTATCAAAAAATATATATAGAAAAATGCAGTTACAAAAAAATGACATTAAAAATTGAGAAAGCATATTGATGTATGTATGTACTATATTCAAATCTAGATTTATACATATGTGAATGTATTCACTCTCAGAAAAAAATTATTATCATTTATTCTTGTGATGAAAATTGAAATTCAGAAGATATAATGCCTAAATTATATCAGATTTACCAATTCTAAATGTATTTGCCTGTACAAACAGCAGTAGACTTTTTTTGCGATATGGTTTCAATATGAATTGGAAAATTTATTGTTTTTTTAAGCAATTTCATTAAAGGTGACTAAAATGCATAATTTACCTATAATTAACTACATTTATTAATTTTAGTTTATTGAATCTTTGGTTTTGAGAAATCAAATATAAGGGACTATTTTTTTGTTGTTCAACTCATTTAAATGCTAAATTGCAAAACAATATTTGAGCAAGATTGTATTTTTTATTATTTTTTTTTGGCAATTAATTGTTTTGTAAAAAAAGTTCATTATTTCTTTTAAATTTTATAATGAATATAAAAACTATTACCAAGAGAAATTTAATATTTATCAAACAAATAATTTAATGAAAATTTAAATATCATTTATTTCTATATTTTTCCAATTCAAATTATACAATTTTTTTTTCCTCCAAAAAAATGTCCAAAATACATTGTCAGTCTTTGTCTCCAAGATCCCATTATTTTTATTTCCTTCAATGTATAAAATTAGTAGTTATTTTTTTTGCATCACATAATAATTGTAAGTTTCAAAAATTTTATGGATATATTATGAATATTTCTTAACTGATTTATCACTGCACAAAAGGGTGGGCTTCCAAAATTCATATATGTTTTAGTTCTTTGTCATCAACCACATTGTTATAATTATAGATAATTTTATTTATTTTGACAAACTTGGACTAAATTCTTTTTTTACTATTATACTACTTAATTTTATAGCAAATTTGCAACCTCATAAATTATTTGATGTCTCTGTATAGATAAACTTATTCATTACCAAAGATTGCATATATTTGCAATAATAATTATAAGTTGTAGCTTCAGAATGATAAGATATCAAATGACTGTGTGCTAATCTGAGTGCCATCTTTTTAGAATTTGATGCATTCATTTTTGTTAATTCATCATGGCTTCTAATTGCAACAAAAGTTTTGAACTTTGATGGAAATTATTCAGAGAATGACTAGTAGATTATTATCTATAGTAGTTTCCATTTTTAATACTAATTTGTTTACAATGTCAAAAAAAAATTGTATAGATAGTTGCTAGTATTGCAACTATTTTCTGCCTTCAATTAAGATAAATAAATGCACATTTCTGATAAGACTGGTTGTTTTATAGTTATCTTTTAGTTTTGAACTATATCCTTGAATGTGCTGCATTATTTATTTATTTCATTTTAGCAGAATCATTTCATATATCAATAATTTCAGCATTCAAACTCACATTTATTGCTTCAGCAAATTTTGCCTTAGATTTTAGAACTTCATATGATTCCATCCTTTATTAATGAGAATTAAATCTTTGCTTTATTGTTACTTAGAGCAGAGCTTGTCAATGAGAGCTACAAAAATAAATATCAAATTTTATATTAGAAGTTGGTAATTATATTTATTTTTATATACAGGTATATTTTTTACATTTTAATATGAAAATTTACACTATATACCATAACCTAATAATTACTTTTACTTTACAATTCATAAAGGTCAGCCTACAAATATAAATATTATTTTCACAGTTTAATAGTTGTCTTTATAATAACTATCACTGTTTCCAGTGTGTTTGATAATTTTTCATTAAAAATTTAACCCTGAGTTGGATAAATGTCTAATAAAAACAATGTACTTTTAGACCTCGGTCAGTCCGAGACAGTAAAAATATCAAAAAATCCGACTTGCAAATGACAGTGTCTCGTATTTTACCAGAACTGTTCAAATAATTTTTATCATCTTATGCAAGAGGCAGAAAATTTCACATAAGAATATTCATAAATATGATCTATCTTACTTAAAGTACAGATTTATGTCTTTATATAACAATCCACACCAGCCTATCTGTGTAATCTGATGGAATGATGTCAAATGATTGTATGAGATCTGGAAAACATTAGATGCCATTTAGATACTGTGCATAGTAAATTTAGGAATAAGACAGTTGAATTTTTTTGAGAAAGACTGAAGAATTAAAATAGCAAACTAAATATTTTTCAAATTGCTAAAGCCAAAAAATCTTATACAAATGGCAAATTTCTCATCTTGCCAGCACTAATAAAACTTTTAGACACTTCATGGTTCCAAAATATCAAATTCTTTAAAAAAATTCCTGTGTCTAATGACATTAGGAATAGATAGTATTGTTGATAATATATGTTATTATCATGAATCAAGTAAAATATTATATTTGCTATACAATATGATGAGTCAATTGATAATATGAATAACACTAAATAGTTTTGTCAGATATCTATAATTTGCAAATTCATAATTGTCATTTTGTATAAATCTCTCCAATGCAAAGAGATATATTTGAAAAAAGAATAACTTTTCTAATGGAAAAGTGCTTTGAGATTTGCACTGATGGAGTTTCAACCTGACAGGATTTGTAGAATTAAAAAGGTTATTTAAGTGCATAACATGTTCATTGCATTTTCTAAAGGGAGAAAAAACTTAGTAATTCAACATATGGAAGATCACTTAGTAAAATGTCAGCAGAAGTTTCCACAATAATTAATTACATAAAAAGTAATGCCACTCATGCAAGACTTGATTTTTATGCCAGGATATGGACTTCAATTATGAGCGTCTTTAATTCTAAAAGAAGTTTTAATATTAAAAAATTATGATTATTTTTTTCTCTGGAAAAATCCCACATCAGATCTCATTTTTTCTCATCAAAATCGAATGTTTCCCTTCTTACCTGTGGATTTTTTCAATAAAGTAAATGAGTCTTTCTCTGCAAGAAATACAAAATTGTAAGCATTTCAAAATAAATATTCTGCATGTTTAAAAAGGTTAGGGATAATAATACAGGAATGTTTGCTGTTTTCCTTGAATTTCATGAAGAAAATGTTTTATCATCAGCAGAAAGCAAAAAAATAATAATTAACCACATCGCCAATTCAATTTTTTTTTTTTAACTTTTATGAAAATAAAAATTATGACTGAATAAAAATGCTATTTGCTCTGTTCCTACAATTTAGCAATCTCAGATGGCCATCTTGAGAATTAATTGACTTGAAAGGAGATTCAACACACCTGAATCCGATTTTGTATCTGGATTTATCTTTCTTTAAATATTCTGATTCTATTCGCATCCACATATCTTTGCAAAACTGCATTTTTATCATTATTACTAATTAAAATTAAGGATAGATCTTTTTTATCAATAGAAACATCTGGAAAAAATTAAGAATTTTTGTGTCAAATATTTCATCTGATATTGATTTTTTGTATGCAATATTCAAATGCATTCATTGCATTAAGTTGCTATTAAAATATCTCGTATTTTGTTCTAATTATTAAGTTTTATTTCATATTTCATGATCTTTGTATATTAGCATTTTTAAGTACTTTATAATAAAAGTATAAAATTATTTAACAAACAATATAAATACAATAAATAATAGCATATGCCTCCATTAAGATTTTTTTTTTCTTTTGGGGCCAAGAATGTTTTTAAATATTCCAAGGGAGCCGTTATATCACTGAATTTAAGAAGCACTTCTTGTGCAAACTTAATAAAAATAATGTAATATCAGATTAGTCATATAATCAAAATTTTTAGGTTAGTATATATATATTTTTTAATCTGGCATGCAAAAAGACTTGTTTTTAAATTGTAGTAAAATATTTAGTAACTTGATTAGAATAATCAACATAGATTATTGAAGGCTGTATCCATTTAGTAACTTGATGAATGTAATATAATGAATAAAATATGCCAATGATCTCTTCTTTTTTTGAGTTCATGGAGTCCTCTTGAATCACTAACATTTTGGTTTTTGGTGGCATGTCAATAATTTTAACATCATCTTATATTCAACATGTTTTTAAGAGTATCTGGAATCCATTAATTACTCTTGCTCAGGATAGATTGTTCAGGATTAGAGGTGTCACAATGTTAACTCATTAAGATTTGATTGGCCTGAAAAATAGTTTTATTGCACTATTATTGGCTATAAGAAAATAGTTAATTGAATTAAAAATTACATATCCAAAGAAAATGCAAATTTTGTATTCACAAAAACTATTGTAATAGAAAATGTGATGTATGTATTAGGATTTAATTTTTATTTGTTTTAACATTGGGAAGGCAATTTTGGTATAATGGAGTTATATTTATTTATATGCCATTGATATAAGAAACTAAAAATTGCACAATTTAATCATTTAGCTGGTCATATACACACACTATGATGAAATCTGTGATAATGAATTAAATACTATTCATTAAATCATTCTATTTTACATTAAAATGCAAATTGTTTAGGGGTAGTTTGTTCCAAGCATACTGTCTAGCCCAAAGTCACCATTCCTTTAAGAAGAAAAAAATCAAAAATTCATCTTTTTAAAAGCATAAATTAAAATGTAATCTCGTAGGTGCTAATAAAAATTTACAGATTTCATTTCAGAACTTGGAATTTTTTTACAAGATAACATTCAGCAGATATCTATTTGTGCTAGCAACCTCACAATGCATTACAGCACTGCAATTCAGTTCTTTTCCTGAGTCTTATAATTCATACTTTGCTGGCAATAGATTTCTTTGTAAGAACAGCATTTGTGTTAGATGATGTAGCAAAAAATTTTATAACAAATGCTTGATCTTTTCACAAATGATTGTCTCATTGATTATCATCTGCCACCTTTTGATTTATCCATATTTTCCTTTAGTTCTATGCTGTTAAAATATAAACTGTTCTGGCTTTAAATCCTTTTCAATATTTGATAATTTTTTAATTCTCTATTTAAAAAAAAAGTGTTGATTGATTTAACCTTACTATAGTAAGAACTTAAATTGATAATTGTTTTATATCTTCCTCTTTTAGGAATGGCCTTTTTCCACTTCACTGTTGATCAATTTTTTATAATTTTTCTAGATCATGATAAAAAATTTTTTAAAAAAAGTAAAACTAACAAATTGCATAAGAGAAACTAAACACAAATATGCACAGAAAGCATGATAAAATTACCTGGTGCTTTACTCAAAAGCTGAAATATGAAAATTGATATACATGTAACTGCTGTATTAGTCAGTATCTGTTTCAGGTAATGTCTTTGTTGGTTAAATTTTAACATTGAATTTTTTTTTTTTTTGATGTCAGTATGAATTAGTTTTCAAATTTTGCTTTTGTAAGCTCACAACTAAAATTATTACAGTATATATACCCAGAAGAATATTAAAGAAATATACATTTTTATTATTGCAAGTAAAATTAGATAGCTGCCATTCATGCTCTTTTTATATTGTATAAATATTTGATGAGAAAGTATTGTACACTAGTTACTCTTTTAAGCTGTTACTAGAACCACTGTACATCAAACTTAGTTTGGTTTATAAAATATGCTAACAAATATTTCTTTATTGATTCTTGTTATTTAAAAATGGGTAGTTGTTGGTTAGACATCCACGCCGCATGATGGCGCGATTTATGTGCTAAAACAAAAACGCTATTTATGCAGCTGAACATATTTTTGCGGCCATGTGTTACATGTATACAACAGTTCTGTTGTACTACACATTGCAGGCCGTGTTGTCACATCGCACTAAATTATTTCGGCGAATTTGCACCCTTCACACTTTTTTATGATATCATGTGAGGGTGTGTGTCTTACAATTATTTATCTTTAAGAAATTCAAGACTTAAAATTGCATAACTGAATTATCAAAAGAGTATGTGTTGATAACAATATATTAAATACCAATAAATTTAAAAGATAAATATAACTAGATAGGCTCAAACATTTAATGAAAGTTTACTGATGGATACATGATGTAGGATGCCAGCAATCATGGAATAATTTAAATATATACATATTTTTCTTTTATATTTTTATCATCATTTAAAAACTTGTGATGATGAATTTGAAATGGAAAATTACAAAATATATATATATTTTAAATATAAAATTGGAGATAATCTTGAGTATTTTTTAAAGCAGTTTTTTTTTTCATCTGTTTTATTCATAAAATGTTTTAATCAGATGGGAATTATATCCTATACACATACTCTTTAATGTTTTAATACTTCAATCATGTTTTGTTGAGATATTAAAACAACATTACAGTGCTTATGTATAGGATGTAAATTCCTTCTGATTTAAATTACATAGGAATACTGTGCTAGTAAATTAAGTAGAGAATTAAGCATATTAAAAGTTTAATGGCAAACAATCAGAATATTTGTAAATGGCAATCAAAATAGATGCGATAACAATTTTAATATCAGGAGGATGTAATGTAATAAATTTATTATTATGGAAACAAGAACCAATACAATATACAGAGAAATGTTTATATACTTTTCCTAGACATATCCAATTTACCAATCCATGGGATTGGGTATAAAATATAAAAGTAAAGGAATGTTATCTGGGCTAACAATATGCTAATAATAAATTTGTATAATCTCATGCTAAGACAATGATGCTCTATATTGACTGGTTGTGAAGAAAATTATCATCTTACCGTGTGCAGACTATGTAGTATGCTAAATATATACATTATGTTTCTTTCACATTAACATGGTGAAGAAACATTTTTTGAGAGATACGAAAATATAAATTATGTTTACTAATAGTTGGCATAGCCCACTACTACATTCCTTTTAAATCCTTTAATTTTCGATCTTTATTCCACAGATGGATGAAAATGTCTCCTATTTTAATTCACTTTTATTCTATCCATAGCCTCTCTTCTTCATATCACACAAACTTTTTTATTTCATTCATCCATCTTGTACGTAAACTATTTCTAGGCCATTTACAACTTTTTGGAATCCACTTTTAAAAATTAAACTATTGTCCAGTATCTGTCTTAATTTTTTCAATGATATCAGTGGTTCTGTTTTTTTGTCCAAGTATTTTACTTTCAATCCCTTCTTGAAACTCTAAACATACTTTACATAATATTTTATTAGAATGGCCTGGATTCTATTTAGTGACCAGGTCTCTGATATGCAAATAACTGATAAAGCATATTGATTAAAAACTTTTTCAAACACAGGCATGTTTTTTTTTTAATTATTTTTACTAAAAGCATTCTATCCGAGTTTAATTTTATAATTAATTTTTTTCATTAACTTTCCATCTGCATTAAAATCTGACCCAAGATATTTGTAGTTGTTAACTTTTTATTTATGATTATCAATTTAATTTCTGCTAAGAAACTACTGAGATTAGCCTTTTTTAACATTTATCTTTAATCCTTTTATTTGATCGTTTTTTGCAATAATTCCAGTAACTAGCATTATTTGCAAAAATAATCATTTTCAACAACTTCACTATATTTTTATTTTCTTAGTTTCCCATTTTAATCCACACAATATTTATTATAAAATATTTTGGAGATATGGAATCACCTTGCCATGCATTTTTATCAATGCTAATATTAGTGTTCTCATGATATCTAAACATTGCTGTTGTATTTTGATAAATTTTCTTAAGAACATGATTATACCAGTTCTATATCATGATAGTCCATACATACTATTAATCACTGTAGAAATGCTTCTAGAATCAAATGTCTTTTGATAATCTATAAATCCAAAGTATATTGGCAACTCATATTCATTGATCCTTTTTGTAACTTCTCTTAATACTTGAATGTCATCCACTGTGTGCTTGTTCATTTGATTAGTTAGGATCTGAAGTTATTTTGGTAAAGATTTTGTATGGAAGCAATAATTTCTAATATATTCTGTATTGTTTTTTTTTTATATGTCAATATTTTCTGTGTTTTTCCATTTATTTTGGTATATTTTTATCATATAGACATTTGGTATATAGTTTTACAAATATTTTTCTATTTCTTCACCTGCTTCTAAGTTATCAGTAAAATTCCATCATTTTCTGGAACTTTTTTATAGATTTCATTATATGTCTCATTTTTTCATTTAAAATACTTAACAATTCAGGAGATATAATAATTATAAATTTATTTATTTTTTTGTCATTATTAATATACAATTCTTGTATTTCTTGATGTTTTTTTTTTCTTCTTATTAGTAATAATGCCATCTTCTATTTGATAAAATAACCTTCCTTCAATATTAAGATGCTATTTTATATTTGACTTTTTTTTCTATGGCTTTTATTTTTGATTTACAGTTATATATAATTATTTTTTTTATTCCATTTTACAGAACTCCGGATATTCTTTTTAATGAATTCATATTTTCATATTTCTTTTTTATACATTCTCTTGTCTCATTTGAAAATTTTTTGGTGAATTGCTGTATTTTTGTTGCAACTATCTTTGTTGCAGTTGTTTGTAATTAGTTATCTTCTTGGTAATGTCATACAGATATTAACTATATTTAAAGTCTGCTAATACTTCAAAATATTAGCAAGTTCTAATTTAAAGTCTTTGAAGTATTTTGAAGATTAGAAATATCAACTGTTAATACTATCTTTTTTAGTAATTTTCATCTCTAGTTTTGCTTTAATGTACATCTTATGTCTCACTAAGCAATGAACATTTCCTATGTTGAATCTATAAAGAACATTACAATATTTAAATACGTATTTTCTCTTAGTCAAAATATCCAATTCTGCTTTTCCTTCATTTGGATGCTTATAAGTACATTTTCATGTAGCTTTTTTTAAAAAAAAAAATTTTTAAATGGACAGTTTTTTTGTAAATTTCACAAGTCTGTGTCCTCTTTCATTTGTATCATCGATAGCATTTTCATCTTTCAAATATTTACCAATTAAAGTCTTGTGACAGTGTTAAAATGTTTAGCTTGATCAAAAATCTTTTGTACATCCGTATAAATGGTTCTCTATTCTGTTAAATTGAATAACTAATCTTGTCACTCTTTACCACCAAATTCCACTTTATTGTTTCAACTATTTATAAGGAATTCCACTCCATTTATATTTCTAATATTTTTACCTTTATAATAAAATCCATATCCATTTTTCTAACCACTCATTTAATGTTAGTTTTTCCAATTCATATATTTTTTCATTAACAAATGGTTTGCAATTGTAGGTAACTGGAGAAGGAGTCACTGAATGGCAGCCTGAATCCACTATTTAGACTACAAATACTATCTTGATTGATAACTTTAAACCTCCTGGGAATAAGAATCGTAATTTGATTTTGTCTGTTATGATTGTAAATATTTTTTAAAAGATCATTCACGCATTCATTCTGTCTTCAAGAAAATTTATAGACTATGGTGTTTCTTGGTCTTCCAGAGGTAAAAAGCCAACAAACTCACATTGGTTATTCTATATTGGAAATCAGCCTATCCTTGTTCATTTTACCATATAAATCAGGGGTCCCCAACTCTATGACCACGGGCACCATAGTGCCCGCAGACCATTTTACGTGTGCCCACCGCTATCCGAACATGAAAAAAAATTATTAATCTGATACAAATAAATTTAGTTTTTAAAATTTCTTATAAATTATTGTATTATATTGTAATCAAATTGTAGGGCATACTATACTTTTACAGCGTAAAAATATAAACGTTAATTATATATTAAAATTTTATTTTTGAAATAAATATTTTTTTGTACATTATCTGTATTATTAACAATATCCAACTATAAATTTACATTGAAAAAATATATGGTGCCCGCCACCTGGTCGGTATTATAGAATGTGCTCTTAAGTGCAAAAAGGTTGGGGACCCCTGATATAAATAATCACAATTTGTCCTTATCAGTTACTTTAAAGTCTCATAGACTAATATATATATACAAAAAAGTTTATATTGTAATAAACTGTCTATTTTATCTTAAATGGCAATTCATCACTTCAGAACATGATTGCTTGTTCACAGAAATAAAAGAAAAACTCCATAAGTATGGATAAATAACATTCAAGCAATCACACCATCCACATGTTTTAGCATTTCTTATTAATTAATAGTGCTTAAAATCTGTCTAGAAAATCTTTTTTTTCCTTTATAATCCTAAACGTAAGAAGTGATGGCAATCGTGCTATTAACGACGCATTTTAGTTTTAAAAACAATTTTTATAGATTTCAACCTCTTAAAAATATTCATTTATAAATAAATTTTAAGAAATATCCATGCAACTCTCATAACAGTAACGCATTAATAACTAAACCAAAGCAATTTCAGTTAAATCTAATTTGAATATATAGAAGCAATATTACAATTAGGTTTTAATTATTTCATTATGAATACAGTTAACACAATATAAAGAAAAATGAACCAAGCTTTAAAATTCTGATAGAACGCCCTTTCTCCACCAACAAATATGTTATCTTTAAAATTAAAAAATTTATAATGCTTTCCAGGGTGTTTTTCCCTCTTAAACTTGTTATTTGCAGTTTAAGATCCTGGATTTAACATTGTGTAAAGCATAACAATTGGTTAACACTAAAATATAAATAGTATTTTTTTTCTCGAATTGCAGTTAGTTGTCCTCGTAATATCCATTCCAGAAATTATCATATAGTCATTTAAAGGCCTTAAAATTTCGAAATCAGGATTTAAAATTTCTGTTTATTTCACCATTAAGAACTTTTATCGTCACAATCTCCCTCCTAATTTTTTGTAGAAAAAAAGAACAACCTACACACCAAGGTCGTTATCTTTTTTATATATAAATAAACATTTTAGGCCTTCTTTCCATTCTTTAAACCTAGTATTGGTAAGTGAATATTCTTTTAATTAATTTTTATTTTACAATAGTAAAATATTAAACTTTAAATAAATGCCAATTCTGTTTTATACACAAATAAATGAATTATCTTCATCAAAACAAACAATCTACAATAAATGACATTTTCTTGTAATTTTTAATATAGGTTTATGTAGATATGGTGCTTCGATGAGTGTTTAAAGTCAATTCACCTATTACTCTAGAAATTAAAAAATATTGATAAATGGTATGTACTATTAGATCTTTATGTTATTGGACATCGTTAAAGATTCGAATGGCTTTAGTCTTTGGGAGATTGTAAGAAGTTTGATTGCCAGTACTGAATCGATCCAAAACCATTACACATCAGAGTCTAGCACTTTGCCTTCGCAAATATATCACATGGAGCATCATTAAGAATATATGTTTGAAGAAAAAAAAGGATGTTAGGTATAAGGATTAGTAAGGTGATCTTCATAAAAACATAGACTAAATTCTGCTTTGTACTTATTTTATTATTATTAATCGAGCCCTTATCCACCTTTCTATTACAATATATTCATGTGTTGTATATATGTATCTAGAGTTTTGTTTTGTTTTCATTTGATATATCAAATGAAAGTTATTCAAGAATAGAGTTGTTGTTTTGTTTTTTAGTGTTTATAATACTTCTAGCCAGTTGTGTTAAAATTCCATTAAAAAATCTCATGGCACATTAATGAAAACGATTTTTACTTTTGTGAATAGAACTGTGATGGAAAAAACTAAAATTTCTCATGAAATAGCTAAAAGATGAATGTTGTTATTTATAAACCTAAAGTATTTAAACAATATCTTCTGTAGAATGCAATTTTTATTTTGCATGCAAACTATTAGTAAATGCTATAAGATAGTCATATTTATCCCAATAATGAAATGAAAGTGACTAAAATATTTCTAAATCAATCATTAACCTTAAGAATGTTCAAAAAGAAAAAAAATATAAACCGAATGAAATAATTGTTTTTATTTTTTTTTACTTTAGTGCTTGAACATCATTAGACATTCTCAACAAATAACTATACTACAAATAATGCAATATCTCCAAGATTAAACTATCTGGTAATCTACTACAAAATAATGTGAATTTTAAAGTTAATAAGTTAGATTTTCTTTAAAGACAATGAAATTATTAATTCCTTTCTAAAATAAAAGCCTAATGTATAAAAATTTAGTCCTCATAACTAGTGATGAATTGCATATCAGCAAAAATGTGTATTGCCATTTGCTATCTTTTAGGTCTCGAGAATAAAATCTCAAAAGTAAAAGACATTTGAAAAGAATATATTACTAATTAAATCTTTTAAATGTTTCTGGATAAGTATATAATTATTTTCTATGTATTTTAATTTATAATTAGAATTTATAAAAGTTTAATTATCAGAACATTGTTTAGTCATGAACAAACTCGTAATACATATTCATATAATTACAATCTTTCAATGTTGTTAAATCAATTCAGGTTAGAGATTTTTCTAGATTTATTTCAGCTTCTTCTATACATAGCTTCTTTTCTTATTATTTCCTAAATACATCTCTCCATATTTTGATAAATGGTCAGAAATTTAAGTGTTCAAATTACAAATCTCTTTCAAATATATAGATATATTTACTTTTAATTCTAAATTATTTCCATCAAAAGCACTACCAAATTCATCTGCTATGTTTGTATTGTATTAATAATCTAATCAATATGTTTTAATTTATTGTAATTCATGTTTATCAATCATTATTTCTTATGAAAAAAAATTATTGAATATTACTTTAGTCTTTTTAGCATTTATCTTTATTCTTAGTTTCAGCTGATAATTCTTGCAATTTTTTCTTTTACACCCTTAGTTTTACATTTCAATTCTCAAAAGATGTCTTATAAAATTGTAGTTAAAAGTTTTGAAGATATCAAATCAACCTATCGTTAACACATATGAATGTTAATCTTATTAGCAAGACTCTAATATTATCACTGCTGTTATATTTTAATAATATTTTTCAGTATATATATATATATATATTGGTGACCCAAAGTTTTAATCACTGTGGTAATGCTTATAGAATAAAATCTTTTTATAATCTATAAATCCGTAAGATATTGGCAACCCATATTCATTAGTCCTTTTTATAACTTCTCAAAATATTTGGAGGTAATCTACTGTTTTAAAACCATTTTTTAATTTATCTTATTGATTGAATCCAAATTTTACTTTAGATGAGTTGTAATTATTTTGGTGAAGATTTTATATAGAACTGGTAGAAGACTGATAGATCTATAATTCTTAATATTATCAATATTAGTATTGCATTTTTCTATTGTCTGGTATATATTTATTTTTTAGGCATTTGGTATATAATTTTGCAAAAAAAATAAATTATTTCTTCACCTGCATCCTTTAAGTAATAATAATTTCATCTTTTCTTGGGCTTTTTCTTTTTTTTTCATAGATTTTATTGCATGTATTACTTCTTCATTTAAAATGTTTGGCAAATCAGGAGATATAATAATTGTAAAGGCTACTTTCTTTTTTGGTTTTTATTACTATATAATTTTTTGTAGAACTTTTGCTTATATTTTTTAATGTTTTTCTCTTTTTGTAATAGTTCCATTTTTTTTTTTATTGCTATATCTTTCCATTATCAAAATGTTTTATGGTTCTAAGACTTTTATTATTTTCTATAGTTTTCCCATTCACAATTATATTTTCTTACATCATTATTAGTTCTTTTATAACTTTAGATATTCAATTCCATTTAATGGATCATTTTTAAATATTTGTATATTCCTTTGTACATTTTTTCTCAGTCAAAAGTTTATTGGGAATTGTTGTCTTTTTGTTCCAAATATTTTTGCTTCAATTCTTAGTAATCAGTTGTCTTTTTATTGACATTTAAATCTTAACTATCTTTAAAATCTATTAATATTTTAAAATGATTAGAAAGTTATAATTTATATTCATTGGAGTATTTTTGAAGATTAAGAATATCAAATGTTAATATTATTTCTTTTAGTAGTTTTCATCACTATAGTTTGCATTAATACATAGTTTATATTTCACTAATTAATGATCACATAGTTTATATTTCACTAATTAATGATCACTATGTCAAATCCATTATGAAAATTGCAATCTTGAAATCCACATTTCTGGGACTTCTATTTTTGTCAACATAAATTTACTTTCAATACTTGCTATTTTATATTATATATCATCAATCTCCACAATGTTGTCTTCACTTTTTTTTTTAACTTTTCAAAATTTAAAACAATGTTTCATTTAATATTAGAAAATATTTGAAAGCAATATGCCCACAGTTTAGTTTATCTGTCACACATTCATTCTATTCTGTCTTTCAAGAAAACTGATTCACATTGGTGAGTTGTCCATTCATGTTTTCATTTACCATATGACTAATCACACAATAATAACTGCAATAATAAGAACTTGGTTTAGTTTTTTAAGATATCAAAGAGTCTCCTTTCAATTAACAATACAAATTTCTTTCTGCAGCTACATATAAAATCTATAATAGTATTTGGATGTCATTTCAAACTAATTATGCAAAAAAAGTGCATTGGGACTATGTCCTTAAAAAAAAAAAAAAAAACAATTTTATGATGCTGATTTCAGAATCAAAGCAGATAGTGAATGCTGAAAATGATATATATATATAACAATGGATAGAAATTTCACTGTTTTTAAAACGTTTAAATTTATTTAAATATTGGACGTTTTCTTTATATCTGCTATGGTGGACTCTCATATTTTAAATGAGATGTTTGGGACTAGATTTTGAATTAATATCAGAATTATGTACAATACTATGTGCCATGGTCTTAAATATTTAGTGATTATTCATTTTTAAGTTCATTTTTCATTTCATTAATCTATCCTTTCAATAGCAATATTGCCTTGCATGTTTTGGCACAGTTGGTAGAGTGTTTGACTTGCAATCAGGATATTCCAGGATCTCAATTCTAGAACATATAGGTCTGGTGTCTGAACTTCTTTTGAACTGAGCAATGAAGCCATGTACATTTTTTTACCCTATGCATTTTGAAACAGTTGGTAGAGCAATTCAACTTGAAACCAGGAGATCCCAGGATCGTTTCTGGCATTCTAACTTCTTATCAACTCCCAAGCACATAAAGCCATATGCATTTTTTAAAAGCAATATTATGTTTCCCCTCATAATACTTTTATTATTCTGCTTACTCATTTCTGGAATAATAATTATCCAAAGTAAGTAAATATCTATTTAAAGATTTATATTGTAGTTTTGAACACACTCTTTGGTAAATACAAACTATATTTTTAAAAAATGTACTCATTTTCATTATTAAAAGTCAAAAATTCTTATCTTCCTGAAAAATTAGATATTTAATATATGTTTTGAGAAAGTTCTTTTTTTTTTTTTATGTTACTGTAATTAACTTTATAATTTTTTGAATATTTAGTAGAAAAAATTAAAACATTGCAAATACAAGATTGTATTGACTCATAATAAGATGTTTTCATTCTGTTTTTTTTTTTTATCAAGAATATGCCTTATTACAGCTGAGATTCTGACACAATAGATTACAAAGAATTTATTTATCTAGATGAAAATTTTGTTTGATAAACTCTAGCAAATATCTGGCTATTTGTCTTTGGATTTTTTTTTTCATAAAATTATTTGAGCGAATATTAATTTTAATCTATAAAAATATTTTTCTTCCATATAATCTTTGAATATCTAATATAAACAAATGAAATATCTGAATTAACTTTTTGATCTGTGGCAGACATCTTACATTCTAAAAATATTTTTCCCCCAATTATATAATGAAAAAATATTTTTATTAATTAGATTGGATAATTCAAATTCATTCAAAGTTAAGGGAAACAAAAATTCTATTAGTATTGGTTAAAAAAAAAAAAATCTTATTTTTTATAGATAATTTTTTTCTGAATGTAAAATGTATCCTCTTCCCTTATCCTCTGTTTAATTTTTTTTTTTAAAATAGTCTTTTGTTACAATATACATTATTAATTTGGTACATTAAAAATTCCATTGCCTAAATTATTACTTTCAATCATAAATGTATATGCTTCTGTTTCATTTAATACTATAAATAAACAATGACATAATAATAACATATTGTTTTATCACCTCTATTAAATATATACATTATGTTTTAGTATTATACTTATTAAATTAAAAATTCTGTTAGTTTATAAATTAATTCCAATCATAAATATATTTGTCATTATATATGTTCATGTATGTAATTATTGGAATTTTCTATATCTTGCAAATTTAATATAATTTAATTTAAACCTGTTAATATCTAATTTCTCACCTGGAATATTTTCTATGATGTTCTATTAAATGTTCATTCTCTTTTCCTAAATAGACAATGCAATTTATTGTTACTGGGTTTTTTTTTATAATTTTGATTGTCTGGCAGTTTTTTTCAGATCTAATTGATGTGCTACATTAGCTATTCACATATATTATTCCTATACATGCATTTATTTATTTTTCTATTTTTTTTACTATCAATGTTTCTTCCATCTCTAATATACCATGCCACAATCATCTACTTGAATAAAAACTCAGGCCATTCTCACTATGCACTCACTTCATGAACAACTTTTATTCTTCAAATGAGCTGCAGACATCAAACACTTAAATCTCCATATATGTGTTAATGTTTTGATAACTTTCATCATACCACTCCCGTGCAAGATAGGGATTCGTTTCTATCCACATTTAATACTATGTGAAATAGTGAATAATCATTGCATTGTAAATATATTGTAAGGCTAGTGAAAGAGATATGTATAAAACTATATATATATATATGTATCTGTGTTACATGTTTCATAAGTTAAAAATGAATGATCAAATTTATTTGAAAAAATAGGTAAAGAAGTAATTATTTAAATAGTTTTTAAACGTAACTTTGTAATACAAAAAAAAAAAATGTTATTTTTTTTAAAAGAGAATAAAGCTATTTATTAAAAGCAGGTGGGAAAAGGAGAAATCTAAAATAAAAAGATTTTTAAAACTCGCTCTCTCCTTTTTAAAGAAAACTTTTTTTTTTAATAAATTAAAAAAAAGTTAAAATAATAAGTGGATAAAAGTTTTAGAATAAAATTAGTTTGTAAAAAAAACTTTCAAAAATGTAATTAATTTAAAAGATTACTGATTGAATTAATTAAAAGAAAAGCATGTAAACTATCTCATAAAAGTGATAGAAGATTAAGAAAAAGATTAGATTAAAACAAATATAAAAAATCAGAAAAAATGAAATGTAAAAATTAATTTTAAAAAACATTCAAGTTACAATCAAAATTGAAAATAATAAATTAAAACAATGAGATAAAAGGGTATATAAAGTTGCCACTGACTATTGTCATTTAATTCTGGCCATCGTTTTGGATTGAACTAGTCTGGTCTTCATTCTATTAATGATTCAGTTCAGACAATGCAGACTCAAGAGATTTTCATTGAGAATCCAAACAACCAGAGATCCAAATATTTAGAAACTGTAAATGCAGTAGTAAGCCAATCAATTACTGCTGTAGTCAACATCAATGCAGAAGCCACAGTACAGTCTTAGGAAGGTTCAACAACTTCAGGCCCCAATATCCTCTGCTAAAATTAACTACTTGCCTGAAGTAAATACTTAAACCCTAAAAGATAAGCTGTCACATTCTCCCATTGTTGAATCAAAGAAATGAAGACAAGTGAAAACAAAAGGCAACCGATTGGAAAATACACCCAAATGAAAACCTAGGTAAAGATACTTTAAATAACTAAATAGATACTTCATTTTAAATGAAATGAACTTTAATGGAGGACTATTATAACTAT
Source organism: Epiperipatus broadwayi (assembly GCA_028023455.1). NCBI lineage: Eukaryota > Metazoa > Onychophora > Udeonychophora > Euonychophora > Peripatidae > Epiperipatus > Epiperipatus broadwayi. Next base: position 955,663 of record JAQFVV010006239.1, read on the forward strand.
AGTCTAAAGTCATCATTTATATTTTCTTGTATAAAAATTTATTATGTTATGTTGAGTATGTGTGTGCATGAATAAATATTAATGTTTGCTTAAATATTTGGTCTATTCTCTCTCGATCGATCGATCGATCGACACTGCATCATCATTAATTTCAAGTTATAAATGTTATATGTTTTAAGTTAAATGTGCAGAACCCTGATACAGGGATATGAGCTAGCCTGGGATATGTCAAGCACTGGATAGTGTGCTTGTCATCTGAAGCATGCTGTCTGTATAACATATGGTTGGCTGGTGCCTGAGTTTGATCCTCAAAAAAATGCTTTGAATGGCAGGGGTTCAGACGAAGGGGGCTACCATCAGGAAATTGATCATATTATGCTTTGTATAGCTCAATATGGCTATGGGTATCATTGATGCTTATGCTATCAATGGTATTCTCCCATCTGCTTGAAAGACCAGTCCATTCCCATTGCGTTAAAGCCAAAAGAGATTAAAGTTATTTGAAAAGGTATTTAAACCTAGTTAATATGGTCATTATATATATATATTTTAAAAATTGAATGGTTTTGTTATAAAGCTTGTAATAACTATTAATAATGAAGTGAAAAGAAAATATCTTGCATTCAGTCATAATTTTGTATAAATTCAAAATTAATGCATTTAATATATAAAACACATATATATATATAATGTTAAGCACAATTGTTTTTTAAATGTTATTGCAGTAATACACACTCCCATCTCAGTACATGACAATATTATAATTAAAAAATGGATCACTTTTTGCATTCAGTCATATAATTTTGTATAATTTCAAAATTAATGCATTTAATATATATATATATAATGTTAAGCACAATTGTTTTTTTAAATGTTATTGCAGTAATACACACTTCCATCTCAGTACATGACAATATTATAGTTAAAAAATGGATCACTTTTTCATTAGTCCTCTTTGTATATAAAAAGAAATTGTCCTCAATACTTACTTATGGCAGAGAGTGTGAAATATTAATCCAATTTATTTTATTGTTTTTATATTGATCAAACAAATTGATTTTTAGAACAGTTCCTTATATTTTTAATTTTGTCATAAACATTAAATAAATTATATATAATTATGTAATTCACAATATAAATATATATATAAAGTTAAACCACAATCATTTTTAAATGCTTCTACAATAAATAATATACACTGCCACTTAAGAACATATATTGTAATAAGAAAATGAATTACTTTCTCATTGGTCATCTTTGTATATAAAACAGATTGTAATAATATAAGAAAGGAAAAGGTTGTGTGTGCATTTTTAATAGTAACTGACTACCAAATAATTTAATAAACTATTATACTGAGGCAGTTAAATATAATTTTGATTAGAAGAACCTACAATCATCATTATGTTCAACAATTGAATTATCAAATGAAAAATAAGTTGCATAGTTTACTTTGTGCTGACAAATCTCATAGTAAATGTATAATAAACTATGCAGAAAATTTATATAAATATACCTTTATATATCTGATCAAAAATAAGTGACGCAAATGTAAGTGTGGACAAAAAATGATGGTTATAATGATTTAAAGATTCATAATTCCAGCATGTTCTAACTATATTTTATGTACTCAAATAAAAGTATTTTTTTAATATGCATCTTGAAGTTAAATTATACTATTTAAAAATCAATTAAAAGAATAAAATGGAAAGATGGTTTGAATTTATAATTGTTGATGTCATCAGAGAACTACTAGTAATTTTGGTTATTGGACCATAACTATCACATAAGAAGTTTATCCTATTACATATTCAATCTCATTGTATATCTATTATCACTTTAGACTTATTAAACAGGGCTTTTTATTATTCATTGAGCATATAAAATAGTATTTCAAATATAAAACATACCTAGTAAAATGAATATCTTAGACATAGAATGGAATGAGAAATAAGGAATTAAGACAGCTTTTAAATTACAAAGTATCTTAATAATAATGATCCTATTCAATGTAAATAAGGACTTCCAAATTAAGGAATATAAGTAATATAATGATTAATAAAATCTTATTGTCACATGTCAATATTATATCAGGAGTCAAACTAAAACCTTAATATCAAATTTTCTAATTAACACATTTTTTCACATACTTCATCTAAGAACATGAATACCTATATCCTATCAAAAGAAAGTAAATATTAAAATAATTTTTAGATATAATTGAAAAGGTATTGACCTATAGATAGTAGCAATCACAGAGCACAAATAGAGAATAAAAGACTTTAAAAGTAAAATTTTCTCCCCTCCTCTTCCAATCAACAACAAGTTTACAATCTTGTTTAACACAAATAAAACAAAAATATTTTTCCAAGATTACATAAAATCAATAAATAGGTTTAAAATATAAAGGAATTAAATATATATAACTGAAATATACTGGAACCATATATGCTAAATTTTGTTCCAAGTCTCCTCACATACATTGTTTATAATAGCTAATGTTTTATTGACACATTTTGATTACAATGTAATAAGTATTGTTTATTATACTGAAAGAGGATAATGCAGTAATCTTAGACATGTATATGCATATTATATATATAATAGACATTTTTTGTGTGTATAGTATATATATAAATAATAGACACTTTTTACATGTATAGTATGCATTTATAAATTAAGATTATGATGTAAACAAAATTTTTAAAAATGTAGTTATTAATAATAAATTAAAAAAGTACATTCATATTATAATTGTCGGGATGATAGTGGAGTCTTCCATATCTGCCATACAGAGCACCACCAGACTATTTGAACCTGGAAAATTTATATAGTAGGCAGATACGCACTGTTAAGATCTAACTTTATCTTATACGACTGTCAGCCTAAGCCACTAGCTCAGTGAGACATAAAGATTTATAAAATATAAATTCTTATTTAAAAATATCAATATTAAAAATATATAAGAAGCCACTGCCAGTACTAACACATACAAACATTTATTAAACATATATAAAATTTAGAATTATTTTAATATAACTTTAATTTTTTTATAAAACATTATAACTTTACTTTAGATTTTAATTTACAATTTAACTTTTTATTTTAGAAGTTCGCACAGATGAATTTAATAACATTTTATTTGAGTGTTGAGTATGATTAGACTACATAGAATGCATTTGAAAAGAAAATATTCTATCCCTGATTTAACCTTAGGTCAAAAGTTCGCAGTCAAACCTAAACCAATATATATGATATATCGATGTATTCAATGCAGCATGAATATGACAGCACAATACTATACTGTCAGGAATACACATCTGAACAGCATGGTTATAGAAGAAATTGTCTCATCCAGTACAGGAATGTTACATCTGTCTGGCGAGAAAAACAATAAAAGAAACTCCATAAGAAGGGATTGTGGTCCTTTTTGCCATCTTACTATCCCATTCCATAGGCTAAAGGGATGATCCAAAGAGCAGGGAATACATCTGCTTCTGATGGTCAGTACAAAATGGGACTTACTTTGCCCAAGTGCAGCATATAATGTGATCCTGCATGTAGTGGATCTTCATACTACATTTATAATTACACCAACATATCCAATCCATTAACCCAATTTAACTGTGAAACAAATAACCTAAGATTTACCCTCCCTTAAACTAATTTAACTTTACGAATCTATGCAGCCATTCCTGCCAGACTTAAATTTAACATCATTTAATTAAAGTTTAGCTTAACAGAAAAAAAAATCATAATAAAAACTTAAAAGAATGGAAAAAATAAATTAATGGAAATGATTTTTAAAAAATAATACATTCAATAAAATAATAAATAATTTAGTCAGATAGGAAATTCTATTTCTATTTAAATATTGAAAAGTTTAGAATTTAAAGTTCTTACTGTTTTCAAATACAGGAAAGTTTTAGAATTAATGTTCATTAGTTATATATATAGTTCTTACAGTTTTAAAAAGTTCATCTTTAACAGTTGCTTGCCATTTGGGATCTAGTGTTATTTGTCCCGATGTCCTGGGAAGATTGGTATGCTGTTAGCCATTTTATTGGTTCATCTGGAGGTACTTTACTTTAGCTGGTATTTTATTTCCGGGCCCTGATATCCTGGGGTCTGCAATATGGGAAAACAATGTAATTTCTTTTTTTATAGAAAAACTGAAGGAATTGAAAGTGCATCTTTCAATCCCTTCTTCAACTCTCTCTGACTTAACACATATCACACCTCTATTACATCTCTATCTTTTTTTTTATTTACAAATTTTTCCTTTTATATTAAACTTTTAGATCAAATGGACAATACATCATGATGATGATGATTCTTTCATTGAGGTCCGTTTCCTGAGGGATTTTTTTCATTGGCCATTCTGTTCCCATTGTTTTTCTCTCCTGACATTTACTTATAAATTTTGAGATGCACAAGGGCTAGTTTACTTTTACTAATTGAAAATAATCATTTCCATTTTACACAATAGCATTAATTAAATTATTGTACATTCTTTTTATTTTTAAATCTAAATTTTTTTTAAAAATTTAATTTTAAAATACTTCTTTTTCTTTAATAGTTTTTTTTTAATAATTTTTCATTTGTTCGATTTTATGTGTATGAGTTTAGATGACTTTTAACTTTCAATTTTTAATTCTTAAAAAAGAAGTTTTTATTTGCCAACTTTTATTTTTAATCTCTAATTTTTTAAAAGTAATGTAATGGCATGTGTGCCCGTTACATATCAGTAAACTTGCTTTAAAAAAATAAAAAAAAAAATTTTTACTTAGGGTTAGTAATTATGGTACACGATTAACGAAAATTTACAAAGACATTCGGTTAGTAATTTTACAAAAAAGAGACTATACAAAAAAATGTTGACTATTGTTTTCCTATGAACCATCTATGTTTATGCCACCTCCCCCCCCCAAGAGTTCCTTTTTCTCTACATTTCATTTTTAAACACATGGTATGACAAGCAAATTATTTATTTAGGAAGGTTGCATTGAAGTAAATACATTTTAAGAAATAATGAGTTTATACATGTATATTTGCAGCACAATTATATATACCGCCAACTTATTTATGATTAATTGAAATGCTTAAATATGGTTACACTGAAGGAAATTCCCAAAGGACACTCATCGTAAGGTGTCACATTTACAATCATAAACTTATGTGGCTGTGTGCACCTATACACATTAAAGCATAATATATATTAACAAAAAAAACTTATATTAATTGCAACCTTTTGACTTTGTTTTTTAAAAAAAATTACAATTTAAAATTATTAAAATATTTTTTTCTCTTGTTTAATATATATGCTTTTTCTGACTGGCAGTGCTTTTATAAGATTTAAAATATACGATAGATAAAAATATTTCATTAAAAAAAATTTACTCAGGATACTCATGGTTTATTATAACATCACCACACGTTGGGCGCCAATTATAATGGTCGGGGTGATATAGGGTTTTACCGTATCTGCCATACAGGGCACCACCAGGCTATTTGAACCTGGAAATTTTATATAGTAGGCAGATACATGCTGTTAAGATCCAACTTTATCATATTTATTTGACCATCAGCCCCAGCCACTAGCTCAGGGAGCAGCAGAGATTTATAAAATATAAATTCTTATTTAAAAATATTTTCAATATTAAAAAAATAAAAGAAGCCACTGCCAGTAATAACACACACAAACATTTATTAAACATATATAAAATTTAAAATTATTTTAGTATAACTTTAATTTTTTTATAAAACATTATAACTTTACTTTAGATTTTAATTTACAATTTAACTTTTTATTTTAGAAGTTCGCACAGATGAATTTAATAATATTTTATTTGAGTGTCGAGTATGAATAGACTACATAGATTGCATTTGAAAAGAAAATATTCTATCCCTGATTTAACCTTAGGCCAAAAGTTCACAGTCAAACCAACGCCAATCTATCTGATATATCGATGTATTCAATGCAGCATGAATACGACAGCACAATACCATACTGTCAGGAATGCACATCTGAACAGCATGGTTATAGAGAAGAAATTGTCTCTCATCCAGTACAGGAATGTTACATCTGTCTGGTGAGAAGAACAATAAAAAAAACTCCATAGGAAGGGATTGTGGTCCTTTTTGCTGTCTTACTATCCCATTTCATAGGCTAAAGTGATGATCCAAGGAGCAGGGAATACATCTGCTTCTGATGGTCAGTACAAAATGGGACTTAATTTGCCCAAGTGCGGCATATAATGTGATCCTGCACGTAGTGGATCTTCATACTACTTTTACTAATTACACCAATATATCCAATCCATTAACCCAATTTAACTATGAAACAAATAACCTAAGATTAACCCTCCCTTAATTAAACTAATATAACTTTACAAATCTATGCAGCCATTCATGCCAGACTTAAATTTAACATGATTTAATTAAAAGTTTAGCTTAACAGAAAAAAAAAAAATCATAATAAAAACTTAAAAGAATGGAAAAAATAAATTAATGGAAATGATTTTAAAAAAATAATACATTCAATAAAAATAATTAATAAATAATTTAGTCAGATAGGAAATTCTATTTCTATTTAAATATTGAAAAGTTTAGAATTTAGAGTTCTTACTGTTTTCAAATACTGGAAAGTTTTAGAATTAATGTTCATTAGTTATATATATAGTTCTTACGGTTTTAAAAAGTTCATCCTTAACAGTTGCTTGCCATTTGGGATCCAGTGTTAATTGCCCCGATGTCCTGGGGAGACCGGTATGCTGTTGGCTGTTTTATTGATTCATCTGGAGGTCCTTTACTTTAGCTGGTATTTTATTTCCTGGCCCTGATAGCCTGTGGTCTGCAATATGGGAAAATGATGTCATTTCTTTTTTTTTATAGAAAAACTGAAGGAATTGAAAGTGCATCTTTCAATCCCTTCTCCTTCAACTCTCTCCGACTTAACACATATCACACCTCTCTCTATCACATCTCTATCTTTTTTTTTTATTTCCAAACTTTTCCTTTTATATTAAACTTTCAGATCGAGTGGATATTACATCACGACGATGATCCTTCCATTGAGGTCCATTTCCTGAGGGATTTCTTTTATTGGCTATTCTGTTCCTATTGTTTTTTCTCTCCTATCTGACCTTTACTTATACATTTTGAGATGCCCAAGGGCTAGTTTACTTTTACTAATTGAAAATAATCATTTCCATTTTACTCAATAGCATTAATTAAATTATTGTACATTCTTTTTATCTTTAAATCTTTTAAGTTTTATTCTAAAAATTTAGTTTTAAAATACTTTTTTTTTTCTTTAAAAGTTTTCTTTTAATAATTTTTCATCTGTGTGATTTTATATGTACGAGTTTAGATGACTTTTAACTTTCAATTTTTAGTTCTTAAAAAATAAGTTTTTATTTGCGAATTTTTATTTTTAATGTCTAAGTTTTTAAAAATAATGTAACGGTGTGTGTGCCCATTACAATATATATATACAGTATTGTGTGTGTTCAATTAGTTACATTCATTAAAAAGAATAATGATAAAACTTACATTATGATACAATACAAAATTGTCAACCAGAACGTATTTATGATTCCTATCATTTAGTCATATACTTAAGGGTTTTTTTTAGCCAAAAAAAATATTCCTTTATTTAGTTTCAGTTTTAGCGAGCATAAGCCATAATAGTATAAATCTGCTTCTCTCATTTTTTTTAATAATTTCCCTGATTGAAATTTTATTCTTTTGAAACATATGGCCCATTTCGGAATGTGAAATTTTATCTTTCTTTACTAAATCAATGATTTTCATTTTCTTATTTAATGAAGTATTTTACAACTTTTTTAAAATTTATTGCTCATTGTTTTACAAAAATATTGTAGTAAAGGTATACTGTATACAGTATAAAATTTTTTGATTTTGAAAAAAAAAAATGCAAAGAAAAATTGATCTACATTTAAATCATGAAGAAACTTGATTAAATAAATTCACATTTGAGATTTCAAAATATTATATTTACTATTTAAAAAATGGCTGCCACCATACCGAGAGAAAGCATAATTAAATAAATTCATGTTTAAAATTTGAGAATGTGATATTTAGTCATAAAAAACGGCTGTCATCTTGAGATTCATAAAACTTTTTAAATATAAATTTTAATGTTTTTGTTATTTATTTGTAGACATGTTTTTGTTTTTACATTTTTTTTTTGGATAGTGTATACAGCATAATTCATGGCTTAACACATTTTAAAGTTATTCAAAATTAAGGGTAAATTTTTTAATCTTTGTTAGAAAAAGGAATTAAAACTCTCACCTAGAGTTCCAACATTTCAATTGTAACTGTACAGACTTAGAATTATGGGAGTGAAGATCTTAGATTAATAAATGTGCATACATTGACTTTTTAGTGGAAGTTATTTTTTCAGCAATCAGAATTATAAATATTTGCTTTATTCATTTCACAAGATTTACTGGCTGTCAATATATATTTATATTACCTATGACTCAGAGAAAAAGATAGGTTTCATATGTATGGAGACAACCGTTATGTCAAATTAGACAATATTATATTTTTGAACTGGTGCATTAGGGTTGTTTAGCTGATCATTTTGATATCTGATGTTGAATATTCCATATTTTTTTGCTCCTCATAAAATAATAGTTTTTACATTGATGTGGATCATCAGATTGTCCAAGATTCACTGCAACTTGCTGAAATGCAATCTGATATTTAGCTCGCCACTAACTTAAACTACAAACACAGCTAATGAGGACTTATTAGATCATTGCTTTTTATTTGAATACCAACTAATTTTATTATTTAAATTTTGCCTTAATATACTTTTCTGGCTAATAATTTAGTCAAGAATAAACATAAACAATTTTGTCCAAAATTGCACGTATTTTTTCATTTATTGCATTTATTTTCATTTTTTAAGTAAGTTGCTATTATTTACTTCAGACTTATTTCCTAATGGACTACTTATCAGTTAGCAAATTTTATATATATCAATTGTTACTAATCTTTTTTGAAATTATTTAATACATTTTTAAAAAAAAATTAAACCATTTTGGTTTTTTCTACACTCATTCGTTTTTATCAAATAATTATAACTGTAATTATCATAAATCTCACATAATTGTTTACGTTACTAAAACCTACAGTATTGTAACCTATTTTTAATTTTCGAATAATTTAAATATTTTTCCTTATTTATATTTTTGCATATAAATGATTGTAAATATTGAATAATTCTAAATATTATAGAAGGAAGGAAAAATGAAAGGTATTTATTTAACTTAAATAAATAGAGCATAGGTATTTGGAAAATTTATAAAATGGGAAAGGAAATATGGACTATTAGCAAGTAATTTTTAGCCAAAAAGTAAAAAAAAATGGGAATAATTAATTATCTGGCATTTTTTATATAACAAATATGAAATATGTAGAATGACATTGAAAGAAAGAAGCTGTTTTAATATTGGAAAATAAGATATTTTGTATTTGATGATGAACTGTGGACAGCAAATGAGGATACTTAAAAAAAAGGAAATTAAAAATGCTTGTAAATCTACAATATATTGAGAGACTATCTCAAAATGTTACCTTAATAGTGTTTATATATATAAAATATTTGAAAATTATGAAGAAAAAAATGAACTCAGACAAATATTATTTATACAATTTATAATGACAAATTAATTACAAACAAAACACAGTCTTCTATTTTACAAATAGCCCATTAATTTCAATATATAAAATAAGTCACATGAAACTTCTTTATAAATCTTGATTTATTATATGAACTATTATAAACTACAATAATACTCTAACATTTCGATTACTGTATATTCTTTTATAAATAAGTTGTTAATTGAAAAAAAGAAAATAATAGGTTGATTTAATTATTGTGGAAATTGTAATTAAATAATTACAGAGAATTATTTTATAAAAGGTATTTAAGAAATGAATGTAATAGAAATGTAAGATTGTTTGTAAGAAGAGATTTGTAAAAGTAATTTGTAATTATATGTATTGGATTATTGTGGAATATTTGTATTTAAATTTATTGTTTTATTTATGTATTTTTTTGTTTTTCCTTGAGAGTGACTATAAAAGAATATAGTCGAAATGTTGGTGTATTATTGTAATTTATAATAGTTCGTATACTTAATATTTGACATACAGGCTTTTCCATACCCGTACCTTACATGTAAATATAAGGGGCTTTGAACTCAGACTTTCACTCAACCTTCAACTCTCCATACTATCTCATACCACTGCTACACCTGACCCCACATATATCTAAAAAATAAATAATCACCAATATACGTATTTCGTGCTAAGCCAGTACTTGTCAGTTGGTCCAGATTATCATCTCTACACATGTATACAATCAGTGCTCAGCTTTATATTAAGATAGCAAATCTTCATACTTTAATGGACAGACTCCAATCTATCCACCCTCCAACTCTTCAGCCATCCATATCACAGGTGGGACAACAATGTTGGCATTAGTGTGAGCTTGGATGGCTGAAGAGTTGGAGAGTGGAGTAGATTGAAGCCTGTCCATTAAAGTATGAAGATTTGCTATCTTAAATATAAAGCTGAGCACTGATTGTATAAATGTGTAGAAGTGATAATCTGGACCAACTGATGAGTGTTGGTTTAACACGTTATCTTTTAGACATATGTGGGGACAGGTGTATCGGTGAATAGTTTATATAGTAAATTGAAGATTTATAAAGAAGAAGAAAGTGACTTGTATATATATTGAATGTACAATGGCGTGTATTAATTAAATAGATAATAAAGTTTTTTGATATTTTGAAATAAATTATTTAAAATAAATAAAAAGATCTCTGTAATATAGACAAGTTTAATTCTATTTTTGATTTTAAGAAAAATCTAAATTATTAATGTAATAAAAAAACTTTATTTTTATATAAGTAAAGCTATTTATTTTAAATGATATATAATTATAAATGTTTTTCTTCAATATTTTATACTTAAAAAAATATTTGTTGTTTTAATATGTAAGATAATAAGAAATAACAATTTTATGCAATTATAATCTTATTTTATTAATGAAAAAATACTTAACTTTTAATACTTTTGTTTATCAATCTGTACATTTTTGTATGTGGGCTATAAATTCTAAGGTTCAATTTAACCATAAAGCTTACAGAGTCAAAAAGAGAACTGTTAACAAATTCCATGCTGTAGAAATTTAAGCCATGTAGATTAATAGACCATTAGTATGTAATCACTTCTCTGCTATCTGTATATGAAGTTCCGATCGTATAAATGTTAAAATCTGAATTAATGAGCTAGTTGTTTTGATTCAGCAAACAGGAAATGATTATCATGGAATATCATAGGTAAACAAACCAATGGAAATAGTGTATTCTCTTTGTTCTTTAAAAAGAAACAATTTATTCTTGGGTCCTTTTCCCTATGAATATGGCTATTTTGAAACTCAAGAGTTGATACACAGTTTAGGAAAAAGCTTAAATTTTTGTTAATATCTCCCAGACTTATATGTTGTGAATGAACATTATAATTGTGTGTAATTGTCACATGTGGGTAAATTATTATGTATAATACAACATGTAAATATTAGTTTCAGTTGTCTCTGAATAAACAATTAACTGACTCTATCAATATTATCTTATCTGTTGACTAAAACAAGTATAAATTTCTTTATATGAAACCAGTCTATATAGATATAGATTTACAAATAAAAGACATAAGTTAATGATAGAAGAAGAATTTATTAACTATAACTAATATTTGTTATAATAATACAAAATGTTGGATCTGAATTGATGCTAAATCATCATTATCAAATGCATTGGGATCAACAAAAGTATCATGGGTTTTACAGAGCATAAAAATGACAAAAATCAGCATTGGAATAAATAATATAAGCAATGTATAGATGACTATAAATAACAAACATAGCATCATCATCAATAATCATAAAAAGTCAACAGTCAACTTTGTGACTGGATTTCAAAGACAAAAGGTACAATCATAGGCTAATCATCATAAAAGTAATCACTGATATTTCATCTGCATGAAAATGCATAAATGCTACAAATAGTTATAAAAGTAATCTATCTCATATCAAAATAGTGAGAGAAATGTATCAATGCTGATCATAATGCCCATAAATAAACTAATGATAAAATCTATAAAGTGAAATATGTGACTTTAAAAATGAATTTTATGATCTTAATACCATTCAAATAATTATATAAAGAACACATACACCCACACATATTATATATTGTTATGCCTGAACTAGGTGTGAGATTTGTAATGATGATAAAAACTGTGAACAATGATGAAATCAATCATATACATTGATAATTTGCAGAACAGATAGGTAGAAAAACAAAGACATCAAAAAAATTATTTCAGAAATTATTTAATAAAGTTAACTAATAAATAAAAGAATTAAAAACAATTTAGAAAATTATAATGTGGCAAATACAAAGTTAATAGATATTGATCAACTCTATCCAAAAAAAACACAATTTCATATAATTCCCTTTTAACTTCTCTGAATTAATTTATACTTAATTTAAATGAGTTATTCCTTTACAGCAATCAAAATCCTATTAAAAAGTATTTTACAAGAATAAAAAACAGAAGCTAAACTCTCCACACAGTAGTGCCACTCAGTACAAGCCAGAATAATCAATGGATGCAAGAAAGTTTATGCTTACACAAGTTATTTACACAGATTAAACTCCCCATACAGTGGTGCCACTCAGTGCAAGCCAGAGTAATCAATGGATGCAAGAAGGTTTGTGTATAAAATGTCTATCTAGTGCCTATTCATCCAATATCCTCAGACTAGTTTCTAGCTTGTGGATTTCATCAATGAGGAGCCTTGGATCTGAGAGCACTGCACCTAGATTGTAGGATCTAATGTAACACTTCAGCAACCACTTTTCACCTTATTAGTTAACTATAAAGCTTTGAGTCCAAAATGAAAACATGATAATGTTTTCAATTCAAACATAAAGAAATGGTGATCATGTGATGTTTAGTGTTTAATACCAATCCTGCTCAGTAGGATTATGATGACTTGTTAAAGACCTAAAAGTATGGATGCTAAACTGAGTTCAGATCTTTATGACACTATAAGGTAATGGGTTTGAATTGAAAATATTATTGTGTTTTTATTTTGGACTCAAACTTTATAGTTATCTAATAAGGTAAAAGGTGACTTCAGATGGTTGCATTAGATCCTAAAATCTAGGTGCAATGCTCTCAGATCCAAGGCTTTTCACTGGATGAAAGCCACAAACTAAAAACTAGTCTGATGATATTGGATGAATAGGCACTAGATAGGGATTTTATGCAACAAACCTTCTTGCTTCCATTGATTACTCTGGCTTGCACTAAGTGGTGCTACTTTATGAAGAGTTTAGTCTCTGTGAAAACAGATTTTGTAAGCATAAAGAAATGGTAATCATGTAAAGTTTAGTGGTTTAATAAAAAACAAATGTACCTTGAATCATTCTCTTTTTCTTTTGAAAATGATGATGCCCTATACAATTTTAACTATGTAAAAAATATTTTCAATAAAGACAACTTAAAAAAATAAACATTATTTAATACTTTTAATTCCTTATAAAGTAATTCCTCATTTTATTATGGATTTTTAGTCCTTTTTGTAGTTGTCTAGTTTAGAGTTTTTTTGATAGATCTTGAAAATAATAGTTTCATGAATTTCTTGGTTTCTAGTTTTTTCTTTTTTTTTATGTCTTTCTCAATAATTATTTTATTCACTTATTTTTTCTTGATGGTTTCTAGTTTAATAATTATTTTCATTTTATTTTATTTTTCTAATTAGCTTTTTCTTTTTTGTTAGCTACAGATTTCCAATTGAACATATATTTTCATTTCAGGTTAACATAAATTGAGATGGTCATGATTTTGAATGGATCAATAGATAAGGCTAGTCAAAAAATTTTCTCAGTGGTATTTTCTCTCCTAGATTACTTTTAGTAAAATTGGTTACAAAATTGTCTCAGTAATGATCAGCTTTTAACAAAAACCTAGCACATGGTTCTTGTAAAGACGATATTCTGCTTTACAAACATTTTTTTTCACTAAAAATAAAACTAATCTAGCTTTGGACTTTTAGGCTGAGCTTCTGACTGCTGAACTCATCACTAAATTCTATTGTCCATATACTCATTTGGTTTTAAAAAAAATAATCTTGTCATTAATCTATTTATATACCAACTAAAAATTACTTAATTTCTTTAGAAATAAAGATTTTAATCTCTTTTTGTTCTTTTATTTTTTGAAAAATAAAATATTCTATTTATACCTCAGCCTTTTTGTTTGTTTTACATGATCATTTTATGTATGTAAATCTTTTAATATGTTTAACGTAGCTAAATATATATTTGAAAACTGGGTTATCCTGCATTTTAACATGATAAGAAATAATCTTTCCTCTTTCCCTACCCTCACTTAAATGGAAGCAAATGATTGATCCAAATGAGAAGAATATCTCACCATGATTACTTTTTTATTCTTTTTCTTTTCATTTATGTATTAACATTATTTTTCTGGAAATTTTTAAGTCAGGCATTACAGAAGCCTATCATATCCTTTTATTTTTAATATGAAGGCATTTTTGCCATGATGCTGTGCAGTAGTGCAGTGACCTTTATATAAATCTACAAATATCTTGTAATTGTTTTTCTGTAGATGATTATTTGAGTATTGTTCTTCAACCTGCTTGATAATCTTTATTTGAGTAGGAATGGGGTGAGTTGGTGGTGAATTCATGTTCAGATTGTCCACACTACTAGTCCCAGTATTATTCTGCTCTCCCTAAATCACTTTTACTCTCTTCTTTTCTGTGCTTCCTTTCGTGGACTGTCTATTATTTCTTTTGACAGTTGTAATATTCTTATTGGTTTTATCCAAAAATCCCTGAAACCTTTAATTTTGAATATTGGAGAGATCAAAATTCCTTTCTAATTCTTCTTGAATTTGTTGATTTATCTCTGAAAAATTCAGCAATTCTGATATCCTGATCAGTAGTACTTCTCTCTAGATATATAATCATTTGGTCTACCTTATATTTTGTAGGTTATCCCTGATGTTCTTATTAATTGGCCAGGTGACACAATAAGTCATCAAGGCCTTCAAGCAAAGTACCCAGGACATTAAAAACAATAGGAGGTATCTACTTTATATCTCTTCTTTTTTAGGTGATACTGCATATCATCCTGATTAACTTTGGTTTAGTATTTATAGAACACAGCATCTTATATCCTTGGAAATTTTCTGGTTGTGTAACAATGATTTTCACCAGTGATTTTCTCATTCCTGGTAGTGACAAGTCAGTTCCATCTTCTGATGCTTCTTCATTTTGTTTAATGAAAAATAGCTCTTTATATTGTCAACTTATTTCATAGAAGCTTTTCCTGCACTACCTTTAAATGACTTTATCTTAAGAATCTCTTTGATATAGCTCATATCCTGATAATTGCTTTCTCCTTATAACTCCAGCTACTTTCATTAGCTATAATTTTTGAATCTTTTTAAAATTTACTCTTCTGTAATACCTCATATAGTCCTTTTACCATTTTTCATATGTCAGAAATTTTCATTTAATTCTTCTTGAGTTGATACCATGCTCTTTGTGAATTGTTCAACTACAGTTCTTAGTGTCCTATTTAATTTTTGATACTTGATTCTAGCTATATTCATTTTATTATTTCTTTCACCCTACTATATGTCTAATTACCTCCTTTTTATTATTCTTTTTTCGTGTATAAATTTCAGTTGTCCATTCTGTCCACTATTTACTCTATTCTTTAAACTTTCATATTATATCTTACACATAATATATAGCATCTTCTATTTTTGTCCTGCTCCTTTTTATTATCCTCTATTCTTCAAGTTATATTGTGGATAGCTTTCTAAATACTCTGGTTTATCTTTTGATTAACCATTTCTTCTAGTTTCCTTAGTAGCATGTTGTTTTCCTTCGATCGATTGTTTTCTTATTACTTTTTTTTTGTAGCATTTGCCATATCTGGGCAAACAAGATCATCTTCTTTGCATTTATGATCAATTTTCTTATTCTATTTTTTTTTATAAATATACAACATGCTTAAACCAAAGTTCATATATCAATCCATATATACAACTCTTTTTAGAAATCCACCTTATATTGAATAATTAAAAGAATGAATAGTGACTTGCAATCCAGAGGTGGATCAAAAATCCCAACACTGGATAATAAATACACAATGTAATCCAAACAAAACAGGAAAGCCACTTCAATTTAAATACTATAAGCTAACCCTAAATACAAAATACTATTTTTTTTAATCTGAAGGCATCTTGTGGGAGATTTGGAGGTTCAGAGTTTGATTCTAATAAAGTATCTGAACCTATTAAAATTAGCCTACTTTCCAGAATTCCTTGACAGTTAATCATTTTTTCTTTGAATCTTAGAGGATAACAAATATAAAGCATGAGAGTGAGTTGGTGCATTTCCTAAGATAAAATCACTCCATAGGGTTACATGAAAATATTGAATCCTCAAGCTAATGACAAAATCCACTCTCCATTACAAGAAGTGATAATACAACTAAACAAGCTTCAATAGACAAAATCTTCCTTAAAAAAATCTTTTTTTGCTTTCTGTTTACTTTAAATATGAATATTTGTTATATATACATCATAATTATTGTTTAGTGGCTATAAATCAATTATTTATCAATTAAATAAATTTTCATATATACTTTTGTACATAAAGCAAAAACTATAAATAGTCAATAAAAATTAAAGTCATATATCATATGACTTAATTTTTTTAAGCTTGTAAATAAAAAATAATTAAGTCATGCGATATATGACTTTAATTTTTATTGACTATTTATAGATTTTTGCTTTAAGTCTTAAGCAATGTTATATTGCTAATGCTATTAATATATGACTTGGCTGAAGATCTCTCAGCCCCATATAGCTATTTGAGTTGGATAGCTGGGTTTGAAGACATGTAGATGTCTAAAAAATTCAGATTTCTCACTCAATAAATAGCTTTTAAATGTTCTGTCTTTGGGTTGATATTTTTAGATCTAATCTGAAACTACCCTAGCACCTCACTGAGGATTGTGATGTGGTTTCTATATAGAGATTTTAAAATGCTTTCTCTTGCTGGAATTTATCAATAAAGCTTGTTACAGCAACTCATTATACCTTTGTACATGTTTCATAATATTAATTTTTTTATTAATTATTTTTTCTTTTACATTTTGCATAATAAATACAGATTTTTATTTCTCAGGTGTAAATTTATATTAAGGCTCCAGTTGTACAGTCATGCCCTGCCATTTGTAATGGTACAGAAAGAGGTACTATCTGCAGGTAATACTAAATTATCATTATCAATAAAAGCATCATAGTTTTTAATGAGCACAGAAAAGCAAAAATCAGCATCTAAAGAAAATAAGCAATATGTAAGTGATAGTATCTGATAAATCTAGCATCCAGTAATAATAACCATCAATACTCAAAAATCAATAGTTAGCATTTGTGATTCAATTTCCAAAGACAAAATATAAAATCTTAGGTTAATCATCATCTATCCAGTATTAAAATTAGAGCAAATTATAAAAGCAATTGATGCTGATTATTAACAATGTTTTTGGGACTTCAAATATCTTGACTGAACTGACTATGAATAAACTAATTATCAAATCAATAAAGTGAAATATGCAAACTTTAAAGGTGAATTTTATGACCTTATTGTCATCCAAATAATTCTACAGAAACCAACTGGATTTAATCCACATTATGCTTGGAATATCTGTAGAATCACAAGGGTTCTAAAGACTGTGAACAAGTGAAAATATGGATACTTAATTTGTTCTATTATTAAATTTCACTGGGATTTATAATGAAATTAGTCACCCATACTGTTAATTCACAGAACAAATGGCTAAAAAAACAGTCATCAGAAAAAATAATTTCAGAAATTATTTAATAAAGTTAACTAATGAAGAAAAGAATTTAAAAAATTTAGAAAATGTTAATGTGATAAAACCAAACTTTATACATATTGATCAACTCTATCCACATAATTTCATATAATGTTCAAATATTATTTTCTTCTAACTTCTTTGAATTAATTAGCATTTAATTTATACGAATTATTCCCTTTTAATAATCAAAACTTTATAAAAAAATATTTCACAAAAACATTTTTTTTTTTTTTTGAAAATGAGGATGTTCCACACATTTTTGACTAAAAAAAAAAAAAAAAAGTTTATCTCAAGGTTTGTGATAGGGGTATTTTAGTAGTAATTTCCATCATCTAATCTTACATATTAAATATCTTTAGAAAAATTCAATCTTTATTTAAACTTTCCAAATTACATTCAACTGTTAGTAATAGTACACTAGTTAGTATATAAACACAATATTTCAAGTGAGATTCTCCCATATTCTTTCAGTGTTGTTAGTCTAAACAATGATAGCGCTAGCATGAAAATCAAACCTGGACTTTTCTAAGTATAAATATTGAATTTAAGTTAATGCTTTAATGCACTGAGTTATTCTCCTAAAGGCTAGAGTCAGTAGAAATTTCATATATCTATCTATGATGGTTCTCCTGATTTCTTTAGTTTTTCCTAAGAGCAAAGTTTTTATTATTAGTTTTTCAAATATTATGTATTACCACACTAGTTTGACTTATGGGATTATTTACCATTGCCATGTGTGTAGCTTGTTTGAATTTTATTCTTGTTTATTTTGCTATTTACCCAATATTTTTGTATTTTCACAATCAAACACATATTTATTTATATATACTTAATCTGCTACTTTAAGTACATCTGTATTCTCTTTTCTAATCATCAGTTTGTATTTTTTCACTAACTTTTCAATATCTCACCAAAATACATCATTCCACATTCATATGGTATTTGATACAAGCAGTTTTGTGATTCAACATTTTAAATTTAAGTTTTGTAGATGTTAAAATTCCTTGTAATGTGATATGGCTTTGGAAAACTGTTTTTATGTTATATTGATTGCAAATTTTCTTTAGTTTGTCTGCTATTTCTAATATGTATGAACATATTATAGTACCAATAAATGTTTTTTTTTCTTTTGATGTTTTTTTATTGTCTATTTAAGACTTTCTTAATGATAACTGATGGATAACATTCTTCATGAGAATTTATTCAAAGTGTATCTTTTATATTGCTATGTTTTATAGAAATAGTATAACTCCATATTTTGTATTTCTGATGTGATTGGCTGTATATGCCTAGTATTTTCCTATGTATGTAAGTTTTTTGTAAATAGTAGTTTTGATTTTATCATGAAGAAGTCTTATGCCAATTTTTATTCTTCTTATTCTACTGTGAATTTAATTGAAGAGAATTTGTTGTTGAAGTATGTCCAGTGTGTTTGTAATAATACTTTACTATATGATCATTCACCAAATATATTATCAATATAATGAATAAAAATCATTAAATGGATATAGAGTGAAATTTATTGTGATGGTTCCAAGTTTTTCCACGTAAATGTTAATAATCAGGGGTGATATTGGTGAGCTCATAACTATCTCTTGATTTTGTTGGAAGAATCCTGTATTGAACTGAAAGTATGTTATTGTTAAGCAGAATGCTAATACTTTAATTTTAATTTCAATGAGAAGAGTTATCCTGATTTGTAAGTTATTATTGTCATTTAAGTTTTTTCTTACAGTAAGCAATTATTCATCATAGGATACATTTATAAATAAATTTTTCATATCAAGGTTTATCAGTGTAACAATCCTTTCACTTTTCATGTTTTTGAATTAATTCTACCAGCTTCAATAGTTAAAAATATTAGTTCTAAATATCTAACAATTACTGAGATTTCTGTTAGGGATAAAAGAATCAAACTTTGTCATGTCACCATCTAATATCTCTTTATTAGATATAATAACAGCCACTGAGGAAGTCACTCAAAAATTGTCAGAAGTAGTAGAATTACACTGTAGAATAAAAACAATGCTTGAGAGATATCAAAAACTAAAATCAAACATTTCCTACAATGATAAAAATTATTAAATCTTTCAGTTTAGGTAAATTTATAATCATATTTTCTTCTGACAAATGCTGCAGTTGTAATGGATATAACTGATTATGATAAAAAAAACATAAGAGTTCCTCAGAACAGGCCAATATAAAATGTAGCAAAAAATCCAATACTGAGTACAGAAACAAAATTACAAGCATTAGCCAGAAATCATAGCAAATATTTCACTGACTCAGAAACAAAAAAATTAACATCATATCTCACCAAAATTTCTCATCTTTATAGTTACTAAAATTTGTAAGAACCATATTTCTATTAAGACATACTGTTAGTTCTAGAAATTAATCTTCCTAAAACTTGTCAAGATTTATTCTCAAAGTTTTTAGTCCTTTGGCATAGAAGTCACAATCCTTTATCAATAATTCTAAACACTTTGTAAAAGTAATCAAGAACATGAAAATTGAAAGAAAGGATATAGCAATAAGTTTTGATGTGGAAAATTTATTCATAAATGTAATTTGTAATGAAGGATGTCTATTGTAAGGAAAAAATTAGATGATAATAATATTATACTAGCCAGTACAATTCTTCATAGGATAATGGAACTATTAATAATCTGCATAACAATTTTCAATACGACAAAGAATTTTTCCAACAAAATCAAATGGATAGCTATTGCCTTATACTAATACTCCTGATTAGCAACATTTACATGGAAGAAATTGAAATATCAGCCATAAATATTACTGCATATACTATAAAAGTTGATGATATATTGGTTGTATGCAACATGGGGAAACATTATTACAAATATCTGGATACACATCAACAACATATTATCTTAAATTAAATTTACAATAGAATCAGAACAAGAATAAAAAATGGCATTTTTAGATGTTCTTGTGACATGTCTCCCTCATGAAAAAAAATCAAAACTACAGTTTAGAGAAAAATCACAATCATAGGAAAATATTTAGCATATTCATCCAATCACAACACTAACACAAAAATATGAAGTTACACTATCAGTATGGATCATAACAAAAAAAAAAACATATTTAGACACATGATTTGCAGAAAGGAAAGCTCTACATAAAATAAACTCTCATGAATAATGATTATCCATCAACTATGATTATGAAAACCTTAAATAGACAACAAAAAGAAGCATCAAAAAAAAAAAGAATTTTGATACTGTAGTGTATTCATACATATCAGGAATGACATAAAAACTAAAGAAAATCTCCAGTCAATATAACATCAGAGCAGCTTTCCAAACCTGAATCACACTACAAAGAATTATAACATCTATAAAATATAAATTTAAAATGCTGAAAATTGAAAAAAAAACTGATCACCAGAAAAGAGAAAACAGATGAACATTATGTATATACAAATGAACATATGTTCAATTGGAAAAATGCAAAAATATTGGATAGAGATAAAAAAGAATAAAGAAGAAAATTCAAAGAAGTTGCTCACATGACTGTCAAATAATCCTACAAGTCAATCTAGTGTACACAATGTTTGAAAGCCATTACTTGATCTTGCTCTAAGATAAATGGAGAAATTAAAAGGACCCTCATGGATAAAAATATAAATTTTCCATTGATTGTTGTTTTTGCAGAATAGTTCTGTTAGAGCTTAACTTTAAATTCAATATTCATGAATATAAAGGTTCATGTTTGATTATCTTGCAAATACTGTCACTAGTCAGACCAGCAACACTTGAAAAGAAGAGAAGATAATATCACTCAAAATGCTGTATTAAATACTAACTAGTGTGCTATTACTAACATTTGAATGTATTTGAAAATTTAAATAAAGTTTGAATTTTTAAAAAATGTGTAATATTTGATATTAGATAGTAAAATTGTTTAACATATAAATACAAGTAAAAGAATATTTTCAACAAAAGCAATTAAAAAAATAAAAATTATTCCATATTTTCAATTATTACTTTTTTTATAACACTTATAAATGTATTAGATGTACATCCTATAATACTACACTTTTTTTAGTTCTTCTTTTGGTTAATCTCTTTGCTCCAATTTTTTTTCTGTTATAGCTTTTTAATAGTTATTTTATCTATTTGGCTTTTACCTCCTGATTTACAGTTTAATAACTGTTTTCATTTCATGGTTCTTCCATTTAATTTTGATTTCTTTTTCTATTTTTGTAGCTTCAAGTTTTCTATTTAACAATTATTCTTATGTTAACATAAATTGAGACATCTATTATTTTGATAGGATTAATATCCAAGACTAGTTTAAAGTTTCTTTCCTTCTCTTAATGGAACTGCAAGAGAGTAGCATTTGGATCTTATAAACTTTATATTTTTCTGTTTTGCAAACGTTTTTTAAAAGTGAGTCAATCAAGCATCAGACTTCCAATCTGAGCTTTGACTGCTAAACTCACAAATACTAAACTCTGCTGAATTCTTCTGCCTATACACTTTTTTATTTATTTTTAAAAAAAAAAAACAATCATGATATCAATCTTACATCAAATCACATAATTATCTCAGAAATTATTGCATTAAGACTTCACCAATTGATTTTCTTTTACAAGAAAAATTATCTTTTTTATTTAAAAAATTATTCTCTTTATATACCAATTGAAAAATAATTTTTAATTTCTTGTAAAGATCATAATTTCTTCTTGTTTTTTTTTTTTTAAATTCAAATTATACTCCAAATCCTAATCCATTATTGTGTTTTAAAAATAAAATTTTTATTATACTTAATAAAAATTAAACATTTATATTATTATTATGATATCTTAAATTTTGTCACATGATCATTTCGTGTAAGTAAATATTTCAATAAACTTAATTTAGATAATTCATATTTAACAATTAGTTTATCCTACAGCTAACATGAGAATATTATAAATGTTATATATAGAGCTTGCAAATAAGCTCTTAACAAGCTTTGCAGAATATCCCCAACCTGGACTGATTTCTGCTACTGGCTTCCTCAGTGAGATACTAGGATATTCAAGCATTAGATTAAAAATACCAGGACAAGCCCAGCATTTTATCTAATGTATAACTATTAAGTAGAAAATCTGAAATTTTCAGACATTCGTATGTCTTCCAATCCAGCTATCTAACTTAAATAGCCATGTAGAGCTGAAGTTTAGATACACCATATATTATTAACTTTAGCAATATAAAATCGTCAAAGCCTTAATAGCAAAAAATAAAATTACAAAGAAATCAAATCATATGTCACATGACCTAATTTAACAAGCTTTATTACAAATACTATATTTCTTATGTTTGTATTACAAATTTAACAAGCTTGGGTTATTTCTTACATTTGTATTACAAATTTTGCTATTAAGGCTTTGGCAATTTTATATTGATAAAGTTATTAATATATGGTGTATCTGAACTTGGTTCAGTCCCATATGGCTATTTAAGTTAGATTGCTGTATTGGAAGACATATGAATGTCTGAAAATTTCAGATTTTCTACTTAATAGTTATCCATTAGATAAAGCACTGGGCTTGTCCTGGTAGTTTTAATCTAATGCTTGAATATTCTAGCACCTCACTGAGGAAGATAGTAGCAGAAACCAGTCTGGGATTGGGGATATTCTGCAAATCTTGTTAAAGCTTATTTGTGAACTTTATATATAACATTTGTAATATAAAATTGTTAAATTAGGTCATGTGGCATATGATTTGATTTCTTAGTAATTTTATTTTTTGCTATTAAGGTTTTGGCAATTTTATATTGCTAAAGTTATTAATATATGGTGTATCTGAACTTGGTTCAGTCCCATATATAAATGTCTGAAAATTTCAGATTTTCTACTTAATAGTTATCCATTAGATAAAGTGCTGGGCTTGTTCTGGTATTTTTAATCTAATGCTTGAATATCCTAGCACCTCACTGAGAATGCCAGTAGCAAAAACTGGTCTAGGGTTGGGGATATACTGCAAAGCTTGTTAAGAGCTTATTTGCAAGCTCTACATATAACATTTGTAATACAAGCTTGTTAAATTAGGTCATGTGACATATGATTTGATTTCTTTGTAACATGAGAATAATTTTTCTTACTATATATTAAATTATTTTACACATGTTTAGAAGCATAGACTAAATATTATACTGATAATTGAGATAAGAACTAAGCAAGCGTACATATTTTATAAATGATTTAAAAATTATATCCAATGTTAGAAAAAAAAAAAAAATTTTTTTTATGATTCAAAACAAAAAAAAAATTATTTTATACTAACTTATCCTTAAAAAAAAGACTGGTAAACAACTTTAAATTAATTAGCATTAATCATTTAATGAAGAAAGTTTTCAGAAAGAGTACAAAGAGATTGAACACTTTGAAGTTCCAAGAGGAAAAAGAATTGAATTAGGTACAGTTTAAATTTATACTTCATTTTAAGTAGTTTTCTTTTATTATAAACTTAATTTAACAATGATCACATTTTATTTTAGTTCCATTAGATTATTTTTTTTATATATGCTGATTCAGATTTTTAAAGAATTATGCATTTATTATAAAAATAATTTATCAATCAGTTAAATTAATAATTAAAAATTAATAACTGAAATATTAAAATGTATATATGTGTGTATATATAGATTTATTAACCATTTAAATATATAAAACTAGTTTAGTTTTATATATTTTAAAACTAAATTCATAATTAAGAATTAAAATGTTTTTTAATGTAAAGTATGTAATTACATATATGTATATATTGAACCAACCGCCTCTCAACTCCATCTAAACTTTACCAATTAATATTCAGGAAACAACAACTATCAACAAAAAAAAATATCAATTAATATTTTATTTACTTTGTTCTCCTAAACTTCCCTTCCAGAAAATGGTTGGTTTTCAGGTAAAGTGTCAACTATCATCAGTAGCGAACTACCAATAACACCCAACGCTCAACTACCAAATATATATCAACCAAATAAATACTTTATTTTTATTTTTTAAAGAAGAAAGAAAAATCCCTTAGGCACCAGCTAATTATGTTAGAATTAGCATGTCTATCTGATCAACATAATTTGGTACCTGAAAATCCCTGCTAGCTCAATCATTTTCCACCCACCCACTAATAAACAAACAAAAGGTATCTTAAATGCCCCCTCAAAGCTACTACTTTTTAAAAAAAAACTAAATAATTCCCCGAACCATTCAAAATAATACTTCAATCCTTTAAAACCAATAATAATAACATTATACTGAATGCCAAAACATTTATATCTTTAAATTAGTGAATCTATTCCTGACATACTATTATCAATAATTAGATTTTTTCCCTCCTACTTTTATTAAGAAAATAAATATTTATACTTACCCGCACATATGAAAATAAACATAAATATTTTAAGAAAAATAATTTAAGTATTTTTTTTATATTTAAAATAAATTAATCGTTTTATCTTATAATGAAACACACACTTTTTTTTTTAAAGATTAAAATAGAGCATTTTAATATATTACTTTAGCAAATAAAGTATACACATTACATTATATTTTATTTCTTTTTTTAAAAAAAAAAAATATCACACATACGTGCATGCAATTGTTTTAAAATATTATTTGGTAATAGAAGCTGATTTTATTTATTGTATTATTGCAAATATTATCTTTTGAAGTTTAAAGTTTTATTTTTAAGATTAATTCATAAAGTTCAAAGTTCTTTCTAATAAAGTCTATCTTTTATTTTAAGAATAAATCAGGAATGTTAAGATATCAAAGTCAATAATAACCTAGGATTTTTAATATGACAGAAACAGCATAATGGAATTATTTTTTAATTTATTTACGACTGGTAAACAACTCCTACGTAAATCCTGTGACATAGTATGATTTTCATGGGTGTTTTGGTGTATGCACACTCCGCTGTTCATTTAGTCTATTTAAACATGATCACTTTCCGAACTAATTGCAGATCTTAGATGCATAGAGAGCGGCTTCAATTGACTGCACACCATGTTGGTTTTAACAATGCAACATTTTTTAGAGATATTACTTCAAGAAATATTTTATTAAAAAATGAGAAATTCAGACCCAGAATAATAAAATGTTGAGCTATTTATACTGTTTTAAACAATGGAAAACTTTATTAGCAGCAGCATCTTTAGTCTCATGAAATAAAATCAGCTTTTGCTTCTATTTTTTATTAAAAATTACATACACACACATATATATATATATTTAATTATTTTATTATAAGATTAAATGAAATCTCTTTATTATTTTATTATAAATTTATTTAAAAAATATTAAAATCATTTTTTATTACAAGCCTTTTTTCCTCTTTTAAACAAAAAAAAATATTATTATTTTAAAAAGCGTTTACAGTTTATTTTTATTTAATAACAAATCCCCCCCACCCTGCTCTTTAGTTTTTATATTTTATTCTCTCAATTTTAAATTTTTATATTTTAAAACATGGGACTCATAAAATTAATTAAATATCAATGTACTTCGGTATATATATATATATATAATGTGTGTAAGTATCCATATCTTGGTTGGGTTAGCTTTTATAAGTAAATCAAATAGATAGATATATTTTATTTAAATGGTTTAAATTGTAGATTTAAGACAAGTAATAATTAAATAATTTAAATATATTTATATTGACAATTTTTCATATATATATATTGTACTGTTTATTAATAAATGGTACAAATATATTTGGCATTTGGTAATATTTAAAAAATCTTCACAAAAAGTAAAATTTAAAGACTGTTTAAAAGACAATATTTAATTTTCTTTTTTTTTTAATTAATATAATTTTTTTAATGTACAATGAAAGTTAATTTTTTATTTCATATTTATCTATGTAATTTAATTAAAGTGAAATTGGAAGGAATAAAAAAGACATGCAGACTGCTAAACCAGATAAATAAAAGAAATTCCAAAGTAAAGATTGCAATCAGTAAAACCTTTTTGAAGCTAATTAACGATGGTGGAATTATTTTATAAAAAAGGAATTTTGTAGCTGAAAATAAGAAAGAATGTACAAAACTACTGTAGTGTTTTATAAAATGGCAGACATGTTTGTGCACTCCAGAAAAAACTAGAATTTATTCGTAAGGCTGTTTTTAGATCGTGCTCTGATAGCTGAGGAATTTAATTAGTGCATTGACATAATGGTGATCAACAATTCCTAGAAATATTTGCTAATTACAAATGTTTCTAGATAAGAGACGTTACCTTATTGGTCAGTGCATTGATTGATCGTTGCAGTTGTCAGAGAGTGATAAGAAGACTGGGTAACATCTAGCAGTGTAACATAGAGAGCAGTCAAGCAGTAATGAGTAAGCAGTATTTAAGTAGAGATATCTCGCATCAGTGCTGGCAGTTAATGATAAGTGCCCAGTGGAAATGTAGTTCATGGGTGTAGCTGAAAGAGACCGCAGTGGAGATATTGAGAGCATTCGTTGGAGAGCTTCGTTGCAGACCAATTCATTGGAGAGCATTCATTGCAGACCAATTCATTGGAGAGCTTCATTGCAAACTGATTCATTGGAGAGCTTCATTGCAAACTGATTCATTGGAGAGCACTCATTGGAAAAGAACAGCATGAGAATTGTATAACGTTATTGGCTGACCACACAGTATGACTTGCAGATATAACATTGGCACAGTTGTAAGTGTGGATATAACAATTACCAATGCATATTTTGAGAACAAAACAAAAGATAATGTTTGCACAGAAATCTAAAAACTGATCACAAGCATAAAAAGAATTCAGTGCCTTGTCTTATGTCTTTTCTCTAACTAACAGTTTCCATTAGGTCTGGGATAGAGAAAATATCCTATCCTGGACTACTACTCATCTGCTGAAGTAAGTTGTCAGGCTGGAATGGAACTGATGCATTTACAGACACCTGTCATCATAGTGGTCACTCAAAAAAACCTTTGAGTCTAGCATTAGTATGGACCAAGAACATACAAATTGTTGATGGAATGAAACTAGTTAACTTTAATGAGCTCTTCAAAATGTGTATTACAAAACTTACTGGTAAACTTAGCCTATTCATATCCTTATTGTGACCAATTAAATATTTTCAAACTATAAACTTATAATATACTATCAATATAGACATTTGCTATTTATTATTTAAGAGACTTTCACTTATTGCCTAAGAATATTGAACTAAGAACTGTTTTAATTTAATATTATTTGGATTAGCATATGTGAGTTCCTCTCAGTTATGTTAATAATTTATCATTAAATATTTTAATTTGTACTAATAAAATATTTACCTTTAATATTAGCTTTATTGTACAT
Organism: Epiperipatus broadwayi; assembly: GCA_028023455.1. Taxonomy (NCBI): domain Eukaryota; kingdom Metazoa; phylum Onychophora; class Udeonychophora; order Euonychophora; family Peripatidae; genus Epiperipatus; species Epiperipatus broadwayi. The sequence continues at coordinate 984,049 of JAQFVV010006239.1, forward strand.
TATTATTGCTAGTTTTTTTATAATCTATTATGTATAAATTACCTTTGCCATTATGCTTGATCAATTAATCCCCAGAAAAAGAATACATTAAGTGACAAGAAGCAATCCCAATTTTACTTTGTTATTTTCTTCTTAATTTACAATGTGCAACATGACAGATATCAGCAAATTCTTGTATGAATTTTGGTACTCTGTTTTAAATAAATAAAAAACTGATTCCACTGGCACTTCAAATCATAAATAATATTAGGTCAAGTTAATCAGGAAATATAGCTATGTTTTTGAGATACTTAGACTTGTAAATGATCTGAATATATTTTCTTTTTCATAACTTGATTAACTCACACACATTCTAGTGAGTAATAGAAGGCCTAACTGAACATGAAAAATGATACAATGGCATCCCAACATGAGGCTTCAAAAAAATAACAACTTGAGAGATAGGTCATAATGGTATAAAAACATTACAATGATGGTCCAAAATCCATAACCAGAGAATGAATGAGTTTAAAAAAAAAGAAATATTGAAGCCAGATTATACAATTATAAAAAAAATATTTTAATATGTCTATAAAAAACATAATTGCAGCTGATGTAGGCTTTAAATCACAAGTAGTCATTGGGTAGGCAGATACTGAAGAGGGGAAAAATCATAACCCTGAGTTCTTATGCCAATATGTAACATAAGACCATCCTTAAATGCCTATCATTCTATTTGTAGCAGGGTTCCTGAGAAATGGGGGCATGGACCAAGTTGCTGTGAGCCTATAAACCTCAAAAGGAACAATGCTCATATGTACTTATGACTTGTGCTTTTTATTGTTAGTCTTACACTTGTGTGGAAAGGATACAGGTGAATGGAGAAATATTTTTCTTTTTCACCATGTTAGATCCTAAAAAATGTGAGATTTAAAGTTCCACATCACTTGTGAGTAAGTCTAATCAGTAACACTAATACATTAAAAATACAAAATTAGTTCAAACCCATTTTATTCTTGTTTCCTGGCATGGTGGTGTTATACCATTTATTAATAAATGGTGCAAATATATTTGGCATTTGGTAATATTTAAAAAAACTTTAAAAATGTAAAATTTAAAGATTCCTTAAAAGACAATATTTAATCTTTTTTGTGTGTGATTAGTATAATTTATTTTTTAAAAAACATACAATAAAAGTTAATTTTTTGTTTTGTATTTATCTATGTAATTTAATTAAAGTTGAAATTGGAAGAAATAAAAAGACACGCAGATTACTAATCCAGATAAATATAAAAAAAAATCCAAAGTAAAAGATTACAATCAGTAAAACCTTTTTGAAGCTAATTAAAGATGATGGAATTATTTTATAAAAAAAAGGACTTTGTAGCTGAAAATAAGAAAGACTGTACAAGATTACCAACATGTATTTTGAGAACAAAACAAAAGATAATATGTGTACCGAAATCTAAAAACTGATCATGAGTACAAAAAAATAACTTTGATCAGTGTCGTCTGGTGCCTTTTCCCTAATTAGCAGTTTCCATTAGGTCTGGGATAGAAAAAATAGTAGAAAAAATGTTCTATCCCAGACTACTACTTATCTGCCAAAGTAAGTTGTCAGGCCAGAATGGAACCAATGCGTTTACAGAACCTTTCATTATAGAAGTCACTCAGAAAAAACCTTTGAGTCTAGCATTAGTTGACAGTGAAACTAGTTAACTTCAATGAGCTCTTCAAAACATGTAATACAAAACTTACTGGTAAGCTTAGACTATTCATATCCCAATTGTGACTAATTAAATATTTGCAAACTATAAGCTTATAATATACTACTGATATAAACTTTTGCTACTTATTATTCAAAAGACTTTCACTTATGGCCTAAGAATTATCTGGATTAGCATATGTGTGTTTCTTTCAATTATGTTAATAATTTATCATTAAATATTTTAATTTGTACTAATAAAATATTTACCTTTAATATTAACTTCATTGTGCATTATTATTGCTAGTTTATTATGATCTATTATGTATAAAACAATACATTAAGTAACAAGAAGTAATCCCAATTTTAATTTATATTTTTCTTAATTTACAATGTGCAATGTGACGGATAACAGCAAATTCTTATATAAATTCTGGTACCCTGTTTTAAATAAATAAAAAACTGATTCTGCTGGCACTTCAAATCGTAAATAATATTAGGTTGAGTTAATCAGGAAATATAACTAAGTTCTTGAGATACCCAGACTCATGAATGAACTGAATATATTTTCTTTTTTATAGCTTGATTAAGTCTTATGTATTCTAGTGTATAATAGAAGGCCTAACCAAATGTAAAAAATGATATATATATAAATCACAATTTAAACAATGTTACTACAACTATATTTGTTTTCAATCTATTGATATAATTAATATTTATAGAATATTTCTAACATATCATTAGCAAGATATAATAATTTATTTGTGTAAAATATCATGTTCCACCTTTAATTTGATTTTTATTATAATTATTAATATTTGAATACAAGTATAATTTATATATTTGGATTTAGATGTAATTATAGGGGATTTGAACACAGACTTTCATGCTTCTTTCAGCTATCCACTCTATTTCATACAAGAGTGGATAGCTGAAGGGAGCTTCAAAATCAGTGTTCAAATACCTATTATTATTATTTCTATTATTACTACTACCTCTATTACTACTACTACTATTAGTATTATTATTAGTATTGCTATTGCTACTACTACTATTATTATTATTGTTGTTGTTGTTATTATGATGATGTTTCAAAGGTAAATTTTATTGAGACTCATTACTTAAGTTACATGAGAAAAACATGAGATCTTAGATACAAATTGATACATAATATTACATATGCATTAAGAGTTTTCAATCTTGCTTATGATAGGAAAAAACATGACTTACAGTCACTGAAAGAAGAATGATCATTATATAACAGGATACATGTGTGAAATTAAATTTACATAGAATTTTTAAATGGGATCTTGAGAAAAGTACATGAAAGCATGTGATAGTATAAGAAAAAACCTATATGGGGTGTGGGATTGAAGTTGGTGTTAGATTACTATATAATTGTATATAAATTGGCCTATTTGGTGGGAAGGATTGTAGTTTTCATGGCTATCTTATTGTTCATGTGTTACATAAGTTGCATATGAAAAACATGAATATTTAGATACAGTTTGATACATAAGAAATAAGAATTTACAATTTTTCTTATCATAAAAAAGATGATTTACAGTACTTGGAAGAAGAATAATTGTTGCATAACAAGATACATATTTCAAATTAGGTTTACATAAATTTTAAAAAACATTATGAGATAAATACATGAAAGTACATGGTAATATTTGAAAATACATTTAGTGAGGGTGGGTGGAGTTAGTATTCCATTGGTATATGACTGTATATAAATTATCCTTATTAGTTGGTGAGTAAAAACCAATAAACATCACATGATCACTATTTCTTATGCTTGCTCTTAACTGTTATTAAAACAAGCAAAACTCTCTATACATATTGCCATTCAGTGCAAGCCAGAGAAATCAATGGATGCCAGAAGGCTTGTGCATAAAATCCCCATCTAGTGCCGACTCATCCAATATTCCCAGTCTGGTTTCTGGCTTGTGGCTTTCGTCAGTGAGGAGCCTTGGACCCGAGAGCACTTCACCTAGATCTTAGGATCTAATGCAATCCTACAGACATATATGACTATATAATCTGGTGAGGTTGGATTGAAAATATAAGGTGTTTTTAATTAAGTCTCATAGTTTTGTAGTTGAAATAAAAGATGGCTGTTGGAGGGTTGCATTAGATCCTAAAATCTAGGTGCAATGCTCTCAGATCCAACGCTCCTCACTGATGAAGGCCACAAGTCAGAAACTAGTCTGAGGACATTGGATGAGTAAGCACTAGATTGGCTGTCAGTTGTGTATTGAAACGAGCACTAGAGTTTTGCAGTATCTCGATTTATTTCAATTTCAAGAAAGTGGACTTTGTGAATGACGCACACGTAGGTTTAAATAGTTTGAATAGCATTGCATAATTTTTTTTTCATTAAACTTAATGCTGTGAACATGGGATTATATATTTCCCGAAAGCACTCAGATGAATATTTTATTAAATTTTATTTTTTAAGCTTCATTGTCTGTGTGTAAAGCACTTATAGAATAATGATACTAGGAAAGTCAACATTGAGACAGGTGTGAGACAGGGTGACTCCATATCTCCAAAACTTTTTACAGCAGTGCTGCAAGAAGTATTTTGTGGATTAAAATGGAAAGCTAAAGGAGTGAAAGTAAATGGAGATTATTTAAGTCATTTCAATTTTGAAGATGATGTAGTTGATTTTGCAAATAATGCTTTAGAGATCCAGGAAATGTTGCAGGAGTTATCAAATGACAGTAGGAAAGTAGGACTAAAGATAAATGTTAAAAAGATTAAAGTAATGTTCAGTGGATTTTCTCAAAATATGAAAATAAAGATTGATTAAGATGAGTTAGAAGAAAACTGCTTACATATACTTTGGTCAGATTATTAATACAGATGAAAACATAATGGATGAAATTAATCATAGAATCAAACTTGGTTGGAGTGCTTTTGGTAGAAATAACTTGATGCTAATAGGAAATATGCCTATGTATTTGAAAGGGAAGGTTTTTAATAAATGTGTTTTACCAGTTCTTATTTATGGATCTCAGACTTGAACACTTAATAGAAGAGTAATAGAGATTTCAAAACACTCAAAGTAGTATGGAGAGATGCATGTTAGGAGTAACAAGAAGAGATCAAAAACACAATATATGGGTAAAAGAACAAACAGCATTACTGACCTCATTGAAAAAAAATTAAAAGACAGGAGTTGGGCTTGACATATTTCTAGAAGAGATGATAATAGATGGACAATTGAAATCTTAAACTGGGTTACAAGATATTGTAAAAGACCCAGAAAAAGACTATATGTGAGATGGATGAATGAAATAAGATGGTGTGCTGGGGTGATGTGGAGAGGAGAAGCTAGAGATCAGAGAGGATGGATTGAACTTGAGAGACTTTCATCTTGCAGTGGATTAATAATGGTTGATGATGATTGTGAATTTATCTTTAATTATATAAGAAAAAAAATTAAATAAAAAATTTTAAATAATATTTTTCAAATCAAATATGCCTCTACACACTTGTCATTAAATTAAAGAAGCTGAGTGCATAACAGTATTTTTTAAAAATTCATAATTATTATTAATTTATCGTTAATTCATTTTGGGCACTAAAATTAATTTGAAAAATGTACTTCCGGTAATATGCTGTTTGGTCTCAATACTATTTACATCCATACAAAATGTAATAAATTATGTCATAGCATAAGATATTATTAAATCATAAATTGTAGTAAATATAATAGTCACAATTAAACTTTTATTTATTATCAGAAATATGAATAGGGAAATGCATAAAAAAATTTACATGAAAATTTCCCAGATTATTACAATTGATTTTGATATTTTAGTAAAGAATAAATAAAGCATAGCTCGAAGCTTTGCATCCTTCATGGATTGCATCCTAGATTGTTGACAAAACAATAGTTCCAGCCTGAATGAGTGGCACTACTGCATGGAGATAGTTGCTATTGTTGTAACAGCTTGTATAAGCGTAACAAATGGTATTTGTGTGGTGTTTTAATGTTTCATTATCAACCCTGGCCAAAGGATGATGATGGCTATGGTTATTAAAAAGCCAAAGACATCAAAATGTATAGATATTATTGAACTAGATTCAGATCTATATGATTATACAAGCAAATGAGCTTGAATTAAAAACATTGGCTGCTAGATGGTTACATTAGATTCAAAGTTCTAGGTGCAATGTTCTCAGATCCAAAGCTCTGCATTGATGAAGAGCATAAGCTAGAAATTAGGTGCAGGATATTAGTGAGTAGGCACTAGATAAGAATTATCATGCACAAATCTTCTGGCATTCATTGGTTACTATGGCTTGCACAGAATGGTACAATTATATGAAGAATTGCTACTGTTTGTCACTCAAAACATATAACTTTCAAGCACATAAGATATGTAATTCTAGAGCACACTATTCCAGTGCAAAGCTACAGTTATTGTCTTTAATTTATAATATAATTAATATTAAAGGTTCTAAATATTTCTCACCAAACAATATTTTGGTTTATCCTTCTTGGATGAAAAGAATACTCAGGAGACTATGTAATATAGGAAATGTGAGAATTTTTTGTTTCCCATCCATTCTCACAATATATATTGTAACCTCTCATCATCAATAACCAACACTTCTCCTACCTTTCTTAACCACAAATACCCAGGGGCGCCAATTCTATGAATCATAGAATAAACTATTGATCTCACTTTTCCTTAAAACTATTTATGAGGCTTTTAAATGAAGTTTTACCTTAGCTTAGCTCAGTTGAGGGATACAGAGGTCTATGAGGTGTAAAATGTACATTAGATGTGGGAGGAAATATTATAATTAATAGGAACAAAACATCTATTAAATTCTAAAATAAATAAGAATTAAATTGGTAAAATTCTACCATCTAAATTAACAAGTTATAATCTATACTTCACCTCCTCCCATTATCCACATGCACTGAATAATCTCTACTATATTAGAAAATTAAATTAATAACTAAAATGTAATGTTTAGTAACTACTCCCATATATCAAGTTGGAATTGAATATAAAATAAACCTAACATTACTGAACTTTTAATTTTACAATAATCTAAACCAGTGTTCTTCAACCCTTGGTCCACGGACTGGTGCCGGGCGGAAGTTTTTTACCGGTCCTTCGATAGACTGGCAGAAAAGGTTATAATAACAAAATAATAAGAGTTTAAACTTCTAATTAATATAAACAATTTTTATTAATTTTTTCATCTCATTTTCACCCAAATAAAAAAAAAGAAACAGAACGAAAACAAAATCTAATCAATCATACATAAAATTTGTTTTTCTAATTATCACAGATGTTTAGGGGGGGGGGGATTAGAATTAAATTTTTTATTACTTTTCTAAAAAAATTCAAATAAAAAAAAAAAGTTTTTTATTATACAAACTCCATATATATATAACTGCATTTTGTATCTTTAACATTGTTGTTTTGATCAGTTATAACAATTATGCTTATCTAAGGATACGTAGTTTACATCTTTAAGAAAATTTATCTATAGACTTCTGCTGGTCCGCGAAACCTTATCCTTATTTTTACCGGTCCACGTGAAAAGGTTGAAGACCACTGATCTAAACTAGTTAACTGAATGAATATTTAATCTAAATTAATAATTGAATATCTCAGGGAATTAATTTATAGCATAGCTTAATTTTAGATCTATACTTCCCAACAACTACTATTTACTATTATAAAAGTAATGATATAAATTAAGGAATACCCTAACAAAATAATGGTAGTTAGATAATGAAAGAAATAGGGTATATTTTGATTTCAATTCATCATCTAAACAATAACCGAATGATAAAACTTTTAGAGAATCAGTAAATAATTAACATTTCATAGTGTTTGGATCAAGGAAATCAACATCATCATATCTGGATATGTTCAACATTAAATTAAATGAAAAGTGCAATCATATCATATTAGATAAAGTAAATGTGTGTGCATGTGTGGAAATATGAAATACGTATGTATGCCAAAGAAGAATTCTGGACACAACTTTGAACAATAAAACATTTATTTACAAAATAGTTAAGCAAACATTTAATTTTTTTATAATTTGTGCAGGTTCAGGTTCTAGATGTATTTAACATCAATAGTTGAAAAGTTTACATGAGAACAGATAACATAAGATAACTTTCAATCTTCTGTTCTAACACATCCCAGCTATCAAGGCATTCATACTAAATAATATACAAAACTAAACTCTTTACATTTTCTTGCAAAAATTGTTTAAATTATCAGTCAATTCTGATAAACATATAATTCTACACTTCAGACAATAAAATACAAAAATTTACTTTATATTTGACATCTTGTTTTTAGCACTCTTAAGCTATCAATTAAGTTGATAGGTCTATGAGAAATAATATACTGTTAAATATTTACACTAAATTATAGGATGAAACTAAAAATTCTTGGCATTTTACTTCAAATGCACATTAACTAAAATAAGAGGGGTTTGAATCTAAGAATAAGTATAAAATAAGAATAAGATCAAACTATATTTGCAAAATTAAAATAAATAATTCTATTAATTAACTATACTTTGTCTTCTTTTGCTTGCTCACTCAAATGATGATTAAATATTATGAAAGTTGATGATATGAAATTTAAATGATAATATAAAATGATTTGAAATAGTAATTAAAGTTATGCATTAATGATGGATTTTTCCATATTTTTTAAATTAATACTTTATGCATGTGTCTAAATTATGCTGTCTGTCATAAATAAATAATTAACATTAATCAATCCAATCGGTTTACTTATGAACTTGTAATAAAATCATAATACAGATAATGACAATGGCCAACCAAGCTTTGGCACTAATTCTACTACAGCTGTTTTTGGGGAAAATCAATTCTACTTTTATTTTCCTTTTTTATCAACAAATTATCTGGCACTTGGCTATGAGTAAAAGATGAAAACATTCCATAAGGCACATGGGGATAAAAGATTTTTACAACTCTAATCATACAAATAACAATACAATAACTCCCAAGTCTAACTTTTGAGACTTAAAATAAACTGGTGGGAACATATTCACATCACCAAAAATAAGGGAGATAAAATACTTGGCTTCTTATACCCTAATTCATAAAATACAACTATCAGAACTGGAGGATTCAATTTACTCCTAACAAATACTTCAATAAACAAAGGGAGAGTTTATTATATCCCATACAATATACTATGCAATCTATATTCAAATAACTAAAGGGGAGAGATTACTCAATCCCATAAGATACTATATAACATAACTAATTTCATTCTGCATAGCCACTAAATACTTTTCTATCCAAGCATAATAAAGAACAATAAATTCATACTTAAATAAATTTCTAATCTTTCAATTTTCAATTGGCACGTTCTCACCCTCCAAAACCGATAGCATTATATCATTTTACTTTCAATTCAAACATTATCATAGCTGGATTCAATAATAGACATGCATATATAAGCACAATAATGCACTGACAAATTTTAAATACCAGTAGGTAAAGAACTACTATAAAAATATCAATAACTGTAAAAGCAATAATGAATAACTTTCATACCAATAAATATAATATTTATAACTTGGAAACATACTAATTATGGTTGAAAAGCAAGGCAAAAATAATTTCTATTGGCAAGGTAAGACAAAATAATCATTTTTATAGTGCATTTGCATTAGCACAAAATTAAAGTAAAAGTTTGGTTTAAGATAAACGACAAATCTTTAAATTCTAGGTTAAATAATTATTGAAAATAATTATTTTATAATCTATTGAAAATGCAAAGATATACTATAAAAAATTTATATTATGAGCTTCTTTTAAAAAAAGCTGTTCACCCCAAAATTAAAGTTTGGTTTAAGATAAATGACAAATCTTTAAATTCTAGATTAAATAATTATTGAAAATAATTATTTTATAATCTATTGAAAACGCAAAGATATACTATAAAAAATTTCTATAATAAGCTTCTTTTAAAAAGAGCTGTTCACCTCTTCGACATTAAATGGATGTCTCCATTTCTAACACATATGTATACGTATAATATATAACAGGGCTGGGTTCAAACCCTGTTCTAAGGCATAGGATAATACCAGTGAGCATATATATATACTCAATCAAAAGTAATATTAAGTTAAATTATTTTTTTTTTCATTGTTGTTTTGTATGCGTGTGTGTATATATTTTAAACAGATAAAAATAGATTGAAACATAAGAGGGATGGGGGTTAAATGGTTTGTGCTCTTATATTTTGATTATAGCCGCGTGTATTTATATTGCTGCATGGGTGAACAAATGTAATAGATTCATAAAAGAAATTGATTCCAAGATGGACGACTAAGGAAAGAATTTACAAAAAAAGATAAGTTAATTGCAAAGAAAGAACCAGAAAAGTTATAGATCGCTATCTCAAGGAATAAAGCTATTTTAATTTAAAAAGAAATTGATTCCAAGATGGATGACAAAAGGCGCAAATTCTAAAAGATATGTTAATGAATTGAAAATAAAGAATTCAGAAATGTATAGATTGCTATCTCGAGACAAAGCCGTTTAATTAGAAAAGAAAATGTTATAAATAAAAATGTTATAAATAATAAGAAAATGTTATAAATAAAAGACAATGGATGTGGATCTCAAGGTATAATTGAAATTCCTGAACATATAGAAAAAAAAAAGAAAAGTTATTGAAAAGATTTTCTATTTGCAAACCATGTGGTTCATTAAAAAGAATAGAACAATAGCATTTTTAATTAGAGAGTTTGAACGCTGAACTTTGAAGAGGGATTCTAGAACTGTGACTGCCATGAGCAGAATCGAAGAAAAATTAGTAGAAAATTATATATCTTGGTCAACCATGAACAGGCTGGGGTAAAGGACCAGAATGGACTGGGCTCTGCCATCCATCCTGCAGAGGTACTACAGTTTCTGTTCATGTAGGAGCAAAGCCCTTCCTAAATTACAGAAAGAACAACATTCACCGAACGCCATTGATTGTGCCTTATGGAATCCATAGAAGACTACAAAAAGAAAGAAATCATTTATTCACTATATCGCAGCATGAAGCCAGTGAAAATTACCCTTCATCTACACCCGGGTGAGATAAAGTAAGGTAACTCAAATATTTTCGTAAATACCAGTCACCTCTTGAATGAGAACATATCAGTAAAATAATAATGCGTAAGAGCTAAAAGAAATAAAGCAACATCTGAAATAACACCCTATATAACTATATAAATGAATAGACCAGATAATGACTGATTGCATTTACTTTACATGCTATGATATATATGTTTTTTGTTACATTTATGAACTTATGCGAGTGTGTATTTGCATGAGTATCATTCAAGTATTCGAGCACAAACCAATATCCAATTACGGGATTCTATTTTGTTTTATTTTTTTTATTAATACATATTAAGTTAGTGTTTTGTGTGTGTTCAATGTTAATTTCTTAAAAAGCCTATATTACATAGTACAATTAAATAGTATTAAGAATAAAAGTAAGAAAGTAAAACGAATTGTTTATGCGCTCCATGCGCACTTGATCTGTTCTCCCACCTCTTTCCCACGGTCAATGACCACTACCCCTGAGTGAGCTAGCCAGAGGTATAAGCTCTATCTATTATAAATAGATACTCATTTTCTCCCAGCATAATTCTTATTTACTCATAAATAGGATTGGCGCTTGGAGTCAAATTGATGTACATAAATATGCTGGGTGAGTGATAAGAGTATATTGCAGAACTAACTATATATGTATGTTCACATCATAATTTTCATTTAAATAAAACAGAGCAGAAACTTAGATTTTTAAATATGTAATAAACATATACCACCTATATATGTGTTACGCGCAGGTAGCAAACTGTTACAATGGTGCCCAATGAAGGAGCTTTCAAAGAGTGGAAAGTAGGGGAGGAGGATAGAATATAAGTTAAATAAAACAGAACAGTTTACTATGAAGTTTTGCTTTATATAGTGTTATACACCCATATACAGTATCTATTTTTTTTAAAAAGGGCTATAAAATATAGCTTGTGTAGATGAATTCTTGCTGGCAATTTTACTTTATATTGAAATTACTCAGGATAAAAGCACTTTCGGATTAATATGTTGGTGTATATGTTTATGTATTGAACATTCCGTGGAAATTTTAGTGTTTTGATTCACAGTGAAATAATATTATATATTAGAGTTATATTTTCTGTTTAAGGTTTTTCTTATTATATTAAATATTTAACTGCTTTTGACATTTGCAAGTGAAAAGGTGAACAAATAAAACTTTTGTTATTTTTAATTTGATATAATTGAGAGTGATTGGTTTGGAAAGCACTGTATTGACTACTTTTTACATGAACTCTGATATATATACATCTAAACAATACATCTGAATTTTTTTTTGAACTGTTTTATATGTGTGTATGTTATTGTGAAATTAATATTTGTTGAACAATTTTACCAATGAAAGGGCATATTATAATATACAGCTAGTGCTAGAAATCTGTGGATTCATTTTGAATAAGTTACTATTTTAGTTTAATAGTCGAATTAACATGAAATACTAATCATCTCGGTGAAATATAAAGAAAGAGATTAAGGAATAGGGTTGAAAGGGGCTAGATAGAGAAATTAGACAGAGGACACAGTACTTCGGGGATGGAAAGCAGGTCCAGTGTGTCTGATATAGAAATAGTAATATAAAATTGTTATAATTAATCATTATTAGAAATAGTGATAGATATCTAAAAAAAGGAGTAAAATGGAAGGGGTGAAAATAAAAACGTACTGAGGGGAAAAGAAGGAGTGGCCAACAGAGCATATTCAAAGCCTACAAAGATATTTTGATAGCCATGGAATACCAGATAAAGATAAAGTAATAATAGCATGCCACCACCTTGAAGGATATGCTGAGGCTTGGTGGAATTCACTTTTACACCAGCCACAAACATTCCCAGATTATAAAAAGGGTCTGAAGAAGGCCTTCTGGAAGAAAGAGCTGCAGGAGCACATTAGAGTACAGTTAATGAAAGAAAAGTTTCAAGAAAATAATGGAGAAGAATATATGCATTTTTTCAGGAGGCAGGCGGCCATGCTAAAGACATTAGAAGCATGCAGACTGTCTGAAAAACAGATTCTGAGAATAGTGTGCAGGTATCTACCAGAGGAAATCAACTGGATGGTAAAAACAGGGAGGGAGAAATCAGCAAAAGCAGTAAATAGAATATTGAGTCAGATAGAGATAAGTAAACAGATGAGACAAATTTATGAGCAAGGATTGAGGGAGAAATCAGCAAAAGCAGTAGATAGAATATTGAGTCAGATAGAGATAAGTAAACAGATGAGACAAATTTATGAGCAAGGATTGAGGTCAGGGAAACAGAAAAGAGTTTATGAAATAAGTAAAGGATATGGACAAGAAAAAAGGGAAATAGGAAACTTAGTGTGTTCATGGTAAGACAGAGTCCCACATTATGCATGTCAGACATGCCTCAAAATTCCCATAACAGTGAATCAAATCAAGATGGAGGAGGCCCTTTTGGATTTGGGTAGTCAGGTTTCGGTGATAGCAGAAAGACAATACCACAGAATTAGGAAAGAACAATTTGATGTACCTACCCTCCCATTGAAATCAGCTCATGTAACAATGGCTAATAACTGAAAAGCCAAGATTGAGTCCAAACAAATATGGCTCGATATTAAAATTGATGGAGAAGGTTGTCCGCACGTCTTTTTGATAATGAAAGACTTGATATGCGACACTTTGTTAGGGACAGATTTTTTTGCATAAATATAAATGCACTCTAGATTATGAAGGCAGTCAAGCCATGTGTAAAGGTAGTTGAGTTTCTTAGTGGGGGTATATAGATCAGTCGGGGCATTATGTATGGTGGAAGACCTTACAAATGACATCATTATGGAAAGGGTACGGGAGGCAAAGATGGCCACGGGGAGTTGGGAAAACACATTGATGCAAACATTGCAGGAATACCATCAAGTTTTTTCTGACAAACTGGGAATACCTGGTTTTGAGCAAAGGATTAGAGTAAATGAAAACCAACCATTTAAAGCCAGGTCATACCCTATTCCTTATCAATATCGAACCGAAGTGAAAAAGCAAATAAACCAGATGGTAGAATGGGACATTGTTTCAAAATGCTCATCAGCTTATTGCAACCCATTGGTGGTCGTGAGGAAGAGAGATGGTACAATCAGGCTGTGCCTCGATGCGAGACAACTGAACAAAGTAACCGTTCCCAATTGTAATGTTCTGCCACCCATACAAGAACTTCTGGGAAGATTCAAGACAAAAAGAATATTTTCAACATTTGACTTGACTGCTAGTTACTGGCAGATCAAGTTACACCCAGATGATTGTAAATATATCACGTTTTGATATGAGGGTTATTCATATCAGTTCAACCGGATGCTGTTTGGCCTAACTAATAGTGGGGCAGGATTGCTAAGATGTATAGATCAAGTGTTATCCCCTGAAGTAAAAGATATAATCACAATGTATGTGGACAATGTGTTAGTGGCATCAGACACCATAGAAGAGCATATAGGACATGTGACAATGTTTTTAAAGGAATGCCAGGAAAAGGGGATTAAAATAAACCTAAAAAAAGTACATTGCTTCAGGAAGAGGTTACGTTTCTGGGTCATATGGTAGAAGCACAAGGTATTAGGCCCCACCCTAATAAGGTCTCAGCTATTAGAGACTTTCCAGCACCCAAATTCAGGAAACAAGTATGGTCCTTCCTTGGCTTTTGCAACTTTTACAACTGGTTTCAGGAACAATTTTCAGAACAAATGGAACCCTTGGTGAGGCTATTGAGAAAAGATGTGAGGTGGAAATGAAAAGAGGAACAAGAACAAGCCTTCGAAGGGGTGAAGGCAGGATTTATTGAATACGTAGTGTTGGCATTTCCCAATTTTGCGAGGCTGTTCATGGTGCAGATGGATAGATCAGGAAGAGGTTATGTTTCTGGGTCATATGGTAGAAGCACAAGGTATTAGGCCCCACCTTAATAAGGTCTCAGCTATTAGAGACTTTCCAGCACCCAAATCCAGGAAACAAGTATGGTCCTTCCTTGGCTTGTGCAACTTTTACAACTGGTTTCAGGAACAATTTGCAGAACAAATGGAACCCTTGGTGAGGCTATTGAGAAAAGATGTGAGGTGGGGGTGAAAAGAGGAACAAGAACAAGCCTTTGAAAGGGTGAAGGCATGATTTATTGGACATGTAGTGTTGGCATTTCCCGATTTTGTGAGGCTGTTCATGATGCAGACAGATAGTAAGTATGGATTGGGAGTAACAGTGTCACAAGTGCAAGCGGATGGTCAGATAGGAGTATTGTATTTCCTGAGTCTATTGCTTAAGGGACCTGAACTCCATTATATGGCAACTGAAAAGGAAGCTCTGGCAACCGTTTGGGCTTTCCAAAAACTTCGTGCACTCTTGTTAGGATCAGAAATCATCATGGTCACTGACCACAAAAGCTTGGAATTCATCAATCATAGTTACTTAACGAATAGTCGGTTAGTTCGCTGGAGTCTATACCTCCAAGAATATAACTATACAGTGAGATATTGCAAGGGGTTGGAGAATATGGTAGTGGATACTCTCAGCAGGAACCCTACGCTTACAAAATCTCAGCATCACTGACAGAAAATTTATATATTGTTGGCATGAGCTCGGAAATAGATGGGGTTGAGAATGACCTTAAACAGCTGGCTCAATGCCAGAGAGAAGACACCCAATTGGAAACAGATAATTGAGCATCTGGAGGATGGGGAGACCAAGGTTGTAGGTTGGTATGACTATAGGATTGGATGTTGTAGAGTAGAGGAATCCATACTTCAATATAAAGTCACAAACGACCCGGAAGAATGGAGGCCAATCATACCTAGACAGATGACAGATGCGGTGGTGACTCATGTCCACCAGACATATGGACCCTATGGGGTGTGGAAGGCCAAACATTGGCTCAGGAAATGGTTTTATTGGCCTGACATGCATGCTAAAACAGTTGCTGTCATTGGTCAATGTGAAGTTTGTCAGAGAGCCAAACCAGCAAACAGAAATTATGCAGCCCCAATGACATCCATAATACCAAAGAAACCATGGGAGATTGTAGCAGTGGACTATTATGGTCCATTTCCAGCATACAATAAAAAGAAGTATTTGCTGGCGGTATACTATTTGTTTTCCAAATTCGTGGCTGCCTACTCAATAGCTCAAGCAAATACGAGGAACATGATATGCATATTAGAAAAGGAAATTTCCATGAATGGGGAAACCTCAGATTATCCTCTCAGATCATGGGACACCATCTACATCTGGAGAATGGGGAAGATGGGTCCAGAGATCAGAGATCCGACATATACTGATGTCCATCCGGAACTCCCAATCAAACCCATGTGAACAAGTGATGTGCAAGCTGGGTAGATTGTTCAAAACTTACATCCCAACCAACCAAAGAGGTTGGGTCAGGAAAATTAGTGAGATACTCAACTATATTAATTGGGCAGTAAATGAGTCAACGGGATTCTCTCCTATACGGTTGCACTTTGGCCGAGATGCTCCTCAATTAATACCAGATAATCTGTCAAGAAGTGAGGAAAACTCAGTAGATACTGAAAGTGATCAAAGACAGGCATATTGCAACCTCATAAGAAAAAGCCAGAAGTGGAATAGAATGCCAATGAGATACCATAGGTTCAAGGTGGGTGACAGGATGTTGATAAAGACACCACATGTAAGTGAGCCAGGGAAGTTCATATGTAAAAAATTCTGTAATTTGTATGAGGGTCCATTCACCGTTGTGAGATGTCAGGGAAATCATGTGTTTTGGGTAGACACTGGACAGGAAATAAAGGGATCGTATAATGCTCGGTCACTCAAACCCGTACCATCAGAGTAATAAGTAGAATTATTTTGTGCTTTAAGAGTAAGCCATTTAAATACTAAAATGGTATTTAAAGGCTTTTGAAGAGGGGTATTATAACAGGGCTGGGTTCAAACCCTGTTCTAAGGCATAGGACGATACCAGTGAGCATATATATATATATACTCAATCAAAAGTAATATTAAGTTATTTTTTTCTGTTGTTGTTTTGTATGCGTGTGTGTATATATTTTAAACAGGTAAATAAAAATAGATTGAAACATAAAAGGGACAGGGGGTTAAATGGTTTGTGCTCTTATATTTTGTTTGTAGGCACGTGTATTTATATTGCTGCATGGGTGAACAAATGTAATAGATTCATAAAAGGAATTGATTCCAAGATGGATGACTAAGGAAAGAATTTACAAAAAAAAAAGATAAGTTAATTGCAAAGAAAGAACCAGAAAAGTTATAGATCGCTATCTCAAGGAATAAAGCTATTTTAATTTAAAAAGAAATTGATTCCAAGATGAACGATGAAAGGTGCAAATTCTAAAAGATATGTTAATTGAAAATAAAGAATTCAGAAATGTATAGATCGCTATCTCGAGACAAAGCCATTTAATTAGAAAAGAAAATGTTATAAATAAAAATGTTATAAATAAAAGAAAATGTTATAAATAAAAGACAATGGATGTAGATCTCAAGGTATAATTGAAATTCCTGAACATATAGAAAGAAAAAAAGAAAAGTTATTGAAAAGATTTTCTATTGGCAAACCACATGGTTTCATTAAAAAGACAATAGCATTTTTAATTGGAGAGTTTGAAAGCTGAACTTTGAAGGGGGATTCTAGAACTGTTACTGCCACAAGCAGGATCGAAAAAAAATTAATTAAAAATTATATATCTTGGTCAACCATGAACAGGCTGGGGTAAAGGACCAGAACAGACTGGGTTTTGCCATCCATCCTGCGGAGGTACTACAGTTGCTGTCCATGTAGGAGCAAAGACCTTCCTAAATTACAGAAAGAACATTCACTGAACGCCATTGATTGTACCTTACGGAATCCATGGAAGACTACAAAAAGAAAGAAATCACTTATTCACTATATCGCAGCATGAAGCCAGTGAAAATTACCCTTCATCTACACCTGGGTGAGATAAAGTAAGGTAACTCAAATATTTTCGTAAATACCAGTCACCTCTTGAATGAGAACATATTTCAGTAAAATAATAATGCATAAGAGCCAAAAGTAAATAAAGAGACATCTAAAATAACACCCTATATAACTATATGAATGAATAGACCAGATAATGACTGATTGCACTCACTTTATATGCTATGATATATATGTTTTTGTTATATTTATGAACTTATGTGAATGTGTATTTATTTGCATGCATATCATTCAACTATTCGAGCACAAACCAATAACCAATTATGGGATTCTATTTTGTTTTATTATTTTTTTTATTAATAAATATTAAGTTAGTGTTTTAAGTATAATTGTGTGTGTTCAATGTTAATTTCTTAAAAAGCCTATATTACATAGTACAATTAAAGAGTAGTATTAAGAATAAAAGAAAGTAAAACGAATCATTTATGCACTCCATGTGCACTTGATCTGTTCTCCCACTTCTTCCCCATGGTCAGCCAGAGGTATAAGCTCTATCTATTAGATATAGATACTCGTTCTCTCCCAGCATAATTCTTATTTACTCATAAATAGGATTGGTGCTTGGAGTCAAATTGACGTCCATAAATATTCTGGGCGAGTGATAAGAGTACATTGCAGAACTAACTATATATGTATGTTCACATCATAATTTTTGTTTAAATAAAAAAGAGCAGAAACTTAGATTTTTAAATATGTAATAAATGTATACCATCTATATACGTGTTACGCACAGGTAGCAAACTGTTAAAAATATGAGCACACAATAAAACTTATAATAAAAATTACCTAGCATAATATTTTCTTCATATTATACTTTAAAAGACATTATTGAAGAAACAATAATAAATATAATAATAAAATCATAAAACAACCTTTTAAACTATCTATCTACTAAAATGCTAATAAATAATAATGATTACTAAAGTTCTTTTTTCCTCTTCTTGGTTGAAAAATGAAAAGTTTATTTACAGTTTGTAAATGACATCGCTTGGTCATGTACTAAATAAGGATAATAATAAATGGTATAAAGATAAATATTGACAAACACATAACACATTCCTGCAGGAAGACAAATAATATTATTTTGGGTTCAGAATAGCAGTATTCAATGTTCTTAGTTTTATTTTACATATGAATAGACAAAATACAAATACATATAATAATTAACAAGATAAATTAAATTATGTGCCATCCGGAGGATTTTCTAATCTTTCTAAACATTACTGTTGATAAAAAAATTGGCTAATCTTTATAAGATATGTTTTAGTTAGTACATATTTACAAGATCAATTTTTTTAAAAATTATATTAATAAAGTTTAATATTTAAAAAATAATACTATTAATGATAATACAATATTGTTTTGTCTAACATGACTTTTGAATGTTTCACATAGTTAATAAAATTTATTAATAAAAATAAAAAAAATCTTAGCTTAGATTTAACTTTTAAAGTGGCTGTCTGTAGATTTGTCTTGAAAAGATAACTATTATAATTATTTTATATTAAGATTTGAAATAAATTAAGAAATAATATTAATTATTTATATATAGCAAAATTAATTTGTAATATATAAGAGTTATTTCTGTTTACCGGAATCAAAGAGAAAAAATAATAGCTTTTATCAATGCTATCTAATATGTGTTCTCTCTTTCAATAAACTAATTTTCCATAAAAAAAATATTTTAGTTTCTGGGGATTGAGAATGAAACATCAGAATTCTGACATCGTCATGCACATTCTCAAACAATAACATGAAATCATTGTAGTAGAAAGGAAAAATGAAATTTAATATATTTTTCAACACAAAAATGATAGGATCTTAGGTGGGGGAAAAATGCTTATATCATAAACTATAAGAATAAATGTAAAAGAAATATATGTAATAAGTAATTTTAAAAAGACAAACTCTAATATATCTGTACGAAATGAATACATTATTTCTGAAAAGGAATGATTCACAAATTAAATTAATTTGAATCCCGGGTATATTTGATAATCCCTTATCTAAAAATAATTATTTGTGATTTTGTTTTAAATATGTCCTGTAAATTGAAAAACTATTTTAAATTATCAAAACTAAAAGAAGGGATCTATTAAAAACAGTTATCTATTCTTTTTAATATGTATTTATATCTTTGATTTTATATATAATTTAAAAGATTACGATCCCCAAATTAATGACTTGTTGAATAAGATCCTTCAGTTAATTATTTGTAAATATTTTTCCCCATTTTAAATAATAATAATAGTATATTATTATTAGGAAATTGTATGGAATATATATAATTGTGAAGATGTTCCAAATAATGATGTCAAATATGCTGCTAAATGTAAAAAAAATATATAAAATAGAACCTATGAATTAATATTTTACATTAAAGGGACCCAAAACAAAGAGAGTAGGTAAATATTCTATGTATATATGTATGTTTGCTTTTAGAATAACTAAGAAACATAGCACTACTATCAAACAATTTACGATCTAAGTAATATGAAAGAATATTAGTTATCTGATTCATGATAAGTATAAATAAAAGAGATAAATAACCTATGTTAAAGATGGGTATTAAAAAACAGGTCATATGAATATCTGATACTAATGTTAAATCAAAAATAGAAAGGATGAACTAATATTTTATGTTAAAAAAACGAAAAATTCATGGATGATCTATTACCTATATATGCTTTTACCATTATTGTTTAATATTCAAAGATCAGCCTTTCAAGCTAATTGTGCATGCGTCTTTTGAGAGTGTTAAATAATAAATGAATACTTCCCTCTACTATACAAGATATAGTATTTATGCAGGAATAAAAGGAATCCTCTTATTCCTATGACTCAAATTCTTTTATATGAGCAAATCTGAAGTACTGTTGAGGAAAGCGTGAGAGTAGAATTCTCACTTTAAATTACTATTTACGATGTTTGAATGAATGACGTCGGTGAAATTGTCTAGAATTTACTAAACGTCATTCTAACTGAAACTTAATTATAAGTAAATAAGCATTTATTTTTATATGACGCTATGTGTACAATTGTATTACATTTAAAGATCAGCCTTTCAAGCTAATTGTGCATATTTAAGTAATAAAAGTGTTGGAATAATAGATAAGAAAAAGATATGTGCTTAATCAAATTTATAAAATTCAGAAAGCAATGATTTACATAAATATGTATCATAGTTAAGATTGTAATTTTATTCCATATAACAAATCCATCAAGGAAGTATTAATATTTATTCTCTTGTTTTAGTCTTCTGTTGTTGTTGTTTTTTTTTAAATTTTATTTGAAATTAACTATTATTTATTAAAATAAAACTTTAAAAAAAGTTTCTTTTCTTGATTTTAGATACTATAGTTTCATATATTAATATTTGTTTAATTTCCAATGATTAGATAATTCAGTTACTAAAACATGCTATTTCTCATTCTCTTCAGCATTCTTTGTATTACAAGTCAGTTTTCACAAGTTTAGTTTATGCATAAAATGATTTTTTTTTTAATAAAATACTTTCAGTTCAAAGCCAGATTTCAACTACTTAAATTTCAAATTCATACACATATAATTTTATTGTGATTACTGGATGAGTTAATCACTCATTAAATCAAACATTTATTTTTAATATAATTGAATATTCTAATAAATGCATACAAATTTTACTTACACCTTTTTAAAATATACCCTGCAATTAACTGAAATATTCTCTATATAACTTTTTTCTCAAAATAATTAGACAAGATAAGGCATGACCCAATATGCATTATTGCAAATTTAATAATATATGCACAATATGTAATATAGTTCAGCTATTGACCACAAAAATTTTAAGTCACTAGCATTTGTTGTTCATGGGTTATGATATAAAATGTGCAGTGTTCATCATATTTTCATTGATTATCATGGAATGCTTCCACTGCCATCATGAAATCTTGCAAAACACTTGAAAACATTCTTAAGACTTACACTTCATTGCTATACACAGTTTGAATTATTTCAAATATTTCAATGATACTTTTGCCCAATTAAAACAAAATTTAATGCTGCCACATTTATCATATTTTATGTTATAATTTGTGATCAAGACATGATAGTGTTTTAAAATTTTTGTGATAAATAGCTAAACATTATCATTATTTAACACAAATATTGATTCAGGTACAGCACTGCAAGCAGCCTATATATTACTAAATGATTTTTATATATATACCAAACCATACCTGATCTAGCCTATATATTACTAAATGATTTTTATATATATACCAAACCATACCTGATCTATGTAAAGACTGTCTTTTTTTTAATTGGCTGCTTTAACAATTTTTTTTACAGATTTAATATAAATTAAACAAAAGATTTTAATATTATAGAAATAGATGTGAAAAATGTAACCGGATTGAAAGGTCATCATTTGCTTTGTGAATTATTTGCTTTAAATAAAATGCTTGTAATTAAATTAAGTTCTTAAATTGGCTGAGTCAACTATTAATGGCAGAATTAACATGAACTACACAATGTCAAACTACATGACTTCAATTATACGCTAACCAAAACTAAATGTAAATACAGTATTATAGCATCTATTCCCACCCCCCTCATTAAATATCACATTTCAAATATTAATTTATGTACTATAATGACATTTTCTTGGTGATTTAAATACTATACCTATTCAGTTCTAGTTAAAAGCACATGTATTGATTTTTTTCAGAGCAATTTTTTCTTCAAAAAGTTTTATTCCAATACCATATTTTTTTAGAATCCAGAAATCATTTTTATGTTGTTGTTTTTTTTATTGGTTGCTTTAATAAATTACTTTCTTTATATAAAATGGTTTGTAAAAAAATTATTACATTTTATTAATGGCGGAATAATAATTTTTTTTTTGTTGAAAAATATGCCTCATTATGAATCTGACATATGACAGTCTTACGAAGAAACATTCGTACATTCACCAATCAGACAACAGAAAAAATAGGGATTTTATATATAAAATAAATCATACATTACAATATAAATACAATAATAAAAAATATAATATTAATCAATCATTTATTTGAGGAATAAGGATATTACAATTCCTGATTCTTTGCTACATAGTTATAATCTTATTTGTTAATCCTAGTATATCTATTAGCAAAATTATACACTGTTAATATATACTGTATTTAAAACTGGCAAAACTCTCTACACAGTAGTGCCACTTAGTGCCAACCAGAGTAATCAATGGATGCCAGAAGGCTTGTGCATAAAATCCCTATGTAATGCCTATTCATCCAATATCCCCAGACTAGTTTTTGGCTTGTGGCCTTCATCAGTGAGGAGCTTTGGATCCAAGAGCACTGCACCTAGATCTTAGGATCTAATGCAACCCTCTAGCAGCCATCTTTTATCTCTACTTAACTATAAAACTATAAGAATAAAATTGAAAACACAATAATATTTTCAATCTAAGCTCAACAACTTATATAGTCATATGGGTCTGAACCCAGTTCAGTACCCATACATTTTGGTATCTTTGGCTCTTTAACAACCATAGCCACTACTATCCTATTAGGCAGGATTGGTGTTAAACCACTAAACATTACATGATTACTATTTCTTATGCTAGCACATTACTGTTATCAAAACAGGCAAAACTCTCCATACAGTAGTGCCACTCAGTGCCAACCAGAATAATCACTGACAAAGACCACAAGCCAGAAATTAGTCTGGGGATATTGGATGAGTAGGCAATAGATAGGGATTTTATACCCAAGCCTTCTGGCATCCATTTATTACTCTAGTTGGCACTGAGTGGCACTACTGTATGGAAAGTTTTGCCTGTTTTAAAAACAGTAATGTGCTAGCATAAGAAATAGTGATCATGTGATATTTAGTAGTTTAACACCAATCCTGTCTAATAGGATAGTGGTGGCTATGGTTGTTAAAGAGCCAAAGACATCAAAATGTATGGGTACTGGACTGGGTTCAGACCCATATGACTATATAAGGTATTGAGCTTAGATTGAAAATATTATTGTGTTTTCAATTTTATTCTCATAGGTTTGTAGTTGAGATAAAAGGTGGTTGCTGGAGGGTTGCATTAGATCCTAAGATCTAGGTACAGTGCTCTCAGATACAAAGCTCCTCACTGATGAAGGCCACAAGCCAGAAACTAGTCTGGGGATATTGGATGAGTAGGCACTAGATAGGGATTTTATGCACAAGCCTTCTGGCATCCATTGATTACTCTGGTTGGCACTGAGTGGCACTACTGTATGGAAAGTTTTGCATGTTTTAATAACAGTAATGTGCTAGCATAAGAAATAGTGATCATGTGATATACTGCATTTATGTGCAGCATAATCAAGCACTTGATTTTTAAATAATTTTTACTTCTATGGGCTAATAGTGTCATGAAATCTGTCCCACTTTCAAAATATTGTAGTTTTAATCAATATAAGAATGTTTATGACAATCACTTTAACTAGTCAAAAGTAAACTTAAAAAATATATAACTAATTCACTTGTTTTTATCATATTTACAGAAAAGTAACTAAAACATGTATAACCAAAACTGATTTAATTATTCTACCAAATTAAAATAAACAAACAAAAAACAATTATGCTTTTAACTTTTAAACAACAACACTTTTAATTGCTTATTTGACTAGTAATAGTTTAATATTTTTAAAAGAAAAACTATACAGTTGCTATTTCTAAACATAATTATGGGTGAAGCTTTATTATTTTAATTAATTTAATAATATATTATTATAAATGAAATAATTACAAAGTTAATATAATTGGAAAATTTTACTTTAAGCAACTCAACGATTTTAGAAACATAACATTGAATTACAAAAAGAATTTAAGAAATCAATTATTATATATTTAAAAAAATAACGAAATTTGTCGAGAGAATATGCATTTATTACTTTCAAGTAGGTAATAGTAATTGTATTTAATAAAGATTTAACATTCTCTAATAAGATACAAATACAGCACAAATTTCAAAGACAAAACATAATTATTCATTAATTCATAATAAATTCACTGGCTATTGCAGTTTTTATATTTGCTAGTCAAACAAAAAAAAAATGATTGGAAAATATGTATTATTAATGTTTTAAATTAAAAAAAAAAATTCTTATCATTGTTTATATAATAAAATATATATATATGCATACATCTAATCTGCAAATAGTCAAATGTTTTTATTTACAAAAACTAAATGTTTTAAGTATGCAAAAAAAAAAAAAAATCAGAATTTTTGATTGTTGCGTGCAAAAACAAAATTAATTAGTGTTGTACTCAGATTAAAAACGGGATGCACAATTCAAACAGATAATCAAAAAATCCCCAGATAAAATTGAATTATAAATAATAATCAGTGCTTGACTAAGATGTGGGCACATATTCTATAATAATGTATCTAAACTACTATTTCTGATTTAAAGTTGTTGTTTTTTATATTCTCTCTTTCTCTCAGTGCTTATTTTTTTTTTTTAAAAAAGTACTATCTTCTAAAAAAATTTAAGTGATAATTTTCATACCATTGATTATTTCTCAACACTAACTCCAAAAAATTGATTGTATAATTGTGCAAATAATTTCCACCCTATAATTACATGCATAATAATTCCGACTCCTTTTATTTTTGAAGTAATATTAATATTTTTCCTTCTTAATTTTCTGAGCATTAATTTTATTAACAAATATATTTAATAACTCCTTTTATTTACATTATATATACAATACAATATATTGTTTCTTTGTTATAATTATTTTCTTATAGTTTTGATTGTCCAACAATCTTTGCCAGAGGTACAAAAATATTTAAATACATGTAATTATATAGCAAAATGATACATTATAAATATACCTAAAACTATACATAATTCTTATTTTAATTGCAAGTATACAAAAATATTACATATATTTTATTTACTAGTATATATTTTGATTGAAAAGAGCTCAAAAGTCTGAGTTCAAATCCTCTTAAATAGATTTGATCTTTTATTTATGAACTTTTGTTTTACTTAATATTAATTATATTATTTTTTCTATATGGCTTTATATTTCTGATCAATTTTATATTTACTATGTTTTAATTTTATATTTCTCAATTTTTATTCTCTATAATTATTTAGTTTAACCCATTTTTAATATAGACTTATATACTTAAATCATATATTTTTAATTTTTTTTAGATTATCTACCTTCTCCTACTTTCTCTGCCAAACGGTTAAAAATTTTAAAATTATTTTTACAATTCTTTTTTTTGTAACTATTTCTTTTCATTTCATTATTACCAATTTATATTATTTTTTTAAATCAATAGTTTTGTTTTCTAAATATTGCTTCTTTAATTTTTCTTTCTCTTTGATTATTAGCATAGCACATCATTTTTATACTATCTTTTTCAAATTTATGCCCTGACTCTATTGAATATATGTGTATAAGATTGTATCCCATTTAAATAGTTTCAATCTTGAATGAATTGAATTTTTCGTTTCACCTCTGTAATTGTTTTTAATATTATTTATCTGACATTATGCAGTTTTAATGTTTTCAGTTTCATTTTGTATAATTATTATTTAATATCTACTTTAAAATTGATTTTGTTTAACTTATCTACATTTCTTGCTATATTATTATTGTAAGTTTTAATTCTATATATTTATCTTTTTCTTTTATTTTTAATATTTATTTTGCATTCTATTGATTTTACATTATCTCTTATTTTTTAATTAATTTATTATTAAATTTGTTGTTTTTTATTTTATTTTTGAACAATAATTTTTAATTCTATATATTTTAAAATTTATATTATTAATTTTTAATACGCATACTGGAAAAAAGATTTGACTATAACCAAAAATTAATGGAAATAATTGTAATGGCTTAGTAAATTTCAATGGTGCTATGTCCTGAGGATCCCTAAGACCAGTCAGATAGTGATAAAAAGCAGTATACTAAGATATATATTATATATAATAATATTTATTAACAAGAATAACAATAACATAAAACTATGAGAGTAAACATCCAGATTATATAACTACAACTTATCAAGTGGAAGTTAATTCCAGGAATAAATCAAATTTGCACATGTGCTTTTATGCTTAGTATTTTTTAGCACATATATTAGTATTAGGGTTTTAACATATAATTTTCTTTGGCAGTCAAAAACTATTTCCATATTGAAATACCTTTTACAGTTGATTTGCACACTTTCTTAGCACAAATAATTTATAATTTAATTTCACCATCATAATCACTATTAATTTCTTTATATGCGATTTGGTAAATTTCTATTTTTTTACACTTTCTTTGGAAAACCTTTTATCTGACTACAAGTGCTTCATCTTCCATATTAACATTTATAACAACTCGAGTGATCTCAATCTTGTTACTGCATAAGATTTATCCTCTCTATATTTTTGTACAATTTATGCTGTCCCAATTTACATACAAATACTTTTTAATTTAAATTTCCTACTGTAGCACTTTTTTTTTGATTTTCTAGAATAATAACAGAGAATATTTATGAGTGAAAATAATCTATACATATATACAAATAATCATTTTACACAACAGAGACCATTATGGATATTTTAGAAAAATTATATGAAAAAAACTTAGATGCATTCATATTCAAAAAATGGCATAACTTATAATTAGGAATAATGAATAAAAACATGCCAATATTAAATGAGTTCTTATAGATACAGATTGTTAAAGCGATCATAAATTAATAAACTCCAAGATTAAAATAATAGCATTAAAAAAAATCTTATTCCAAATATAATTAAAATTAATTAATTCTTGAGAAATAATTGCTACATATGCTGTTTCAACAGCTGTTAAACACTAAAATCATCAGCTTGTATTTTCAAGTTGATTTGTTTCTGAAGCTGAAATTCTCTTAAGGCAGCAGATCTAAAACTTTTAGTATTCTGGTCTTGTCTCTCTGCATTAGCTTTAATCGTGCCCCCTTTCCAAGCCCTAATATTTTATTTCTATATTTATTTTTTGCTGCTGGTAGGTGGCAATAAGGCTAAAATTCCACTGAAATACTAAAATTATGCCATATTTGGCAACAGTTGCACCTCCTTATTTCTCACATTTTCAAAAGTTCTGATCTGTTGCAAATATTCTAGAGATGCACCTGCTAATATAAATTGTATTTATTTGTAGCCATAATTTCTGTAAGTCTGATATTGGGCATGTTTGACTTGATTACTAGATCAACATAATAACTAAAAATGCATTGCAAAAATAAGAAATTTTTGAGCATAAAACCACAGATAAATTTTTAATTTGGTGCAAATGAACATTAAATGATTATGAAGCATTAACAAGTGCAACAGAAGAGTGTCATTGAAGTAAATGACAAGGAGAAACCTTTCTGTATTATTTGCATGAAAATTTTGGTGGCAGACAATATGAAACCTATCAAGTTTACCCACACATTTGGAAATAGTTCAGAGACAATCTTGGAAGTTTTTTTGCTATTAAACTAAAATTATATAAAAACCAAATGTTTTTAAAAAGTTTGTATATTAATAAAAAAACTATTCTAACTTCCTACAAAATTACATTTCAATTAGCAAGATGCAAAAAGCCACACACTATTTGGAAAGAACTCATTCAAATTATATAAATTATTTTTGAAGATTTTTCCATTGATTGTTAAATTGGTGATATACCTGAATATAGTTTGTTCAAACTATACAATGGATTATTTTAAATTCAGCTTTATGAGGCAACAGATAACAACAAGAAATGCCATTTGATGGTTTATGTTTGATTTTGTGATGGAATATCACCAGTTAAACCACCATCACCAGTTGTTTTGTAAACCCATAGAAAAGAACTACAGCACTTGGAATTTTCAATAAATTGGATTTTTTAAATGATGCAAACATGCGATGGGAAAACTATGTTGGATTATGCACAGACAATGCTCAAGAAATGTATAGATTTCAGAGCATAAAAAATTTCCTCAGTGAATTTGGATACATTATAAGATTCACAGAACTCTTGCTGCCAAAGAAATGATTCCTGCTCTGAATATTGTACTAATAACAATTTAACTGTTGTGAATTATATAAAAATAAGGCCTTGAAAGTAAAAACTTTTTACTGTGCTTTGCAAATAGATATGGGCAGAACATTCTGCATTACTTTTTTTGTGAAATGATGTGTTATTATTTGGCAAATTTTTATGTGTTTATGAATTAAAAGATTAAATTGCAATATTTTTGAAAAAGGAAAACCGACAGGAAACAAAGCTATTTCGAGATTACATTTATAATGAAATTGAGCTACTTCATGGATATATTTGAAAAACTAAATTTCTTAAATCTTCAACTTTAAGAAACAAATAAACATATACTGGACATGAATGACAAAATAAATACTTTTTGTAAAAGACTGGAATTATGGAAAATAAATATAAAGCAAACTTAGAAATGCTTAGAAATATGAACCAGCTATACAGTTGACAATGAAGACATGATTAAAGTTTTATTTGTAACTATTGAAAATCATTTAACCATGTTTAAATTTTAGAAGGCACTGCATATCCTACAAAAATTTAATAGTAAGTTATGAGTAGGTCAGAGATCTCGTGAAGAACTCTCAATAGCAAAACAAAAACTGTTTATAGAATTCATGACGAGTGGAAAATTAAAAGGCAATTCACTAATAATTGCTTGAATTTTGAGCCAGACAGAATTTTCTGCATTGAAAGAACATTTCATATATTTTTACCATTTCCTACATTTTATCTTTGCAAAACAAGATTTTATATAGTATCACATGATCACCATTTCTTATGCTTGCTCTTAACTGTTATCAAAACAGACAAAACCCTCTATACGTATTGCCACTTAGTGCAAGCCAGAGTAATCAATGAATGCCAGAAGGCTTGTGCATAAAATCCCCATCCAGGCCTACTCATCCAATATCCCCAGACTAGTTTCTGACTTGTGGCCTTCATCAGTGATGAGCCTTGGATCTGAGAGCACTGCACTTAGATCTTAGGATCTAATGCAACCCTTCAGCGGCCACCTTTTATATCAACTACAAAACTATGAGATTTAAATTGAAAACACTATAATATTTTCAGTCCAAGCTCATTAGCTTAAATAGACATATAAGTCTGAACTCAGTTCAGTACCTATACATTTTGGTGTCTTTGGTTCTTTAATAACCATAGTTACCACCATCCTATTAGGCAGGATTGGTTTTAAGCCAATAAACATCACATGATCTAACAGTTAAGAGCAAGTGCAAGAAATGATGATCATGTGATGTTTATTGGCTTAAAACCAATCCTACCGAATAGGATGGTGATGGCTATGGTTATTGAAGAACCAAAGACACCAAAATGTATAGACACTGAACTGAGTTCAGACCTATATGACTATATAAGTTAATGAGCTTGGATTAAAAATATTATAGTGTTTTCAATTTAAATCTCATAGTTTTGTAGTCGAGATAAAAGGTGGACACTGGAGGGTTGCATTAGATCCTAAGATCTAGATGCAGGGCTCTCAGATCCAAGGCTCCTCGCTGATGAAGGCCACAAGCCAGAAACTAGTCTGGGGATATTAGATGAGAAGGCACTATACAGAGATTTTATGCACAAGCCTTCTGGCATCCATTAATTACTTTGGCTTGCACTGAGTGGCAATAAGTATAGTGTTTTGCCTGATTTTATATAGTAATTGCATTGAAGACAAAATATAGGTCTAAACTAAAAATAGAACTCAGAGTGTCAATTTCAAATATAACTTTCCTATTAAAAGCTTTACTCTGCAAGGCTAGAATGTCATTAATTTGTAAAATTTAAATAATTAATATCAAAATATCTTTTATTACTTATATGTATTTACCAATTTTTAAAGATATTTTATTTTCTATTAACAAAATGTACTTTTTCTTATTTTAGTTTCAATAATTCAAATTTTTTATTTTTCATGTCTTTTCACCCACACTTTTATTATTATGTGCCTCTCTAGGGGGTGTGCCCCACAGATAAATTTTGTTGTGTGTGTACTACTGCAAGGATGCTTTAAAACTAAGTTGTAGATAAGATTAGTTGGTTTTTTAGTAAGTTTGCTATTAAAGGATTTTTTAATTTAAGAAAGAGACTGGTTAATTGGAGAAAGAAGATAATGTTTTAAGGCATAGGATTGGGAAATATGTTTATTGATCACCAATAAAAGAAAGAAGTTTTTCTCCTTTTGTATAAAGGGTTTTGTAGAGTAATAATAGAGAAAGCATAAACTTAAATATAGAGTAGGGGACTTGGAAAAATAAAGAATATGGTTTGCATTTGTATTTCACAATGTACATATAATGGTCAGAAAGGAATTAGATGTGCTGTGGTAGAGTGTACCCTATGTGCTAAGGCATTTGAAATGCTTAAATAAGACTAGAAAGGAAAGTGTGTGGTTATGTATACTATGTGTAAATGTGATAAAAGTGAAAAAGTGGCTTCTAAGTATAGATAATTTAAAGAGAAAGTCAGGAAAAATGAAGCAAATATAGTTGAGGAAGATAGAATAGAGTATGTATTTAGTAGAGTGATGAGATATGGATGATAAAATAAGTAGTGCAATGGTGATGATTAGCTAAAACATAAAAAAGATAGAGGAAGAGGTTAAGTATGTAGAAGCAAAATTAAAATTATTAGAGACAAAGTATAAGCAGATCAAGAAATTAATAAATAGAAATGATAAGGAAGAAGTCAATAAGGAAGTCTAGAAAGTGGAAAAGAATATTACGGATGAAGTAGGGAAAGTGAATTATGACACAATATTGATGACATTCATTAATTAGAGGATGTGGAGATGTAATTGCAAGTAAAAATAAAAACAGGTGTGTAAGAATGTTTTCCTGGAGCTAGAATTAGAGATGTTATAGATATGGTAAAGAAACAAGAGAGTAGACATGTGTATGTTATGGTAGGGACAAATAATTTGTCAGAGACATCAGAGAGAAATGGATGAGTACATAGAATTTGATTAGTAATTTAAGTAAGCTTAAAGGAAGAGTAGGAATAATTGGATTATTTTCAAGATTCAACAATAGGTATATATTAGATAGGGCATGTTCTATAAATGAGATTATAAAAATTATGTGAGAGAAATAATGTTATGTTTGTGGATGTGTGAATTTTTTTATTAGTAAGAGGGAGTTATATAGTAAAGATGGATTGCACTTTGCAAAACAAAGAAAAAAAGTATTAGGGAATTTGATTTATAAAGAATATTATAGTTTAGGAAACTTATAAAGAGGTAGGGTTTTAAATTGCAGTATTATCAAAAAGAATGGATGGGATGTAAGCAATAAACAAAGGGTAGCTGATTTGGATATAAAAGTAGATGTGGAGAGAAAATAAGTCTGAAAAATTAATGCTAAGCAAGTCACTTACAAATGTAATGGAGAGAAAAAAAGAGCCAAATGAATTTATAAGAGTAGAAAAGGAAAAAAAAGGTTAAAATTGGATATTTGAATATGCAAGGTGGTAGCAGAGCAGAAAAGTGGCTGGAATTAAACAAAGCAGTGGAAACACATCTAAGAGAAGAAAAAGAACCTATATTGGAAGATAAGATATGGCAGGGTATAAATAAAAAACAAAAAAGAGGTGGTGGTATAAGAGTTATGTCAAAAAAATATTTAAAAATTGTTACATGTCAAGAACATTTGTGGTTTGAGATAAAGTTAGAAAGACAAGAATGGAGGGTGGCTATAGTGTATATAGCCACTGGAGGTAGTCAAAGTATACAGAGATACAAACAAAGGGAAAGAAAATAATGATTATAGGGGATATGAATGCTCAAATTGAAGAAATTGATGATGTAGATAACATAAATGGACAGCTTTTGAAGAATTTTTGTTAGAATGAATTTGAGCATTGGAAATTGTCAAATATTTCTGAGAGATAATATATTTCACACAATAGATTTTGTACTAGTAAAGAGGGAATGAATAAAGTATGGAAAATTAAAGTGTTTGATAATGAAGAGAGTATGTAATAGAAATCATAATTTCTTTATAATAGAAATGGTTAGTAATGTGATGAAAAATAGTAATAAAAGTAGAAAAAATAGTGGAAGATGTGGATGGAGAATGAATGATAAGAATAAGTTAGTTAAAAGTTGAAGAAATCATGTAAGAGTTTGTTGGGGACGAATATAAAGACTGGTGTGGTGAAATAGAAAAAGTGGCAAATAGAGTATTAGGTGAGAATATTCAGAAGGAATAAAAGTAATAGAAAAATGAGTTAGTAAAAGTATAAAAGATGAAAAAAGCATACATAGATTATAAGTATACTATTAATAACAAAGTGAAGAAGACGTTAATGTTAAATGGTAAAAGTATTTTTTTTAAAAGTTGGCTAAAATAGATAATTATATAGAGAGAATGAAATTAAATAGTAATTGTTGGAGGATATTAATAAAAGTGGAAGAGATGGGAATAACATTTTTTGTAAATATATTAAAAGAAGTGTAGGGGAGAGAGAACTAGTATTATTAGATGATGAGGAAATAGAATGTAGTTCTGTGCATATAGGTGTATGAGTTTATTTTTAGTTACACAACTTATAGATATGAGTAGAAATATAGGTAGACAGTTATATATGGTTTTTATAGATATAGAGAAGGCATATGATAGATTATGGGCGAGTTTAATAAATTTGGGAATGGAGTTTGATCTTATTCAAAGATTGTATGGAAATAATTACTATTATGTATCAATTATGAAATATAGAATCAGTTAAAGCTAAAAATGGGGTGGGACTATGGCAAAAACATCCTATGTCACTCATTTTGTTATATTTGAGAAAAATGGAGAGAGAGCAATAGAAAGACTAGGAAGAGGGTGTTAAAGGTGGCAAGGGAGTATATACATTATCAAATTTTTTATTTGCAGATATCTTCTTGTGCACAGAAAGTAGGGAAGATATGGAAGTTTTGCTAAATACATATGCAAAAGTGGATAAAGAGATGGGGATTAAATTTAATGAAGAAAAATCAAAAGTAATGATGATGATAAATACTGGGAAAAGAGAAAGAATTTTTATTAGGGAATATAAAGTTAGATGTGATGAATAGGTATAACTATTTGGAAATCATGTTAAGTAATCGGAGAAATTGCTTGGATGAATGGGAGAAAAAATTGATAAATGAAGCAAAGAAAAGAGACTGATAAAGAAATTAACAGTGTTTTCATATAAAAAACATGATGTAGTTAGAAATTGTATGATGGGAATAGCAGTAGCAGGGTTAACTTGCATTGTGTGTTAGAAAAGGGGAGTTAGATTAATTAGAAAAGTACAAAGAGAAATAGAAAGACATGCATTAGATGCAGATATGTGGATGACAAGAGGCAATTCAAGGAGAAATGGAATGGTCAAGTTTTTATATAAAGATGCAAAAAGCAAAATATTCAGTAGATTGCAATTTATGTATAATAAGATAAAAAAAAATAGTTTGCTGTAGAAGTTAACACAAATTATCAAATGTAGTATGTGATATATATATAAATGCATTTATGGTTCAGGGATTGGTTAGTACAATCATTGTTAAACTCATCTTTTTCTCAGCATTTCTTCTTTCTGATCTGTAGTTGATTATATTTATGAGCAACTTTAAAGAATAAATTTTAAAAACTCATTTTTTTGTTATATGTATTTTTTTTGCATTTGCAGATTTAAACTTTATATTTTCATTATTTATATTTATATAAATGCAAGTTATTTTAAAAGTAAAGTTTTGAAATATCAACAAAGAAATGTTATTTGTTTTCATTGTTTAGTTTATAAAAGTATATATTTTGATAGTTGTATTTCACTATTAAAAGATGAGAATATTTATTTATATAAACATATACAATATCTAAATTTGTTTTAAAAATATAAATTGCAGAAATATATTAATTATGTTTACAAATAATATTCATGTAAAAAAAAAGCTTTTAATGTTTATGGTATCCATTAAAGTTTAATAATGATAATTTTACAGTACTAGCCAAGAATTAGAAAAAAGCAACCGATAAATGCAATGGATTTCACACATCATACTTTTTCTTCTTCATTTAACCTTTCATAACTAGTTCACTTTTTTATTATTTCCTTCTTTCTTCTTCTTCATCACAATTTCATTACTTCTAAGTATTCATCCAAAACAATAATAATTCTTTAATAAGTTCTTTCCATTTATTGTGAATGCAATTAACTCTATCCTTTTATATTCTCTTCCAAATCCACATCTAACAAAGCCTTTAATTTTTTCTAATTTATTTTTCTAACAAACCAAATTCACAATCTATATAATGTTACAATTCAAACAAAACTTTTGATAAGTTCATTTTTAATATTTAACTTTAATAGGTTACCATTTTCAATAACTTCCATCATAATACAACCAACAACTAAATATTTAAAAGCACTAATTTCCTCTATTGTTTCTTTCCAAAATTTCATTCATAATTTTCTTTTTGACTTAGATCTGTCTAAATTTCAAAATTTTAATAATCTCATTTACTACTTCGTTAAGCAGTTTCTTAATATCTGCTAACACTGTTTTCACAACAGGAAAACTGATGCAAAGGATTTTTCTATTCAATTCTCTTCAAAACAATATTCGCTTAGCAATTAATCTAAATAAATGTTAAACATGTTACTATCTTATATCCATTTCTATACTTACCTCTTATGCAAAAACTTTTTTGATTCTTACATTGTCTAATCAATGAAACAAACATTAACGTTATTTTTTTTCTATATATCTGCCAACAAGTCCTTATCACTAACTACATTTTTAATATTTCTATCATTTCTATATTAAAATGCTCTTCAGATATAAAATGCAATCAATCTGCTAATATTCATTACTCTCAATAATCAATGATAATCTATGAAAACAAGAAAAATATTGTTTTCCTTAGTAACTATATTTTAAAAATAACATGATTACATTTTGTATTTTTCTTAAACTTTTTAATAAAAACCAAAAAAATCCTATTTATTTATCCTAATTGGCCCATTAAAGTATATTTACTATTTTGTCAATGCTTTGCTCTGATATTTTTTTGCATTCATATAACTTTGTCAATCCCTTTAATAGGAAATTGTGCTAGAAAATACTTTTAACACATTGGTGAGACAATAGTTCAAAAATATCCATAATAGTCTACATTTTGTCTTATATGAATTATTTAAGCAGCATTATTTATCGATAAGTTAATAGAAAATTATTCAAAAACACAATCCATATTCTTTTTAAATATGTACATTAAAAAAAAAAAATCACTATGAAAAATGCTTAGAAAATATCAATATAAATTTTTGTTTAATGATAGTTATGAATGTTTATTTACTGCTTTTTAGTTTTTTGTCATAATAGGTTATTATGTTAAGCATATTTTAAAATATTTCTTTCAATTTATATTTGATTTTTTTTTCAATGAATATAACTTTACATAAATGTGTTTTATTGGCAACTTTTATTTTTTGAATGTGTTGTATTACAAATGTTGACATATACAAGTTGTTGCTACTGCTTTCCCCTTATAATTAGGGAAAGCGGATATGTATTTAGTTCCATAAATTCTTCAGATATTGATAATAGTATTAATTCACATTTTACATGATAAAAAAATATATAATAGGTAAATATCTCATACGATGTCCTTGAGTTTAATATTTATCATGGATGCGAGTTACAAAAAAAAAGTTTTTTCCTCTCTCTAATTTCAGTGCAATCCTCCAATCAAGAACATGTTGACTGCATTTGATTAACATTTTATTCTAAACTCCTCACAACTCACAGCATCAGGCAGACAAATGATCAAGAAAAACTTATTCTCAGATATCATAAATTATAATTAATTCTCTCATGCACCCTCAACAGTTTTCAGTAGTTCAATTGGAATTTCATTAATTCTGTGAGCTTTGCTAGTCTTCCACTTTAGTTATAGTTTTTTTATCACCCCATTCACCCATAATTGTTCAACTTATTTCATCTTTACTCACTTCAATTTTTTTTCTATTAACATACAAAGAAATTATTTCTATCATGAAAATCATTTATATTATATTCCAATACAATTATCACTAAAATAATTTATCATTCTTATTCAAAAAGATATTCTAATGTTCTTATAGGATCATCATCATTCAATTTACTATGTTTATCTAATGCCTAATTAGTAGTTTTATTCAATGAATAGACAATAATTTAATTAATAAAAATTGAAGATTTAAAATTTTTTATTTACATTTATGTCTTTTCAAAATATATCCAGTTTCTAAGACTTTTACAATCTCTTAGTATCCAGACCATCCATCTATTATCATCCCTTCTATATACCAAGCCCAGCTCCATTTCAGTCTTTTAATTCCTTCAATGATATCTGTTTGTTTTCTCACTTAATATTTCACTTTCAATCCCTTCTTGTTACAGTCAAAATACATCTCTTCATGATTTGTTAAATGGTCTAAAGTCCCTTTATTGTTCTTCTATTAATTATCCAAGTATTAAATCCATAATTAAGAACTGGTAAAATACATCTATTAAAAATTTTCCTATTAAAGTCCAACATATTTTCTTTTTAATATTAACTTATTTCTATAAAACATATTCCATCCAACTTTAAATCTATGATTAATTACATCCATTAATGTTTCCATCTTTATTAATAATCTGATCAAAGTATTTTTAATCATTCATTTGTTCTAATTCATAATTGTCAATTTTTATTTTCTTCTGAGAATTTTATTGACCATTATTTTAGATTTTTTAGTAATTATCTTTACTACTACTTTCTTAAAGAAAAAAACTTAACAGAAACAGATAGATACAACTTTTTTAGGAAGAGCAGATCAATCAATAAAATGAAAATAAATGATATTGATTTGTTGTAAAGTATAATTTACTATCTTTCTATTTTTGGAATTTGTTATATCAATGAAAGGCTAAACTTGCTTGTCCAATGGTTCCAGAGCTCATTTTATTAGTGCATATCCCCAATATTAGATTCAGAAACCTCAGGAAAATTTTTTATTCCTTGCAGGATAGCATTATTACAGCAATATTATTAAAAGATAAAATTTTTCTTCTTGGATATTTAATTCCCATGTTGGTACAAATAGTAGACTTTGACCAATAGTTTCTAGAAATAATGGTATTGGTCCTGTAAATTCAAAGGGTTTGTTATTACTGACTTTGCATAACACATGGATTGACTGTAATAAACTGTTTAGGCAGAAAAATCGCAGCAAAGAAACATGGATGTATCACACTCAAAACAATGACATTTAGTAGGTTACATTATAATTAAGAATCAGAACAGAAGTTCATAATAAGCAAGTATACTTACAGGCACAGATTGCTGGCTGGATATTATTAGTACACTTCAAGATCAAAATAGGAATTGCACTTAAAAAAAAAAAAAATCTTATTTCAATCATACGTTTAAAAAAAAGGATCTTTGTTTTTTAGAAGTAGCTACTATCAGCACAAAATTTCCATAGCTATCAGAACACTAAAATTTCTAATTTGGACATTCAGTAATATCATGTTACTGATATATGGAATTCTCGTAAGAAGTGTGTTATAGATAAGAGCAAATCTATTTGTGAGTTTACTAAAAATAAGAATTATGGCTGATTTTCTGACAACGATCTTAGTGATTTTATTAAAATGAAACATGAGGCATTTCCTGTGAGCAGAATAATTAAATATGGATCTAATAATAAATATAGAGATTTAAAAGCAGAAATTCAACTAGATATGAGAGCTTAAATTGGTGTATTAAAACTGCAAAAAATAGACATTGTCTGATTAAGTATTTTAAATCTTTTTTTTTTCCCTAGACTGACAGTTTTATATTGATCCTATTAAATTCAACAATAATATTCTCTTATACGATATTTAAAACAAATGAAAAAGGTATTTTATCTTTTGAATAATGATACAAGAATTGAGATGATGACTTTCAAAGATATATTCATTTTATCTATTCATTTAGAATTGGACAATTGCTTTCAAGTGAAGGAAGCTTGCATGAATTTGAAGAACTGTCTAATACTAAATGGAACCTTATTAAACTTTGTGAAATTAAGAGGCAATTGATTTAAAAAGTGGATATGTACTTTACTACAAAAGCATAAGTTGAGTGGGATTCATTATAAAGGGGAAGAATATTATGAGAATGAGAGTACATCAGACAGTGTGGTAAGATTAGTTATTCAACTTATTGTAAGAAACCAAATGCAGATAATTCAGGTTTATGCCACAAGTTCTCACTGTGATGAAGAAGTGAAAGATTTTTATATGGATATAAAAAATGCTTTGTAAGATCAAATGTTTAAAAATCATCCTGGAAAACTTTAATACTGCAATTGGTAAACAACTGAAAGATGAAATGGTGTGGGTAAATCTGAATATGGTAATAGAAAAGAGAGAGGATGCAAGCTTGTGGGAGTTCACAGTAAAGCTGTATATTACTCTTTTTTTTTGAGAAAATGCTAAACAGAAATGGATATAGAATCATCCAAATGAAGGTATAGCAGACATTTTGACTAACAAAAAATATATATTTGAAGATTGTAATGTTCTAATAGACTCAATATAAGAATTGATCCTCTATAAGTGAGATGTAAGATATATGTTAAAGCAAAATTAAAGACAAAAACTATTAAAAAGTCAATATTAAAAGTTGATATTTCTAATCTTTAGAAACATTCCAGTGAATTTAAATAAGAAATTGCAAACCATTTTAAAATATTGACTTCGAAGATAATTCAAATTTAACTGAAATTAAGAAAATAAATGATAATCTATTAAAAACTGCAAAAAAAAAAAAAAAAAAAGCTAATTCAAAAAAGCAATGATTTACTAGTAAATTTCCTACAGAGTCAAGAGAATATATGAAAAAGAAATATGAAAATATTTAAAAATAATTAATTAAGCAAAATGAATATCTAGTTTTTATAAAATATAGAAAAGAATTAATGATTATACAAAAAATATATAATTGTGAATTGGCAAGACAACTTATGAAAAAATAAGTCTCAAAAATGCAAAACATCTTGGTATTGGAAAATCATTTCTCTAATAAGAAGAAAAGATGGAACTATCACTAAAATGAGAGATGACATTATGAAATGGGGAAATGAGTTCTATAAAAATTATAAAGAAGAAAACAAAGTACCTCCTGCAGTTATTACATCTTCTGAATTACCAAGCATTTTAAATAAAGAAATGAAACATGCAATTAAATCTCTGAAGAAAAATGCTCCAGAAATAATGGAATTATTATTGACATGTTAAAACAAGCTAGTAAAAAAATAGAACAATGGCAAAGTTAAGACAACAAATGTCTAAATAACAAAGATGTACCAGAGGATTGGAAGAATGTAGAAATAATATTGATATTTAAGGTGATAAAGATATTAAAAATTAGACCTATTATTCTTCTATTAGTTCTATACAAAATCTTTATCAAGATAATTACAGTTTGTCTATAGTGAACTTTAGAAAAGGACAAATTGAATTTAAAATTGGTTTTAGCACAATAGATCACATCCAAGTATTGAGAGAAGTCAAAGACAGAATCCAATAAATATGAATTGTCATTATGCTTTAGATTTGTATATTATAAAAAGGTATTTGATTCTATAAGCATTTCTATGGTGATTAAAGCAATGATGTCATATTATATCTTAAGAATATTTATAAAATGCATGAGCAAAAATTAGATTACATAGTGATACTAAGATTAACATTGAGAAAGATGTACGATATGTACATCTCCAAAATTTTTTAAAGCAATTATACAAGTACATTGTGGATCAAAATGGGAAGAAAGCAAAAATAGTTTAAGTCATCCAGATTTTGCAGATGGTGTGGTTGTTTTTGCAAATAATGCTTCAAAGCTTCTGAAAATGTTGCAAGAGTTATCAAACAAAAGTAAGAAAGTAGAACTAAAGACAAATGATAAAAAGACTAAAATAGTGTTCAATGGATTTTCTAGGAATAAAGATAAATAATCGTAAATTAGAAAAAATTAAAAAATACAAATACCTTGGCCAGGTTATTAATAGATGAAAATATAATGGATGGAATTAATCATAAAATTAAATTTGGATTGAGTACTTTTGATAGAAACAACTTAATATTAAAAAGAATATATACCTACAATCTTGAAAAGGTTTTTAATAATGTGTTTTTCCAGCTCTTATTTATGGAACTAAGATTTGGAGACTTAACAGAATAATAATAGACTTTAGACCACTCAACAAAATATGAAGAGATGTATATTAGAAGTAACAAGAAGTGATCGAAAACAAATACAAAAAAATTAAGAGACTGAAATGAAATTGTGCTGGACATATTGCTAGAAGCGATAATAGATGGATAGTAAAACTTTTAAATTAATTACAAGAGTGTAATAGAATTAAAAAAAGACCACGAGATGAACGATGAAATAAAGCGATGAGAATCTAGGAATTAGAATGACTAAATTAAATTTGGATAGATCACAATTAAAAAAGACAACAATCAAGTTTAGTGAAATCAAAACCATTTCTCATCTTAAAAATGAAAAGACTGCAAATTGTGATGAAACATGATGGTATGTTGGCTTCAAAAATATTAGAATTTGTTAAAATATATGGTTTCCTGAAATTGTCCCACCCAATGTTAAAGATGCTTATATTATTTCAGTTTTTAAAAATGAAAAAACAGACAAGATTGCAATAACTATCATAGAATATCATTATTATTCATTCCAGTAGAAAGAGAATTTTGTTGAATAGGTTTGCTTCCAGTCATAGATAAATGACTACTAGAGAATTTAATATGGTTTTAGAAAATCAAAAAGCTCTATAAACATGGTTTTTGTTGCTAGGAAAAGGTAAAAAAAAAAAAAAAGTGTTTAAAATAAAGGTGATTTTTTATTGCCTTTATTGAATTAATCAAGGCAATTGGACTCAATTAGTTGAATATGTTTATGACATTGTTTAAAATTAGTTGGTTGTCCACCAAAACATTTGAAATAAAACTGATTAATATTAACAAGAATGTGCACTTGCTCCAACATTGTTTCTGATTTTAACAATGACCTTTGTAATTGTTTATAGGCAGCTTAATGAAACTGATCATGATATGGTAGAAGTTTGATAGTGGAATTTTTAGTTTGAATTAATTAAAAGTAAAAACAAGAACTTTTATCTTCTTGCAATTATTTACACCATGCTCATGACTGTGCTATTTTTGCCAATTCAAAAAAATGATCTAAAATATTACTAAATTTTTTGAATGCAACATATAAAAACTTTGGTTATATAATTAATGTTCAAAAACACAGATTCTTTATTAGCCAGTGATAAAAAAAAATTCTTCAACATTTTTTATTAGCCAGTGATAGAAAGAAATTCCTCAACATTTTAACTTGGATAATTATCAACTTGAAAATATAAACCAATTTAAATATCTTGGTACTTTTATAATTAGAAATGTGAACATAGATTCCAATGTGCTGTTGTTTTTAACAAATAAGATTTGCACATTCTATAGAAGACAACATAAAAGCATTGGAAAAGTTTCATTTAAGGATATTCTATAAATTTTTAAAAATATATTGGTTAAAATCACTAAAGCAATCCATGTTTTTCAACCCTGGAAGTGATATTATAAAATATGCTACTATAAACTCATATCTTCATTGGATTGAACATGTGAACCAAAGAACAATGCAATACTTTATAAAGCATGTTTTATGGTGAACTTGAGCATAGTTTTTATGACCCAGTTTACATCATAAAAATTACCTTGCAGATTTCTAAAGAAGTGCAGTTGTTTTCATTGGAAAGATATGGCAATATTAAAGAGTGTTGAAATATTTCAGAAAGTTTTCTGTATAAAAAACTAAAAGACAGCATCACAAAATATCTAATAAACAACAAATAAAACAGCATGTGGATATATTTGAGATTCACAGATTAGTTTGTATGATAATTGCAAACTCATTTCCAGTGTTTATTAATATTTTTCTTCTTCTTGGAATTAGAATAGTCATACTGATTTATAAGTTACTGGCGAAATAATATTGTAATAACATGAGGGTTTGTCAGTATATCAATTTGCAAATGAGGAAAAAAAAGGTTTAATTCATTTAATAGTGACAGCAGTACTCACCACTAATGTTTGGTACTTCTGCATATATCATTTTCAAATTTTCTGGTTTTCATCAATGCCTCTCTCATCTCAACTTCATTATAAGTCAATCATCCACCAGTGCAAAATCTTGATTACTCTTTCTCTCACAATGCATATATTTCACAATCGTTGCTCTTCAGATAAGTTAGAAGTATCAAAAACTGAAACTCCACTCCCACATTGGCAGTTCAATATTTTACATTACACATCTCTCATGTGAGGTAAATTCATTTCTATGCATTGTAAATATATATTTTCTTTTATCAATGCCTCTCTCAACTCTATTATATCACAACTTGGACTACCCACTCTCATCATGCATACATTTCAAAAAAA
This sequence comes from Epiperipatus broadwayi, assembly GCA_028023455.1. Lineage (NCBI taxonomy): Eukaryota > Metazoa > Onychophora > Udeonychophora > Euonychophora > Peripatidae > Epiperipatus > Epiperipatus broadwayi. Next base: position 1,027,392 of record JAQFVV010006239.1, read on the forward strand.
ATCTTCACTTTTCAGGTGAGCTAGAGGAATCAAATATTTGAAAATTTATGTCAGTATTAATAGCATGTTTCACCATATCACTCTCATATATTAGTTTCTATCCATTTTTAATAACTTATGGAAGGGTGAAAAATCACTGCACTGTACGTTTTACCATTTTTTCTTATTAATACTTCACACCTCAATTCTATCATATACCAGTGCAGAACCCAAGACCACTCTTACTAAGCATGCAACATTTTACAATAAACACCTCTCATGTGAAATAGATTCATTTCTACACATTGAAAATATATATTTTCATTTCCTTTTTGTTTTTTTAATTAGTACCTTTCTCAACTTAATCATATCACAACTCAGATTACCCACTCTCATCATGTATACATTTCATAAACAATCTTCATTCTTCAAGTGAGCTAGAGGTATTAAATATCTGAATATTCATGTCAGTGTTGACAGCTTAATATCTTTCATTATATCACTCTCAAACAATTGTTTCTATCGACTTTTAATAACTCGTAGATGGGTGAAAAATCATTACACTGTAGATATATATTTTCAATTTTTTTTGTTTTCTTTTATAAATGCCTATCACACCTTAAGCAAGCATTTTGTGAAGAACTTTAATTTTTCAAGATGCATATATATACTTTTACATATACATTAAATGCATTTACAAAAAAAATGATTGAATATATCATTCTTAATTCATCGTTAATAACTATCATGAACTTTATAACTATTATTATTCTCTATTTTCTTTTCTCTTATGGCCTTCAGTTACTTAGGTTAAAGAGGAGCCTATTCTTTATAAGCCACTACTAACATTGGTTACCTTTCTGTACTGTGTGCATGGGATTGTATGCTTGTGGAATTACATTTCCACTTTTACTTAATGATTAATTCGTGATTTCAATTTTTTTTTTAATTTTCTTTCTTTAACTTTTTATACTTTGTCTTTTTGTTTGTTTACTCCTTTATGATTGGAGACTAACTAGTAATGAGGAGTAATCCTTCATATTAAAAATCCGCATTTATTATGTATACCTCATGGAAAACAAAACAATCTACTCTGCTTATAACCAAAGGTTCAAACCTGGACATTTTTTTCTGACAGATCACAACTTCTAAATCAGCTTAGGATTTAAGTAATTAGTTTTAGCCAATCAAATTAAATGCCTGATAATCGGGAAGAAAATGGGCATCTAGCTATTCTGGCAAATAGTTTTAATTTACCATTTATTAAATATACCCATCTCATAAAATATCTGAATTAGAATAGGTCCTTTTCACACACACACCCCTTCATCTAATTTGGCAGCAAAATATTAATAGTTATAATAGTATATTGCTATTTCTCAGACTTTTTTAAAATTTCAACAGTATTTTTTTTTTTTTATTATCAAGAAATTTTATTGTGAGCTCAAAGAATTACATTATTGCAATAACAGTTATATTTTAACAGACACTATAATAAAGGTTACATAACCCAATACCAACAGTCTAGGTGTAAAAAATCAACTGTTCAATCACAAATTGTCCATTGTTACAAGGCTCCTTGTAGCATTGTAGATGTATGTTGGAGCTAATTTTTCATCTGTTTCTGATGGCCTGAAGTTTTGCCAGAAGTAATTTCTTACAGTCAACCAAGATATGGCCATAAATGTGTGCACCTAGTTGACCAATAGGCAAATAGCAGAAAAGTTATGATTCTTATGGATAGAAAGATCCAGTTAGATATGCTAGAAATCACTCCGATGAGGAGAGGCACTCTAGTTTTGTATATGGATGCAATAGTCTCTGTCCCATTTGAGTGATGTAATAATGGCCCAGAATGTATTATTGTGTCATCATCCTGTTTACATAAAGGGCAGACCGATCCAAGCATGAAAACCCTCTACGATAGACAAGAAAAGGCATGTGGGCAGAGCACTCATGTTTAATTTAATCAAAAAATTTCGGTTAGAGATGCCACTGTTTAAATTTTTTAATGATTGTGAAGGGTTAGCAGTGATGGGATTGGGGAGATTTCTTCATTAATTAGGTGGTATGCATCCCAGTACATAATTTTCTGTGAGTTAACCTGAATAGGTAGAGGGATAAATTTTGCAATATTTAACAATAAGGATGACAACCAACTCCTCATGGGAGGAGGGGTGTCTGTAGAACAAATAGATATAAAGCATGATGCTTCCGGAAAACGGCGAGATAGGTTAAGGATGGTGTTGGGTACGCTGAAAACAAAAGGTTAAAACAGAGTGCAAGGATAGTCCATTGAGTTTTGTGTGCCTATAGAGATCCCTCAGGCTAATGGCCACACTCTTGCCCTTCCACATAAGTCTTGCACATAGTGAATTTATCTTTCTAATGAATCTTTGGGAAAAATTAATAATCGGCATGTAATAAGAGATCCTTGGGAAGCCCAGGATGCTGAGCAGTGAAAATTTTGCATATAGTGACAAATAAACCTTGGATAATAAATCAATGGTTTTTGGATTGGGGGAAAGGAGTCCTGTACGGTTCTCCTCATTGCAAGGGGCGAGTTGTATTTGGAAAGCCCAAAAATTTTTGGGGCATGGCAGTAAAAGGAGAGGGGATGGTGTTCCCAGAGGATATCTTCCATGCCAAGGATTTATTTAAATTAAAAGTAAGCCCCAACTCCGAAGAAAAGGCATGAAGGATTTTGACAAGCTTTGGGATTAGTCTTTGTGATGGGAGAAAAACAGCCAGGTCATTCATGTATATTTTATTCCACGCGTAATATACATTTACAAAAAACAGAAATGAACCATTTTCTGGAGTATTCTATATTCGAATCTATATAGTATAAGTAATTTGTAAATTTTTAATTATAATAAAAATAAGTTTTCAATTTTTTCAGTTCTAACATTTTTAGCATCCTTTTAAATAAATTTCTAGTTCGTAGTGAAAATTCAAGGCGTAGATAATTTAATTAATCAAAATTAAATTTTTGGAGTTTTTATTTCCGTTTTATTACTAATGCTAAATCTTATAACAGCTCTCAAATATTTTACAGAAATATACATGCCAGACTTAATAAACGATATTTAAGCAATTATTTTAACCATAAAATCACTATTAAAAAGACAACGAGCGAACATATATTTTTATTGACATGGCCTAAATTATAAAAGATTTGTTTAAAATTCGTAATGAAACAGAAAAACTATTTAAAATAATTCGTAAATAACACAAATGACATATAATCGAATGATCTTTTGAATTATATTACGAAAAAAATTAAAATAAAATAAAAACTTTTATTTTTCTCGGCGAATAAGATGGCTCACATTCTAATACTAATTACTTACAATTATTTTGAAGAAAAATCCCACTATATATCTTAAAAAGCATAGTATCTATTTGAAAATATCAAATATCAAAAAGGATTTATATAGTGCCACGAAAAATATAATAAAAATAGTATAATTATATCAAATCTATCAAATATATAAAAATAAAATTATGTTTACTGACGAAAAAAATTGATTTACTAAAGCTGCCATGTTGAAATCGTACGAAAACTAAAACTATTGAGACAGATTTCAAAAGAAAAAATCATGGAGCCGTAAAATAAATAACAGACATATTATTCCTACATTCGTACTAAGATTTATGAGGATAAAGAAGTTTTGTATGTTAAAGTTTGTCTTCCATATTGTTGCACGTGATAAGTAAAATTTAGAAAACTATTTCTATTCAAAAACCGATTGTTTCCGAAATGTTTCGAAAATCTTCGTTTTAAATTCGGATGGGTTTCTTTACCCAGACATCTTTGCGCACGAATGTCCGCCATATTCTTGGTGGCTGTACGTCTCTGAAAAGCTGGTCTAGCTCAGTACGGTCACTAAAAGCCCTTGTGGACCTCATGCAGCACTCTCTTGACACACTCAAGGAGAAGTTATTGCGAGCATTAGATGAGGATAAGAATGTAAGTGTTTTTGGAGTAATTTGATATGAGAAAAATGTTTCGGTCTTAGGGATGCAAATTATTAACCCACTGAATGTTCATTCTATCTATGTTGACTTGAAGTCGAGTCCCATGTTTGGAATTAAACTAATATGAAGTTGCAAAAAATTTTTGCCACTTTTTAAAAATTGATCTGGATGGTTACATAATTATTAAAGCACAATATTTTGTATATTTTGCTATGTAAACTAGTTCAGCTGGATTGGTTTTCTAATGAATGCCAATGTTTTAACGTTATAGATCTAATAATTTCTGGTCTTGTCGTCTCCGCTAATTTCTTGTACATGTATGTATAAATAATTTTTCAACTGACATATGATTTTGTAATTTTTAGATCGAAACTAGTTAGAGATGTGAGTTTATAATAATAACAGCCATTGCATAAAAAAAAAAATTAACATTTTTTGGAATTAAACGATAAATTTTAGAGAAGCTTTATTTAGTTAGTTATAAACAATTTGTCTGATTAATTTCGAATTCCATTTTAAAATATTCTAAAGTTTGCTTGAGAAGCACGCGGTTTTTTTTTTATTAGAAAGTTATAGTTTTTTTTCATTTCCAACATGTATTTATATTCGTCTTTAATTTTTGTATTTATTATGCATGCTTCATATATCGTGTTATCAGTGTATGTTTATCCTTAAAATGTACCTGTGCTTCCTTGCATATCTTAATGGATAAATATCAAATTTTGAGCTTTTTAAATTTGGAAAAGTAGTATTTTTTATAAACGAATGAATTGGTCATATTGACAGAATGTCTACAATTTTAAACTTTGTTATAACTCTAAAACTGAAGAAAACTTCTCTAATGCTATAGTTTATTGTTTAAAAAAATAAATTATTAGTCTATGGAGTGGTGAATTTTTGATTCAGGTGTTAATTTTTAATGTACAAGGACATTTTAAAATATTCACAATTATTGTTTTTCAATAAAAAAACTATTTTACTTTTTATGATATATTGTTTAGCACAGTGATTGAATAGCAATCTTAATGACCAAAAAGTTCTTTGATAAATTTCTAGCTGAGTGAAGTAGAAAAGAAAATCAGACCAATTGAATTGAATTGTGCTCAAATTGCTGTTTTTTCATATAACATCACAAACAATTCAGTGTACAATTATTATTTTATTTTAAGGAAAAAGAATATGGTATAATATGCATAAAATATTTAAATTTTATTTAAGGAAATTAATTCAGAAATTTAGTTTTATTAAAAGAAAGTGGATTTTTTTTAGCCAAGAATGGAGGCAGGATTTAGAGGTGAATTTTATACTTTGGTTGCTGTTAAGTTATTAATTGCCAATAAAAAACAAAACATTTCACAACTAATAATAAATGAAATCCTGCTGGGTGTTTACTGAAAGATTCAAGAAATAAAAGTCCCTGAATCAATTCTTAGTTCAGTAAATTAGCTTAAATGAATTAAACTCTTGTGTCCAACTTGATATTTAAGTACTCTATATTATTTTAGATATATACTTATTTTTATATTATTGAAATTGTTAAAAACATTAACAAAAATACTGTTCTATTGATAAATATAAGAGTGTGCCAAGATGATTCAATTTTTCTAAAATTGTTTTTACTCACTTTAAAAAAAGTTTATGAAAGTAAATAGTTTTTATCTATGTCATCTCATCTTTGTGATAGTCTGAAAAATAAATTTTAATAAAGCTAAAGAAATATAAAGAAGTTGAGCCAATTACTCTCAATTAAAATTAATTAAAATAGCACAGATTATATTAATACTGTCTAACACTAATAAGTATAAATAAAATAGAAATTTATATAACATTACAATAATAACCAAAAAACAAAATTTTATTAAATATCTTCCACAACTATGGTTTCATCTATTAACAAATAGAGCTTTTCACGTACAATTCTGTAATGTCACCTGCCATTATTATTTATAAGTTAAACAATCAAGAACGTGAAGTGTAGAACGTTTTGTCTAAGAGAAGAGTTTTAGTTAGAAAACTTTCTTAGAGTATAACTTATAGCTATGCATTATTTTTTGTGTTAAAGTTGTTAATAAACCTATTTTTTGTTACCAAATCTGTTGAAGAATTAAATTAAGTTGACGCATACACGTCAGATTCAACAAAACATATATATATACAAAACAAAATACCATTCATTTCAACACCAACTTCCTTTAACATCAAAAAATGTATTCATGAGATTGATGATCTCAGATTCTCAAAAAATTTTATCAGCAGTTTCTTTTACTCTTTTTTTTTGCAATTCACATTTTTCATAAAAGATAACTTCTATGTTATCAAATAATATTTTATGATCTATATTCAGTTCATAGATATACAAAGCTGAATTATGAAATTTATTTTTAACTCTACTCTTATGAACTTTAACTCTTTCATTAAGAGTTTTATGTAAACTGCAACGAATCTTATAAAATGACTGTTTTGAACTATTTAATAATGAATTTAAATTCAGGCCATTTTCATGCCACTCAATAAAAAACTATTCTTATAAATTAATTTACAAATTGATGTAAAAGAATATTTTTTTATTGGAAGAAAGGTCTGAATTTAAATTCATTATTAAATAACTTAAACAGTTAATTGATAGCAAATCTATTCCTGGGGTGGTTTATAAGATCCCTTAAAATTGTCATAAAATTTATATAAGTCAAAGTAAAATAAGTCTTAATGAAAGAGTTAAAAATAGATATCATAACTCAGCTTTGTGTTACAATGCAGAAGTTATCTTTTTATAAAAAATAAAAAAGTGAATAGAAGAGTAAAAGAAACTTTGATGATAAAATTTTTTGAATCTGAGGCCATCAATCCCATGAGACACCTTTTGATGTTAAAGGAAGTTGTGTGTAGAAAGTGAATGATGGGAAAGTTATTTTGTTTTCTATATGTATATGTTGTATGTTTTGTTGAATTTTTTGAAATACACCTGGGTTTCGTTTTATGTGGTAGATAGGTTCCACAGAAAACTCGAATTAAAAAAAAATCGCCCAAAAATAGACTTAACTTACCTTGAAAAATGGGGGATAGGTTCTGTAATTTTCAGAAATCTCATAAAAGCAAAGCAACAAGGAAAAATTACTTTAAAATTCGCATTAAAAAATTAAGGAAATAAAGTATGACTAATAAAAAATATCAAATATTTGAAAAAAATTGATACAAGACAAACTTTTTTTACTTTTTTTTTCATTTGTAAACTGGTAAGAAATCAGATTCGTCATGTGATGTGAAGTATTATGGCCACTTTTAGTCTTGTGCTGTCTTAATTGTTTTCTGTTGACAATGTAATTGGTGATTAAACTTTGAGATGATGATTTTACTAATTGTTTATATAAAGCTTGCGATATCCAGACATATAACTAATTTAACTCTCGTTGGAATTTAAGAGGTTATTTATTGCAGCAAACTCTCTCAGATTTCAGGATTTTCTGACGTTTTTCTTTTGTCTCACACATCAACGTAAAATCTATGATTAACCCTTTCACCGCTGATTATATCATTGGCCGGACGAGGTAAAATCAAAGCTTTTAATTGGCCAATTCACAAACTGATGTGTCAATTAACAAAGTCAATTGTCAAAATATATTGACCGTTTATTAATATATTCACTTTAGTTTCGTTTGTAAAAAGTATATTAATAATTTGTCAGATTATGAAAGTGAATGAAAGTTTGTTCAAAAATAAATTTTGATTTATAATTTAAAAATTTTTTGATTACGGCTGAAATGAAAAGAAACGTCAATCACCAATTCCACGTTATGATTTCTACTTCCCACTTTGCAATAAATAAATTCTTGCTAAAATCTTAACTATTTTTGTAAAATAATATTTATTTTTAGCATATTATATGAAAATAATTTATATTTCATCAAAAAATACTTTAAAATGCTCTAAAACATTCGTTTATCATTTTCAAAATAAAACAAAAACCGTTCGTAACTCTTTACTTTTTGGCAGCCATTTTCTTTGTTGACAAAAGTTCGACAGCCAATAAGATTCAAGAAAAGATGGTGAGAAGGCGGTGCTTTGGTTTTGTTTGACATAAATGGTCATTTTATTGATTTTTTACTTGTAAAATAATTCAAGAGATGGCAGCATCTTACAGAACTTTTCCTTCTAAAAAATGACATCAAAACCATAAACGTAGTACAAAAACTAAGCGATTTACAGTGACGTCAAGTTTCTTCGTTTTTAAACGAGTCGATCAGGTGAAAGATTAAATGATTAATACTTATCAGAAAATAAATTTGTCTTCATTTGATAGATATTTGTGTTTACTATTGAAATAAATTTTAAATGTTCACATTTTGTTTCTATATTAAAAAAATGAGATCGCAATCAAAACAAAAAGATTATACATTATCGGGAGAAAGATTTTTTTCAGTTTACAAAACTTCGTTATTTATTTTAAAAATCCAAAATAATATTTATTTCTGTTATATTTAATAAAATGTTTTAAAAGTTTAAAATTTTTGAATATTTATTGCAATATTTTTATACTCATAAGTATAAATCTTATTATTTACTCATAAGTATAAGTAGGTTATTTACGTAGAAGCTAAGATTCTAAATACAGCTTCAGGCCATATTCATGTTAGCTGCTAATATAATGTTATTCTTTTGAAAAAAAAAAGTATTTCAAGTCAAAATAAGTTATTAATAATTTAAATTTCTTGATATCTAATAAATATAGTGAAATGTGAACTTCTTTATCACATAAAAGAAAACCCACATAAAAAGATATTAAGAAGAAACATGAATCGCATTAAAAAAAATCCGCATAAAACAAGACCCAGGTGTAATCTATTTGGTAATAAATGAAATCATGGTTGTGGAAGAATTTTAGTAAAATTTTGTTTTTTGGCTAGTATTGTAATGTTATATGAATTCTATTTTAAACAAAATATGTACTTATACTTAAAAAGAATAAAGATTATCAATCTATCTTACTTGTTTTGATTTATAATTATAAAACTTGAATTATATTAATAGGATAATAAATTGAAAGTATGCTAGCCTTTTTCAATATGCGATTTAGATAAATATTAATAGGATATAAAAAAATGAATGGTATTGCATATTTTTTTTAGAGAGATCAAATTGGAAAAATAACTCAGCAAACTGAGGTGATAATCATTGGATTAAAACAATTCTTTATTCAGTATATTATTTGCAGTAATTTGTAATAAGATCAGAAAGTTGTTGGATGATGTAGGAGAAAAATATTTGTGATGAATTTTTGTAGTAAATTTGTGGATAATTCTTTGCCCAGTAGTAAGATGTCATAGGTTAATGCCCTATCAAATAATTTAAAAAAATTTTGAAAATGGTAATTATTTTGCCATCATTATTTATAATAAATATACATACTCAAATATTTACTTTCTGTAAATTAGTAATAAAACTAAATGTACTAATTTGATTTTATTTATTATCTTTGTTTTATAAGAATTACTGGTTGTTTGATATAATTTTGCCACCAGGAGTTTGCTATTAACTGATAGGAGACCCTTTGATTCCTCTTGGAGGGCTTAAAGGAACCGAGCAGGCAAATTTCTAATGTCCATTCCATACATTCTTGTCGTTGCAGCTGTTATTACTATGTGATTATTCATATAGAATATAAACATGGATGAGCTACTCACCAACACGCTTTAGCCAGCGTGGTGAGTTTGTTTAAGATCAAGAAACACCATGGTTTTTCTTCTCAGTTGCCTGCTAAGACATAATAAATGTTTATGTAAATGTTAAATATTTTTCCAATACATATATACAATTATGACAGACAAAAATAAATCCATGGCTCTTATTCCCAGGAGGCTGTAAAGTCACCAACCAAGGCAGCGGTTGGTGGCCGAAGGCGGAGGCTGCTAAGAATCCCCTCATTGTGGACCCAGGCTGTCATTTGATGACAACTTTTTATTTAGGTACTTACAATTGCAGATCACTTTCAAGTGAAGGAAGATTGCAAGAGCTGTCTTATAATAAATGGGACATTATTGAACTTTATGAAGTTAGAAAAGTGGACATGTACTCTATTATAAAGGCACAAATATTGGAAATACAAGTGGAGTAGGATTCATTATAAATAAAAAGTGGAAGAACAACATTGTGAGATTGATGGTGTATCGGACAGAGTGGCAAGATTAATTATACAACTTAATACCAGATACCAAATGCAGATAATTCCGGGTTATGCCCCAACAAGTTCTCATAGTGATGAAGTAGTAGAAGATTTTTATATGGATGTACAAAAGGCTTTTGATCAGAGTAAACAACATTTTAAAATTGTTATGGGAGACTTTAATGCTAGAATTGGTAAACAAATGAAAGATGAAAGTGCTGTAGGTAATTTTGGTTATGGTAATAAAAATGAGAGAGGACATAGACTTCTGGAGTTTGGAGAAAAAGAAAAACTTTATATTATGAATTCTTTTTTTGAGAAAAATGTTAAAAGGAAATGGACGTGGAAGCATCCAAATAAAGGTACAGCAGAATTGGATTATATTTTGACTAACAGAAAATACATATTTCAAGATTGTAATGTTTGTTGTTAAAAAGTTTAACACAGGAACTGATCATCGATTAATAAGATGTAAGATACATGTTAATACAAAACTAGAGAAACAAAAATTATTAAGAAAAACAATATTTACAGTTGATATTCCTCATCTTCAGAAACATTATAATGAATTAATTAAATTAGAACTTACAAATCAATTTCAAGTATTAGTAGATTTTGAACATGATTCAAATTTGAATGAAATTAATATGAAAATAACTGATACACTTTTAAAAACTGCAACAAAATTAGCTGGTAGAAAAAAGTAGCAATAGACCAATAAAATTTCTACTGAGACTAGAGAATTTATGAAGAAAAGAAGGAATATGAAGATATACAAAAATGATGCATTAGAAAGGATTGAATATCTAATTTTGTAAAATGGTGCGGAAAAGAGTTGAAAATGATATAAGAAAGTATAACTGTGAACTAGCCAGGAAACCTGTAAAAGAAAATAAGTCTCAAGAATGTAAAACATTTTGGTATTGGTAGAAAATATATATCTGCAATAAGAAAAAAAGATGGAATTATTACTAAAAAGAGAGATGACATTATGAAATGGGTAGAAGACTTTTATCAAGAATTGTATAGTAATAAAGAACAAATACCTCCTATATCTATTACATTTTCTGAATTGCCTGGAATTTTAAATGAAGAAGTGAGACATGCAATTAAATGTATGAAGAAAGGAAAGTTTCTAGGTAATGATGGAATTATAATTGATATATTAAAAGAAGCAGGTGAAGAAATAGAAATTTTTTTAGCAAAGTTATATACCAAATGTCTAAATGATAAAGATGTACCAGATGATTGGAAGAATGCAATATTAATATTTAAGAAAGGTGATAAAGAAGATATTAGAAATTACAGACCTATCAGCCTTTTATCACTTTTATACAAAATTTTTACCAAGATAATTACAACTCGTCTACAGAGAGCATTGGATTTCCACTAACCAAGAGAACAAGCTGGATTTAAAAGTGTTTTTAGTACAGTAGATCATATCCAGGTTTTGAGAGAGGTTATAGAAAGGACAAATGAATACGAGTTGCCATTATGTTTTGGATTTGTAGATTATGAAAAGGCATTTGATTCTATAAACATTTCTTCGGTGATTAAAGCATTGGATCATCAAGGTATAGATCCAGGATATTGCCATATTTTAAAGAATATTTACAAAAATGCAACAGCAACAATTAGATTGCATAATGATAATGGGAAAGTCAACATTGAGAAGGGTGTAAGACAGGGTGACTCCATATCTCCAAAACTTTTCACAGTAGTGCCGCAAGCAGTATTTTTTGGATTAAAATGGGAAACTAAAGGAGTGAAAGTAAATGGAGATTATTTAAGTTATTTAGATTTTGCAGATGATGTAGTTTTTGTAAATAATGCTTTAAGGGTGCAGGAAATGTTGCAGGAGTTATCAGATGGAAGTAGGACTAAAGATAATTGTTAAAAAGACTAAAATAATGTTTAATGGATTTTCTCAAAATATGAAAATAAAGATTGATTATGATGAATTAGAAGCTAACAATTACAAATACCTTGGTCAGATTATTAATACAGATGGAAACAATGGATGAAATTAATCATAGAATTAAACTTGGTTGGAGTGCTTTTGGTAGAAATAACTTGATACTAAAAGGAAATATGCCTATATGTTTGAAAAGGAAGGTTTTTAACAAATGTGTTTTACCAGTTCTTATGGATCTGAGATTTGGACACTTAATGGAAGAGCAATACAGAGACTGCAGACCACTCAAAGAAGTATGGAGATATGCATGTTGAGAGTAACAAGAAGAGATCGAAAACGCAATGTATGGGTAAGAGAACTTACAGGTGTTACTGACCTCATTGAAAAAATTAAAAGATTGAAGTGGAGTTGGAATGGACATATTGCTAGAAGAGATGATAATAGATGGACAATTGAAATCTTAATCTGGATTCCAAGAGATTGTAAAAGTCCCAGAAAAAGAGACCACATGTGAGATGGATGGATGATATAAAGTATGCAGGAGTGATGTGGAGAAGAGAAGCTAAAGATCGGAGATGGATTGAACTTGGAGAGACCTTCATCCTGCAGTGGATTGATAATGGTTGATGATGATTTCAAAACTAGAAGCAATATTATACTAAAAGCCATCTGAAGAATACTTATGAGTAATAGTAGAAATTAAAAGTCATTAATTGGTTTCAACATTGGGATAAATCATCTTTGATTTTTATGTATTATCTTTTGAAAAGAGAAACAAAGAGTTTTATGATAGAATTAATGATAGGAAATAAATTGGCTAATGATTATTTTCAAGCAATCCAAAATTTCATGACTATCGCAGGAACATATTACAATCAGATATTTTTATAGACTATAGGTAGAATAATTTTAAGAGAAAAAAAAATTTTTTAAACTACAGAAATTGTTCAATCATTACACTGGCTATATTTTGGTCAAAGATGAAAATTAATAAATTGCCTTTAATCATACTTTCTCTTATTAATTTTAGAATACATCACGTTTTATATCAAGATGTAAATCAAATAAAATTTTGCATTAAAAATGATAGATTTTTTTTATAAATAATGCATTCAAAATTTTGTTTTTGTTTTTATAGTGGTCTTTAGTAAGCAGAAATATCTTCATAATAAGATGAACAAAATACATTGCCTCTTTTTGTTAAAGGTAATAAATATTTATAGTTGTTTCCTTAGAAAGACAAAAGCAAAAAAAAAATGATTCCATTAAGTTGAAAAAATGTAATTGCATATATGTACTCCATTTTTATTTGCTATTCAATAATTTTATTTCAATTCCTTTTTAACAATATCTACCACATATTTCTGACATTTTTTTTATCTCTTAAATGATATTGTTTTATTTGAAAACTTTTGTTAGTTTTTTATTCTGCTTTAAAAAATAATGCTAAATAATTTTTTTCCTAAATGGACTTTAAAAATCTGGTTGGAATAAGCTTATATATATATTACATAAAATAATTAGATCCATATTATTAAATAATATTAAAATAAATCACACAATATAATATAAAATAAAATCTTTATATAACAACATTAATTGTGTGTGTGTGTGTACATATAATGCAGAAAAGCTTTTTTTAGCAAATATTTATTTTTGGCCGTTTTAATGTGATCGAACTATTTTAAAGCTTCATTTTACATTGTGTACATAGGCCATATAACTTTTTAATATATAAAATTAACTAGAAGCAATTATAAAAACTATACAATATATATAAGGAAAAAAATCCTGTATAAATGTATACTATATACTTATCCATCTATTTTTCATTAGCCAATTATTAAATTAAATTAATTGATGTTGTAAATAGAATCATGCAGTTATGTTTATTATAATTAATATAATTCGTTTCATATATTTATCTTCTATTAGGTTCTTTAATATAGTTTTAAGATTTTATATTTTTAAACAATTTATTTTGTTTTTATTTTAAATAATGACTATATAGTGCAGATTTATCATCTCTTCAATTAATTGCATTATATTTTTTTACTCTTTCATCTGTTTCCTTTATGTCCATAGTAAATTATATTTTAATTTCCACAATGAATTTTATATACAATTCCTTCTTTATATTTCATACCATCTCTTATTTTATAATTACTTATTAATTTGTCTAGATTTTTACTATTTGACTCTATGTCGATGTTTTTATTTATATAATGTTTATTTTTCTAGTAATGTATTATAAATTTTAGGGAAGCATGAAATATTTATCTACTTTTTATTAGAACTACTAATATTATTTGCATTATTATTTATATTTGGCAGTTTATAGTTAAAAAGTATGTTTTTCATATTAGAGTTATATAATTTTTATATAATTCAAGAAAAAAAATCTTTTGTGAAGTTGTTATATTTTTATCTATATTATATATATAACGTCTTTATGCTTAAGGTTTTTAATAACTGTCATCTTTTGTATCTTCTTGTGAATTTATAGAAATTATTTTTTTTAATTTATCTTATTTAATGAAAAGTTTTAATATAATTTGTTATTATTATATTAATCTTAGCATCAAATTCCATCTTTGTAAATTTAATAGTATGTATATTATTATTAAATTCTTTATAATTATTTATAGCTCATTTGTTGTCAATTATTAAGGTATTATCAACATATCAGGAATAATATATTATTTCTTGATTTATTATTCTAGATATGTTGACAATACCTTAATAATTGGTAACAAACTAGCTATAAATTATATTTATAAAGAATTTAATGATAATATATATAATATTAAATTTATAAAAATGGAATTTGACGTTAAAGTAGTTGTAAAGATTAATATAGATAATGATAAAATTATGTGTTAAAACATTTCATTAAAGAAGATAAATTAAGTAAAAATAATTTCTATAGATTTACAACAAGCGTGAATAGAAAAGGTGGCAGTAAACATAAAAATGAGATATAATAACCCTAAAAACATTAAAAACAAACTATTTAATTATAAACAATATAATTTAAATAATAATATTATAAATTGTAGTAGCAGCTCTAATAAAAGTGGATAAAATGTTCATACTTTCCTAAAATTTATAATACATTACTAAAAAATAAAAATTATCTATACAAATTAATAGGTAATTGTAAAATGAGATAATATGAAATATAAAAAAGGAATTGTATATAAAATTCATTGTCGAAATTATATGGATATAGAGAAACATTTAGATGAAAGAGTAAAAGAACATAATATCACAATTAATAGAAGAGATGATAAATCTGCGTTATATATTGTAACGGTCAAGTTTTGTACATTCGCATAACAGAATCTAGAATCCAGACAAAGAGATCAAACCCGACCAGACCAGGATTGTGACTTCCCGAATCCGACCAAATTTCAATTCGTTTGCCAAATACTCCACGACTCAAGACCCTACGAACGATCACACTTGAAGTTACACGTAGTACACCCATCTTTCCCGGCTGGCATAGGGCAGGGAAAAACACGAGACTGGACTTAAAATTATATTAACTAATTTAATTGCTACCAGCATGAAATTAAAGATAAACTTTCATAAATGAATGCATATATGGTTATATCCCACATATATATTTAACTAAGACTGAATTGGATTGAAATAGGAACGAGAAATAACACGAAACCAGAATAAAGTTAACATATAATTTATTTAACAAATAAAACATAACTTAATGTGAGAAAAGTACTCGGGCTTTCTAATGTGAGGATTAAAATATTTCCTCATTAAAACTTTAATTATTAATATTGACATATTTAAAGAAATCACTAACCGGTGCCTAATTATGTTATGCCAATTCCTATTGAAATTGGTGGCTACTATTATAAAATGATGTACGTCTTAGGCAAAACATTTACTATCTTTTCTTTTAAATATTCCATTTAAGCATTTAAAGAAATATTTTAGACAAAATATTTATTACGACATTATTAATTTAATAAAGTAGGAACGTATAGCTCAGCTCATGGTATACTGACCCAGAAACCAAAGATATAAATTTCAGTTTAATACTGAATAATTAATTAAATTATGGAACTTAGAACTGGCCATAGCAAGATTACCGACATGCTACAGCACCGGAAAATTACAATAACAGAGTGCCCTGTGGATAAATTAGAGTCAAGGGTTTTCGTGACAAACACCGGTACCCTGGAACTAAGCGTCCTGCTGCTAAAAGGTCGGTATTGCTAACACGACTGCCGTGAATTATTACATCCGGTCTTACTAGTGTGCGCCCCAAAAGAAGGTAAGATGGTGTGGTCTTTCCCGAGGCCTCATAATGCAGCAAAACATTAAACTTTGAACGTGAATTTAATGTATCTAATCCGCCAAGCGAAAGTATGACATTTAATTATTACAAAATATGGGGTAGTACTCCGGCCAGTATGACTATCGTGAGCCAATTCTAACAACGCTATTTAAAATCAAGCGACATTAGAAGGATAAAGAAAATATAATAAAACTCGGGTTTATAGGTTTCAATCTATATAATTTATTACAAGGGAGGGGAAAGTATATTGATCGAATGGCCAAATAATTGCTGAATATACTTTCGTATTACTAAGACCAATACATTGCGCTATTTAGAAATATCAATAAGATGAAAATTTAATAGCAGGCCACAATATATTTAAAATTAAAAAAATTATAGGAATTCGAATCAGTGAGCATCGATGTTATTAAGAAAATAGTTATGGGGAAGATATTTGCAATAATATCTCCGAATATTTATTTCATTTAAATGCTCACTACTTCGAAGCATTTGCATATAAATAACCAAATAACGACGAAGAAATATTAAAAGTACAACCGCAGTGATAGATGAAGAATTTAGAGTAGTTTACATTTACGTTTACTTAAGATATTAAAGAGGTAAGCATGTTATATAAATAATACATTATTTCATTTAACGGGGATTTATAATAAAACATTTATTGAATTTAAAAATTAAATTATTTTAGTTTGCTAGCTAAACTTTGGAGTAGAAAATTTGAATTTAGAAACAGTTTGTTAACACAGCTCTGTGGTTAGAGGTTTGGCATACCGATTAATTGCTGGCTGGATAATTAGGGGTGGGCTTTAAGGTATCATCATCTTCTTGAGTGGCTGTTATAGGATATTTCTTGTGGGCTCCGGTGGTTTAAGCATAGGCTGGCAGCGGCACATCATTCTTTCATGGATTCTAGAAGTAGCACTCGCAGATCTTTCAAAAATCAATCTGACGTAGATTCAGCATGGCGACGCTCTTCCAAAATTAATGACTCCATCCTTCAAGCTTCAAATATACCCTATTTATATTTTTTCTTAAGAAGCACTTAATTGGAAAAGAATTTATTTTGCCTGGAAACCCATTAACTCTTAAAATATTACTTTAAATTATAAGATTTACCAAATTGGCCAAAATGCTTTTGTTTAGGTTTCCATGGCGCCTTAGATTCTCTTCCAGGTGTGAAATAGTGCTACTTCAGCGATTTTAAGGAATACAATTTAGCAGACAAATTTGGATAAAGCAATTATCAAACTTTGATTTAGCCATAGGTGCGGTGGACTTAATGCAAATTTGTTTATGGCTAACTTTTATTTTTAACTAATTAAAAACTAAAAGCTTTTTGCTCTTTTACAAAATTAAATCATGCCACTCTATATATATTATTATATAAGGTGAATCATAT
This sequence comes from Epiperipatus broadwayi, assembly GCA_028023455.1. Taxonomy (NCBI): domain Eukaryota; kingdom Metazoa; phylum Onychophora; class Udeonychophora; order Euonychophora; family Peripatidae; genus Epiperipatus; species Epiperipatus broadwayi. The sequence goes on from JAQFVV010006239.1 coordinate 1,045,150, forward strand.
ATCCACATACAAATTTATATTTACTAAGTTTAATAAATTTACATTTCTAAGATATAAAATTATAACATTAAATTCTACACTTTATAAATAAATGATCTAACACTATATTCGCTGTAACAACTATTAGCCTATGTATGTACAGCATTTATTCATATGTGCATATATATAATGCTACACACCCAGCCATGATAGTATGTTTTAGATGTTGCTTTTAATAAAAGAATATTTTAATAGGGTTTGAACCCAGCACAGATAGGTTTGGTAGTTAAACTGAAAGGTGCAACGAGAAGGGCTTGAACCTGACTGTTGCAATATTTATTATTTAAAGTATTGACATAAAATAAATTATGTATATGCAATATTTATTATTTAAAATATTGACATAAAATAAATTATGTATAAAGTATAAAACTTTTAAACTGTATTAATAACAAACATTACTGCATGATTCTATATAAGACAATTCATTTAACTAATAATTGGCTAATGAAAACATGTATACAAGTTATTTTTCCTCCTTGTATATATGGCATTATTGTTATAATTGATTCTAGTTAATTATATATATATAAATATAGATGTCACTATGTTTGCAATGTAAATTGAACCTTTAAAATAGTTCCATCACATTGAAAAGGGCAAAAATAAATATTTTCTGAAAAAAGTTTTTCTGTATTATTTTTATTTTGTATTATATTGTGTGATTTATTAAATATATGAAAAAGCAGCATAATGGATTAAATTTTTTTTCGTCTAATAATATTACAAATATTTTTTTAAATATTTGTAGATAGTAAAAGTGTAATAAAAATAAATGACATTGGAAAAATTGTTAATTTGTGCGTATATTTTTTTATTAATCTTTATACAATGTAAGAATGTAATGATTCATTAAAGTTTTATGTGTAGCTCTAAATGTGGAGTTATTAAATTGTATGAAGAGCAAAGGAGTTTGTGGTTAACTGAGAGGAGACCCTTTGATTCCTCTTGGAGGTCTTAAAGGAATCAAGTGGGGCAAATTCCTAATGTCCACTCCATACACTCTTGATTTTGTAGCTATTATTACTATGTGATTATTTATATAGTTTACAAACATGGATGAGTTGATAACCAACAAGCATTAGACAGCTTGGTGATTTTATTGGCTTTTTACCTCTGAATTTAAGATCAGGACACACCATGGTCTTCTCAGTTGCCTAATATCTCTTAACTGAAATATCAGTTGAGTTCTTGAAGGCAGAATGAATGTGTATGTGAATGAAAAACAATTTTTTTTTCTAATAAATATTTACAATCATGAAAGAAAAATAAATCATGTCCATTATTCCCAGGAGACTGCAATGTTGGCCAAGTAGCATTTGGTAGCCGAAGATGAAGGGTGCTAAGAATCCCTTGATTGTGGACCCAGACTACATTTAATGGCAACCTTTTATTTAAGTATTTACAACTGCAGATCACTTTCAAGTGAAGGAAGATTGCAAAAATTATAAGAACTGTCTAAATTTAAATGGAACGTTATTGGACTTTGAAATTAGAAAAAAGGGTGAAGAGACAATGATTTAAAAAGTAAATATGTACTCTATACAACGGCACAAACATTGGAAGTGCAAGTGGAATAAGATTTATTATAAATGAAAAATGGAAGAACACTTTGTGGAAATTGATGGTGTATTGGACAGAGTGGCAAAATTAGTTATTCAAATTAATACCAGATACCAAATGCAGATAATTCAGGTTTATGTCCCAACAAATTCTCATAGTGATGAAGTAGTAGAAGATATTTATATGGATGTTCAAAGGGGTTTTAATCAGACTAAACTACATTTTAAATTTTTTTATGGGAGACTAATTTTAGAATTGGTAAACAATTGAAAGATGAAAGCACTCTAGGGTAAATTTGGTTATGGTAATAGAAATTGAAGAGTACATAGACTTGTGGAGTTTGCTGAAAAAGAAAACTTTGTATTATGAATTCGTTTTTTGAAAAAAATGTTAAACGGAAATGGTTGTGAAAGCATCCAAATGTGAAGGTACAGCGGAATTAGATTATATTTTCATTAACTGAAAAAAAATATTTCAAGATTGTAATGTTCTTAATAAATTCAACACAGAAAATGATAATTGATTAGTGAAATGTAAATATGTGTTGATGCAAAACAGAGAAAGAGAAGAATTATTAAGAAAAAACAATATTCACAGTTGATATTCTTAATCTTCAGAAACATTTTAATGAATTTAAATTAGAACTTGGAAATCGTTTTCAAATATTAGCAGATTTTGAACATGATTCAGATTTGAATTTATGAAGAAAAGAAGGAATGTGAAAATATATAAAAATGATGCAATAAGAAGAATTGAATATCTTAGAAGTTTGTAAAATAATGCAAAAAAAAGTTGAAGCTGATATAAGAAAATATAATGTGAACTAGCAAGAAAAGCTATAGAAGAGAATAAAAGTCTCAAGAGTGTAAAACAATATTTTGATATTGGTCAGAAACATTTCTGCAATATAAAGATTGAATTATTATTGAAAAAAAAGATGACATCATGAAATGTATAGAAGAGTTCTATCAAGAATTATATAGTAATAAAGAACAAGTATCTTCTACAACTATTATATCTTGAATGGGCCAGGATTTTAAATGAAAGTATGACCTGCAATTTATGATGGGCAAAGCTCTAGGTAATGATGGGAATTGTAATTGATATCTTAAAAGAACAAGTGAAGAAATAGAAAAACTTTTGGCAAAGTTATATAACAAATGTCTAAATGATAAAGATGTATTATATGATTGGAAGAATGCAGTGTTAATATTTTAAAAAGATAATGAACATATTAGAAATTACAGACCTATCAGTCTTTTATCAGTTTTATACAAAATTTTTACCAAGATAATTACAACTTGTCTACAGAAACTTTGGATTTTAATCAAACAAAAGAACAATCTGGATTTAAAGTGGTTTTAGTCCAGTGGATCATATTCAAGTATTGAGAGAAGTTGTAAAAACGATCAATGAATATGAGTTACCATTATGCTTTGGATTTATAGATTATGAAAAGACATTTGATTCTATAAATATTTCTTTAGTGATTAAAGCATTGGATCATCAAGATGTAGATTGAGGATTTATAAAAATGCACTAGCAACAATTAAGTTATTTTATGGTACTAGGAAAATTAACATTAAGATGGGTGTATGACAGTGATTCCAAAACTAAGACTTTTTACAGCAGTGCTACTTAGACGTATTTAGTGAATTAAAATGGTAAGCTGAATGAATTAAAGTAAATGGAAATTTATTTGTCATTTAGATTTTGCAAATGATGTTGTTTTTTTTACAAATAATGCTTCAGAGTTACAGGAAATATTGCAAGTTTTATCTGATGAAAAGTCTAAAATAATGTTCAATTGATTTTTTCAAAAGTTGGAAATAAAATTGATAATGATGAGTTAGAAGTTAACAACTATAAATATCACATGATCACCACTTCTTATGCTTGCTCTTAACTGTTATTGAAACAGGCAAAACTCTATATGTATTGCCACTTAGTGCAAGCCAGAGTAATCAATGGATGTCCGAAGGCTTGTGCATAAAATCCCCATCCAGTGCCTACTCATCCAATATCCCCTGACTAGTTTCTGGTTTGTGACCTTCGTCAATGAGGAGCCTTGGATTCGAGAGCACTGCACCTAGATCTTAGGATCTAATGCAACCCTCCAGCAGCCACCTTTTATCTTTACTTAACTACAAAACTATGAGATATAAATTGAAAACACTATAATACTTTCAATCCAAGCTCATCAGCTTATATAGTCATATAGGTCTGAACTCAGTTCAGTACCTATATATTTTGGTGTCTTTGGTTCTTTAATAACCATAGCCACCACTAGCCTATTAGGCAGGATTGGTTTTAAGCCAATAAACATCACATGCACAAGCCTTCTGGCATCCATTGATTACCCTGGCTTGCACTAAGTGGCAATACATATAGAAAGTTTTGCCTGTTTAATAATAGTTAAGAGCAAACATAAGAAGTGGTGATCATGTGATGTTTATTGGCTTAAAACCAATCCTGTCTAATAGGATAGTTGTGGCTATGGTTATTAAAGAACCAAAGACACCAAAGTGTATAGGTACTGAACTGAGCTCAGACTTATATGACTATATAAGCTGATGAGCTTGGATTGAAAATATTAGTGTTGTCAATTTAAGCATCATAGTTTTGTAGTTAAGTAGAGAAAAAAGGTGGCTGCTGGAGGGTTGCATTAGATCCTAAGATCTAGGTGCAGTGCTCTCAGATCCAAGACTCCTCACTGATGAAGGCCACAAGCCAGAAACTAGTCTGCAGATATTGGATGAGTAGGCACTGGATGGGGATTTTATGCACAAGCCTTCTGGCATCCATTGATTACTCTGGCTTGCACTGAGTGGCAACTATAAATATCTTGGTCAAATCGTTATTAGAAATGGAAACGTAATGGATGAAATTAATCATAGAATTAAACTTAATGGAGTGCTTTTGTTAGAAATAATATTAAAAGAAATATGCCTATGTGTTTGAAGAAGAAAGTTTTTAATAAATGTGTTTTACCAGTTCTTGCTTATGGATCTGAAACTTGGACAAATTTAACAGAAGAGCAACACAGACATTTCAGACAACTCAAAGAAGCATGAGAGATGCATGTTAGGAGTTAGTGTAATAAATTTAAAACAAAATACACGAATAAGAGCACAAACAGGTGTTACTGTCATTGTTGAAATAATTAAGAGACTGAAGTGAAGTTGATCCAAACATATTTCTAGAAGAGTTGAAATCTTAAACTGAAATCCAAAAAATTATAAAAGACCCAGAAAGAGACCACAGGTGAAATGGATGAAATAAGTCTGCTGGGGTGATGTGGAGAAGAGAAGCTAGAGATTGGAGATGGATTGAACTTGGAGAAACCTTCATACTGCAGTGGATTGATAATAGTTGGAAATAATGATGATGATTAAAAGCAACCCAAATAATGAAAAATTGCCATTAACAATGATCAGGTGTTATTGAATGCCATATTTAGTAAGTTATTTTAACCTGCCTTTTGATAAAGAATGTAATTCTGATTAAATGACATAAAAATTCACATATTTTCAAAATGTAAAACAAAAAATACATCTTTGTATTATATATACTTACTATTTCATTGCATTCATATAAATATAAACTTAATTTTCATTGACAATTTTAAGTGAGCATATTCACATTGTAATAAATTTTATATATTATTAATTTCTTTAAAAATATATATATATAAATTTTACTTTAAAAAAATTTTTAAAATTTTTTTTACTACCGTAGCCAGGGAAAATGCATAAGTGAATTTTTGATCAGGTTAAATATAACCCTCTGATTCACCAATGATTTTGTTGAAATTATGTTTTGGCCATATTATAATAATCAAATTCATTGGAAAAATTTATAATGTTTGTAGAATGTGGTGATAAAAGAAGACCAGAACTGAAGTGGATGGACTCTATAATAACAACAATTATAGTTCGTTTGAATAATCTGATAAAACCAACAGATGGAAGATCATTTGAGTAATGCTATTTACATAATAAGCAGGGATAAAGTTTTCGGCCTTAGAGCAGATATTTTGATTATCATTGATAGTATATCGCAGTTGCTACCATCTTCTTAGCACAATTTATTCTAGTATCTTAATTTTAATAACTGTAGTAATAATGAATTTTAAAATATTTAAATTGTGGAAAAAAACTTCCCAAATTTTGGAATAAAATTTCTTGATTTAAAATTTTGTTTGCAATACATAATAACAAACCTTCATTAACATTAAAAATTTATTATTAAAAAATCTCTCAATTAGAGTTATTATTACATGCCTAAAAATTTGAATAATAAATTGAAAACCTTGAATTTTAAAAACTTTAGTGTGATAAAGATTTAGAAATGGGATTATGTCAATGCAGATTAATGTACTGAAGATTCCACTGCAGCTAGTAAATGTTAAGCTGAGTCATATTAAGTAACATGAATAAAGCAAATTCTATCAAGATAAATGGTTCATAACTAATCTTCAAATAATTCCAGCCAAGCCTGATTATTCTAATAGCAATATCCTACTTAAGACATTTTGAATTACAAACAAGCTAATTTGTTTATTGAGTAATAGCTAGTTGATGTAAAATATTGACAAGAATGGAAAAAAATTAAGACATTTGCAATACTGTAAATAAATATAAATGTAAAATTATATGAGAAGAAATGATTAAGAAAATTTGAAGCAATAATTAATAAACACATTGTATTAGAACTTGTAGATGGGCTACTTGTATATAAGGCTTAAACCAGTTGTGTGAATTTAGAGAGAAGGCAAGTAATTCATTTTTTTTTTTTGTAATTAATTAAATATTTTTGTATAAAAAAAGGTACTTTTAAATTAGTTTATTTAAATATTATTTCAATACTTCTTTATTTTATAAATCTTAAATTATTTTATGTATTAACATTTCATTGTGACTTCTCTATTGACAATAAAGTTAATTTTGATATGTTTGAAAATAGAATTTTGGGCATGATTTTTTAAAATTGTTTTCAAAAAATGTTGAAAAGGAATTTTTTATAGACATACTCATAGAACATGCCAAATAATATTACGGAATTTGTAGTAATATAGAATTTAAACCTTTAATTTATGTATTCAAGAAGTTTATTTACATTTTTGCTTTTTACATTATCTAAATTGTGAACACCACTTCATTTTTTAAATTGTAATGTCTACCATGAACAAGATTTAAATTTTCATAAGCATATTCAGAGAATTCTGTACAATAAGTTTGTAATATTTTTGGATTAATCAATTCAAGAAAAAGTAAATCTAATAAGATTTTACTGTTTATCAATTTGTATGAAAAGAATATATATAATGTCAAAAAAAGTCTCTTGAAATTGTTTTGATTTCAAAAAAAGTATATTGTAATTACTTTTTGCATCAGTTTCATTTTCAATTGTAGAGTGTTTTTTTGATCGAATATAAATAATTTTCTTTGATCTAGTCCAATAATTTTTCAACTGACAGTTTACAATTAATTGGTTTTTTAAACTTGTCTTTCAATAAATAATATTTAATATCATTGGTTTTACTTTTTAAAATAATATACAGAGTCCATCAGTCAAAAAAAATAAATAAATAAAAGGAAAACAACAGATGAAATCATTTAAATGTGGTTAATAACCATGACATGTTAAATGCTTCTATGTCCTATTCTTCCACTTCTTTGTGATTATAGATGGAAATCTTATTTTAATCAAACTTTTGAACATTATTTTTTTAATCTTTACTTGAAGTTCTGACAAATGTCCCGATAGCACAAGTTTACACAATTAGTTTATTCTTACAATTATATTTAAAAATAAAATAAAATACATATTCAGTTAAAGTAGAAGGTATTCTACCATGGCCAATATCTACAAAATCTGTAAGGCATTCTATAACTTCTATTTAAACAGTAGCTAAGCACAATTGATAACTAGCGGTAATTTTACTTAGTGATAGTGCAACAAATAAAGGACTTTATTTCATTATGAATATAAAGAAGAGTATTTCCAACAGAACCTATTAAATCATTGGGTTTACAATTAGAAAATCCTGAAAATATGCTTGCAGAATCTAAATAACATAAACAGTAGTTCATCATAACTACTTAACACAGTATCAACTAATTGCTTTTAACCCTTCGTCATGATTATGTATTTCTAAGTGATCCGCTATCATAATTAAATGTTCAAAAACATTTTTTTTTAATATTTTCGTTGTGAATTAAAATACTTAAAGCTGTTTGTGTATTTATATATCACAATATAAATACAAATGGAACCAAATGTTTTAAATGAGGTCATTACTTTTAGATGATTTAATATGTCTTTTAAGTTTTATTCAAATTTATTTCAATCATTACAACCAGCTAAATTGTATTTGTTTCATTAGAAAAAGTGAAGCATGGATAACAAATTAATTTGCTTTTTGTTTTACATCATGTTATTCAAGATATTGTGTCATAATTTGAAGTGTTGATTACAAATTTAATTTTAGCATTTCAAAATTATAATTATATTAAATATATTATTGCAAAAATGGGCTCAATAAAAAACAAAGAGCAAATTGAAATATTAGTCTTGCATTCCCGAGTATATAGCAGCTTTAATAAAAAATATTTGTATAATATTTGAATGTCAATAGCAAATTTAAAGTACACATTTAAGTTATTCAGGGCACAACTTTATATTATGTAACTTTCGTTAGTTATATTGATTATTAGAACTATTGACATGCCTCAGTAGCAAATAATAGTATACTTGGTTAACACTGAATTTTATTTAAATTTTGATTCTATGAGACAGTGTGAGGTTAGAACAAAGCATTCTGGAACAAATAGTTCTGTAATATTTAGTGACTACCTAGAATAAATAAATGCTTGATTTTGTCTTCTTTTATTTTTATAAAAAAATAATATATAAATGTTTTATTTTTATTTTTTTTATTAAAAAAAGTTGAGAAAACATAAAATATAAATATGAAAATCTTATATAAAAAAGATGTAATATTTAAATGTAAGCAATGCACTTTACAAATATTGTCTGTATATACTAATCTCTTTATCTTGCAGCTACCATTATTTTTTCATATTTTGAACATTAACTTTAGTAAGTTTTCCTTAGTTTTAAAAGTATAAATATTGATGGTTAATTCTAAGTAAAAAAAATGTGATAAATTATTTATATTTTTAATGATTTTTTTTTTCAAAGTACAACTTATTTTTAATTAAAGTAAAATATTAATTTCTGATATTTCAATTTTTTTTTCCATTTATAAGCTATCATATGAACTTACTATAATATATAGTCAGAAGAAACTTTAGATGTTGGCTGAAACATTCACTTTTTTCATTTGTCATCCTCATGACTCTAGTTTGAATCCAGATATTTATATCTAGGGAATGCAGTTATTTTTTATTAGATATGACTTTTAAACAATTGTTATTTTGAAATGTTCAGTGTTGGGACATTTTTTTTAATAATTTGAAATTGGTGGTAATACTGAAAGTAAAATTGTCAATATACTTTACCATTAATTTATTTTGATTTATTTTGCATCAATTTATGTTTTACTTTTAAGATTCCAGCATAGCAATACCTAGCAGCTTTTGTATATTCAGATGAAGTGGCTTATTACTATGACATAAGATATTCTAAACAATTTGGATTTGAACAGATTCTTTATGATTTGTTTGTAATAAATATGTGTCAATATTTATATTGATTACTATTTGCTCAGATAGGATGCATTGGATAATTTTAAATTCTGTCACATAACAGTTCATATTTTTACTACTATAAATATCTTTGATGCGGATACCATTCTATAATATGCTGGTTAATGAAATTGATTATCAGGCTATGTTTCTTTTACTAATGCTATCTAATTTAGATAATTATGAAGTTTTTGTTGCATTCATGTTTTAAATACATTCTGAACTCTGAATATAATAACTATCAATGTATTAGTATCCCAAACAATGATGGAATGTTTACATACTGTTTAGATTTTTTGTAGCATCAACGAAAGAAAACAGCAAATTATGACACTGTTGTATTTAATATTATTCAATATTTTAAGAGTAAGCATTATATATATATAATCAATTGTGGAAAATTTTGAATTGATAATTGCACACAATGGCTCTCTAAAATTAATAAAACTAATACTATAAAGAATAATCATTGCAAACAGTCCTCATTGGGTTTTTTTAAAATTATTATTAAGAAGTACTTGTCTGATCATTTCATTTAATCTGCAACTTATTAAAAGTTCCTGTGTTTGGATAGACTTAGAACTATGAATAATAACAAATAAATTGTATTGATTAATGCTTCAATGAAATACAGTGCTTCACTATTTCAAATCTAAATATGAAATAAATGAATGTGTAAACCAATACTATTTAAATATTTAGTACATTATTAAATTCCTGACATTAAATATATATAAATAAAAGGCAATTGTGTATATAAAATAAAATCTAATGTAATTTAAATAAACTTAACAAGCTAAACATAATAGCTTATAATCAACAAAAGCATAATATCACTTACTTTGTCACCTTTCATAAACATATAAATTTACTATCTCAAACTATTTATTATCAAATAAATTAAATAAATCACAATAAAAATAAATAGATGGATATCATCATAGCTTGATAACTTATACATTAAAAATTATTTCAACATTGTAATCATTTGTTTCATAGAAAAGGGATATGGGGAAAAGAGAAGTTTTGAGTATATAGATTAAGTATATCCATTGACTCTATATAAATTTCCAATTAAATGTATGGCTATTATCATACAATTCAAATCTTAATTAATACCTGAACCATTCTTGAGGCAATTATCTACTTTTGGTAATCCAAATAAATTTTAGTTTGTCACATTATTATTATTACATAACTAGTAATATTATACATATAATTAATTCAATTTTTTTACCCCTGGCTAACTTTTTGAACTTCTGAATTACAATTAACTAAATGTATTTGAATTCATCAATGTACATTACAAAAATAAATTTTTCCATATCAGTGTTAATAAATTCTGTTTTTTTATTTGACTGAATTCTTAAGCTATTTTAGGTATTCATAATTCTCTTGCTATTCTCTCATTTTTTAAATATTACATGTATAAACAATCTTGGTGTAATAGAATTATGACACTTTCATACTCATACATTGTTTTTAATCTATCAAAAAACAATCTAAAATGAGCGCAGTCATCAAATAATTTTAAATTCCTATATTACTTTTAAAGCAACATATATCAGAGAATATTATATTTTCTTTTAATCAAGTTCCTATCATTATGAAACAAGATTTTTTTTGTAAATGTATTCAAGAATAGACTCACATATAAATAACCTACTCATTAAGAAAATTTTACATTTCAGTTGACATATTTTAAATTGCAAAATTTTAGCTATTAAATTTAGCATGAATAATAGTTTTTTCTAAAGAATGAATATAAAATTATCTGTGAATGTATTATAGTGCTGATTTTATTTTTTAATGCCACCATACATTTGACTTTGAATTCTATTACTGTTTGGCTTAACAATTTGTGCTTATAAATGCTTACATAATATTGACTTATTTTACATTTTAACCCTAACAATCTATATGTTGCTATTCTTTGAGCATGAATAAAAAATTTTTTTTATATTGAGTCTTTTCTTTTTTTGTCTTTGCAAAATGATATTGATAGTTGATTTATGTGTAGAATAAAAAACCAATAATGGGCCATAATTTACTGTTTCTGCCAGCATAAGAATTAAAGTTTTAAAAAAAAAACCAATCTTTTATTGTTAAATTACCTAATAAAGAACAAGAGGTTTCCCCCCTCTAATCTTATATTTACCATTAATATAATACATGATTATTTTTTTGTATAAAAATAATAGCATTTATATATTTGTTTCTTTAAATGCTAATTAATCACTTATATTATTTTTTACCTTTTTTTTCCCATGAAATTTGTAAATAATTTTTTTTTTAAAAAAACAAAACATGTTTATTATTGCAGATTGTACTGGAAATGTTCTAAGAAATATGAAAAGTTATAAAATAACAATTCCAATAATGTTTATATCCAAGTAGCATGTAAACTGTGATTATTTGATAAAGATTTAATATTTGAATTTGGGATTTGGGAACAGCAGAAATTCAGTTTAAACACAGGAGGAATTTTGCACTAAGTGCAAGTTGATATATCTGTTTTTGAAGATTTCTTAGGAACCTTGGTGTTAATCCAGAGATTTAAAAGTAATAAATTATCTGTATCAAAATACTAAATCACTTTGTGACAAAACATTGGATTTCAGTCTGTTGAACTTCAATTTTACTTGGTTTGATTAAATGTGCCATATTATTAAGATAGAATATCAATTTGGGGGTAGACACAGCTTTGAAATTAGATAACAATGACAAAAATAGTATTTTGAACACAGTCTAATCTTGATGGATGGTGTTGTTGCTAGTGTAAGTAATTAGTAATGTAAAGTTATATGCATATAAATGTAAATATATAGTATTTATTAAACAATGAATATATAGAATATGTGTGATCTTTTTTTAATTAGTCATTTTTTTAATTACTATTTCATATAATTTCAATTATGTAAATTTATAATATAGACTTCTATTAATTATATGCTATTTTAGAACATTTTAAAATTTATTATAAATATTTTTCTGCTATTAATAATATATATATACTGTATTTTAATTTAAAAAGCACTAGCTCGCTTTCATCTTTCTAATATTATGTAAGTAGTAATGCAAAGTAGACTCAGTGCCTTGAGGTTATGATTGATTTTTTTTTTTTTTTCAAACAACGAAATATTGTTTAGTTAACATAAATATTGAAAAAAATCTCAAGATTACCTGAGAATTCTTAAACTTTTAGAAAAAAATATCTTTTTCTTTTACATTCTGGACATAAAAGCTCTTGAATTTAAGAATACACCTAGATCTTTTTTTGTGCGGATTTTTTAAATGCGATTTTGAAGTTATGCGATTCATGTTTTTTCTTAATATCTTTTTATGAGGTTTTCTTTTTCATTAAAATCGGGATTTCCCTGTTTTATATACACACATTGAATTTTACATACTTTAAATGCCTGTTGGAAAAAGGTTTGGCAATAAATTTAGATACCGTAGAAGATATAGAAAAATATAATGAAACAGAAGTGGAACCTGTTCATTTCACAACAAAAATGATTAGAGAAAGTTTTCACCTTTTTAATCAGTTGGAAAATCATTTTCTTGTTAATGACACAAATTATGAACTAAATTCCAATGAGAACTAAATAGTTGTATGTATGTGTACCTGTTCATTTCACAACAAAAATGATTAGAGAAAGTTTTCACCTTTTTAATCAGTTGGAAAATCATTTTCTTGTTAATGACACAAATTATGAACTAAATTCCAATGATAACTAAATAGTTGTATGTATGTGTATGTTTATAAACTTTTAAACAGAAAAAAGTTACTAGTAAAAAGAATGTATCTTTAAAAGTTTTTAAATATTTTTACTTGTAACTTTTTTCTGTCTAAAAGTTTCTTCATGTATATATGTGTATAAAAGAAAATTTAACCATTAGTCATTATTAACACATTCGTGGAAGCGTGTTATATATATACAGTTGCATTCATAGAAGTGCATTCTCTAACAGCTAGGCATAGCAGTCTGGATATCTTGAGCTTCATAAACAACTAGTAAAGTCATTGTCTCAAAGTTTAATTATTGATTACATTGTCGGCAGAAAACCATTAACACAGCACGAGACTGAAGTTGGCACTAATTGTATTTTCTCTTGTGATGAATCTGATGTCTTACCAGTTCACAAACGAACTGCATATTGTCAAATAGTGATAATGATTAAAATATGTATGAAAAATGTAAAATAAATTACACATAAAAACATATTGTTTTGAATAAAATTAAAGTTAATAAAAAAAAAAAAAGTTTGTCTTGTATCAATTTTTTCAAATTTTTGAAATTTTTTATTAGTCATACTTTATTTCCTTATTTATTTTTTTTAATTTTAAAGTAGTTTTACCTGTTGCTTTGGTTTTATATGATTTTGGAACATATCCCACATTTTTCAAGGTAAGTTAAGTCTATTTTTGTGCAAATTTTTTTAAAGTGGGTTTTCTGTGGAACCTATCTACTGCATAAAAAGAAATCGAGGTATACTCAATTGCTTTTTGTTGTTTGTGTACATATTTAATTAAAATAATAGTGGAATACATATTTTTATTTTTTTTTGCTTTATAGCTAATATTTATAAATATTTATATGTGTGCAGTTATTTTAGATACACTACTTGACAACCATTAGAAATTAGCTTTTCTACCAGTACAACTCGTAGATTGTTTAGTTAAATTAAGTGTAAAAAAAAAATGTTCCAATTTTGTTAAAAAGATATGTGGATGAATATCTATTAATTTTTAATAAAATCCAATGACCAATACATTTTTTTATAGAAGATATTAATAAGATAAAAATATTAAATTTACTATAGAAAAAGGAAAATAATAAACTAGCATATTTAGACATTGCGAATTAAAACATAGAAATGGTAGAAATATTGATACATAGAAAAGGAATAGATAATATTATGTTGATTGGCATTTTAATATAGATAAAAGATATAAAATTAACACTATAAATTCAAGAGTTTAGTTATAAATTATTGCTCAAGTAAAGATAATTATAATAGATAAATAAAAGTTAATAAGGGAGGAATTTTATAATAATGATTATCCAGTTAAATTTATAAAAATAGTATAAAGTTGACAGAAAATAAAATTATTTGCAGTGCTGATAATAAATATAAAAATTTTAATAACAATAATAACAAAATTAATTATATTGGTGTTAGAAGTTATAATAATAATGTAGTTAAAAATATAAAGAAAATCAATAGAAAATTTTATAATATAACAAACTTCAAGACAATAAAAATAGAAAAAGCATAATTAACGTATTAGATAATAAATATATTTAAAAATGTAGTGAAGATCCAGATAATTATATAAATGCAGTATATGAAATTAAATGCCAAATGAATAATATTAAAACTAATTAAATTGAAGAAACAATTCAATTTATACAATATAAAGATGATTTTAAAAATCTATTTTACTTAGATTCAATAGAAACTGCACGCGTATTTGAAAAGAATAGCATTAAAAAAATCCTATCCAGTAATAATAAAGAAAAAGAAACTATCCATATAAATTATATTAACCATACATTTAATAAAGATTTTGGTTTAAAAACTGCTAATATAAATATGATTGAAGTAAGTTCAAATAATAAAATTACAAGGAAATAAAAATAAGTTATAGAAAATATAAAAAAGGGAAGCTACTATATAATATAACAGAAGCTAATTAAAAATTTAAAAAACTTAAGGTGAAGGTAAAAGAATGCAAGATCTTAATGTAAGATAAATGAAAATTCAAAGTATTTTATAAAAAAAAAACATAATAATAAATAAATAATAAAATGTTAATAGATTAATAAATAATTATAAATTTATTAAATTGGGTATATTGTTATAATAATATTAATTAATATGTGAAAAAATTATATTAATTGGTAAAGACTTGTTACCTTTAACATGTTTATGGTATAAAATGTAATATAGATATTTGAGAGTACATATTTAATATAAATAATAGGTATAATAACTGTCAGGTTGCAGTAGTGAAGCTCGGAGCAATGAATGTGTGTATAAGTTTAGGTGTATCTAGACATTGATGTAGTTTCGATGACGAAGGGACATTTTATTGCATCTAACTACCTTTAAATAAACTAAATATCTTGGGTATCAGCTATGCATGAATTTAATTTAGCTACACTATATTAAGATGATTGTCTCTGGTTGTTTTTTTTAATTGGTTGCTTTAAAAGATTTAATATAAATGTGAGAAATGTATCTGGCCTGAAAGGTTGTCGTTTTTGTAATAAATTGTTTGGTACATTTCAGAAATGTACCTGGCAAGATATTAATAAATTTAGCTTTCTTAATACAGCTAAATTTAAATTTTTAAATATACCTGTTATATTTGACTGCGTTTCAGACAACTACATCCTATAAAAAATTATATTAATAGTGGAATTACTTCCTTCTCATAGCGCTATGTACAAACATAATAGGTTTTTTTAATTGGTTGTGAATTTGACACGTTGTAGGGGTCAGATTCGTATGCTTCGCTAACATGCTGCAGAACTCAAACACAAGACATGAAGAGCAACATTACAGGTAGAGTATGCCACCAGCAATACTGGGTTCGAATCTGATTATTCGGTTCCATAACACTCACTACATGATAACACACCTGATGCTACACTAGTAAACTCTTCTAGGCACGGGGGTCAGGGAGATACAAGAGGCTCTATTCTTAATTTATTCTAGGGTTAGCCAACTCTTAAGAGTAATAAAATTATGACATATATTTTATATATCTGATATTTCATTTATCGAGATGAGATACTATTATTACTGTGTGTCGAACAAATAGACATTATAATGGCAGATGTGTGATTTAAAAGTTAAAATTTAATTAATAATATATACATAAAACATAGTAATTGATTCTTGGTGTCGGTATTTATTATGCATTTCCGATAGCATTAATAGTTACAGCTTTACAATAGATAATTATTTGACATATAATAATTTAACTACCTGAACATCTTGGTACAAACGAGTACAATTTATTATAATATCATGCCTGCGAGAATTATAATTTCAAGCTGTGATGCGAGGTTTTAAGTAATAAATGGTAATCGCTGTTGTGGACATACCAAGATTAATTCAAAAGTAAAATAATAAAATACATTTAATTTAAAATGATTGAACTGATATATAAGCATTATATTTAAGAATGTATAAATATAGGACGGTGGGAAGACCAAGTCATAATCATACTGTATAATAAGCAAAATATAAAATAAATAGGTGGCACTCTTAGAGATGCAATGCGATGAATTATATTGCAATACTTTTAAACTGCAGAGCCATGTTTGAGAAAATTGAGAATGATGGGCTGGTGTCTTCCAAGGGCCCATTTGAAGATGGTCACATAAGCATCATCAGGTGTACGGGACAGCACTGCGTGATGAAGATTGAATGCCCAGGGGAACATTTCATTTTATCTGCTTTATGGGAGACTATAGGAAGACAGTAATAACTGTTTATCCATTGAGAAATCCAAGGCTCTAAGAGAAATCACATCTATAAACAGTAACACATATATGTCATAAGTATAAAATCATAAACTTGACTTTTAAATTACGCTTTAAATTCTAATGACTCAATCTTCCAATGCCCATATTTTAATAATTTGAACCTTTTATTTACGCTCTCAAATAAATATTATTACTTGGTTTAACCTGAACAAGTAAACCTAATTAAAAGAAATCAAAGGGAATGATTGTAAAAATGGGACTAATCAGTATATACATTAGCACGCTTTCTAAAATATGTCTGCCACCCAGTTACTTGTATATACTTGCATTTATGATTTAAAATGAAGCAAATAAGAACGTATTTTTTTTTATACATAAATAATTGTGATAAGTAATTGAAAATAAATACATTTAAACATTGAAGATTAGTATGAGATGCATCAGGTATTTCATGTAATTCATCGGCATATTACAATATTTGGATAATTTTTGAGCTGGCAAGCTAAAACAAGTCTAAAGGAATGGGGGAGTACAATAATTCCCTGTTTTTAGTAATCCGCAAAATATGGTGGCAGCTTTTAGTTATATTATACTCAGGAGGACAGGGCAAACTCGGTCAGAAATTATCTAGGCATGCCATTATAGAAATAAAGAATATAAAATATGTACCCAAGATGATAGACAAAGAATCAGGTAAGTTAACTAATAAGAAAGAATTACAGAGTAAGATATACATCAACATTATTTGAATAAGAGAGAATTCTTGGGAATAGGTATAGCTTTTAAAAGGATTTAGATTAATCTATAGATTTTTGGATACAGGTTATCTGTCTTAAACTTTAGATGATTGTGCACATATGTAGAATCAGTCATGTATTGTCCGTTCCATATTTATAGCAGCAGTCTTCTTTTCCTTGACTTAGTCAGGTTTCAATAATTTCAACTTTTGAGAGAGAATACAGTTTTCAGCATGTAGCATAGTTCTTT
The DNA here is from genome assembly GCA_028023455.1 of Epiperipatus broadwayi. Taxonomy (NCBI): domain Eukaryota; kingdom Metazoa; phylum Onychophora; class Udeonychophora; order Euonychophora; family Peripatidae; genus Epiperipatus; species Epiperipatus broadwayi. Next base: position 1,062,956 of record JAQFVV010006239.1, read on the forward strand.
ATATATATGCAGTAGTTTACTGAGGTTCTCATTTTCTGGAGGGCACGTATGAAGACCTGGGTAGTTGGTTGACCATTTTCCAGAGGAGAATAGTGCTTCGCCGTCGTCTACTCAGCCATTTTAAACTTATCTCAAATCACAAATTTTAATATCTCTAAAACTCTAGAAAACTAACAATAAAACTAAAAAAAACTCAATCGAAATTAAAATCTGCCCTTTTATGTTAGCCATCTATCTTATCAGGCTGTAGTTATGCCCTCGGGTGAATCAATCCATTAGTAAAGAATTTATCTACAGTTTAATTAAATCTGGATACCACGGTTTTTCTCTTTTGTTTAAATTTTTTGTTGTACGTTATTTTTAATATATTTTCTTAATTTGATTACAAGATTAGATATAACATAAAATCTAATTTATTTTGATTCATATTTGAAGCCAATTAAGTTTTTTAGGAATTTTCTAAGTAATCTGTTGTCTCTCACTAGCCATGACTTTGCAAAATTAAAAAAAAACAAAAATTTTAAACCAGATTTTAATATTTATTATTTCAAAATAAAGTTACGGAATAATTGACCAAAATAATTAAAATGAGTGTTATATAAACGCTATATAGCTTTAAAGAGATTTTGAAAATTATTTAGAAATTACATTATTTTAATTCCGCATATATATACAATATTGAAGTATGTGTGTATTCACAGTGCATTTTATCGATGCTTACATATATATACCTAATACCGCTATACACTCACAATCCAATATCTAAGGTTTAAATTTAGGTAGGATGGAGATGGTGGGTGAAAGACCATAGAAAAAGGTGAAACTAAAATTTGAATTCGAATCCTACTGTTTTAACATGGCAACATTACAAACATCCACATGCATTTTATATATATAGATAAGCATTAAACATGTTTAATGTTTAGAACAATATCTAATCTGCATATGTTCCTTAAAACACCACAAAATATAATAAATAAAGTTAGGGAATATTATTCACAAGATTTCTAACTAAAAGTACATATTTACTTTTAGAATGGGACCAGTGTGAATAATAATAATAAGTGATATAACATTAACTAAAATAAATATGATGGCAAATTAATTAATAAATAAATTTCATATATATTAATTAAAAAAATTAAAAAATAGATAATGAATATTGTACTTTATTCAAAAGAATTAATATGTTATCATTTTATTTAATATTTTCAACTTTATTTATACAAGTTTTTAAAATTATATGGATATCTTTATATGTTTGAGTGTAAGTCATTATATCTTAACATTTAGTATTTAGAAATATCTCATTTATAGAAATAATAAACAAGGTTATATATTATTAACATAAAGGGTGCTTAAAATAAAATTAATTTTGAATAAGATTTTAAGTTTTTTGCGAATAATCAAAGTCTTTCCTAGTTCTGCTACAATCTAGGAACTACCTATGAATACAATATATTTATTGTGAAAGCAACTATAATAGTTGCAATCCCTTATGCTATACAATTGCTTCATCTATGTGGTTTAACTATAAAACATTTCTATATATTATGTTTGTATAAATTAGGAGGATTATCTCAACTATAAAACAAATTCTAAAAGAAAAAGCCACAACTTTTATTAAGACGGTAATATTTAATTATAAATAGATTTGCATAAACCATCAAAAACACAGTATCCACTGAATAAAGATAAATTAAAATTAATACAAACTAATTTAATAAAAACTTTCACACATGTAATAATGCTTTCACACAAGATATATGTGATAAAGATATATTATTATTAAATAAATATACCTGTTCTTTATAATTGTATAATCTTGAGAAATGCTGAAATATACTTTCAAAAAAAAAAAAATTTAACTATACAATTTTTTTTTTTTTTTAAATACGATAACATCTATGTTAAAGTAATTTTTAAAAGTTCATAAGCTGATTTTGTGATACTGTTGTTTTTAAGAAGTTCATTAGCAGATATGTTAAAATAGCTATTTTGCCTAGTGTTCTTATTCTATTATTTACTGTAACTTTTCTACTTTTAAAAGTTCTGTTTTGGAGTGATTAGCGATATTTTTAAAGATAAATATTTTATGGATAATTTCTTGCCAGATGGAATGATGAGCTAGCTGGCTCTCCAAACAAATTAATTTTTTTAGCTTTCTGTGGCTATATACAATAAAACAAGCATGAAGAAATCATTTTTGAAGAATTTAAATATACTTATGATTTTCTATTGATATCAGCTTTGAGACCATTAAAGTAATTTATTGCCATGATATTTTTGGAACATCCGAGCCATCCTAATGTTTTTATGCTCCACGATCTTTAACACTTGTCCAAAAAACCGTGCACTCACATTATTGCTTTAAAATGACTATTTTAAAAGCACGTTATAATTTGAACAAGAAAATTATTTAAAATAAAATATTACATAAATATTTTACAATAAGATATCTTTTTTTTAAATAAATAAATGTATTTTCATATTTAATAGCATATAGGACACATCAGTGAATAAACTCTTTATTATACACATTTTTAACAAAAAAATAATAATTTTTATATTTTTTTATGAATTTCTTTAATGATTTAGTGCACTAATTTTATAGCTATTTATATCTACAAAAAATGTAACCATGGAACACTGTCATTAGGTACCTTTTAATCTTTATCCTCAAAACCCAGAAATTAGCTATTTTTTTAAGCTTGCTTACATAGGTCATTTCTTTTCATGATCCTGTAAAATCATTGATGCCTTTATTAGCTTTATTTGTTAGTTTTGTTTGTTTGCTGAATAATGTTGTTGTTTTTTTTGTAGAAATTGAAAATTCCTAGCTTCTGTGATCTAATGTCCAAGTTTTTAATTCTTCTAGTTTCATACATTTTGCAATTCCATATTGCAGATTGTGTTTGCTATGCGTAACTTTTATGTTCTCAGTCCCTATCATCTTTTCATTTGGCAATGACCTAAATTCCTCTTTCCTGTCTTGTTTCAGTTTTCTTTAGCATAAACAATCACTCGTAGCTTGAATGCAATATCATAGCAGAATTTGCATGGCTTTTGAGCCATGTTTTGCCAAAAAATCTCAATATGAAATATCACAGAATACTGATAATGTTATGGACAATTATACCAAGTTTAAAGTTTGAATGTTGCAGTGAATTGTTGAAATGCGATCACATATGCCACATTAAATGAATTGTAAATTGAGGTGGTAATGGATCTAAATTTTATTTTACTGGAATGCTCTCTCTTTCAGTAATGAAGCATAAAAAAATTATGCAACTTATTATCTTTACAGAACAGGAAAAAAATTATAGTAACAAAGTATTTGAAACCACTGTTTCACAAAAGGATAAAATGCAATATATATATATTAATATAAACCAAAAGTTTTACACTGAATGAAATTTCAACTCATAATTTTGATTACCGACACATAAGATATATCCCATATTTTAGGCACATTTGGAGGAGGGAGGGGGTATTCTATATGCCAGCCAATATGGTAAATATTTTAAAATAATACATTTCTTTTTTTTTATTGAATAATATTACTTTATGATTATTATTTTTTAAATAATAAAGTTTGAAGTTTTAAGATTACAAGAACACACACCCACATGCACATCCTTCTAGCATTAAACAATAAATCATTGTCATATTAATTACCTATAAAATATGAACCTATTAAATATATTTTATTAGTCTAAAATTCCTTAAATAGAACGTCCATGAATTTTTATTTGTAAAAATTATGTAAAATAAAGATGTACATGGATAAAGTATATTTATATTTAAAAAATTGTTAGTATACTTCAAAATATAATGTAATGGTCCGGATTCCCTTAAAGAATGGAGGTGAACGCATCTAACTATAGTCGAACTTAGGATTTTCATATAGGATGCCATGAATGATGCGATAAAAATTAAATCCATGAACTCATCTATTTCAAATAAGATAATATCTAAATATTAACTATAGATACAATTTAGACCAATTCATCCAATCTTCACCTCTTTTGATTACTCCGTTATGCTCAGTATTGGGCTCTGGGTGGATTTTGCAATTAACTCTCTTCAGGGGTTCTATTAATATAATTTCAAGCAATAGATTCTCAAAATTACTTGCAACCAAATTATTATGATGTCAAATTAGAATGATATATATATATATATGTATGAGTATTTTATTTTATTATGAAAATAAAATAAATAATTTAAATCAATCAGAGACTTTCTTAAAAAAAAATTTATTAAATGACAATAATTTAAATTTATCTTTATATATATATCAATATTTATAATTAGAGTGCTTTTCATACATATCTACCATATTAATATGTTTAAAATGATACCTTCCCATATTTCCATAGTAGATATGTATTATAACACAAACAATATTTAAAAGGGTTGTCGTCAAATAGCCACTATATCCCACTCGATGGCGCAGTTTTCACGCTTAAACTATAAAATATGATCATTCCCGGGCCGTTAATTATAATCATTTCGATGTGTTTTTTGTAATGCGAAAATAAAAACAAAAGAAAATCATCTTTTTTAAATATTATTTAATTTTAAATATTTTTTATTAACGTATACAAATTAAATGATAATAATAAATGTAAAATAAAATAAACAAATTACAATTTGATTTGTCTTTTTTAGTTTGCTTTTTATTAGAAAAATCAATTTTCTATCGGAGATTTTTTTACTGGGGTTACGGCTTTTTTTTTGTTTTTGTTTAATAACTCGTAATTGGAATAAAAAGTAAAAATTCTTAGTCTTCCTTTTACATTTTATTTTTACAGAGAAACAGATATTGTGTTATCGCTATTTTTTACTTTTTTAGTCTTTGTTTTACTTTTTTTTTTTTTTTTTTTTACAGACAAACAGATATTACCGCTATTTTATATTTCAAATAGAATGACAACTAAAAGTAAAAGTTGTTAGGTTTAGGTTTACGGTTAGTTTTAGGTTTAGGGTTAGTGTTCTGTTGTTTGTAATGCTAAAATAAAAAATATCAAAATCGTATTTTTGTAAATATTTTTATTTACTAACATCTATAAAATAAATGATAACAATAAACGTAAACTATATTCAACAAAGTATAACAGTAGTCGGAGAAAAGAAAGAAACAAACTTTTTTAAACAACAACAAATATATATATAAAATGTCTTCTTTACTTATTAAACGTGTTTATAATATATGCTTTTTATGACATTTAAAAAAAGTGTACAATTGTACTTTTCTTACTGGATATTTTTGTGTTAACACTTTTTTATTTCAAAAATATACACACGGTACAATCTTCTTTGTTTCGTGGAATGTTACGAACAGTATGTTACTTGACGCATTACCTAATTTCAACTCACTTTATACATATATCTCAACATTTACCACTTAAAACTTCAATACACTACGGTGTGAAAAGTCTGTTAATTATTACTTTACAAAATCTGAACATTTCAATACTTTAAAATAAAAACAAATCCAATGAAAACAACATTTCCATCCAATTCAAAAAAACACACCCTCTCACCAAGCCGTAACCATTTTATAAACTGTGCGAATTCGGAAAATGTATTTGCTGTGATGCGACATACATGCTGTACTGTGACACGACATAGCGGCCTGCAATCTGTAACACAACAAAAAAGTTGTATTATAGTAAAACGCGGGTTCAAACGTGTCTGCCGCGGAAACGGCATTTTTACGCGTTTTAGCGCGGAACGGCGCCATCCAGTGGGATATGGTGGCTCTTCGACAACTACCTTTAAAAGTTATAAAACAATAAATGAAATTTTATAATTTCAAAAATTATAATAATACTAATTAGCTAAATTTAATTTAAACAATATAAGTATAAATGAAGATTTTTGTATTATCAAATTCTTTTAAGGGAATTCCATTTTTATAAGATCCCCATCTATGTGTGGTCCTTATCATTGAAAGAATAGACTATTTATTCAAGGACATTAATCATTCATACAAAGAATAAATAAACAAATATTATTAAATTAATTAATTAAGTTCATAATGAACAAAAATTCTATCTTGTCAAGTGAATGAATTTACTATGAGATCTTGTCAAGTGAATGAATTTACTATGAACGATGAAATAAGTCTTACCATCATACTAAGTTACTTATTTACCTTGATCAAGTCGCTTTACAAAGAAGACCTAAATTTTATTAAAAAAAAAAAGTAACCCAATGATCTTTCCAATTTCTTTTCATCTAAGGACTTTCTAAACTGGATTATCCAAAGTAAGTAGATTTTGGAAACAGAAAATAAAATTAGATATTTATGGATGATGATACACGAAGATGATATGATGTATTAAAAATTTATGGTATTGTCCTGTTCATTTCCATAATTTGCGAAGCAATGTTCATTAAGAATAAAGTTCTTTATTTTCTGATCATCAATCATCGGTGAGGCAATCAATATATTCTGTTGTTTGTAAACATTCCTCTTGTGTGATGTGATGTTGACATCTTCCATAAACTATTTTGATATAAATTGAAATTGCATTTTGAATTATATAGATATCAGGAAGTCCTCTAGTTACAAACATTTCACTATTATGTAATCTCTTTTGGAGTTTAGATCTTTATCTCTGCGCATGATTAAAAAACCTTTACATACATTCGTAATTGAATTTTTTCTAAAGAAAGATAAACTTTGGAATTTAGAAAATAATTAAAAGTATATTTTAGAGAACAAAAAAACCTATATAAAATACAGTAAATCTTTCCATCTCTCTGACATTGATTACTTTTATTTTTAGCATTGTCACAAACTGTCTTGATTAGTGCTAATTTTTAAAAATAGTTTGTGCGTGATCTATGTCACATGTACTCTTATTAATTAAAAGTGAGTGAGAAATGAAACAACGGCAGTCTTGATACAACTAAAAAGAAATCAAGGTCTCGTAAACCCCAAACGATGGAGACAAAAATGGATGTAATTAGACATTCTGAAAATTGTGAATCTTTCGCTTCAATTGCACGTTCGGGTAATTCAAACCGATCAACAATATATACAATTGTGAAAAATAAGAACAAAATTAAGGAATATGTTAAAAATTGTGGATATATTTCTTCAAAGATTGTTTCAAAAAGACATGGCGGGGTAATGGATGAAATGGAGAAATCTTTAGCTTTAGGGATTGAAGATCAACATCAAAAAGGCATCCCAGTGAGTTTATCAATTATTCAAGCTAGGGCTCTTAGTTTGCATGAAGATTGGAAGAAAGAATTAAAAGAAGACTCTGCTGTTGAATTTGTAACAAGCAATGGCTGGTTTCAGAAATTTAAAATGATATATTCTTTACATAATATTAAATGTACTGGGAAAGGTGCCAGTGCAGATAAGAAACCTCTCAGCAGATTTATTTCCACTTTCTCTAATATCATTAAAGATGAAGCTTATTTTCCATGCCTAGTCTTCAATGTAGATGAGACAGGATTATTTTGGAAAAAGATACCTGCATATACATATTTAGCAAAGGAAGAATCAGTTGCACCTGGACATAAATCTTCTAAAAAACAGATTAACATTGCTTCTTGAAGGTAATTTAGCTGATGATTTTAAATTTTAGCCAATGCTAATTTATCAGAAAAAATCCTAGAGCATTGAAAGGAAAAGATAAAAGAATGCTTCCAGTCATTTGGAAATCAAATCCTAAAGCCTGGGCTACTGCACAGCTTTTTCAAGATTGGTTTCTTCATCATTTTGTGCCTTCTATTAGGCAATATTGTAGTGAGAATAATTTACCATTTAAAACCATTGCTCTTAGACAGTTCTGGACATCCAAAATTTATATCCAGAAGTTAATGTTGTGTTTATTCCTCCCAATAATGCAGGTGAAATACAACCTATGGACCAAACTATGATAACTTCTTTTGAGCAGTATTATATGAGAAGATTAATGACTTAAGCAATCAAGGCAATTGACAAGGAAGGTAGACTTACACTAAAAGATTTTTGGAAAAGTTATATTTATGGAATGCAACAAATATTATTGGGGATGTGTTGGCTGAAATAAGAGTCAACAATGAAAGGTTGGAAAAAATATATCCACAAATGATGAATGCTTCTATGGACATTGAAGAAACTTCTGAAGATATCACATCTAAAATAATTAATATAATGAATGAATTAAATTTAGATGTCACTGATGAAGATATTCATGAGTTAATGCAATCTCACTCAGAACCTCTGTCAAATGAAGACTTGATTAAACTACAAGAGATGAATGAAATACAAAATGATGAACCTGATAATGAACTTATTGTTAAGAGTTTGACAATCAAGAATGTGAATGAAGCCTTCATGCATCTTGACAAATTTTTGACCATCATGGAAGAATGTGATCCCAATGGAGAGTGTATATCTCGTGTATGAAGGGAATAGAAAAAGACAGGTTACAGAATTTTTTATCAAGAGAAGAAAAAGTATACTAATCAATAAAAAATAACTGCTGTATTTTGAAAACCCTTATTGATGTTTTTTTTTACAGACCTCTATTTACAAACAATTTTAACTTCCAAACACGTCAGGAATCAATTAAGTTTGTAACTAGGGGACTGCCTGTGTACATTTTAGGCATTTTGATAGGAATAAGAAATTACATTACTTTAGGTTAAGATAAAAGCATTGGATCCTATGGCAAGTTGTCTTTACTCCTGATGCATTATAAATAACTTGAAATCTTAAAATAATTTATTTGAATATAAATGTTTTTAGTATATTTATCTTGTTTAAAATTCAACTTTAGAATGATCTTGTTTAAGAATTTCTCTAATAAAGATAATCTCGTTTTTGAAATTATTAATATTAAACAGTAATTTATTTATTCTTTCTTTGAGTGATATTAGAGTTTTTTTCACAAAGATTTTATAAAAAGGAAAATTCGTTCAAACTATTGATCCATTTTTTTAATGTGTTCGGAATTCGAACACAGCAAAATAATTAAGCGTAGTGGCTAGTGCATTATTAAAAGAGAATTAATTTGGAAATTATTTGCTTCAGCTTTTATAGTAGAATCGACTTCCGGTAGCATGTGTTAAATTTACTATTTGATTTCACGATTTTGTATTCTATTATTGTTGAAAGTATTACAATTAATAGTTGTATAATTGAATTCTAATTTCTTTTTATTTCACATTTAATTGTTAAGATTGACTTTGCTCTAAGGTTCTCGTAAGTTTTATGTCTTGGTTAGTGATGTTAGTTAACTTAATAAATATTTTATATATATACAAATGATTAAACAACTATTTATTTGACTTAAAATTTTATAGTATAACATGTAAGTTATATAGATATGTATACGCCTTTACCCCGCTTAGTGATTGGCTGCTTAGTGATATTTCACAATACTGATCATCATCAATTTGTACCCATTACTTCGATTTACAATTGATTATTCACTATAACGATCGGGAAAAATTTTGAAAAAATTTTTTTTGGCAGCCATTTCGAATTTTGCGTCACTGATGACATCAGAGTATGGGTATTTTAAATTCATTTTACCCAAAAGCAAAAGTACATTACTGTAATATGTATACAGATAATGACTTTGCTGTAATTGTATAGCACATACAATATTTTATTCATGAAACAATGTTAGTTCTGCATTCAGTATTTTGAATATAGAACGTATAAACTTAAAATATATATACAGTAATTACTGAATCTATAATACTGTATACATATAAGTGTTGAATGTCTTTAGAAAAAGTAAACTTTATTTAAATATAATGTACAGTACTTGGATTATTTAAATACCATCATCACAAACTTTCAGGAAAACATTAAATATTAATATTAAATTGCATGTGTGTGTTCCTTAATTCCATACACCCAAGTGATTTCAAATCAAAAGAAAAACATTTTTAAAAAAAAAGTTTAAAAAAAATAACAGATTGCATTTAAAATAAGTGTTAATAAATAATCTTTCTACACGAACGGGGGGGGGGGGCACTATTACATTACTAAAAATATACAGTAAGAAAAATAAACTTAGCGTATGTTTTAGAAATTAGAACAATTAGATTTTTTTCTTTTAAAATAAGTTGGTTTTTTTTTCTAAAGTTGACTGATTTACGATATGCATTAAGCCTTTTGCTACTCTGGAGTACAGTAATGAGTCTTTATGTTCAATTGAATAATTTATTAATTAAACATTGTTTGTTAATTTGAATAATTTCATATAAGTAATAAACATAAATGTACAGTAATATGTACTGTAATACAAAATTTAAAAAAATGCACTTCAGTATGGATTTTTTTCATTATGATGAAAAACTTCTGCGGAAGAATATAAAAACTCTTCAATTCAAATTTAGTTTCACTTCCTTTCTTTTTGCTGTACTATATTTTTTAAACAGTGAAAATATGCATTTTTTTCCCTAGTGATATAAAACTTTTCTTTTTAGATACCATATTTAGTCATCATTGTCATGAAAAAATCAAAAAAATCTTTGAGCTTGGAAATCAATGTGGATATTTTATGTTGACTGGAACCGACCAGTTTTTTCCCCATAGACCCCCATTATAAATACGTATTTTGTATACGATATTCTTGCTTAACGATGAGTTTTGGAAAACAAATTGCCATCACTAAGTGGGGTAAAGGTCTATATGCATTTTAAGGAAAAAAGATTGACGTATTTACTATTTATAAACTTACAATTATATTTTTCAGTTTGTTTTAATCTTGCATATAAATGAGGTTAACAAAATTGTAAGTTACCCTTACAATAAAGAATGATCAGAATATCACAACATAAAAATGGGTTCTAATTTCCTAAATATATGGATTTTGCATGTATAATAACTTTAAATAAGCTAATAAAAATTTTAAATCATGTACTTTTTAATCTATATCAAATTCTATATGTCACAGTAAATAAAAAGGCATTAATGTATAATTAGTTATCATGTTTATATTGTGAGGTGATATATGTTTGTATATTCATGTACATTTATATAATTTAATTCTGAAGATTGCTGGCCAGTCAAAATTAAGATTGATCAAGTAAAAAATAAAATACAGCATAGTAAAATGATTAATGAATGGAGTATTTATTTACTGTTTTAGTTAAATTTTAATGAATTTTTAATAATGATCATCTTTTGACATGTAGTCATTTAAATTACATGAAGCTTTGAAAATAGTATAACAATGTTTTTATTAGAAAGTTGTCAGTATTGAATAATAAATAAATGAAATTTAAAATTATTTTCAATATTTAGGTTAACTATTAGGAGATTTGTGTATTAAACAGTTTCACTATTTGCTTCAAGTGATTGAGTTATTGGTATGTATTATATAGATACATCTAATGGTTAATATATTGGCTAAAATAATAGTTATGTTAAGTATGTTGGACATTCTGTTGTTTGCTCTTCATGGCATTTATATAACTTGTATTTCTTTATCTGTAAATATATTGTTCATAGTAACACTTCATTTCATAGCTATTATTTATTCCAGCTTTAATGCTTCGCTGAATTATTTTTTCTGATAAACTTTCATCAGTGAAAAATAATGGTGGTGATTTATTCATTGAAAAACATTGATGATTTATTTAAACTTGTCATATCTTTTAATTATACAGATTTATAATTAGCATAAATTATTTTAAATTAAGGTAATTGTATCTCCTATAATGCTAATGTCAAACACAATTATTACTATACCATTATTTATGTTACTGCAAACTAATTATATTTTCAGTTTGCTAATGTAATTTTTTTATTTATGTGAATAAAATATTTTTTTACTTATGTATACTTATTTTAAAAGTTTATAAAATAACAATATTAAAATACAAGAATTAGCAAAGTATTTATTAGATACTTGATCATTGCTATTTGATAAGTCTTACAGCTATTTTTTTTTTTATGTTTGCATAAAACATTTATATAAAGCAAAAACTTGTTTTTATAGTACTGTACTATTAGTTAATGAGTATAAGGCAATTAATATAATGTAAAAATAATGCTATAGATGCAATACCATTAATTTAGACTCTTGGTTCCCAAGCTTTTCTTAATTATAATAGTTTTTCAGATTGAGAATAATTCAATAATACACATCTATTTCTCCACGCTTATTATAAACTTATATTAAACACAAGCTTATTAAATTAGGTCGTGTGACATCTGGCTTGATTTTTTTGTAATTTTATTTTTTGCTATTAAGGCTTTGGCGATTTTATATTGCTAAAGCTATTAATATGTGGTATATCTGAACTTAGTTCAGTCCCATATGGCTATTTAAGTTAGATAGCTGGATTGAAAAACATATGGATGTCTGAAGTTTCAGATTTTCTACTTAATAGTTATACATTAGATAAAGTGCTGGGCTTGTCCTTGTATTTTTAATCTAATGCTTGAATATCCTGGCACCTCACTGATGATGCCAGTAGCAGAAACCGGTCTGGGATTGAGAATATTCTCAAAGCTTGTTAAGAGCTTATTTTGTGAGTTCTATATATAATATATATACATATGTATACAGTGTATACTATGTTTTTACACTATGTAGTAAAAAAATATATATAGATTTATTTTCTCATTCCTTTTTTTACTTCATTGAATACTATTTTTCAAAATTGTATAGACTTCCTGTTGATTGATTTAGAATTAAAAAAATTTTCATCTAGATTTTCTTATTCTTGAAAAAGTTTTCAATTATTATATATTGTAACAAATGAAAAGTTGGCATTCATGTCATTTAAGGTTATTAAATAATTTATTTCCTATGTTCTTATTTTTTAATGTTTATGCATTCAAGATTAAATATATATATATATGTTTAAATAAATTTTAATATATTCTTAAATAATCATTTGGTTGTTGTGAAAATTTAATGTTCACTCTATGTGGAGCCAGATTAATATTATTTTATCAGAACATATAAATACATGTTGCTTAGTTTAGGATTTGCCACATCTGGACATAAAATGCATGGGATTAACATGTTAATTTCTAAAAGAGAATGCAATAGACGAGGAGACGATCATAGCAACCAATGTTTTAGATGAAATCCATAATAAATGAAGCTTTTGTATGTTTGTTCCTAGTAACGAATGATGAGATTGCATATGGTGTCTTGAATATGGATGATCTATAAAAGTATCTGATTTTATAATTGTGGGGCTTTTATGAAAACATTTAATATATTATCCAATAAAATTCTGTCATGAGAAAAATATCTAGATCAAACTGGCCAAGGATATGGATTTTTTGTAAACTCTATTGTGAGATATTGGAGATCAGTGACTATTGTCCTAAAAGAAAATAGCCATTAAAAAAAAAAAGGCCATAAAATTTTAGCCACCTACTTTTGATTCTATTTAATATATTAGGATTGTTTGTTTGATGTAATTATGTTTTCCATACAATAATTTCTGATAGATGCTCATGAATAACTAATGAATTATTTGGGGCCATATTATTGCCTATTGTGGGCAGTTGTAGATATTGTAATTTTTTGAACTTGGTTTTATTTGATCAATTTAATCCTGCTCTTATCCAGCTCTTACAAGATTACTTTTTGTCAGCGTTCTCATGTATTTACAATAATTATATAATTAAATATATGCGAAGAAGATAAATGATTTCCAATATACATATTTCAAGCTGAACCAGCACTCATCAGTTGGTCCATATCATCTCTCACACACATGTATATATAATTAATGCTCGGTTTATAATAAGATAACAAATCTTCAAACTTTAATGGACAGGCTTCAATCTTCTCCACTCTCCATCTCTCCAACCATCGATATGCGAGTTCAGATTGACTTATGGTCAACATGGGTATGACACAACAAAAACTGGCAAATATGGGCTTTGAACATCCCATCATCAGATTTTCAATGACACAGATGGCTGAAGAGTTGGAGAGTGGAAAAGATTGAAGCCTGTCCATTAAAGTTTGAAGATTTGTTATCTTAATATAAACCGAGCATTGATTATATATACATGTGTGTGAGAGATGAATATGGACCAACTGATGAGTGCTGATTCAGCATGAAATAGATATATTGGAGATCATTTATCTTTTTCGCATATATGTGGTCATGTGTATTGGTTGTATAAGATGGAGTGGATGACTAAAGAGAGCTTGAAAGTTCAGGTTCAAATCCCCTCTAATTACAATAACTATGTGTGGTTTCTATTATCATTAGTTGATGGATATAATTACATCTACATTTGAGATCAGACTACTTTAATGATAGCTGATGCTTTTCTTTAATCATTATTAATCACGTTCTAATGTTTTTGCATTGCTATGCATGTAGCTAGTATTTTAAATCACAGTTCAAATAGTTATATATATATATATGTGAGTAATCATTTTTTTTAAAATATATGTTAATAGATATATTTGTTTCTTGACTATGTTATCAAGTGACTTCATTACTATATTTCTTGTAAATTATTTTCTATTTGGTCTATCACTTCCAGTTTGCATATGATTGATTGCCAATATTTATGATTTGCCTACTACTTTAAAACTGCTAATTTATATTCCTTTAGAATATCTATGTAAAACACTACAAACTGGCATCAATAAAGTTTACCTTTATGTCTATCATCTCTTAATTGCATATACATTTACTATTGAGGATGTAGACATTTATAAGGGTATCTGTTTACATGTTTGTGTGTATTTTGATGAACCATTTTTGATATTTGATGTTATATATGTACACACAAATATTGGTTTGGTCAAAATAGTTCCTTATCTGTAATTGCAGATAGATAATTGGAAGATTTATATATCTAAATATATGTAAAGATTGGACAAAAGAAATGAAATACTTGAAATGCCATATTAATATGGTTTATCGTTTGTTTCAATAATTGCTGGTATTAAGCCATATCTGACTGAGAAAAGCATGTTCATAAAATAGAGACTCAATAATATTTAAAGCAGGTGATCGGTTGAAGTTCTAATAAATATGTAATATTATTCTCCTGATTCTGAAACCAATAATTGTCTGCTTAGATTATAAGAAATAGAGCAATATTGTCTTTAAAAAAAAAAAGTGATTATAAATATTTATTTCATGCAGTGAATCTAATTTTTGCAGCTGTTAGTGATCATCACTGTAAGAATGGGATCAACATAAAATCATATGCCTTCTCAAATCATGACAGTTCTATTATCACTCCTGATTTTGATCCATATTTCATCAACTGCAGAGATGGTTTTGAGAGAATTGGAAGAAGGCACTCTGGATGTAGGCCTTCTAAACTTTTCTATTGGTTGGGAAAAGTGTATTCATTTGATTATATGAATTAACTCTCCATAGTCCAGTAATGCTTATGATATTACTGTTTCTGCATTGTAATGTTCTAATAAATGTATGGATTTGAAATGACAGTTTGGTTATGAGTGCTCTTCTTGAAAGCTCATGCTAGACTATTTTCTTAAAACATTGAAGTGTTTATACACATGATTTGTTTCTCCTTTTTCTTTTTTTTTTATATTACAATTCCTTGCAATATCCATCACTCCCTCTCAGTATTTGAGGTTTGACTTTCCATTTTTAGTCAATGCAGCTATTACTTTTGTGGTTGTTGATTTGGAAACATTAAATAATTGTTTTGTTTTCAATGTTTTGGTTGAGTAGTCTAAAATAATTTGACATTTTTAAGCTTGTGTCTCACATGTCTTATCTTATGAAAAAATTATATTGGTATAATGAATTTTTTCTTCTTCTGCATTTTTGTCTGAATTGAGTGTTTTTATTCTTTAATATTATAATGAAGTTTAGCATATTGATCTGTGCTTTATTTAAATCTAATTACTCATTGTTTATAACATTTGTGATTGTTATTTGTCTAGAATTTTATTACACATTTAATGTCATCCTCTTTTCAAGTCATGGATCTCTTAATTTTATTGTATAATAATTTTTAAAAAAATCATATGGTTGTTATTTAAAGTCATATGAAGATCATCTGATTTGCATGTAAAAGTCATCATACTTTTAAGCACTAATGTGACAAGTTGAACTTCTATCGAGGAATCTTCAGCTCATAAATCTGTCATGCTATTATATCTTAGGTCTTTTGTTTAATAGAGCTAAGCAGATAAAAGTTCTCGGGTGAAAAAATGGAATTGAATGATGAATATAACATTACTAATGAGTTCAGTATAGCTTAAATTGTTGATTGTGACTATATAATTTTTTTTTGGTTTTTTAACTTTTTAAGTATAGATAATGGAAAACTTTTTTTCTTGGATTGTAGAAATTTTTTAACAATGGCCTCCATCTAAGATATTTTTTTGTAACCAAATTTTTTCGTAAAAACTGATTAAAATTGATATCCTTTCAATATTTTATTGCTCAATAAAAAAAGTTTTTTATCTACAAAATGTTCATTAGTTTTTTTTCTGTATTTATATATGGATTTAATATCCAATCTGTAACTAATAAATTAAAAAGATTTTCTAATCATCAGCTGGTTATTTGTGTCTTTCTATTATCAATAAATTTGGAAACTGATATAATTCAGATCATCCTGTGTTGTGTTTAAAAAATATTAATTTTGATATAAATACTGACTCTTGAGATTTTGCATTAGTAAGCTACATTTTGTCTTTCTAATTGTAAATTTATTCATTCAATGTATAAAACAAATCTTATAGTTCAATTGCATCAGCTTTAATTTTTCAAAGATTATTACTGATACCATCTTGGTATTTTCATAAGGATATCAAAGAATTCATAAAATTGTTTCGAATCTTAACCTTTGATTGCTAACGAATTTCATTGTGAAGTAATCAATACTCAAACTCATTATTTTCATCATAGATTTCAAAAAAGATGATTATTAAAGAAATGAAATTTAATTTTCTTTATAGTAGTAATGTTAGTAAACAGGCAAACACTCCATATAGTAGTGCCACCTTGTGCTAACCAGAGTAATCACTTGATACCAGAAGGCTTGTGTATAAAATCCCTATCTAGTGCCTACTCATCCAATATCCCCAGACTAGTTTCTGGCTTGTGGTCTTCATCAGTGAGGAGCCCACTGCACCTAGATCTTAGGATCTAATGCAACCGTCCAGTAGCCACCTTTAATCTCTACTTCACTACAAAACCATGAGAATTAAATTGAAAAAAATATTTTCAAAGCTCAATAGCTTATATAGTCATATGGGTCTAAACTCAATTCAGCACCCATACATTTTGGTGACTTTGGCTCTTTAACAACCATAGCCACCATTATCCTATTAGGCAGGATTGGTGTTAAACCACTAAACATCACATGATCTCCATATCATGCTAGCACATAATTGTTAGTAAACAGGCAAAAACTCTTCATATAGTAGTGCCACCTTGTGCTAACCAGAGTAATCAATGGATGCCAGAAGGCTTGTGCATAAAATTCCTATCTAGTGCCTCATCTAATATCCCCAGACTAGTTTCTGGCTTGTGGTTTCCATTAGTGTGGAGTCTTGGATCTGAGAGCACTGCACCTAGATCTTAGGATCTAATGCAACCCTCCAGCAGCCACCTTTTATCTCCACTACAAAACCATGAGAATGAAATTGGAAAACACAATAATATTTTCAATCTAAGCTCAATAGCTTATATAGTCATATGGGTCTGAACTCAATTCAGCACTCATACATTTTGGTGACTTTGGCTCTTTAACAACCATAGCCACCATTATCCTATTACGCAGGATTGGTGTTAAACCACTAAACATCACGATAAACATCTCATGCTAGCACATAATTGTTAGTAAACAGGCAAACACTCTCCATATAGTAGTGCCACATTGTGCTAACCAGAGTAATCAATGGATGCAAGAAGGCTTGTGCATAAAATTCCTATCTAGTACCTACTCATCCAATATCCCCAGACTAGTTTCTGGCTTGTGGCTTTCATCAGTGAGGAGCCTTGGATCTGAGAGCACTGCACCTAGACTCCATTGATTACTCTGGTTAGGACAAGGTGGCAGTACTATATGGAGAGTTTTGCCTGTTCACTAAGTTATGTGCTAGCATGAGATGGTGATCATGTGATGTTTAGTGGTTTAACACCAATCCTGCTTAATAGAATAATGGTGGCTATGGTTGTTAAAGCGCCAAATTCACCAAAATGTATGGGTGCTGAATTGAGTTCAGACCCATATGACTATTTAAGCTATTGAACTTAGATTGAAAATATTGTGTTTTTAATTTCATTTCCATGGTTTTGTATTGAAGTAGAGATAAAAGGTGGCTGCTGGAAGGTTGCATTAGATCCTAAGATCTAGGTGCAGTGCTCTCAGATCCAAGGCTCCTCACTGGTGAAGGCCATAAGTCAGAAACTAGCCTGGGGATATTGGATGAGTAGGCACTAGATAGGGATTTTATGCACAAGCCTTCTGGCATCCATTGATTAATCTGGTTAGCACAAGGTGGCACTACTATATGGAGAGTTTTTGCCTGTTTACTAACAGTTATGTGCTAGCACGAGATGGTGATCACATGATGTTTAGTAGTAATGTAAAAAAATTGTGCAATTGGTCATCATGTTTATTTACAACTAAATGTTGGGGGGAAATGATGCAATGAATAATAATATTTGACATCACTTTTTTTTAATTTAAACTGTTAAGCCTCTGTAATGATCTATTACTCTGAGATTTGATTAGTATTTTTGACTACTTAAGTGTGTTTGCTATTTTATCTATTTGCTTTTGAATCATAAATTACTAAGTGGAATTGGTTTTATTGTATTGTGTAGTGATGTATATATAATTAATGTTTGGGGATTTTCATACTTTGACAATTAAAAGGGGGCATATAAATCACCCTTATTTTATTGTAAAGAATGCATAAAAATGCTTGATAATATTGGTCATTGCTCACATTTGGTAAGAAGTTTTTGAAAATAAGACCAGTCATTACATTATCTGGAATCTTGTTTTTTGGTGCTTGTATAGAACAATATTTCAAATATTCCATACAAATATTGTTTACATTTTGGTTTGATTTTTATAAATTTGTCATTATCTTTTCTAAAAAAAATAAATAATAATAACTAAAGTAAATTATTTTATTATTAAATTATTTAAGAATAAATATATAAACATATGTTTTAATTTATTGCATGAATATATTGTAACGGTTTTTTGTTATATTTAGTTTCTACTGTTATCTCAAGCAAGAAGCAAGTACAGACTAAATTAGCTCTCAAGTCTGTATTCCTAACTGAATTCTGGAATAATACATACATATTACTCCGTTATATTTCCCGATCAGACGCTCCTCAGCTGCTGGATAAAAAACATTTTTGAGAATGCTTTATTAGACATCCAGCGCTTGGAATATTTATAAATTTTGAAGATTACCACCGATAATAGCAGAGTACATGAGTATACAGCCCCCCTCTCTGTTTTGTTCATATCACCTTTCCGTTTCTTTAGAATATCTTTACCCTTTTCTTTATTTAAATTAAAAGTTAACCGACTCAATTTTACTAACCTAGATTTAATTTAATACTATTATTCGTTCTCTTGGTGTAAGAAAATCAAGAAAGACAACTAATTTAGCAGTAATAATGCTTAATACAAATGAATTAAAAAATCATCAAGTTAAATGATATAATAAATTTACACATCTAAAATAACAAAAAAAAAAAGGTCTATAAACATGGAAAACATATAATTAAACTTTTGAATGGATAATTGATAAAAGTCTGACAAAAGAGTAATTGTTCCCTTTCTTAAAATAGCTATTTTAGAAACAGTTCTTCCTTCTTCTTTTTATTTTTAAATATTGTGCACTCTAATTTATTCTTAGTTTGGTTTTCTAACACAAATTTAATCAATACATGCATGTATGAAAATAGCAAATTGTTTACCTAGGATTTCTCTCGAGCGCTGCGTAGACCGTCCTGTGGGACGCAACCCACTTCGTTTGCAGAAACAGTTGATCATGTAATAGACTCTCCGGCTGGCTGGGTTATTCTTGATATTGTTTATTGCATTTGATTTAGTTTCCTTCTTTCTTGCTTTCAGGTTTCTTAGTTGTATTCATTCTTTCTTTTCCAGGCATAGTACAGTCGGAAACTACAATCTACTTAGCAGGAAAGGCAGCCGATATTCATCCCTGGGTGAGTTAGAAGTCAGGTGGGCAGAGATCGAGCAAACACCCGTTTAAGGCCACTAGCAATGCATCTCCAAAGACATGTATGCTAATATTAATTTTACTCATGACTGCTGGTCTCACACGTTCTCGGTTCTTTTGCCCAGTATAATAACAGAAAATATCTCTGTCTTATCTACTCTTGATCCGCTTTATACTGCTGGTCTCACACGTTCTCGGTTCTTTTGCCCAGTATAATAACAGAAAATATCTATGTCTTATCTACTCTTGATCCGCTTTATTTACAGATTTTCCTGACCATTGTTTGCTAGAATGCCACTAATTAACAACAGATCTTCTCACACCTTTATATTTTATCTTATACAGATTTACAAAGGAATTTTTATATAAGTTTCACTTTTTTCTTTTTTCATAAAATTTTAACACTTTTCAAATTTTCATTTCAATTTACTTATTTACGACATACTTTTGATTTGTTTTTTTGTTTTTTTTCATATAAGTAATTTTAAAAAGAAAGAGACGTATTTTGTTATACATCCCCTTACCCCTTTTTCTTTCTGTATTCTTTTTTTTCTTTTTTTAAAAACAAAGTCATTGTAACCTTTCTACGATTTAATTAATCATTAATCCCTTTATGAGTTTAGTTTCCCTTTTATTATTTTTTTTTAAAAACAATATTAGTGACCTAATTCTCTTAATTTCACTTTGCGTTTCACCCTTTACCTTTTAACAGGTTTATTTCTGCATTCTTTATATTACTCGAATAATAACTATATACATGTGTGAACTGCATGTAGTCGGCCCATTATATTGTATAATTATTGAAAGATTAATCTCATTATCACAGCAGAATAAGAGAAACTCAGCATGCAATATTTTTAAGTTATAAATATGTAAATGAAACATTTTCTTTCCAGAGGTAAAATGAAGTTAAGTAAGAATAAGATTGAGTCCAGTTTGCTTATATAGATTTACATCTTTTTCACAAAAATAATAAGTTTATGCTGCACATGCAGTATTTTATGTGCATACTTGTGTAAATGTACAGCAAAGTTTCTAAATAGTTGTCAGATTCTGTTTGTAAATTTATCGCGATTCATTTATAACAATATAATATTGCATAAGTTGAATTATGTACAATTGCATTTAAAATGTTGTTCTGAGTCTTCATTATATCTTATGCCCCCTGACTACCATTGTTATTTTGGAACCAAATACCCCCTTTAAATGCATTTAATGATCCTAGGGAATGATGGTGGTCCAGCTTGAAAATAACTGCTCTAGAGTATTTTAGATTTCTATATATATATTTAAATTGTTAATAAGTATATTAGCATTTGGATTATTTTAAAATATTTAACATAGGCTATGTAAATATCTTTAATTAATCTTAAAGAGAAAGATATTTAAACATAAAAACAATAGCATAGAATTTCAAATTTTCCATATTAATATTTGTGATTGGAACTAGTTTGGTGTTGCTTGCACAGTTGAATTATAACATCATTGATGAAAGTAATGTGATTATTTTATTTGCATTTCTATTAATGTCTTAAAACCTTAGGTCTAATTGGAATTTATGATATAATTATTGATATGCTAGAATAAATTGGTAGTGATTAGCAATGACAAATCGTCAAAAATTCCATCACTGAATTATATCTTTATATATTAATTCATAGTTATTCTGTTTTAATCAGATATTTACACTTTTTGCAATGTATATTCATAGTGATATAAATTCATTGCATTTCCAAAATATATATTTTAATAATTATTATATAATGAAAATAAAGTTGATAGTGCTCTTGATATTTTTTATTTTTGTAAATATTTTTTTGGAAAATAAAAAAAACTTTAAATAGTAGTTTATTGTATTTAACAAATTAAAGAAAAGATTGATAGTAAACTTCATAACTTAATTGAAAAAGTATACCACTTATTTTTTTTGTAGAGCATCACTATTGTTCATTATTAATGCACTTTACAATTTACAATATATTTTTAGATATTATGTTAGAATAAATTGCATTATGAAGCCATGGTTAAATATTTTGCCATGCATTATTTGATGTATTAGTGAAATAACAGATTGCGGAGCTCCAAGTTCATTGTTCTTGACCCAGCATTTTTATTTCCAGTAGCCAAATTTCTTATGAATTGTTAAAGAATAAATCATTGTCATTTTTGCTCTGTCTGGTTTAGTGCCATGATAGAGTGGCAGACAAACTTGGATTCATGGATCAGATCTTAATTCTTTTACTTCCTGTGCTTGAGCAATAAATCATTAGATTTGTTGTTATTGCTTAGTCATATTACTAGCATCCTCTGAAGTTATCTCAATCTTACTTCAGACAGAGAATATTCATACACATGTAATGCAAATATAAAGAGATGAATTGTTTATATGTAGATGAATTTATCTACCTAATATATATTGAATGCCATATAGTTATATAAATCAGAATCAAAAGGGGAAAAAAACAATAAATGATATTTATTAAATGTATTATTGTTGACGTCTGCTACTTTCATCAGTGGATTAAACTGTTAAGAGCAATATAATTATTATACATCGCAGTTTTGTATATGTACTGGGTTTTTTTTTAAGTAAATGGAGTGATAACCCAAACTGCAGTTAGTTTTTTTTGTCAAAGAAACATATTTTAAAATTTAATGTTTATATGTAGCTTTAAATATTGAGAGAATTGTGTCGGATAGTGGTCTGTTATCATGGCCAAAAATTAAATATTTATTTTGTCTTAGTATACTTAATGATTTTAATCAGCCTTTAGGCAGAGAACTTAATATAGCTGAATAAAATTTGATATTTTTAAAATATAATTATTTTACCAGGATTATCAAGGATTTGTTTATGCATTGTTAAATAATCTTATAATTTTAAATGAAGAACTTTCAATTAATCTGTTATGGAATAAAGGCAGGGCTTCTTTTATTAAGAAAAAATTTGAATAAGATTTTCACAATATTTATTTGTGTAGTATGTCAGCTAATATGTTTAAATTTAGCTCCTCATTACAATTAAAATAAGTTACAATTTTATTGGTTTAAACATACATATGTTTTTATATTTTGATTATATAAATATATATATTTGGACAATATAATGAAAAATAAATTTTTATTTTAGTTTGTTGTTTCTCTAGTATATTACCTTATTAAATACGGCTCAATATATTTAATAATTAGTCATTATTTTGAGAATATTTAATGTGCATGTCTATTTATTGTGATAAGATATAAGAACGGTGTTAATGTGCATGTAACGGTCAGATTTGTATGCCTCGTTAACATAGTGCAGAATTCAACCATTACACAGAACAGCAGCACCATAGGTAGCGAAGCTACCAGTAGTACTGAGTTTGAACATAGTTTATCAGTTCCACAATACACTCTACGAAACAACGCATCTGATGCACCATTAGTAAACATTTCTTTAGGCATGGGGGTCATGGAGATGCAAGAGATTCAAGACTTTAATCGAGGAAATATTATATTGAATGGTTGTCGAATGAATAAATACGTAATGGCAGACGTATAGTTTGCAATTATTTATTTAGAATATTTTGTAATAAATCATTTAACTAATAATATTTGGTTATATTTCAAATCTCAGTAGCGGTATTTCCGATACTGTTATATTTTAAAGAGATACATTTATTTGGCTGATGTAATCTAGTTACCTGAATTCTCGAGCAGCATGCCTTCGGGGATTTATATCTTTGCAATGCAAGAATCTAAATTAGGATTTATAATAGTAGCTGCGGACATATATTTATTTAATTAAATAAGATATTTATAAATTACTATGGACAGACATTTATTTGAGAGTGAATTATGTCACTAATGAAGAGACAGAGTTATATATTGAATAATAAAATTAATAGTAATAAATACGTGGTATGTCTAGAAAGGCGATATGAAGGTGGCAGTACGTTAAAACTGCGAAGCCGTGGATGAGTTTAAAACAACAGGCTGGCGTTTGCCGTAGGCCCAAAAGGTAAGGTGTCACATAAGCATAATCAGGGGCAAGTGGTTTGTGCCACGATTACTTCCTGACTGCGTGATGGCGTCAAGCCCTACAGGAACATTTATTTTGTCCACTTGTGTAGGACGACTGGGATTAAGTAAATCCTGTAGAATCTGGAATATCCAAGGCTCATAATGGGTCATCGCGTCACTAAAACGTAACATGTATAATTCACAGAATATTCTGTTAAGATTTAATATATTTTTATAACTCGGCCCTACATCATCAACATTTAATAAAGAATGTTTTGACTCTCAAAGAAATGCAATTAATGGAATTATTACTTAAAATTTAATAAAATATAAAAGCAATAGATAAGTTGGATGGGTATTAATAAGTAATATGTCAGCCATTTGCTAAGTAGTAGACCCCTGCATTTACAATACATGAAGCACCGAATGCGTGTAGATTTATATGAAACAAGTAATTTATAGAAGTAAATATTAATTAGGATTTGCAGGACATGCATCCACTGTTTCAAGCACTCATGGATTTTTATTTAGAAAATTATGGAGATTTCTGAGCTGACCAGCCAACACGAGTATATCAAAGAAATATATTAATAGGTCGCTATACAAGATGGCAACCGTTTTGATTAAGATCTATATTTAAATTTGGCGAGGTCCGGTTGGAAATCTTATAGGCATGCTATCATTAGATAATAAAAATGTAAAATTAGAAATACGTATCCAAGAAAAGACAGAAATAGGTAAGCTAGATTATTAAAGAAATTTACATAATAAATTAATTAAATTCATAGTTTTACAAGTTATATAGAGAGTGATTTATAGTGTGATTAATATTTAGAGTACTCTAGGCCTTGGTTACAGGTACCTGTTTTATACGAAGCTTTCAGATTCCGTGATCAGTAGCAAATTGTTCATGATTTCAAATAGTAGCAGTTCTTTCCAGCATTCAGGTTATTGATTCATTTCAACAGCAGCAGCAGCTTTCTGATTGTTTGGGCAGCAGATCCTCTTGGTTTATTTGTGGAGGGCACATGTGGAGGTTCGCGGCATACGATCAACCATCTCCGGGGGGAGAATAGTCTGGGCGCTTTCTACTCGAACATATTGTGGTGGGTAAATTAATTTAAGATTTTTGGAGCCTCTCAACTGATCAAGAGCATAGCTAAAGTCTAACTAAAAGTTCTTAGAAAATTCAAAATGTCCTCTTTTCTTGATCTTATCTTTTTCACTTTTATTCGATTTTATTTTTAGCTCCACTCATTTGCCCCGAGGAGATTCAATGCATTTTTATAAGTTTAATTAATTCAGAAAGCTGCACTCCTATTGTTTAGGTTTATTTTTACTTTTTTACATTTTGGTAATTAAAGCTTTTAGGGAATTTTTCTTTTTAATTAATCTATTATCTCTCACCGACCGTTACTTGCAAAATTTCAAGTACAAAAGGGAATATACAATTATTTTACTTTTATTTAAATTACAATCAAATTTCTAAAATTATTATTAAATACGAAATTTAAACATAGCAATAAACTAAGGAACTTTACAATTCAAAATAAATAGTTAAAGTTATATAAAATTATATAAGTAAAAGAGAAATCTAAATTACATCAATTATTTTTATTTATTGCTTTAAATTTGTTATCGAAACATGTGTGTGTTTATGGCGAATTTTACATATATTTATATATTTTTAATATTGCTACACACACAATTCGATACCAAAAAGTTTAAATTTGGGTAAGATAGGGTGGTGGGTGAGAGATGATAGAAAAAGGTGAAACTTAAGATTTGAATGTGAATCTTACTGTTTCAATGTGTAATGGTGATTATCTATCATCCATCCATATTAAGTTGTTAAATACATAGTATCATCTTGAACTATTTAACATTATATAAGAATTGAAATATGATTGAGTACAAGTAAATCTATATATAATTCCATGCTGCTTACAGATATGTGTAGCCGTTACTCGTTATAATGATTATATATGATCATTCTTCATTTTGGTATACAAAATCTATCACAAAAGTAAATGGTCTAATTATACTCACATTCTGAAAGATTCTTTTTTAAAGGGCTCTATCTATCTTCTCAACAAATACCTCAAAAATAAATCGGTTAAAGCAATAACTTTCAGCTTATGAAAATATGAGGTCAATATATTATTTAATCAGAGTACCATTGATTATTTTTATAGAAAGAATACTGAATCAAAAATAAAGAGCCAAGACTTCTTAATAACAAATTAATTAATGTAAAATTAATAATAATAGTTTATATAACAATACAAAAACTATTCAAATATGAACAGCTGTATTTAAATGTTGAATTAAGAGATAAGTAAAATAAAATATTTTCTCAGCATCTTTTTACTGTCTCTAACCATTCATTCTATCAAAAGTGCAATATTCCAACAAATTATGTGGATTATCTGATTACAAATTTAATCTATGATCCTGAGGGCATTTCGTTACTTTTTATAGTAATTTTTGCAGACAAACATATACTAGTAAAAATAAAACTAGAATTTTATTTCATTTTATTATTATATTGAATTTAATTTTTTTTATTAGTATGGCTACGCCGAGTAAGATAACAAAAATTGAAATAGAAAATCAACATTTCAAAAGAATTGGACCAATGCAATTTTTTTTATAGAAATGAATAGTAAATTGATGTACATGATATGTGTAGAAAGTATTTCAGTTAATAAAGAACACAATAATGAGTCATGTGTTAAAACATTCTGATCACAACAAAATTGTTGGGGATGAAAGAAATATTAAAATAATAAACTTGAAATGGTGTCATCAAATGGCTGGCATGTTTTATAAAAAGTACAAGCAAGTCAGACAATTGTGAAAGCAAATTACATTATTTAAAAACAAACAAATTTGAAATCATTTTCTGAGGCAAAGTTTATAAAAGATGTGGCATAGCTGCTGTAGAATTAATTTGATGAGAACACAAAAGAAATTTGAGCATATAATATGTTATAAAAAATAATTACAAGAGTAATTGGAAAAATTGTCATTAAATATGGATTAATCATTAATAATAATGATGTTATTTTATTTTTAATTCATGAAAAAAATTATGGCCTCGTTTAAAAAAGAAAAGTTTAAATTGACCTGCTATTTTAAAAAGGTTGCCCAATTCTAATGATTAGTGATGAATTAATTAAATGTTTGGTCAGATATAGTAGGCTAATTTTCAGTTGATAATTTTGTATGACCCATGAATGATATTGTAAATTGGTAAATGACCCTTGGCAGAAAGAAATGTTCTTCACCTCTGTTCTAAAGTATCAAGAAAAGTAAATATATTTGGCAAGTTTCATTTTTACTAGCTGACTCATCTCTTTTCAATATATGCCGGCATCTGCTGGAAATGTTTCTAATAAAGAAGATGAATATTTAAGAAGAATTATTGTAAATCAAATATTATGCAAAGAGAACTGTAATTATCAAAAAATAAAAATTAATTCATTATTATCGAAAAATGAGGGAGGGAAAACTGAAAAATTTATTTTTTTACATAAAAAAGTTTCTTTGGGAAAACAAATGAAAATTACTCTAACATAAAATGAATCAAGTCAAATTAAATCATGAAGAATATAATAATTTTTTTCTAAAAACAATAGCAAAAAATAAATTAATATACAGTGTAATAAAGATCAAAGATAAAAAGTGGCATAATGAAGCTAAAAACATTCTTGGAAAATTAATAAACAATACATAAAAAGTGGCATGATGAACTAAAGCATTCTTTTTGAAACATTAATATACAGTATAAAAAAGCAAAGAGAAAAAATGACAGGATGAAAGTCTATAAACATTTAATATAATAATCTCTCAATAAGAGATGAAAGCCGGCTTGATAATTAAATAATTGTAAATATAATTAGTTTATTTTAATTTTATTTAGATTATTATGTTAATATATAACAACATTGTGGACAAATAATTTTGTTGGATATTTGACCATTGTATATATCTATAAACATTGTTCAGAATGTGTATATCCCATTTCTACATATGGTGTGAAACTGAACAGGAAAAAATTTTTTTTTTAATTTGGTGCAGTATAAAATATTTATGAGAATAATCCATACTTGAGTATTAAAGCTGCAACATAGGGGAGATAGGAGGTCTTTTCACACTCACAATAAATGTGTAATGTCACGATGACGTCAAATTGAAAGAAAATAATCCCTGCGAGTATAAGTGAAAATGTTTTTTTTTTATCAACAAGATTTTTTTTTCAACGCTATCTTTTTTTCCGACATTTTCTGTTATTAGTCATATTTTTCATTAATGTCCGAGGTTGCAACACTAAAATCGGCATTCGCAAGGGGACATGGATATTTGGTGGCTTATGTAGGAAATGGACTAATGTTTTATATAAAACTTTGCCAAAAGTGTAATAATAAGTTGTTGTTTTGGTTTTTTTTTTTTGGAGTTTTGGTTTAATTTTTTTTATATATATAAAAAAAGGTTTATTAGCAGTTTTATGAAAATTCCAGCATACTTTGCAATCACGTGGTTTCATTTTCGGAGTGAACATTTTTACTGCAAATCTCCGTTTTCTGTGGTTATAGTTTATATAAAAACTTTGGTTTTAAACATAAATTCCTGTTATATATTACATGGTAAATGTCATAGGAATGTAGTTAATATATTTTTATCCAAATTGCTTAAAAATCAAAATCATTTATTGTTTGTTTGGTGTATATTTAAACAAACTATTTTTTGATTAATGGCGTCATTATTGTAATATCGCATTTTATTTTTTATTTCAAATGACATTCTTAAAAGTTATTAGTTTTTTATAGTCGCGTCTTTTTTTTTTTTCAAGTCACTTTTTTTTTTTTTTTTTGTTAATGTTGAAAGTCATACATATTTGTGAATGTCCCTTTTTTTTTTTTGGGAAACTTGTTAATGTTGAAATTTTATTTTAAATGTCGTTCTTAAAAGTTGTTAATATGAAAGTCGTACATATTTGTGAAAGTCGCATTTATTTTAAACATCATTC
Source organism: Epiperipatus broadwayi (assembly GCA_028023455.1). Taxonomy (NCBI): domain Eukaryota; kingdom Metazoa; phylum Onychophora; class Udeonychophora; order Euonychophora; family Peripatidae; genus Epiperipatus; species Epiperipatus broadwayi. The sequence goes on from JAQFVV010006239.1 coordinate 1,092,161, forward strand.
TTAAATGTGCTTTGTTAATGTTGTAAGTTTTACTATTTTTTTACTTTTACTTATTTTTAGTCCTGCAACATGGGAGCATACTCCTGATAATTTTGTAATTTTTGCCAAAATACCATGTATACATTTTTTTTTTTGTCAAAGAAAGTCATGTATAAGATCCGTGTGCATGTTATTTTGGTCAGATCACAAGATTATAAAGTTATCAGCGGATTGATACGAATGTGAACTGACACAGTAGATCTAATACATGCTCCGTGTTGCAGCTTTAATACTCGAGTATGGAATAATCATGATAGTGATACTCTTTATTTATGGAAATGTCTATAGCTTATTAAATAAATTGCTTTATTTGTTATAATGAAATTTGATTTTTATTTTATTATAAGTATTACTTCCAGAAAAATTCTAATATTTATATAAAAAGGGGAATCCATCTCCCCATAGATTGCAAAAAATGGAGAAATAAAATTGCTCATGTTTAGACTACAGAGGTATTAGATAGGCCACACAGAAAAGACCATTATTGCACAGTATTATAATTTTTTTATATAAAAAGAAATGAAACAGATTGTATACTCGAGTAGTAAAAAACTATCTTCGAGGAGTTCGTAAAATTGCTATTGGTTCAAGGCCTAATGTCATATATCTAAGGTGAAGGTTTGCAATGAAATAAATCCACATGAATTTTTTTCCTATGAAATCTAAAAAAAAAAAAATTAAATTTTTAGAAAATGCAAGTTTTATCATAGAGAAAAAATACATCATTAAAAAGGTAATTGAATAACAACAACAACAAAAAAGATGTATCTCACCCATGCATAGTCCTTATCAATTCCATGTTAACTTGATTTAAATTCTAAGATTGGTCAAAATTTTTGAAATTGCATTTTGAAATGTCTATTGGATATAAATATGTTAACTAACTTTTCTACTATTAAAATACCTAAATTACTAAATTTTATTTCAATATGCTGTAGGAAAATATTCTGATTTAATACATATTTTTAAATATTTTAACTGAGCATATTACCGATATTAAACTGCATATTAGAAATATGAATTAAAATGAATAAATAAACTAGACACAATAGAGTTGTGAAATATCTTAAGATTTTGCTTGAAATCGATCTGTATGTATGTTTAACACAAAGTTTAATGAAAGCTTTTTTTGCATGGGAATTATTTAGCAGTAAATTAGGATTATCTTGTACTTTATTTTTGTTGATTCATTTTGATATTTAAAATGACTTTTTTGTAGTCTTGGTTGGTATTAATTCTCTATTTAAACTTCCATGATGGTATTTAGATATATACAAACTATAAATCCATTGCATTTAATTCTTAAACAGTTTTCCTTATGTTTGAAATAGAAATTTTAATATACTTTCCCAGCAGTTAATAGTTTTGAGATAATTCTTTGTAAATTTTCTGCATAACTTATATTATGCTTGAGATGAGTTTCTCCAAATAGTATTCTTTGGTCACATCAGGATAGGAAGTGACTAATCTAAAAAGTCTTTTTTAATAGTCATTATAGTATTGCAGATAATAATGATGATGGCTATTACTTATACCTTTGATTCTTGGCATTTATTCTTTTATTGCTACTCAGGAAAAATATTAATACTAAATTTCTAATAAATGAATTCTCAAACTTGCATGGGCTTTTTATACTATGCATTTTTATTATTGAAAAATTACTTTTAAAAGCAAAAAATATATAATTGCCTTGTTATTAAAAAAAAGTTAACTTTTTAATTGAATGACTAAGAAAATTTGGTGAACAATATTAAGTATTATAAGAACAAAGATGTTTATTTTTCAAAAACAAATATTTAGGAATTTCATTACTTTGAAATAAATTACAGTTAAAGGAATATTTCATCTATATTAATTTTAATGAAAAGTGAGTTTTTCAAGTAACTTCAAAAAATATAATCATAATTTTTAAAATCAATGAAAGAATTTTTTTTACTTTTTCACAATTAGAAAAAAAAAATTAAAATTTGTATAACTAATAAAGTATTTTAAGAGTTCTTTTAGATTTTGTATTTATTTCATATATCAAGTCACTTAAACTATTTAATTCCATTATTTATGGACAGTGAAATTAGTATTTCTCAATATATATATATGTGTGTGTGTGTGTGTGTTTTGTAATTACTAAACTAATGTAAATTATTAAAACACTATTTGGATAAATATCTAAATTTAGGGTTTAAAATGTATCATTACTATCTTGTGTTCAATAATTTCTCAGACATATAATAATTGATTTTGGATGCCTATGTTGAAAGTTATGTTTGAATTTATATTTACTATTTTTGCCAAAGAAGTAAAGTGCTTACAATTAACATAATACTTATATAGTGTTAGATTTAGTTATAACTATATAAAAGAGTTAACTTGGGTTCAAAAGCTGAAGCTGTTAGTTTGAGTAGTATAAAAGAAATAAAATTTTCAAGATGTGGAAAAGACCAATAGCCAGAAAATAGTATTAAGGATTGGATATAGCATTACTATGTAATATCCAGTGATTATTCACTTACAAAAAATGGCTCTAGAATAGAGTAAATATAATGAAGTACTGCCCTTAGTGCAAATGAATAATATTCTTTATATGTTTTCAAAAGGTTTATATAAAAATTGTGAAGCACATAAGTATCAAGAATATTTGTCACTTTTATTCATACCTTGTAGCTTCCATACAACATATAGGGCTGATGTCAATAAGCGAGTTTGCTACCCCTATTATATCATCCTTTGGATTTTGATTCTAGGTTTGAAATGTAAAGAGGTATTCAAAGAATGGACATTCATTTAACATTGTAAGACACAATTTGATATGATCATTACACTTTGAATGTCATTCTGATTAAATAATTAAAATTGTTTGATTTTTTTGTCATTGGTAGTTTGACACTTCACTTAATCTTTAATTAAAAAATATTGTAGCATGAACTGTTCATGATCCATTATAAAGCTTAATGGATATTTTTTTTTTATTTATTTATAAGATTGAAATAATGCAATTGATAAAAATTGTAAAAAAGATAATTTTATTATAAATTGATCAAAAAAAAAAAATGATTTCGATGTGATCAGTAGAAGTAAACTATGCAATATTTTTGAAGCAATTTTTTTTCCTTTTTTATTATAAACATATATAAAATGGAAAGAAAATAAATTGTCTATGTGGTAAAGGATAAAAGTAGAATGTTTATATCATTGAAAATTTAAATATTTAAAGCAACAAAGAAATGCTTGCCTTCATTAATATACGATTTGAATAGGAATTGAGTTTTATAAATACTATTTATAGAATAATATATATTTACTTTTCTAATATTTTAACATTGGTAGCATTATGGATAGCCATGGAATTTAAGTATGTAATGGGAAAAGTTGATAAGAAATATTTGGAGAAATGGCTGTCTAATTTAGAGGAAGGTGATTGATGATAGACAGTACTATTAGAAAAAACATTGATGTATGTGAAAAATTAAATTATATAATGATGTATATAGACTAAAAAGAAAGTAAAGAGAAGTGAATGGCAAATTTGTTATCCAAATTCAGGTGGAGTAAACTAGGCAATTGAATACTATGATTAAGCAATATTTGGTTTATCTTTTTTTTTTAATACAAATTATTCTTGCAAAGTGAGTAATGGAAAAATGAGGATAATCTATTATAAATTTAGCAAAATATTTTTTAGAAGAAATTAAATAAGTCAATTTGATTTGCCTGAAAATTTTTTAAATATATTGAATATTTTTATTAATTTTGAAATTAATTTATTTTATAAATAATATTTTATTGAAATTAAAGAATTTTTTGTTGTTTGTTTGCATTGATTTAGTTTAGCAAATGAAAATATACTTATAAATTCAATTATTGAAACAATTAAGGATAATGGAAGTTACTATAGATTTTTTTAAATCTAGTTAGTAAATAAGTTTAACTATTTATAGAATGATTAATTTTGAATTTATTTACATAATAATGCTATAATAATAACATACTATATAAGACCATTTTTAAATTGTAACACACACACCCCATTCCTCTTAGCATCAGTTTTTACAAAAAAAAATTGTTTTTTAAAATAGGATTCAAATTTTTTAACATTTTGTAGTTTTTTTAAGTTGTATATTTAAATAACAGAAGCACATAAATACAATATATAAACAATTCATTTGCAACATTTTAACAAAAATCTGAATGCTATGAATATTTTATTACCATTAGAAACTATTGGTTTTTATATGGTTATTTTTTTTGCTCATTCTAATTATGGTATTTTTTTATTGGTCAGAAAAAATGGGTGACTATATTTGGAAATATCTTCTTAAATTTTATTAAATTATATATATGATTTGCTGATGTCAAATCGCCTTTATTTTGTAGAGGAAATCAAAGAAGGCTGATTAATCCTTACTAGATGATGTTGCCAATTGTTGGTGTTTTAAAATTGAAATTTGAAGATAAAATAATTTGTTGTAAACCTAAAGAGGAAGAAATAATACATAATTTTTTTTTGCTATTGAAAACAGCTGAATCTATTTAAGTAAATTGAAAAAAATTCAATATTAAATGTTTGAATTTATTATCTGGAATAAAAAGCTAATTAGAAACTTTTTAATTTTAAAAGTAAAAGACTTTAATTAAAATTAAACTTTAGATTTAGATATTTGATTTTTACTAATATTATAATCTGGAAGTTTTGTATGGAGTTTGTAATCTGATTTTATAAAGGAATTGTTGCTTTTATTTTGAAACCTTAAAATATATACATGAGATATTAAAAGGGTTACTCAAGTTTTTAATCCTATTGTGAAATAATTTCATTTTTTAAAACAATAAATATTAATAATTATTAGAATATCTCATTGTTTATTTTATACAACTTGCCATTATGTATAGCATGACTTATTGGTGGTTAGTTAATTATATTAGATGGGTGTACTTATCTCTTAGTAGTAATTGGATTGCTATATACTAAAGTATTAAATCAAAAATAAATTAGAATTTTCTTGTATATTTTATTTATCTGCATGATAGCAGACACTTTATTGTGTAACATATTTTCTAAATTTTAGTGTAAGCATTGCATTCATTTATTTCTCTCTTTGTGAATTAAAAATAAAAATTCCATTTAAAATGGCTGAACTCCGTTAAATATTCAATAAGAATGAATTGTTAATTCAAGAAATTGTAAAGAAGGAGAAGGTGTCATATTAGTTTTTTATTACTTGTGCTCCTAAACTGTTAAATTTTAATCCTCAATATGCTGTAAGTATTTAGAGAAAATTGAAAAAGTATTAAATTTATGAATGGCAAATGTGAACAGAATGATCTAGTAAACTGTATTCTACCATTAAAAATCTGTATAAAGAGTTAGGTAATAAGAATATTCGGTAAGGTAGAAAAAAGATTCTGATAAATAGATATCTGTGGTTATCTTTTGTATTTCTTTATTATCAATTTTTATGACAAGAATGGATAATATACATATATATATTTGTGCAGTCAAGTAAACATAATCACATAAGTATTCATTTATATTTCACATATAGTGCAATACATGCATTTACATATTGTAACAATATTTTGGTACAAATGCTATTATGCTAGGTAAAGTGTAAACTGTTTAAAAATTTTATTGATTATATATTTTATAATAGGTAGATCAAGTAATAGGTTTAAGATTCAAGATAAACTACAATAAAGTTAATATGCAATGTAATAGTCTTTTTTTTTTTTAAGACTTCATATATTATTAAAAAGATAGATGGTTATGAGATTTGAAATCAGCCGGTAAAAGGTAAACAAATGCCGCTTTTTTTTTTAACAATTTAAAAAACGATTAGCGAATGGTTTAGCAATGGTTAGATGTTTGTTTAATAAACAGTGAGTTATGTCATAGATAGTCAAACTTTAATAAATTATAATATTCACAACAGGTTCAAAACAAATAAATTGTCTATTAAATCAGCAAAAATGCTAGTAGTTAAAAAATACATAAAAATTTTATTGCATTTACGTATAAATGTGCATAAGTGTGTATAAATAATATTCATAGAATTAGAAAAATGTGTTAGAAAGACTTACAAAACAATACATTAAAAACATCAGATAAATAAATGTTTAGAGTCTGTAAATGTTTTTAAAATAACATCACAAAACAAACAGAGATAATTGAAATTATGAAAAGAATATGCATTTCTTTGGTTTTTTTTTTATTAATAAATTGATATAAAATATTTTAGTTTATTGTTTTGTATTTCAAAATGATTTTATGTTAGTGCCAATTGAAAAGAAAACCATAAAATTTCGCCTGTTTATTTACATTGCTATGGAAATGCCCCAGATATCAACTATAAGGAGAGATGCATTGGGGAAAATTTTGATGTCATGGGAGAAAACTTATAAATACCAGTGAATTTAAAATGAGAAAAATTCTTTAAACTTCTCAATGCAATCAAGCTCAGTTGTGTTTTTATCCAAAATCATCATATTGTGCTTGCCTACATGAGGATGTCTGGAAAATGCATATTACTAGAGAGTGTGTCCAAGACGGGCCAGGTCTCCACTCCATTCCAATAACATCAATGGATATATTTCAGCCAAAAAAATATGCAATTCATATTGAAATTCAAGATCGGCTAACTAAATTTATATAAAGGATTATATTGCTAAATAGTGTCTCTTCGATTTGGAAAGAATATGCTTTTAACATCTATTTCATTTAAATTTTTAGTTATGGTAGTAGTTATTATCGCAGGATTTTATCCAGTAAAGAATGTAGTTGACAAATGATTATGGGAATGCCTCACATTTAAAAATAAATAATATATTGCCAGTTAAAAGAAATAATTGAAATAATTTTTGCAAATTATCATCAAAACAAAAGCGGTAAAGTGATCTGCATACTTGTTTGATTAAAGTTTTACTTGAAGATTTTATATATATATATATGTTTGCTAACATCAAAAGAATTTAGAGAGATTACAGATATTCCAAGATATACATTTAGAATTAGAGACGAAGATTTTTCATGATGGATTAATTCTATTGAGATAATTTTGATCTTAACTAAACTTGAATAATAGTGCTACAAATAATTAAATTTGCTATTGTTCACGAGTCCTATTATTGATAAATTTGGGAATGCTTGATATTTGAGTGCCATGTAAACTTCTTTATTTTAATTAATATATTGATAAATCATTAGAGTAACAAATATGCCAAATATGATCCTACGGCTCCACTGGAAACTTGGGTACTATAATTTATATTCAATATTTAAACATAAGATGTGACATAAGTGAGATTGAATACATATTAAATCTTTGTTGTTGGAGAGAGATTGCATTCTTAATCATTATTTTAAATTTATTTAAAAATATAAATATTAAATTATATTTAATCATTTGTTTTTTTTTTTTTAAGTTCATTTCTCAATCAATGTTTGAGCAAAGACCATTTTAAGTAAGAAGTAAAATTTCTCAGAATAAGGGTTTATTTATATTTGGATCACCAAATATTTAGTGTTAAAATATGTTCTAGAAATTAATTTAAAATTAGAGATTAAGATTTGCTGTTGCATTATATTGGTATACCAACTCCTTTAGCATAGTGAGGAAATATTAAAATACTGCATTGTATATATGTTTAGAAGATAAACATCCCAATAACAAGGTTTTTCAAGCTTGACTGGATAGAGAAAGTGACTAATGCTTAAGCATTGAACATATAATTTTGAGGCATTTTATCCTATTATATGTTCAAACTAAAAGTGGGATAAAACATTGCAATCAATCTCCAACATGTATATTATTCTACCACACACACTTCAAAAGAAACAATATACATTCAGTGTTTTTCTGAAGGTTTGTGATGACGGTGTTCTAGCTGTATTTTTATATCGGACTATTTCCATCATCTAATATGTGTGTTGAATGTCTTTTAGAAAAGTTTAATTTTTAGTTAAATATTCCAAATGCATTCAACTGTTAGTAATATCACAGCAAACAGGTTAGTATATGCACCAACTGTTAGTAATATCATAGCAAACAAATGTTAGTAATATCACAGCAAACAGGTTAGTATATGCACTAACTGTTAGTAATATCACAGCAAACAGATTAGTATATACACAACGTTTCGAGAGGTATTTTTCTCCCCTCTTCTTCAGGTGTTGCTGGCCTGACCAGTGACAGTATTAACATGGGATTCAAACCTGGGTCCTTAGAATTTTGATAATTGAATTTTAAGGTAATGCTCATGGAAATAGTCGAATATACATTCAGCTTTATTATTTGCTGCCATATGGTAATAATTCGTATTATATTCTTGTTATATTGTTTTACATGAAATTTTTTTTTTTTTTAAATTACATGGTATTATTTTTTAATTTTCATCTTAATAAAAATTTAAGGTCATGCTATAACACTGTTGATTCTTCTAAGGTTACAATTATGTTGATTAAAGAAAACTCATAAAATAAAGAATTCCAAATAATCCTGAGAAATATTTATATATATAAACCCAGAGTTTATGTAGTTAATGATTATGTAAAGCCAAATCATATGACTGAAATGATTTACAAAGTTTATATGTATTTTGAAAGTATAATTGTTAAAAATTTGAATCCCTGAGAAATTATATATTTACATTTATGGTTTAGTTTATTTGGAAAGTTTGGAGTGAGTGCATTGTTGTGGTTAAGATTTTTATAAAGGCTTAACTGTACTGTATAAATTCATGCCATTGAAGTCAGAAGTGTAATTTTTAGCTTCTCTCCGATTTCCATTTTAGTACACTTATAATCTCTTACTTACCATATCTCTTCAAATCAAAATTTTTATTAGAGGTTATAATATGTAAATATGTTTTGTCTCGATTTATTACAATAACATCTTATTTCCTAACTGCATTTTTCTATTTTTTAAAATTATTTGTATAAAGGATACACATAAACATGTTAAATTATTTGTAACAGTGTAAATTTGATTGCAGCACCAATTTGTTGTATTATAAAGCTACATGGTCAAGAAACCTTAATAAAAAGACTAATAGATTGATTAGTACATTTTTATATTATGTGTGTGCGTGTATATTTAATATATATGTGTAGTTAAATTTTATTGTAAGAAATTAAAAGAAAAGATTTCTATAGAGGTAATACTACTATTAAATATTTAATAAATGAAGTATATTTTGTAAAATTATAATTATTAAACTGATAACTAATATAATGAAAAGCAAAAAAAGAAATTAATTAGTTAATATGCAAATGAATTTGAATTGCAGAAATGTACTGCATTTTGTAACCATTCAGATTTCTCTTCTGTAATTCGCCTTTTTCTTATAATAAAATGAATGGGAAATCTGAATTTATTATTAAAAATTATAAAGCAGTAAAATTGAGAAAGAGAATAAATTTCAGAGTTTGGTCAAGATTTTTTTCTTTTATTTCTCTTTCTTTCTAGCCAGTAATAATAATAAAAAAAACTATTATAAAATAATGTATACAGATAGAAACTATTTATAAAAAAACATTGTGAAAAAAATATATTAGATCATTAATTCTGAATAAAGAGGTTTAAAAAACATTCTGATACAAATTAATACAGACTTAATTATGGATTAAGTAAAAACATCTGAAGACAAACTATATAAATAGGTCTGAAAAATGACAGTGGTCTAGTCTTGGTTGGAGGAGAAATGAGTCTGGATTGATTCTGTGAAGAGAGAAAATTCTGATAAAGTAGGTGTTAAAAGAAATCTGCTTGTTAAAATAGTTTCCCTCAAAATAACTTGATATAGCTGTATTTGCTGATTGTTTCAAAGTATTTTTTATATTCCATTCATCTCGGCAATTATGTCATTAGTTAGCAAAGGATTATTTACCATGAGTAGCTAGAAATCCAAAGGATATCAGGTAAAAGACCTGGAAATATTCAGTTGTTATTCAGAATGCAGTATTGCCTGCTTTAGAGAAGAAAAACATGCAGCAAGCAAAAGAGAATTTTTGTCATAAGGTCTACCATATATCTATCTCTAGTAGGACTCATTTACATTGTCTACTGCCACTCATATCTGAAGAGAGTAATCACATTCAGAACTGGATTGACAAAGACTATCATTAAAGATATGCACCCATATATAGTAAGCTTATATTTTCTACACAAAAAAAAGTTTTAAAATGTTTTATTAGCTAATAATATTTTTCTTTTTATCATAAGGCTTCAAGTTTTTTGAGATTTATAGCTTTGTTTTTTTTTTTCAATATTTTCTATTTATATTTTTTTACTTCCTTTATATTATGATAGTTACAAATGTATAAGCAATGATTTTGTATTTTATTTATACACTGTAAATAAATTATTTTTAATTAGTCAATTTAGTTTGTTTTTGCTGTTTGAGCCTTTAATATACCACTAACCCTGAAAGCCATGCAATCCATTAGGGGACACAGGGATAGTGGAGATATATTAAAATGATAATGATTAGCTATAGTAAAATATCCAGAAATAATCTTTCTATATTAGCGATTGGTGTCAAAAGATGATTCAAAATGATGGAAACATTTGGCACTGTTATCAACTTTCAATTAATGTTACTTGACAACACTTTCATGCTGGTCTATAGTAATAGCTACCAATTTAAAATTAAGCTACACAAAGGTGTAAATCCAATGAATGTTTCTTCCGAAATCACAGACCAGGAAGCCACACTCTAACAATTAAAGGTCAAAAAACCCCAGTGTTAACACTGTATAGAAAGGGACATCTTATTAGCTCCTGCCAAAGCTTTTCTGTCAAAAATGCAACCTCAGAACAATACTATTGCATCAATGTGTTATTAGAAACCCAATTCAATAAAATAAAGATTAATTTAATCAAAAGTACAAATGAGAATATCACAAAGAAAATAGCACTCTTTAATAAATCAGCTCCAGAAATAATGGACTCAATTAGTAAATCAGCCTCTTCAGCTACAGATATCAATCTACTATCAAAACGAAAGCCAGATCATCCAAAAAAAAAAAAAAAAACATGGAAGAAAAACAATAACACCTGAAATGATACCGAAATGAAAATCAATTAACTTATGAAGATAGCAGCAAAAAATTTTAAAAAAATATTTAAAAAACAAATGATTCAGACGCTGTAAACTCCACTAATAATGAACATCACACTATTGAGGAAAGTGGCTCTTACTCACTTTACTTGTCAAATACTAAGGCACAAGTGCAAAGGAATAGGGATTTAACATTATTAACAAATACACACTCAGTTAAACCCAAAACATAATACCCACCAGTACACTCCAATACTCTACATTGATTATAAATAAACATCAATTTTTATTTAGTCAATAAAATTTCTGTCAATAGAATATACTTTATTGCTTTAAATTTATAGTAATAGCACAACCTTTTCTTATGCAATTTAAATCTTTTTTTTTCATTGATAACCTTTGAATATGTAATACAAAATAGGAATCTTTAATGTCAGGGGAATAAATTACATTGACAAAATATGACATTATTAAATCACATGTATTAGGCCTAATAAACCAAAATCTACAATAGGTCCCAAATAAATCCAACTAACTATATTAGCAAAAAAAGTTTTCACTGTCTTTTACTAAAGACTCATGTAATCCTTAAGCAGGGACCAGTATAATAATATATATAGTAAAAGTCCATTTACTCATTTAAAATTTTATTTATGGATTCCCACAAACTTAATGTAGCCTTATTTCACAAAGTAATTACAATAAACATCACATTTGTTTATTTACATAAGCCACACAATCACCAACAGAATAATACTATCACTAAACTCAAAACTAGCCAACTTCCCATATCCTTGTATAATTATGGAAACTTCAAAATGACATGAAAAATTTTAAATAAATAACTACATACATTTGCTTTCCGTCTAGTGGGTGGAGAAGGGTTTCTTCCCAACTCTTCATTCATAAATTTGGTCTTCTACCACATTGCATCACTTAATGTAAGTAGTAAACTCATTAAAACAGGCAAAATTCTATACGTATTGCCACTCTGTGCAAGCCAGAGTAGTAATCAATGTATGTCAGAAGGCTTGTGCATAAAATCCCCATCTAATGCCTACTCATCCAATATCTCCAGACTAGTTTCTGGCTTGTGGCCTTCGTCAGTGAGAAGCCTTGGATCTGAAAGCACTGCACCTAGATCTTAGAATCTAATGCAACCCTCCAGCAGCCACCTTTTATCTCTACTTAACTACAAAACCATGAGTCTTAAATTGAAAACGCTATAATATTCTCAATCCAAGCTCATTAGCTTATATAGTCATATAGGTCTGAACTCAGTTCAGTACCTATACATTTTGGTGTTTTTGGTTCTTTAATCATAGCCACCACTATCCTATTAGGCAGGATTGGTTATAAGCCAATAAACATCACATGATCATTATTTCCTATGCTTGCTCATAACTGTTATTAAAACAGGCAAAACTCTATACGTATTGCCACTCAGTGCTAAGCTAATGAGCTTGGATTGAGGATATTATAAGGTTTTTAATTTAAGCTCCATGGTTTTGTAGATAAGAGAAAAGGTGGCTGCTGGAGGGTTGCATTAGATCCTAAGATCTAGGTGTAGTGCTCTCGGATCCAAGACTCCTCACTGATGAAAGCCACAAGCCAGAAACTAGTCTGGGGATGTTGGATGAGTAGACACTAGATGGGTATTTTATGCACAAGTTTTCCGGCATCCATTGATTACTTTGGCTTGCACTGAGTGGCAATACGTTATATACAGAGTTTTGCCTGTTTTAATAATAGTTATGAGCAAGCATAAGAAATTTGTGATCATGTGATGTTTATTGGCTTAAAAGTAAAACTCCAAAACTTGCGCTCGGCATTCATATTAATCCTTGAGAGCAAAATTTTAATTCCAAAAAAAATACAAACAAAAAAAACAATCAGTCTTACTCCCTCCATACACCACAGGGTTTCTCTATTCTAAGGTATCTATCTATTTAAACATAATCAAGTTGCTGCAAATGGATCCAATACAAGAATGATATGCATTCACAAACATAATCGCACATATCATAAACCATATTACAAAAGGCACTTCCTCTTTTGCAGAACTTTTAGAATTGATTAGATAAACTTCACAGCAATCACACAAGCATCCTTCAATATAAACTCCAGATATCTTGGACTTAAAAACTTATACAAAGTAGCCAATTCCAACTCCAGATATTTTGGACTTAAAAACTTATACAAAGTAGCCGATTCCTCGTTTACAGAATATCTTGCAATATGCAAAATTATAAAGTAAATGGTTCAAACAATATATCAGATGGGCAGTAGGACAACCACCACTTTAAAGGCTTTAAATACTATTAAAAAGGAAGATATCTATATTAGTGGTAAATTCATGTTGCCTTTATCTATACAATCTTTAAAGAGGGATATTTTTCATTCCAGACTCGCAACTGTTAGGGCCACATGAAAACAACATAACATGCATACTCAAAAGAATTTTTACATAAAGTCAACACATTACTGGAAATACCTCATCCAGGTTTACAAGGCCTTCCTAAGGCAAAATTTGTACGTTTGAATTTCTTTACCATACAATATCTAGTTAATCTGGTAAACTTTCTAAAAAGATACATAGAAACCAAGGACTCTATCCACTTTTAGTAAACCAAAACAAAGAGTCTACACTAAATAACCTACACCAATCTCAATGATTTTTTAGACATTAAAATATTAGAAAGCACTTAAGGATAGGATGAAACCATACTGTCTACCACTATTAGCAAAGTCATTCAGAGATTCAATGGCAAATTCAAGATTTAAAAAATTAAAATTTAATGCAATCTATGTCCTATCCCTATTTAATAACCACATTAACAATGACAAGAATTGCTTACTACCCACCAACAATAATATTCACCCAAGCTTTCTGAAATCAGATTAACAGCATATTAGAAAATTACTTAATAATTCTATAATGCAGCTTTTCATTAATGAAATTGAGAACTTGATATCTTTTCCCAGTTTTGCTCTAATATGATTATTGATGTTGTACATATCTAATGGTAAAAATAGCCTTTAAATAGATCAGGTGTCCCCAACCTATTTGCACTTAGGAGCACATTCTATAATACCGTCCAGGTGGCGGACACCATTTATTTTTTCAATTGAAATTTATCGTTAGATATTGTTAATAATACACACAATGTACAAAAAAATATTTATTTCAAAAATAAAATTTTAACATATAATTAACGTTTATATTTTTACGCTGTAATTTGATTACAATATAATACAATAAATTATAAGAAATTTTAAAAATTAAATTTATATGTATCAAATAAATAATTTTTTATCATGTTCGGATAGCGGCAGGCACATGTAAAATGGTCTGCAGGCGCCATGGTGCCCGCGAGCATAGGGTTGGGGACCCCTCTTATAGTAAAGACTTCTCTAACTGCAAACAATAAAGAAGGCATTATTCATCAGACTTTTCATCTACAAGTTAAGTAGTTTGCTTTTATAGTTTTATTATTATCTAGATATTTATTTACTGATAATTTTAGATGGCTAGTTGGATTGGTTCTGTGCTGCCCCCCCCCCCCCAAACCCTCAGTCTTGTAGTTTTAACTGATCTAATTTAAATCCCATATTATATGGTATATTGATATACTATCTCCTACTTCACAAGGTTTTAATAGTATATATATCTGAACTTTTGTACAGGACAAAAATTGTTTCTATCAACCGTGTTTAATTCAAAAGTATTGCTTTTTAAAGAAATATATTTTTGCTAATTTTATATTAATTCTATATATTTTTATTTTTATATGTGTTTTATTGACTGCTGTAAGTATTCTGACGTAAGTCATTTGATCTGTTTCTTCCCTTCATTGTTTGCCTGCAAAATTAATATAATTTGAGATTGGCTATAAAATTTTTAAACAATACATTTAAAAAAAAATCATCCCTATTGAAAATGTTTTTCTCATAGTTAAAAGAAATTAACAGGATCTAAAATTGTAAACTTCTTCAAGGACATGCATCATTTTTAAAAAATATTTTTCTCATTTAGTGAGATTTTTATATGAAAAAACAAAATTTCAGTCATATAAAATATTTCAATTGAATCTTGGCATTAGATTTATGGAAAAAGGATTTGTGATAAGTGATTAAGCCTGCCGTGCTTATTTTTAAATCCAGAGTAAGTTTTTGTGATTTTTTTCCCCAAAAAAAGTTGAGAAAATTTTTGGCAATTAAGAATTTAATCAGTAAATGGATACTTATTTTTAATTGGAGCAGAAAGGTTGTACAATAATTTGGTTTTATTATTTAAATGTAAATATGCCAATTATAAAAGAAAAAGTTTATAGTATAATGCCTTTATTATTACTGTTTACGAATGCACCATATATCCATGAATGAGCTTTGAATGCTTGATTTACATTTTTTTTTTTCAAATTTATATAAACATAATTGTTAACTAAAACATGCAGATGCTTAATTTTTTATAACCATTTGTTATTTCTCAGTACTGTAATCTAGGATTAGTCTTAAATTTAATTTTTGTATTTTATGCTGCAAAGGCTTTTCTCAAAGATTCTAAAATAAACCATTTAATTTTTAAAGTATATTTTGTACCTGAAGATGTGGCACATAGTCTTCTCTGGCTTATATATACTCTGCAGTCAGCAGTAATTAACTACTTTCTACTGTTGTCAACCAACCATATAAAAGTGAATACTTAATAAATATGCTGTAGCAGAACAAAAAATACACCCTAGATTAATTTCTGATGTACTCTATACTGATCTAGCAGTTACCTTTTTTCCTATTATGCCAGTTTTTATATATTCTTGTAATATCTGAATTACGTTTATTAAATAAATAGTTAATCTAATGTTAAGACTTAATTAATTAAGCAGGCAAGTGTGTTCATGTTTAAAACATTGATGTTTGAAATTACAGTGTGTTTGATTAGCATAATAGGAAACATGTTTGCTGGGTGATTAGTTTAGTCAGTGCTCCTTTCTGATAATGGCCAGTAACAAGAAACTATTCTGGGATTCTACTTGCACCATTATTGAATATCTATTGATTTGTCTTGTTTATATTGATTACTTATAAATAAATAAACTGATGTAATGTGGATTAATTAATATTTTGTGAATTAGTCATGTATTACTATATACTTATTAGAGGGATAATAAAATTTTTGCTTAAGTATATTATAATAATGCTTTAAAATTCTTGATATTTTATCGCAAATGTGAGCTGTGTATAAAATTTGTATGATTTATTTCTCAGATTGTTTTCTCAGGAAACTTCAATTTTAATAATAATAGCACCATTTGGAAAAATGAGTGTAAGCAATGTGTCAACCTTGACAGGAAAAGTTAGTCACAATAACAGCTTCAAAAAGTATTTTAAAATTTATTGCATAAATTTTAAAATTACAGTTACTGAAAAATGCTTTTGTTGATAGCTTAGGAAATTTTTTTTTTTTTTTAAAAAGTATTATTTTATTTTCAATTTTATTATTGCCATCAAACTTTTGTATGATACAGTTATACATACACATGTATATGTTGTTAATAAATAAATTGCAGAAGAGTTTATTAGCAATTTTATATTTATAATTGTTTAGCAGTTATGCTAATATATGAATAAAATGATGTTTATGTAATATTTATTAACTTATGCTTAATATATTCAGTACAATTGAAATTATTTTTCCCATTTTTTGTGAATTAATTTCTTAACCAAAACTTTTTTGGTAATTTTATTTTTTTAAAAAATGTCAGTTATTGTAACCTTTTTATATCTTTTGAGAAGTAAAATTTGAGAATGACTTTTTTGGTATACATAAAAAAGTATTGAAAACTATGGTTGTTAGTCACAAGAAGATATCAGTTAATTGATTAGATAGTAACATGGTATTTTGTCTATTTATTTAAATCCATGATTTGCCTTATATATATAAAATAGACTTTTATATATTGTGTATTGGGTAAAAACTATTAATTGTCATAAATAAAAAAGCAAGTAATACATCATATTTTAATTTATATAAAATGTTTAAAAGTTATAATTTATATATTTTCTATATAGTTATAACATTACATAATCATTAAAACACTTTTAGAATTCATATTTATTTCATTACATTTTTCAAGCTGCAACCTATGGCTTTCCTGTTAGTATGTAGATCATCTAAACAGTACTCACTGATAGAAATGAAGAAATGGGGAGTACAATGTTATAAGGCTCAATGAAATTTGTAGCCTAATTCTAAAATTGAGATGTTAAAAAAAATTGGGTTATATGAGAGTGACAGATATTAAATTATCAACAGAAATCTATAGCTTAGTTATAATATGTTAACAATTAATTACACTGTCTGCTTTTAGGTGAGAAATTAACACTTTGATTTAACCATAAGGGTTGCAATGAAAATATATAAAGATAACTTTTACATTTAAAGTTTTCTGATATCAAAATTTTAACTACATATCCTCAAATTCATTGTTTACAATTTCAGTAATTTGCTTTTTTAAAAAAAAACCAAAATAAATAAATTAGAAATTTTAAATGTCACACACACCTTCTTGTGTGAGCAGCATTATGAATTATTTGTATAATTTATATCATCATTCAGTCAGTTATGAAATCTGTGTAGTTTGATGTAGTAGGAAAGTGAAGGGCTCAAGAACTAAACTTCCTGAATTGAAGTTCAATCTGTTTATTTTAGTGCTCAAATGCTATATGATCTCCCAACTAACCTTGCTTTTAAAAAATTTAATTAGCTACTGTGTTTCATAGCCTCATGTTTCTCAAATTATTTTGTTGATACCTCAAGATGTTTAATCTTTAAATTAAATTGTACATACAGTGAATATATTTTATACAGGCTCCTTTCTACAGCTTCATATTGTCACAATTGATATATTTTGTTAAAAATGGGTCTAAGTAAATTATTTATGAAAAGGCTAATAAATTATTTATTAAAATGTACAGATAGAATTATTGCAATAACATTTATTGGAAAATTGTGTGATAAAATATTAAAATAATATTTTCTTGGTAAATAGTGGACTATTAAATATTTAAATTAAGTAATAATTTAATTATTGCGAAAACATTTATTTATTTTTTTGGCTTTACTGCAATGATTAAAGCTTAGCTTCATAAGTTAGTAAAATATATAAGTATTCATACATAGATTTCAATTTTATGCCTGCTGCAGATATCAAGTGAATGAATACATAAAATAAAATGCCTAATTTTTTTTTTTTTTAAATATATGAATCAGTAGAGAATTATTTAAAATAATGAATATATTTCATAAGTAAACTCTTTTCTTTTGAGAATTAGAGCAGCTTATAAAATTTGATTACAATTTTGAGAGTTTCTTTATATAAAAGAAAAATACTACTAAGTATTTTTAATGTGTCTTTTAAACAGCTACTATCATTCATTATGTTAAAAGTTAAATATCTAGCTCAATTCAAATAAAGAAAATATAAATTATTGAGGATTTAGAATTTTTGAAATAAAAAGTGATTTTATTAACCGTAAAATTTTATCTTGGAAGGGGGGGGGTTTAACCCTAAAATAATAGATCATTATTAATATTTAAACTTTGTTCATTGTTAGCTTCTTTGCATTTTTCTAAATGATTTTTCATTATGTGTACTTGACCTTCCAACTCGGCCACATTTTTTTGTATTCGATTCTATATCTTATTCTACTCTGATTCCCCCCCCCCCATCAAAAGAAAAACAATTTGTCTTATTTTTTTTTCTATTCATCTCATTGCATTAACTTATTTCATTCAACTGATAACCATATTAACAAGTCTTATAATAAATTCAAATCAAATTGCAGTTCATATTGTAACAGTCATATTTGTACATTCGCACAACAAAATCCAGAGTTTTAGCAAACTATCCCCAGACTGATCAAAAGGAGGTTGTTGAGACCGCGAATCCAGTCTCATCTCAGTTACTTCACCAACACTCAAAGATTTACTACTTTACGGATGACATATATGAGACTACACCAGTATTTCTTTAATTCGCGTGCTGGCAGTAACACATCGGTGGAACACGAGACTATGATGTAAATTAGCATAACTAAAGTATAGCTATATAGGTATGGCTCAACTAACAGACATCATTAAATTTAGGTTGTGATTCATAAATGTTCAAACAATAACTAATTACTAGTCAATAATTAACTAATGAATAATGAGCAAAATTTAGATACTAGGCAAAGTTATATTTTAAACAAATTTAATAAAAGCCAAAATTTAAGTAATAAAGTAAAATAAAAGAAAACAATTGAATGACACAAATTTGTTTCACTCGCAGGTGATGATAATTGCATAAGTTACAGGCTGTTTAATGTACATATTTAGTATTTGGTCTCACTCCCAGGTGATGATGATTTAACAAGTCACATTTTGTTTAAATTTACAGATTTCAGATTTTATCTCACTCGCAGGTGATGATGATTTATAATTTAGCAAGGTACATCTTTATGAACTCTATTATTACGGCACTACAGATTTATTTCAAGTTTAGCTCATGATTATCTATGCCCTATTTATGCTATGTTTTGTGCTTAGATTTGCTTTAGTTAATCTGCCGAAGTGATCATCATTAATCATAATTAATATTTTATTTGATCAGTACACAATTCTCTATATAGATTATAAGCTTACAAAACCAGATTCTGTTTCAGACCAAAGCTGAAATATAAATTATTATGGCGGGATGAACTGATGGTGGGTAGTAAGACTTCAGATACTAAGGCATATATAAAACATACAATCTGAGTCTGTGCATCTCGAATGTATGCTTTCTCACAGGATTTGTTACCATGTAACCGGTTCCTTTTCTACTGTACCCATTGCTGTGAGAGATCTTTTAAGTCCAGGTGATTGAACAGCTTATCAAAATATCTGGATGCTTCTGATCCAGTCCTAGGCGGAGGTAATGGGATGGCCCTTAAAACCAAAAGCCCATTGTGAAAAGAAAGCTGTCCGAACTAAATAGATGGGGTGGCCATTAAAACCAGAAGCCCATTCAAGAGATAATATACAGCAATAAATAAATGCACGTATGCACTTCCTAAGAACACATTCACCCTGCTGACTACATCATTATATAATAAAATTAAGATGCAAAACATTAGTTTCTATAGAACCACCGTAAATCAGTTCATTAATTAGAAGTTATAATTATGCTATTAAAGAAATATAATAATGAATCTAATTTATTAAGTTATCTATATAGGCATTCATATATATATATAAGGAGGGCTACAGCATATCTTCGGGATAATTATGATTAAATTCTAGCTCTATGCTGCATTTAGTCACTTCAGCTAAATATTAACCACATTTAACACAAACCTATTTTTAATCATTTATAATTGCTTGATTATATATCTAAACCAAGCTTTATTTTATTCATTTCAGAAGGGAGTTTCGTTTGTGCTAATAAATGCAAAATTATCTACGTGTGAGAACCTCTAATCATTTCTCACCAGTTAATTTAAATACGAATAAACTCCATTCTAAATAAACACAGCATAAATACATAAACAAATAATTGAAAATAATATTGGCATTAACATGAAATTATAAGATTTGGCTTTACTTTGCTTAGTGAAAAGAAATGAAATTAAGATAGATTAAATATCAAATCAAATCAGGATAAATTAGTTTAACTCGCGTTAAATCGGATTAAATCAGGTTAAATCAAGCAAGATTTACGATACCAAATAATATAAAATTTACATTTTAGTTTTAAGAATTAATATTTGAAAGTTTAAAATACATTAGTTTAAATTATATGGTCATTTATAATAATTTTAGCTAGCTTTGATAAGTTATGAGATTCAGTTTAAATGTTCATTTTAAATTTGCAAAAGTGTTACCGTTGTAAGTTCTTTTCTCATGCATGGTTATTCAATGTTGATCTTGGACCGTTGGTCATCCTGTTCCCGCATCTTGTAGACCACCTTTGGGAGTTGGAAAAGCCCATCATCTTCAGTATTAACAACTTCAGCCATCTGATTATAGGTAGCTTAATCTCAAACTTAATTTTTATAATAAAATGGCTGTAGTAAGCCTTTATACGGACCTCCCCCCCCTCTTTTTTACTTTAGCCACATGCTTTTTTCTTCATTAATCACATGTAATAATGTGAAAGTTAAAACCACATGTTTTTTATAGTTCTTAATTAGTTCTCAATTTGAGATCTGCCTTTCTAATTAGTTGCTACATATTGACAGACCCAGTGACTCCTACCGCGTTATTGATTTTTTTTACACGCTTTGGTCAAGTTAATTTCTTCCACCTTATTTTAAAATCTCTTTATTTTTATCTTTATAAGTAGGTCAAAATATAGCGAGATGAATCAATTTTATTAAATTATTTCTTTACAAAAAACAAATCTGAAATCTGGCAAACCTTTATTATATATATGTAACACGTTTAAATAGAATTTAACTCCATATGGTGAAATATAATTTCATATATTACATTTATAAAATTATTTAGATAAAGAAAACTTATATTGGTTACGCCTATCACACTATTTCTTCTCTGCATATATATAGGTCTTGGTAACATATACATCAAGATTTATATTTATTTAGCAAATAGTAATATATATGTGCACATATAAGTTGACTTATTATACATATACATACGCTTTCCATATTGTATGCTATAATACACACATACATAACTATGATTATTAGTTCTAAAATTAGTCTAATATACAAGGATTTGGGTAAATGGGTACATAAATAAAAGTACTACTATAGTATATAGTAGGTGAAACAGTAGGATAGACATATCTGACTGTTTCAATATATTGTGTTACTTCGAATATAAAGCACATCTTTTTTTTCAAATTTTGCACTTGTAAATAAGGGGTGTCTTAAATTGGGAATAAAAATTTTTAACATCTGTGAATTTTTGATTGACACTATATATGTGCATAATATTACAGTTGTTGATCTGTGTAGAATAGCATGTTAAATCTTTTTTTAGCAAAAGAAAAAAGATTTAACATTAAATGTCAATATTTTTTTGGATTAATTTTTTAAACAGTTTTAACTCAAACTTCTACTTTTAATGTTATTTTGCTGATTTTACCATTATTTTATCAAGAAAATCATACTGAATAACCATTAGAATTTTTGTACATCTAATATCAATATATCAATGAGATAACCTGTCTTTTAAGGCACTGATTGTTTGTTTTTTGTTCTCTAAACAAGAGAGCTCCTGTCAACAATTTTGACAGTTCCGATATCTTTGTTTTGATTTTCAAAGTGAAAACTTGTTTTTAAATCTTTTTTTTACACATAATTTTTTTTTGGAAAATATTTATGAAAGTATTATTTTAGAAAAATGATTTCGATTTTAATAGAAAAATTTACTTTTGCATGAAAGCAAATTGACAAAGAAATTATAACATTCAGCTGCAATTTACAATTGTATGACAAACATGTTTTAATGTTTGCTACTATAAATTGTTTTCATCAATTCTAAATAGAAATTAATTTTTAAAAAACTTGTTTATTTTAATAATCTGACAAATTATTAATTCGCATTTTAGAAAAGGGTTTTAATCAAAAGAAAAATATTTATGAGTAACATTAAGTGTCAATATCGTATTTTAAAATCTTTTTTTCTTCCTTTGAAAAAAAAAATGTTACAGTATTTACACTAAAAAAAAAAGTTTTTGTAATGCAAACAATGCGCAGTCTTGGAAAGATATATCTGAAGTAATTATCAAAACAATTTTAAAATGTTGCATTGCTAAATATTTAAATGGTCTGAAGATGCTATTCCTGGTGGAAGAGTGAAGATGAGAATGTAAGTTCTGAAACTGAAGGTGTAGAAAGTATATTTGAAAAAGTTTCACAATAAATTAGATTAACTTATTGTATTTTTATTATTTCCTATTTAAGTAAATAAAAATGTTCATTATTTTTACAATAAAATTTAAAATTTTTTCTCCCAATTTTCCGAGTTTAAAATTCCTATTGCATCTTAAATTTGGGATAGTCTTATATTTGAAGCAATATGGTATTATTGTAAATAATAATTGTTCTTAAAAAAAGAGTATATTCTTAAAGAAAGTTTTTTTAATTGAACTTAAATTAATTGGATAGTTTGTTTTTGAATGGTGATTTTGAAGCTATAAAATACTGGACACTAGTCTAACAACAAATAGATGTTAATAAACAGCTAAAAGTTTAAATATTGTTATTGAAATTGTTCAAATAATAGATTTAAACCAGCCATTCCTGATTTTTATATTAAAATTATATTTTAATTTGGATTATAGTGATAACTAATGTAGTAATAGATGGGATTTTCCCCTCATCTTTAGTATGCATGTAAAAATTAAGATTATAATTTAAATAAAATTATGAAAAATAATGTTATTAATAATAATTTGAGATAGCACATTTACTTATATATTTACTATATGTTCATTTATTCATATTCATTAAAAAATAGTAATAAATTAATTGTACTTTATTAGTTTTTAAGTAGAATAGACAACAAAGTCAAATTTTTTATCCAGACTTGATGCTTTCTGGTGCAGTGTAATAATTTTTACAGACATGTTTTCTTCTTCATATCTTTTATCCATAAATTTAATGGTATACAAAAAAATGGTCAATTAGTATGATTATAACCGCACACTCAACTATGGCATAAATATGTTTTTCTTCTTTCATTATTTCTCTAATAATTTTTATTAAATATATAATCCATTTCCAAACGTGATTTTTTTTCCACTATAAATTGATAACTTTTGTTTTATTGTTTATTACGAAAAGTTTTTTATGAACTCTTTTAAATTATACTTATAAAACATTTTATTAAAAGATATAATTGAACTTTTGAAAGGAAAAAAAATGAAAAAGTGCTTATAATTTCAACATTTAACACAAAAAAAAATGTAGTTAATAAATGAAATTACACTAGATTTAGTGACGATGCTCTACCACAAAAATAACTGCCACTATACTATGTGATAGAGAGTCATAAAATTTACAAATTTTAATGTTTTTATTTACATTTTTTTTTTTTGGATTGAATATGATTGAAGTAGCTTATATTGATATAGTGTATATCATGGCTTTGCTATAATTTTATAATTGAGGCATTCTCAATCAAATGTTAATATGTAAATTATTATTTAAAGAATTGTACAATCTCGGAAATTTCCAAGATGAGAACTAATTAATAACTTTAATAAATTGATTTTTATTTATTTAACAGTTTTTTCAACTTTTTTTTTTTGTCTGATTTATTTCTTTACCCATTTTATTTTATATTTACATTTATCACATTATTCTCATCTTGAAACTTTTCTAATAGTGAACATTGCTTTTCTTTCAATTTTTATGATAGTATATATAATGGAAAAAGTTTACAAATTATCTATAGCAAAAATAATTCTTCATAGAAGGAATAAAAATATCTTATTATCACATAAAAATGAAACGTATTTGATTGCTCTTACAACATTTAATACATAATTACTAATTCTAATAACTATTAAAAGTAAATTTTTTTCAAATATATATATATAGTTACCATGTTTTTAGACAGTCTTCTTGGAGATCAAATATAAAGTATAGAAAGTCTATAGATAGTTTCTTATTTTAAGAGATTTTCAAATTTATTGAGAATTGACAACTTAAGGTGGACAGTCGATAATTTTTTTTTCATTTAAGCTATGGCACATAAACTGTTTGTGTAGAACTTTTTTTTCCCAATTTCATATCAATACTATTCTTAGTTTTGTAATAAAGGTTTTATTTTTTGTTTAAAATATTAATCATTATAAATGGGAGAGATATTTCCATGAGTTTTTTTTTTTTTAATATTCTAGAAAATAAAGTTGATATTTATAAAAATAATTTCCCTATTTTTTTAATTTTATATTCCAATAGGTAAAAAGACCTTTCTTAGATAATTCTTTTTACATATTATCTAACAGGTTTGAATGTGATCTTTATTTTCATACAAAATCACATTTTTTAAAGATAATTAGCATTAAATTTAGATCATAATAATCAAACCAGATTTTCCCCCATTCTTTTATATTGAAGTAGTTGAATAAATTTAATTTCATTAGATGAAAACTTAATGTTAAAGAAAATTAAGTTAAATGGTTTAATGTTTTATTAATATTATTATCATTAATAAACAGTAACTTCAGAGACCATAAGTAAAGTAACTTTAATTAAATTTGGAGCCATGCTTGATGCTTCTCTTTGCTTTAATATTTAATGTTTCTTGTAAAAAAATTTCTAAAATAAATTGAGTTTTTGCTTTTAGACAAATTGTCCGCCCATTGCTTATATTATCTATTTGGCATAGTTGTTATTAAGTAAAATTGTCTTACAGTAATGTTATTTTTTTAAACTTAATTTTTAGATTCCAATAAGAGGAATCTCTAATTGAAGTTTTGTATGATTTTTCATATTCTATTTAATTTTTTTTTTGTATTATTATTCCTGTCATTCTGAGTTGTTCTGTCCTGATTGAAGATATA
The DNA here is from genome assembly GCA_028023455.1 of Epiperipatus broadwayi. Classification (NCBI taxonomy): domain Eukaryota; kingdom Metazoa; phylum Onychophora; class Udeonychophora; order Euonychophora; family Peripatidae; genus Epiperipatus; species Epiperipatus broadwayi. Next base: position 1,117,816 of record JAQFVV010006239.1, read on the forward strand.
AACTCAGTTAAGAATTTCTATTATCATTTCAAAAAATACAGTCAATTTGCGATTTGACATTTTTAAAATTCCATTTTTTTTTTCTTTATTGGCATGTTTATTAAATTCATTAATAATTTTATTGCAGTTTTTTTTAAAAAAATACTCACCTGCTTTTACATTGAGTGGCATATTCAGAAATCATCGAGATGAAGAACCTGGTATACAGCTAGATTTTGTCGATATAGGTAGCTTAACTTTTTGTTTTTTCTCTTCTAAAAAAATTACTTTATCTTCTAAAGACAAATTCTTAGTAAAAAAATTAATGAAAACAGCTAGATGAAAAAATATCTTCAGAATCCTATGGCATAGAAATTACAAAAAAATTGTCAGTATTCAAATCCATATCAATCTTATTTTTCTCCCCATCTAAAAATTTAATATGATCTTTTTTTTATAAAAATGCAATAATTTGATTTGGGGGGCGGGGGGTATTTCAGTAAAAAAATCTTAAAAAATTCAAATTTTCCATAGAAAAATATGATGCATAGCAATTGAAATAGGAAAAAACAAATGAAAATGATGTAACACTGCTTTCTGAAAATTTGAAATAAAGTCAAAGAAATTTTAAATGTTTAAAAATTGTGATTCAGCACTAGATGGTTCATAACGTGATATAAGTAGAATAACATGAAGATAAAAAGAAATGCTTTATCATATAATTTTTTCCCTCCATGTTGTCTAATTTACTAAATTTCTACCTTTTAAAATTAATCTATTATAGCTTACTTATCTATTTTTCATATGTAATTAAAATAATGTTAAATTTTGCTTCTACACTTATTACTATACATTTTTGTTATATCCATAGATTATGTCTCCCTAAACATGATCTTCAAATTATTATTATTATAATACTGATAGTTCAGCACAAGTCTTTAATTATAAATTTTGCTCTTTCTTAATCACTTGATTATTCATAATCTAGAAAATTTATCTTTTCATTGTTTATGACTATCAAATTCTTAATTAATTATTCCCTAATAGACTAATTTAATCATGGGGTTTTTTAATTATTAAATTCATAGTGAGTGGCCAAAAATTGCAACAGAAAAAGAAAGGAAGATGATTATAGGGAACTGCTAATTTATGCTATCGCCATAAGCTTTTAAAGTTTATTAAATAATTCTATTCATGCATATGACAATAAGATTTAAATTGTTTAAAATCATTAAAAGCTACTGGTTTCCAACCTTCTCTCTGGATTTGATATATCTTATATTATGATTTTCCATAAAAGTCATTATCAGTTTATTCCCAGAAATTTGATTAACAATCATCTATTTGTTATAATAAGTTTTAAAAAATAATTTATATATATATTTTTTAATGATGCCAATTTTGTAAGACTAATAAAATAATAGAATAGTGACTTTATAGAAAGAATATTTCAGGATTTAATTATTTTAATAATTGTTCTCATTATTGTAATATTGTATTGTCTACACTTAAAATATTTAAAAATATGATTACTATATTTATTTATTTTTTTATTGCAAAACATTATACTATAAATTAAGGTGCATTCAGTGTAAATAATATTTTCATTTTAAATGGTAATAAAGCATATATTTATATATAAGTTTCATTCACTACAATACCTAATCAAAAAGTGTACATTATTACTGTATTTATCTAGAGTGGATTGGGTCAAAATTGTGCATGGAGTAAGTTTGATACTTGTAAATCAAATAAAACTATTTAAATATATTCATTCAACTAATTTTTGTTAATCATAAATGCTATATCTTCCCAAAGCATAAAATACTGATGTAAATCTAAATTATACTGGCTAGAAAAAGGGGGAAAAAACATAATTTCTTTTATTTAATATGTACTGAAAAACATATTTCTTGCACTGCTTAACTAATAATCAATTTTATGTGATTAAAAGCTAAATATAAGATGAAAATAACATTTGCTTAATGTTTAATCAGCATTTGTTTAATTTTTAGTCAGCATTTTCATAATTTTACTGTAGTGTAATGATAATTTTCTTTGCAACTATAAAAAAAAAATATTGGCAAAAATATAAAGGAAAAAACTACAAGTTAGATTCAGTACACAACAGACACTCTTTGAATATGTATAGTGATAAAAGACATTAATATAATATTTTTAAGTATTTATATTTCTTCAAAATCAAGTTTTATTTAATGAATTTCAGGTATTTCTTCACCATCTTTAAAATTATTTACACTTTTTAGTGGAGAAATAAAAGTATTGTAAAACTAGGAATGATATTGGTAAATTCTCTACATTAAAATGAATAAAATTAAAATAGAATGATAAAAAAAGTATATTGTGACTTGAGTAGAAAAGAAATAAATAATTTCTTAGAAATAAATATATTGTTTATATTCTTTAAATATTTTAAGAAATTGTTTGTCTTGTACGTTATCAATTCTCAATATGCTTAAAAGCCACTTAAGATAAAAATCATCTACAGACTTTATAAATTTTATATTTGCTCCTCTGATGTGAAAGACTATATTAGAAATGTGAGAGACAATTATTTTTATATATATTTTAACAATTATATATATTATTGCTATTTTATTCTCCCTCACTTTTTTTTTTTTGCATTGTGTATATTAAATAAATGATAGTTTTATAATAGCGTGTTGAAACCGCCGGAGGGCATGGTTTGTTTGTAAACAAAGATAAATATAATGTTGCTGGGGCCAGGGTTTTTTTTTGTTGTTGTTGTTGTTTTGGTTTGTTTATCACATTTAAAAGTAATATGAAATAAATTTTTTGTTAGCAAAAAAAAATGCATAAATCAAAATGAATTTTAAAAAGTACTTAATTTTTATTCTTTTCATTACTTATATTTTCAGGCCTGCGGTTTTTTTTTTTTTTGGTTTGTTTATCACATTTAAAAGTAATATCACAAATCAATATTAAAAAAATGCATAAATCAAAATGAATTTTAAAATGTAGTTACTTTTTATTCTTTTCATTATTTTTATTTTCGGTTTGGTAAATTCTACGAAATCAACTTTTTTTTTTTAAATTACAAATAAATATATTTCCATTTAATGGTAACATTTCCAACAATAAGTCAAACTTTTTTTTGGGATGGAGTTGGGGGGATACAATTCTTAACCAAACGGGATAACGCAACTCGAAGATTGACAAATTTTTTACGGTAATTACAACAACAAATATATACGGCAATTAAAACCAACTTTTTTGGTTCTTCAGGAACAGCATGCATGCAGTTTCAACCCTCTTTTGTTTGATAACCCTTCCAGCAGGCAGAGAACTTTGACATTCGGAAACTTTCCTATTTCAGCCATTTGATTAAGCTTGCAGTTGTTTTCGCAGAAACGTGACTTAAAGCGTGATTTGATCCAAATCGCACTTGCACCTACACTTGCCGAATTTTTTGAGCAGGAAATCTGGTCTATGGAAGCATGAGACTGCTCATAATTGTTAGTAGACATTCATAAAACATGAGACATAGAGGGGGAGGTCTTAATGAATATTAAAATAGTTTTGACATTCGCAATTCCAGCCATCCTCACACAATATTGCACCCAAAAGTGAAATGTGATCGCACATCCAAAATGCATAACACAAATCTGAGCTGTAAGCTGACACGATAACTTCTGCGGCAGATTAAACATCATGTTTCTGTGCATTAGCATAGAAATAGAACCAGCCACCACATATCAATGGACTATTTCTAGACTTACGCATTAGAAATAGAACGTTCAATATCGGAGACCGCCTAAACAGCATATTTCTGTGCGCTATCATAGAAATAATGCCCTCCGGTGGTTTCAGCATGCTATTATAAAACTACCAAATAAATTACAAAAAATTCATCCCTTCTTTCATTTTTCAAATGCTTTATTCAATCAATTATCTGATATTTTTGTCTGCCTAACAACCTTCTTCAGAACTGTAAAATAAAATTGCTTTAAACAATATTTTATGTTTCTGTTCAGTTGTATTTTTAATTAAAGCATTGTAAAAGTTTCAAAGAGGTAGTATACTATTTTTTTTTATATTTATTATATGTAATACTTTATATATGTCTATATTTCATTTCTATTAAGAGTTATATTTGTTGAAAAATCCATCTATCTTTTATTGATTTATAAATTCATTATTTCATTCTTGGAATTGAAGAGGTATGTTTTGCAGTTTTAGAATTGTTTCAAAAAGGTAGAAGCGACACTTGTGAATTTAAATGTGAGAATAATATACAATAGGTGAAGAAATATCTAAAATTCGATAAAAGTAAAATAAAGAATATGCAAATTTTGAATAAATATTAAAAATAATTATTAAAATTAAGTTTATTAATTAGCTTTGTCATAAAATTCTTCATATGCCATTAATATATATACATATATTTAAGATGAACCCAATTATAAAATTATGTGTATAATAAAAGTTTTTTTTAAAAAAATTCAATATATATATAGTACTCTGCATCTTATACATAAAAATACCACTTTTATTTTTAAAATGTCTAAGAAAAAGATATATATATATATATATCAAAATCACTCCAAATCCACAACTCAAACAGACTAGCCAAAAAATATATAAAATTTAGGGTAATTTTGATTATTTATTGACTAGTTTAGCTTTATGCTTTAATGCTTATATATATATCAATATATAAAAATAGTTAAATAATTTTATTGAAATATAGCAACCTTATTTCAGTTCATATATAGTACTTTTTCATGAATTTACTTATCAACTATTTGTCTGAAACTAATTAATGTGGATCATTTACATTTTAGTAAATGTTCACCAAATGGTGATGTCTTCTAATTTAATGTAATTTTTAAAATATAAAAAAGTGAACTTATATTTGATGTTCTAACTGATTTTATTAATTTCTATTTTAGGAATTTTCATTGTTGACATTTCTTCTAAGATTCTGATCCTTAACTGCATAGGGAAGATTGAATAGAATTTCAGAATATATATGTCGAGAGGAATAGCATAAGAATGTATGAAAAATTAAATTGAGTAGCATTCATTCACTTTTGGGAATAGAAGGGATTTGTGAAAATAGTTCTCATGTAGTTATATATATAGAAGAGATAGAGATCAATAACGGAATGATTGTGAGAGTAAACAGAATTGAACTAAATAGGCAAGTTATTGATTAGTCTAATTATTTTACTTAGGGTTGCATTTAATAGACAAAAAAAAAAATGCATTGAAGTGTTCACTCCAGGCATAAACAATATTCTGAGCTTATATAAAATTAGGAGTGGATGAAATGTAATAGAAAAAATGTGATTCTTGTATAAGAGATTAGTGCTAAAAAGTAACAAATAAAAATAGCAGGATTCTGTTTTAGTTTGTTTTTGTACATTGATCTGTTGAATTTTTTTTTTCTCCAAGTTTGAAGAAGCTATATCTAGATAAATTTATTAATAATTTGTATTTTAAAACAGATCTGAAATTCTTTATTAACTTTGACAGAATTTTTGGACAATTACGAAATGCCATTAAAAATAAGTGATTCAGATTTGAAGTGATGATAAGAAATATGTACAAACTGTATGATAATGTTTTTCACCATTTGTGCAAATGATTTTATACGATTTGAAATACAAATTAATAACATTTCTGAGATAGTTATGCAATTAGAAAAAATTGAGAATATGAATGCTAGAGATGTAAGTAATATTTTGAATTCCATTCAGAAGAGCTTGATGGTGAAATTACTGCAAATTGAAATTAACTAGAGCATGAAGAAGGGGGGGGGTACTTCTTGCTGCTCAGGAAAGTTGGTGGTTCTGATTTTATTTTTCTATGAATTTCCATATTAACATCAATCAAAATAGAAAGTACAATATTATAATTGATAATGTTTTCGCTGTAGATATACACATGTGATACAGAAGAAAAAATCTAGTCTTTGTTGATCTTTTCCCTAAAACTAAAATTCTATTTCAACTTTCTATTTTTTGTGATTATGGGATGGGTAATAATGGATTAATCAGTAGTTTTTCACAGCATGAAATTTTATTGTAAACAATTAACCAAATTATGTAAAGTATTATGGTATTTAAATTTTCATTTTATCCAGAATTATTCTGGAAATAAATTTTGCAAAATATTTTTAAGGAAGTGTAACGTAAGTAATAAAGAGCATAAGTATTGAATAGATTTTTTTTGGTAGACTTGTAATGAAATTGGAGAGAACTCAGAAAACTTGTTACATTAGCAAAGCTGTAGTAATTAAACACTTCAGAAAAATAATTAAAACATTATATTAGTAATGACTGGAAGGTTGCTATTCTTCCACATGCACCTTACTATTACTTTCAGACAGCCAAATAATAGTAAGGCGCATGTGGAAGAATAGCAACCTTCCAGTCATTATTAATTTAATAACAACATGCGATTTAAACAAAATATTAAAACATTATACCATTTATGTTTGATATAAAATAATCTTTTTATTGTTCTAATTAACCAGTGTTTTTTAACTTCTGAAAATTTAGGATAAACATGTAAATGAACATAACTTTTATCAAAAAGTATAGTAAAAAAGACAAAACAAAAATTATTAGTTTGTATTTTTAAAAATTAACTAACTTTTAAAGTACATATTTAAATTAATTTTAATGCAGTATCTGAGCTTGATATCTTACACCTATCAGCAATATCAAATTTAAATGTATTGCTCTGAATCACATTTTCTTTTAATAAATTATTCATTTTGTGTAATTATAATAATAAATAATTATTTCTAATATAATAAATTTTACTTGATAATCAAAACATTAATAAAAATAAAAATTATTAAATTACTTATTAGCGAAAAAGTGTATTATCTGATTTAAGATTTAAGAAATCTTAATTTAAAATATTACAATTTAATTAAAATATTTATATAAAACACAAAAAGAGATATTGGCATTCAAAATAAACAACAATTGTTTCATAAACAGATAGGTTTATATGATTTATTTAAAAATATATGTTGCAATTGTCATAAAGTATATATGCTACAGTTTGAATATAGTTTTCCATTTAGTAGATGCTTTGGAATAATCATTTTTCTTATAATTTTTTTATATAAAATCGCTGATAAGAACCACATTTCTAAACAGTTATCTTTATATTATATACATGATTTTTTTTTTTTTTGTAATGTTTAAATTTGAGCATTTGTAATAACAGACTGGAGACGATTGTTTAGAGCAATGGAAAAGTTTTATGATTATAATTAAAAAGTACATATATGATTGAATATTTTAGAAAGGGCAGTGATAGTGAAACAAAAATTCAGAAAAGTCTATAAGAAATTTTGTTTGACACCGTGACTTGATTATAATTTATTTGATAATAAATAAAATTTTCTCCCTGAAACTGAACTATGGAATTGATTAATTATATGATAAATCCTAAGCTTATTTTGAACGTAGTAAAAATTTCATTTAGATTCAACCCCCAAATCTGGGATATAATAGAAAGATGGGGTATGAAGGTGAATGCTATTCTCTAAATACAGTTGAAATTTATTGAATGAATTGTCGAATATGTATATTATATCTTATTATGAATAAAGTTCTGTTATTAAAATTCATGTGTATATAACTGAGGAGAGCAACGAGATATTACTGAAATAAGCTTATTATGTATGTTACAAAAAAGTGTTGCTAAATAATATTTTTAGATGTTATTTATATGCAAAAAAATAAAAACATTTTTTTTCCATTTTACAATAATTTAGAATAAGTAAAATAGTACAGAAAGAAAAAAAAAGCGAGAGAATCTATGCATGTATATTAAGTTTTTTAACTGAAAGGAGGTGTGATAAGTAGCTAATATCATGTTGCAAACAAATGATAATACTAGATTATTGAATATAAAAAAAACATAAGTAAAAGAAAGAAAATGGAGGTAATATAAAGAAAAATATTCCTGTAAACTTGGTTTTAAATCCAAACTTACAAGAAAAATATTCCTGTAAACTTGGTTTTAAATCCAAACTTACAAGAGACTTGTCTTAAGGTGAGTAATTGTATAACCCCCCCCCCTCTTTTTTTTTCTTTTTTTTTAAAAAAAAGGAGAAATAAGTTAATCTTAATATACTTTAAGTGCTATGAATGCTTTATTGTTTTCTAATAGCAATGAAGTTAAAAAGACTAAGCAATGTATTATTTTTCTTAGATATTATTAGAATTGGGGGGGGGGATCTATTAAATTATCAAACTATTCAGTATATGTATTAATTTTTTTATTTATTATCATTTTTGATTGGAGCCATATTTTTCATTTGTGAATGGGCTGCTGTATAATCACAGGAAATTAGTAATTTGTAAGTTACTACATACTTCCTTTTGAAGGAAATTTGTTATTGCTATAGTTTTATAATGAAAAAATATGGATTTATCTATTTTTTTGTTGGTTCTTATAAAATTTACCATTCACCATATATATGTTTACTATTTATCTTCCATTGGGTTTTTTTTTATCTCTAAATATATATTTTAATTTCTCTTTTTAAAAATTATACAAAAAAGTATCTTATTTATAGTTTTTTGATAGTGTAATTTGCTTTTGGAAAAATTGTTCATGTTTAGTTGGGGTTTTTTTTTTTTTTTTTCAGGGAATTAAAATGTTTTTTATTGTATTCTTTCTGGATGTTAAATTAATTTTTGGTTTGTGTTATAGAATTGCCATTTTTAACTAGCCATTGTCTTTATGCAACCAGATCAGAAATGTTTGTAGTTAACTTATAACTATTATTATTATTGGGTTCAGATCTATGTACTTAAGTTTGCTCATTATGATTGGAATTTAAAACATACACTTCATTAACTGGATAGCAGAATAACAATGAATTGACCAAACAATTAGTAAGCAATTTTATACATTGAAGTAAAAGTTAATTAGTTAGAAATCGATTGTAGGATTCTCTTTATTATTATTATCTAGGCCTTACTCTGGGATTAAAATCCAGATAGACCAAAGACATTTTTCAAATGATCTAATAATTTTTAAGCAAGCTCAAGATTTTTAAGAAATTATCTCATAACAATCCCAATATTTATTCAGCTTTAATTAGTAAATGAGTATCTAACTTTTTAAATTGGAGTACAAAAGTTTTAGGGTAATTATGTTTGACTAAATGAATTCTAGTATTCTAAACATAAAAGAACAGGATTGTAAGTGATACAATCTTCATCAATGTTGGATCAGGGTTATATACTTTCAGAGATTAGTCTATTGTTTGCCTTTCAGTTATGGATATATTTTTTTTGTGGCATTATTATTTAGGGCTTTATTAATGCATTAAATTGGCATGTCCATGATCTTAAGTTCTAATCTGGATAGAGCTTTGCCATTTGTTATAGATGTCTATTTATAGTTCCTATAGTAATCAATCAGTGGATATCTGTTGGGATTCTTAGTTGAAAAGTTAAAAGAATCAGGACAATTATATTGATCAGATAAATGCCAGTAGACAGATTGCTAAAGAAAAACATGCCTTAATATGCAATCTTTACTCTTAATGTGTGGTAACATAATGTATTTTTAACTTTCAGTTCCATTATTTTCATACTCATTTCGTGATTGAAGTGAAGAAAACTGTCCCCATTGTTTGTTATTATTTATAGTGAGCTATGAGAAGAAAATTATTAATTGACATATTTTAGTATTTTGAGAAAAAAATAAATTTTAATAAAAAAAAAATTTTTTTTTATAAAATGTTCTTATATATAGAGCTTGCAAAACAAACTCTTAACAAGCTTTATTAAATTAGGTCATGTGACATCTGACTTGAATTTTTTGTAATGTTCATATATGTTGATTATGATAGAATAAAAATTGAATACTTGTCATTTACACGTAAATAATCTACAGCAATTTTTTATTGAAACTACAGTCATAATGTCTTCTTCAGTAATAATTAGATCACAGTAATTCCTTATTAGAAGAAAACTAATTTAGTCTCATCAGTTAAGAAAGTTTGATCATAGGATCAAGGTTCTAGAAAATGTAGATTTTTCAAATTATTTTTGAATTGATGTTGACTACTGGTTTAATTCTGAGTGCTAATTGTTTAGTTTTATCCTAAATATAATGAAGTGGTATTAATTTTGTAAAAAAGAAAAGATTTTCAGAATAACCATGGAATGTATGTTGTATTATTTGTTTAAGTCATTAGAGAATCATTATAGAGTTTTTGGTAACTATGAATGAATTGCTAGCTGATTAGTTTATCTGTGGGGGGAAAAAACATTTTCATGAAGTAGATATTTGTTTTTTTCTGAAAATACAAAGAATAGAATAATGCCATTAGAAAGAGACAAAAGCTAGCTTAAATAATTCATGGAATCATTAAAATATTATAAACCTTTTAAAAATAATTTTAAATGAAATCAAATATTTCTAAAAAGAATAGACACTAGAAATCCTAATTTTATTAATAGAATAAACAGGAAATTCATTTGCACATCAAATCTCATAGAAAACACGAAATATAATATGTTAGCAATGATGGTTTTAAGAATTTTATCTTTGCATCAGATTTTAGCAGTGTTAAACAAGTTTCAATTATTAATTCGATCTCAATTTTGGAAGTGAACCTTATAGAAAATAACCTAAACTATCGCCCTGCTCAAAAATCAGATTTCTCCGATGATCAGGACAGAAGTTATCACTCCCTTTCCGGTGGATTCCCCCCCCCTAAAAAAATCAATAAATAAAAATTTTTCAAATCAACACAAAACTACAATGAAGTGATTCCTGAGCTAAAAAATAATAATCTAAAGACAAAAATGAGTACAAATGATGTTTTAGACCTAAACAGAAACTTTGAAGCTACAAATTAATCATACTTTTCAAGCAATAATTATTGAGAATTTTCCAAAAGTTTAACAACAAACTTTCAGATTATACTTGTATCATTCATTACTAACCAAAACCTAAAATTCAATAAAAAAAAGCAGAATCCAACTAGTATCAACAAAGAAAAATCATTGTGAACCCTGAAGGACTTTGGTTGGTGGGTTTAGCAGCTGCTGTGAACATTTGCAGACACAGGAGTCTGATGATGATCAGGGCGGATGTTCAGCTTTATTGACCTCAGTGTGCAAGATGATATGGACATATTATTTAGTTCCATGGTGTGCATGTAAATCCAGCTTGATTTCAAGACTACATGAATTAAATGTTGTATTGGTGGGTGTGAGTTTGCACTCCTTTTCCTCAAGTGTGGTGATAGTGGTCATAAGGGGCTTGGTTCATTTGGAGGGATGGTCGACGATCATTGTCTAGCCCGGGAAAACCTGCTGGGAGGGTGAAAGTCACTACCTTCACATGGACTTTGCCACGAAGGGCTACTGCACCCCTTGATGGATTATTTGATAGGTCAGTGTTCATTTGCACTCACTATCATTAGGTTTCATTTGTTAGTTTTAAATTTAATGCATTTGTAAAGCGGTTGGTCTATTTTGAGCCACCACCATTTTTTTTTTTTTTGTAACATGGATGGAGTTCTGTTTTATGGGCATGGGTCTGCACTCCCCCCTTTTCTTCAGGGGTGGCTGGTTGTAGACATTAGGTATCTGGTTTATGGTGTGGGCTAACAATTTTGCCACTGCCCAGAACACCTGCTGTGGGGGCTACACAGTCAAAGTTGGTGCTATTCCTGCTCTGGTTGGCTGCTGTGTCTCTGATAGGTTGGTTTTGGGCAGTGTCGATCTGGTTCTTTACTTATTACTTCTTAGTTTTTACCCAAGTTGGCTTTCCAATTCTGGGCAGGTAGACCGATTGTAGTCCCTGCTCATTTGGACTGCTAATTGGGAGGCAGAGGTATTCAGAATTGTCTTGACATGGCTCGGCTATGGTTTGAGAGTCTATTGCTTGGTGAACTTGGGCCTTGGACCTCGCTGCATGTTGTGGTGTTTGGCACAATGCTGGACTTCACCTATTCAGCTGAAGCATTTGAGTCTTCACTTCGGGGCCCCAGGGGTGGGTGATGGTTAACTTCTCGATGGCCGGGCCATGTGGATCCACATACAGATACACATTAATCACATTACAGCAATGTTTATGGATGTAATTATTTTTGAACATATGTACATCTTACCTTGTTGGGTAAGTGTACCCAAAATTTTTGTAGTCTTTTATTAATAAAGGTTACTTTGAGAAAAAAAAAAAAAATACAAACATGGATAAACTAGTCAATGTTCAAGTATTTTTGATTGATTATAACTTAGTGATTATTTATCTTTGGAAATATATTTGGATTATTGAATCTTTTGGTAATACAAATGTTGGTTCAGATAGATGATGTATGAAATTCAGAACAATATATAAAAAAAAGTGTTAGTTGAACAATGTTTGCAGGGTTTTTATGATCTTAATTTTTGATTGTAGTGTTTTGAATATGTTTATGTACATATATACAGAATATTTCCATGTGAAGTCACTAAGTTTTAAAAAAAAGATTGTTGCTCCCATAGTGAACTGTCAAATCTAAAATTTAAAAATATTCTCCCAATATTGATTGAGATACAGGCATTTGAAAATTTGTCATTTTTATTAAATGGTGATTATTTTGGATTCTTGACCAATGTTTATAATCATCCTAATTCAAGAACTAATACTCTACAGTAAAATTTTTAATATTAGGAATTTATATATGTCAAAATAGCAACAAACTTTTTTTTTTTACACATAAAGTGAAAATTTTATTTTCAAAAATAGTGATTTCAAGAAATTATTGAAAAAAAAGTCCATATTGATAATTAATAAAATAAGCCATCTACAGAAGTATAGCTAAAATGACGACAATCGTTAAAATAGTTGTATGTGTTTGTAAAGTGATTTGTTGTCACTATAAATTTTAATTGTAAATAATAAAATTAATATTTTTTATGAAATAATATTATAATTGTAAACATACACATAATATCAGTATGATATAATTATAAGTATATATTTTAATAGTAATGTGCAATGAAAATACAACTATTTTATATTTATTAGATAAGAAAAAATAAGAAATGATGCAAAATTTTGTCCTATGTATAATTAAAATAATTCCTTAATAAATTTATGCTGTTTGCAGATAAGGAAAGAAAATGTACCTTATCTTATTTTCTTTTGTATGTAAAAAAAAAAAAAAAAGAAGAGGGAAAATTAGAAGAAAAATTAGATCAAGTTCAAGAAAAAGTGGATTTAAAATTTTATTTTGAGGTAATTATACCTGTAATCTTTGATTTGAATTTTTTAATTTAGCTTCTATTATATAAAAGCAAAATGTATTAATGATTTAATGAAATAAGATTAAATTGACTAAAATTATGATTGGAGAGGGCTGCATTGTATTGCTATGGAAAGGATATAAATAGGCAGATAAGTCACTTTTTTTTTTTGCTTCTTATTGCTGGACAATACTTGTCACATTGCAGTTACATTGAGATTCAACCTGGGAATAACCATTAGATGGTAGCTGAAAAACTGTTTTGGCACAGCAATTGAAGTATGTGAAAACAAATATTGATGTTTGACTGTTTCTTAACATTATTTAAGGATGATCAGAATCATTATTGAAATGAAGCCATAAGAATACATTGCTAAAAACTGATGCATTCCAGTCAGACTCTGGATCATGTAGCCTTCTTACTGAAGATTATCATCTGTTGCCCATATGAAGTGAGAGAAGAGGAAATGATAAAATCATAAGACCTAACCATTATTCTTTCATAATAAGTATCTTTTTATCTGTTTATATAGAACCAAAGAAAGAAGAAATAAGGACTAAATAATAATCATGATTTTATGCATTTGTAAAAATTAAACTTTATAAACATAATATATTTGGGATGGAATGAATAATTCCACAGTCAAGGATAAGAAAAAGTTTATTTTATTAATAGAAACTGTAAAATGACTGCTAATATGGTATATATTGTTTTATTTGTGAATATTATTTATTAATGCTTTAGCTATAATATAACAAGTCTTACATATTTATTTTAATTAATTAAACTTAAAATGTTTTTTTTTTTCTTTTTTGTTTTGTAGTTTATATTTAATCTCAATTTATTTTTGTATATAATGTGCATTGAAATATATGTTTGATTAAATAAATTTATTTTTACTTATTGTTAAAATCTGTCTTGTGTGTGTGTGATTTGATCTCATTCCAAGCAATCATTTCTAAACCTTATAACTGTCCCTTAAGGATCATACTTTACATTGATAAAGTACTGTGGTATAAATAAAGAACCAACAAAAGATGGGAAGTGGCTAAAACCCTTTTGGTCAGAGAGCATCCTTTCATAATTGAAAATGACACTTTAGCAGTGAATTAATTGCCTATAAAGATACTGCATTGAATAAATATAATAATTTAGATTCATCAAAGCATATTGTGTATTAAAATTTACGGTAGTTACGTATAGTCCTGCAGCATAGGAGAGATGGTACACCTTTTCACATTCGTGATAAATGTCTAATCTTGCGATACGGTCAAATAAACCCTGTGATCTCATCCAATAACGTGATTTATTGTTCAGATTTTGTTCGGTTAAGTTATTTTCAAAGTGTTGTTTGTTTATGTGCTGATTTTATTTTTTTCCAATTTTTTTGGTTAATATTACAATTTTTTTTTTTAAAAAAAAAAAAACAAAAACAATACAAAATGATAAATAAACATTTGGAGTTTAGCTGCTATTGAGATCAATCCGGTCGAGTTCATCCATACTTCGTATAAGCAATGGTGTTGTAACATTCAAGGATGTTATAATAAAATAGATCTTCGTAAGGGAATGTGGTTGGAGGGTTCCAGAATTCCATTTTTGGCGCCAATCTGATTTATTTTATAGCTGGGCTTGCAAATTAACATCTATAGAATGGTGGTCAACAGAGTTTGGTTTAGCAGAGAAAAAATGTGAAATTGGAAGCCTTAACAAAATTATTGATATTGATGAGAACGTTTTGCACAAAAAGAAAAAACAAACAAACCAGACAAATTCTTCTGGAACAGTGGATGTTTGATGGCTTGTGCAGGAAGACTGACAAGTGTTTCATCATGAGAATTCATGGAAGAACAGTGGCAAACTTGTTTATATATAGTGATCCTTTTCCTCTTCCTGTTGCCAGTTGCTTTCTGTTACAATATATTGTATTATTTGTTTAAGTCATTAAAATCATTAACAGAATTTTTGGTAACTAAATGAATTGTGATTAGTTTATTTATGAGGGAATGGGGATATTTATGATATAGATATTTTTTGAATTTTTTTTTACCATAGGTAGACATGGTAATTAAACTGTCGAATCTAAAATTTAAAAATATTCTTCCAATATTGATTGAGATATAGAGAAGTTTGAAAATGCTATAATTTTTATTAAATGGTGGCCATTTTGTATTTTTGACCAATATTTGTGCCACTAACTGGAGAACTAATGATTCATATTCGGTAACTCTCATACATATTTTAGGTTTTTAATATAGGTATTTATATATAATGTCAAAATGATAACAAATATACTTTTTTTAAACATGTAAAACGAGAATTTTATTTTCAAAAAAATGACCCATATAGTTTTTTATAAAATTTACTAAAACAATAAGTAATATGTATTTTTTAAGATGATAATAAATTTCAAAAGGATAAAATTTGTTGTAAATGAAAAAATTACTATTATACTGTAACGGGGAGTCGGTTTTCACACGAAAGGGGAAACGCATCTTGCTACGATTGTACCTGAAGGTCTTCAAGTAGGATGCTGGTGATGGCATGATGAAATGCTTAGCCCATGATTACATCTATCTTTATTATGCTAGCTCATCATTAACTGATTAAATTCAGATGTAATTTGGATTAGTTCATCCTCATCACGCATCCCTTTTAGGCTCCATTATGCCGCAGAATTTGAACTCAGGGAGAATTTGCAATCGACCCTCTTCAGGTATGGATTTACTTGCTTTATTTACTACTGTGCCTATATATAAGCGTATGTTAGTCAACATATTCTCACTGAAAATTTTTAACATCAACATATATAAAAAATGGTGTGTAGATATTAATAACTGAGCTACTTATTTAATGTTGTGAATATAAATGATCAATGTATTTATTTAGTAATATGTGGATATTGATGTTTGAGCTATTTATTTATTAGTATGAATGCTGGATGATGATAATCAACTAGAGATCAAATTAACAACTCAGTAACATTTATTCAATAACAAAACATTATGTAATAATAATAATAAATGATATGACACAAGGATGACTTTCTATCACTTCAATAGATTAATATAATTAATATCCCAATTCCGAACCCATGATAGAAATACATAGTTTGGATGTGTCTCTATATAAAATTAATTCAAAATAATATGTAACAAACAAAAATAGAACATTTCAAAGGATTATGAATCTAGCTTGCTAATTAACGTATTTACACTCTCATTATCATTGATTCATAATTATAATTATCAGTTTTCTTTGAACGGAAGAACCCCCTCTCTGTACATGTATAATTCAATAAAATTAATAAGGAAAGCCTTTCATTTGAGAAAATTAATCATGCACACAGAAAAATATTTAACTAGGTTTAATTTAGTAGGCTATTTAATAGACAATGCTAACTTTATTTAGTCACTGTAGTATATGGTTAGTGTTAAAGATGGTCAAACTCTTACCTCCTCCCATTTTCATATTAGTATTGTCAAGCTTATTGAGAGAAGTGTGGATTTAACTTTATTTAGCGTCATTAATCTTTATTCAGCTTGATGCTTCCCCTATATACTTAAATGATTGATCCCATTTCTGAAATATAAGCTACTAAACTTGAAAACAAAACAAAAAAAAGACAAAATAAAGTATTACAATAAAAAAAATATATAAAAAAATCAATAAAGATAAATTTATGAGTTAAGCAAGCATTGTTCATTGTATCAATAGTTTTTTCATTCTGTCGACAAATCTGCTAGAATGATGTATTTGTCCATTGGTTCAATTGGTAAATATTTACTACAAGTTAGCAGATTATCAGCATTATCCGGTTCTATTGGAACAAGGTATAGCAAATTCAGTATAGATTGATGTTCTTGAGTATTATTCAACTAGGTAGACATCTTATATGCGTGATAATACTTCTTTTGGCATGAGAGTTGGTATTAGTCACCCTACAGCATATTTTCTTTAGCAAGACCACATTGTAATATGCTTTCTAATATATATAATTATTTATACAATTGATTTCTTTGTGTAGGGAATAGCGTAAGAAAATGGAGAAATTATTTATGAGACTTCGAGTCGTTATTCTCTTATTTTAATATTTTCTTTCACTTAATGTTGTTTTTTTTTTTTTTAGCTTAAACCATTTGGTTTATTTTCATCACTTAAAAGAATCCAAGATTTCTATTTGTTTCAGTAGATTAAATCAATTATTTTCTAGCTTGATGAAAAATTTGTTCCAATATCGAACATCACTATTTTTCTTTTCTACAAAATATAGCTGTTGGAATGTGCATATTTTTATGCGATCTCTTCGGTTGTTATTAATCGAGTATTAGCATCGCATGATAGCTTTTTTTTTTTTTTAAAGCTTGTTATAATTGTTCATTATTAAGATAAATCTTTATAGAATTGTCTCTTCGTTTTCAAGCCTGGCCATATGGCAACAAACTTGACATTTAGCTCGGTATCTTTTTAACTTTATCTTTGTTTAAGTCAATATGGATTAGTTATAAACATTTGCAGTTAGTTGTATTGAATATAAATATATGTGTGTATTTATTTTTAATGTTGTAAGTTCTAAAGAAAAGAAAAATTCATCTTTAAAAATTTGTAACTGTTTAACACAATATTTGTGCATATATATATGTTTAATAATGAATAGGTATTTGTTAAATAGGTGGTTCGGTTGGAGTTGGTGTAAATGAATGTGTAGGTGGTTGGTGGTTCGGTTGGAGTTGGTGTAAATGAATGTGTAGGTGGTTTTTAGTTGTAAGTTACCTTTACAATACATTTAGGTTTTGTATTACAATAAAGCTTAACTTACAGTGTGTGTGTTTCACTAAATTTAGAACCAGTAATCAAAATCGAATATTTCTAGAATACTAATTTAAATTAGTCTACATACATTAAATAATTAGATACAAATTATAGATGTATGTAATGACTAAGTAAATCATCTTTGAAAAAGTTTGTATTTTAAGGGACCATAAATTTTTTTTTTTTTTTGGAATCTATATATTTACAAATCAATTTTAAGAAAGTATTATTTTATTATTGCATATTGTAATATTACTGTTATGTATATTTGCATATCTTTTTAGAATATATATTTGTTGTTTAAGAAAAATTAAGAATTTTCATGAGTACCAATTTTTATTTTTTTTTTTTTTTAAAAAACAGTCAAAGCTATTCTACATAGGATTTAATCTAGCTTGATATTTTTCAAGAATAAATTCAATAGATTGATTTTTTTCAGATGTAGCTTGATAAATTCTTTCTATAGTAGTTCTTGTAAGAAATCACAGGTTTTGGCCATGTATTATATATATATGATGAACTTGGGCTTATGAAGATAAACATTTCACTGAATTCCATAGTGGCAATGAATGTTGCTACGAAATCTGATATTATGGAACTAATAATTAAGTATTGCTTATTTATATAAAACTGACTAATCATCATTAATGTGATTGTATTTCCCTTTTCTTGCCCATCTGCTAATTGATGGTTAGAAATTTTTTTCTTTTATGGATTGTTTTGCGATTTTATATAAAATGAATGTAGTTAATATAATATTTTTATGTGGATACTGAATACTTGTTTTAATGATTGTATATTTTATACCTACACTATCACAAATTTCTTTTTCATGACGAGGCAAAAAATGCACTTTTCATATCATAGTCTCCTGAATGATGGCAGATTGACAAAGTTTTTATAATTTTTATATGGCTTCATAATGGAAATATTTAGTGAATATTGTTTGTGGAACTTGCTTAATTAAAGGCTTAAAAATTAGCATTGAAAAATCCCAAATTTTTTATTGTCATGAATGAAATAAGCACTTATTACATGGGTAGATTTTAGTATTTGTCATAGAAAGATATGAATTGCCATATTTTAATGAAAACTTTGAACAACATTCTGTATGGTATAAGTATACTTTTTAATAGTTTCTCTAGTAGCAGTGCCTGGCTTCAATTCATTCTTTACTTTTGTAAAATATTGACTTTGGGGTTTTTTTTTTTCAACACATAAAGCAGAGACTTTCGTAAGTAAGTTGTCTACAAATTCATCAATTGATGTAGTAATTGTTTTCAATTCTTCACCATACCGGTTTCACCCATTGGTTGGTAAGTAATTTTATTGCTCATTTCTAAATCATGAGAAAGTATTAAATTTTCCATCAGAATTTCTAGAGATAAATGCTTATTACACATGTAACCATACATTTTTCTGATTTAAAGCAACAATTTAATGATATGTAATCACTCATATGGATAGCATGAATCACAGTTTCATGTTTTTATCGTATACACAGGATTAATACTTTTTCTTTCTGCAGTCACACATTCTCTGTATGTAGTGAGCTAAATTTAGATTATCCAATGTATAAATCATTATATTAATTCCTTTAATGGAGCATATAATATTTTAATACTCTTCCATTTTTAGTTAGGATATACTTCCATACACATACTACAAAACTAATTAATTTAGACATGAAGAAAAAAACAATTTCCAATCAATAAAATAGAAAAATTCTAAGAAACATTATTTATGCATTTCAAATTTATATGTATTAATATAACAATTAAATAAATTAACTTTATATTATTTTTAACTTATATTTTTAATTTTGTATTGTTAAATGGTTGGATAGCAACTTTACTTTAAGCTAGTTAACCAGTAACCATTATTTCTCTGTGTATGCTAGGATAAACATGATAACAGATGAGATTGACCTAATTATATTCGTTCTAGCATAACCCACTATCGATTTTCTGTGATACTTCAAAACATGGATTTAAATTTGTATTCTAAAAATATTTGTTTTGAGTATTGTTTCTTATTCTAATTATAATGGGTTAGTCAGCATACAGATTCTATTTTGTCTACTTTTAGTGGAATTATTTCATAAAATATTAGTTCATGTATAGAGTGTTTGAAGTATTTTTTCAAATTCAAGAAAACACATTGTGTAGCCAATTTTTTGGGAAAGAATTTTTAGACTTAGGTTGTTGTTTTTTTAAAAAATATTGATTTAGATTGTGTTTTGTTTATATAGAAAAAGTGTATAGATCTGATTTTAATATTTGTGAAAGATTTGAAATATATTAGATCGAAGTTGCCTTGGAATGTGAGAGTGGTTATTAATATTTTATATAATAGTTCTTTACAGTCAGTTTATGATCAGAAAATTTATGCATAAAAAAAATGATATATTATTTTTATGATTAACTTAAATGAGTATGTATTTTTATTAATATATCTCGGGGAAGAACATTTAACTGTAATTACTGAATAATAGTCAACTGCTGATTAGTGAAGATTTTAATCCTTTTTCTAAATTCTATTGAAAATCCAGAGCACGTTTTCTGTGTCATGAACATGAAATAGTGTGCCATAAACTAGCAAAGATATAGTATAAAATAAGTAAGAAAAGCCAAGTTGTTTTACAAACTTTTAGCCATTTTAATTGTAAAAGAATAAAAAAGATTAAAGAAGGATAATTTTATGATAATTATAAAAATCAATCAGTGAGTACACAAATACTTCACATACTAATCTTTTAGTCTATTTATTTTACAATTTGGAATGCTTTTGATTTATGCAGCTTTTTTTTTCTTAGCTATATTTTCCCAATAAAAGCAATTAGTACTGCACTGTTTTAGAATGACTGTGAGTATTTTTGATTATGCTCAAGTTCATTATAAAATATTTTTTGGAAATGTTATCATTCATTCCTTTCACTTGCTGTTACTAATTTTAGAACTTGCTTAGCATTTTTTAAATGAAAAACTTTTACTACTTCTTTATGTCACTAGAGAATTTATGATACATTTCCATACAATAAATTGAGCAAAACAACTATTCTATACGTATGACTGAATTGTATCACTATTATGAAACAATGTAATTTTTAACTTATTTAAGACAGGAATGGCAAATTGATCTCTTTGTTGCACTTCAAAATTCAGTTCCTCTATTTTTGAGAAACCTCTTAAGATATTAAATTGATTTACATTCTCAATCAGATAACCATCCGAGTTAAAAAATTGCCGTTTTTTTGCCTATTAAAACAAAGTCGTTTAAGATCTTATATACAAAACATTTTGTAAATTCTATGGATAGGTCATTCCATGCCAAGTGATCCAATCAAAAAAAAAAAAGATGAGCTTTTGAAGGTTTTTAATTTATATGTCATTTTCTAAAATTTTTGACCTTGAATTTCTCAAAAACTTACATTTTGAAGAGAAAAAAACTTAAAAACATGTATATTGGCATCATTTGTGGAAAGTTTCATTATGTGATCATATTTTATATTATTTTTGAAAAGTTTTATACAAACAGAAAAGCAAACAAATTTAACTCAAATTTCAAATATTTTGGAAAAAATCCAATTTTGGTTTAACAGAAGAAGCAGTACTGATGCTATACTATCACAACAAAATAAGTTTACTGAAGAGGGGAGATTAGGAAGATAACAAAAATTCTTGAAATCAGTAGTTTAATAATTTTCTTTTTTTTTTTTTAGTATAACTTGCTAAAAATATTATTTAACATTATATATTTGTCACAAGTCATTCTATATGAACAACCTCAACTAATTCTGAAGAACCATAATTGCTGAATCTATTTCTTTATACAGATAATAAATGCAAACAGTGAGGCATTTGAGATTTAGTAAAATAAGAATTTGGAATACAGATATAATTCTTTACAGGATCTTTAGGTAAAAGAATTTCACTTCTACTATCTCATTTTCCTCATTCTTAATCAAAACTATCTCAAGCTATCAATGATCATTATATTCACATGTTACAAATCTTTTTACTTATAAAATAATTTATTTCAATCTTATCTCCACAAAAAAAAAAAAATGTGTATGATTCATCGCTCTTTGAAAATATCTTTATCAGCAATACTTTATTTGATATAAAAAACTTATTAGTGTCTGATATTGGATTTGTATTTGGAAAATGCTTTTCAAATAGTTTGTCTTTTTTTGTGTGTGTAATTTTTTATTGAAGAAAGGAATTCCATATAGTCAATATTGGATTTACTTCATGTAAACAGCTGAAAAGGTATCACAATTTTTTCTTCATAGAGTCACTGGAAACTTTCCTTTTATTGTGTCTCTTCATGGTCCTTATAGACAATCTCATATTCCTCTATCATTAGCTGTTGTGTAGAATTGATATTCCATTTTGATTTTAAAATCATTTTCATGGTGATACATATTTGTGGTTTTTTTTTATCCTATTTTTAAATTGCACAGCAAAATTATCTGAGTAGTATATTTGTTTCATCTTAAGTAGGGAGGGATTTTTTTTTAAAATAAAGGAATAGCAATTGTTAAATGCAAATATTACTTTTAAATTTCATATTATCAGAATTTTTGTAGACTTACTAGAAAAATTGTTGCTTGCTATACCTGGCTACTCCCTTTGGTAATTAGTGATGATCATTTATTCACAATGTGAGTTACTTACAGATCAGTTTGGGCATTACATTTGTCAAATAATAAGTTACGTCAACCTATACAGCCCTAGGCTCACTTTGGTACCTACAATCGTAAATTGCACTCGGAGATATTAGCTATTTTTACTGAAAATCTTAAGTCACAATGGAGTCTTGACTGTCCAATCTTCTATCATACTACTTCAGCAATTTAATATTGTACATATGAACTACAAATCCAGTAAGGTTTTCTATTAGTCTATCACTTTGGTTATTGTCTATTATTTTTTGAAGTTCAATTAATAATTTCTATTTTAATAAGTAAAATATTTTTACTGGCTTTGTCATTTTAAGCCTATAACTAAAAATTTGTGCTTATCTTAAGTATAGTCAATTTTTTAATTAAAAATTGTGATTAACCAAATCCCAATTATTCCCCACCTCCCTTATTTTTTCTTCTCAAAAACAAAGTAACTTATGTTTATGTGTAAATTATTTCAGAGAACTTATCTTTTTGATTGTATAACATAGTCCTTTAAATATGTCTGTTTCCACATTCCTTGTGGTGTGCATGAGGTTTGAAAAAAACAAGATCAATCATATTGACTACGAAGAGTGACTATTTGTTGACAAATAGTTTATGGAATTGCTTTCTGAAAAGACATTGTTTTATAGCCCCCAAAAATCTCACCATTACAATTATTTGAAGGATATTTATATAAAAAATAAAGATGTGGTATCTATTTGATTTTTCAGAAAATTATATCTTTATTTTACAAGATGAAGTCCGGTCTACAAACACTTTGTCTTCTTGACTATATACTAATACCTGCTACTAGTATTGAACTATTTTCTGCATCCCTATATATAACTTTTTCCGGATTTGTCTTATATGGGCATTACAAATTTTCATACCATCTCAATAATGTCTGATGTATGACAATTGCTTAATTTTAATAGTTTTTAAATACTTTAGCAATATGATAGTTCCTTTTTAACACCTTTCATTTCACAATCCATTTAAAGATTTGAAAAGTAGGAAAAAAATTTCATAATTAAATATGAAAAATAATTTATTTTAATTATTGTAATTTTTTTTTTCTGTATTAGATTATCTTAATGTTTTTTTGCATTACTTTAATAAATGTGTAAATTTATAATTTAATATTTGTAATTATTTTGCAGGTGGTTGATATGGCTGGTGTACTTGAAGTTATTACCATTCTGGAAAAAACTCAAATTACAAAAGAAGCTCTTGAGGTAATTGTTATGAAAATTTGTAAAATAATATTCTTTAAAATGCTTATTAATTTTATAATGCTGGTTATTATAAATAGGCATAAGTTCATTTTTTGAATGAAAATTTGTAAAATAATATTCTTTAAAGTGCTTATTAATTTTATAATGCTAGGTATTATAAATAGGCATAAGTTCATTTTTTGAATCTTTAAAATATGCATTTAGTTCAAGCTTAATTCTAACTTTATATTTTCTTAACATATATTCCTCATATTATATATATATTTTACACCAAACTGTGCTTGGAGATCTTTGGGCATAGGGTACAAATTCCATTTAGAAAATGAATAGCATTTGCAGGCTTAGGCAGAAAACATCTCTCTTACACAGCATTTCTTTTAAAATAATTAACTCCATCAGTGAATATTATTTTTTAACAATAGATTTGTTAATTTTATTAAAAGTTACTCTGTCACATTGCCTATTTTAGTTCATGCACTGGTAGGAGATGAAATTAAAAATACTTTTTAAATCAAGTAATAAGAAAAATTTGAACCCTCTAACTGTTTGATATAAATTAAATTTTTATTGTGTGTTTGCAAATATAATATACAATTAATTTAAAACTTTTTATTAAATAGCATTGATATAAAGTGTGGTTGTAAAATTATATTTTTAAAGTCATATTTGTAAATATCAAAATTGTACACCATTAAAATACTAATATATTTCTTTATGAACAACATATAACAATAAAAATTTATTTGGCTGTGAATTTGCATAAAATGTGCATTGTTATATTTATGATTTTTAAAATTAATATAATGCTAGGTCATAATTTATTAAAAATGAATGCATAATTAATACTTTTTCTTGTTAAAAGATTTAATTTTTTTCTCCAAGGAATCTGTTTAATACTCTCATATCTGATAAATATTTGTATGTCATATTTCTGAAAATGTAGATATACTAGCAAAGAAAGATACTTTTAAATATATGTAAGTTTTAAAAATTGTCTCATTCATAAGTGAGATATTTTTTTAATGGAATCTACAAGCATCTAATAAACTCTGGCTATTAGCATCATTTCTTAGAAAAAAAAAAAAAATGCTGTTTAAACTGACAAATGTGAAATTATTTGTAATCATTTCTTGTTAAAAGTTGTAAATAAATTTTAAATAAGTCCTATTTATTGTATAAGCTTAGCTCAATATACTTATCGAAATCTTCATATTCTATTTATCATTGTTGTTGTTAGTATATTAAAAAAAGCTTGTCTATAAATAAAGACTGAATATCATTGATATTTATATAGTTTTACATCTTTTCGTTTTTTATTATTGTAGTGATGTATAATTAAAATAGTTCTAGTTGCCACTTTGGCTTTTACCATCAGATTTTCAACGGTATGAATGGCTGAAGAGTTGGAGTGTGGAGTAGAATAAAGCCTGTCTATTAAAGTTTGAAGATTTGCTATCTTTATAAATCAAGAACTGATTACATTTATGTGTGAGAGATGATGATCTGGATCAACTGATGAATGCTGGTTCAGCATGAAATATATGTATTGGAGATCATTTGTCTTGGTTGTATAAGATAGAGTGGATAGCTAAAGGGAGCTTGAAAGTCTGTGTTCAAATCCCCTATATTACATAAAGAACTTTGTAATTATTAGTAATCTTTTTTTTTCATATATTTTGGATTAAATTCTTGTGGCAGCTTTCACTATTCTTTATACTACTAATAATATCCAGCACATGTAAAATATTCTTAATCAAAGAATGCTGTTTTTTTTTATAAAAAAAAAAACATGGAGCAAAAAGGCAAAATAAGTAACCAAATAACATTAGCATCAACAAAAAAACATACCTTTATTTTAAAACTATTCAGTAGATATAAATTAATTAAACAAATTAGATTCCTCTAATAATAATTCTAAAATGTATATTAATTTCAGGAAATTTTGTTAAAAGTAAGGTGGTTTTTTTTTTTATACTATGGAGGATTAAAAACTACTTGAGTGGCACTACTGTATGGAGAGGTTTACCTGTTTTAATTAAAAAAAACTTATTAAAATTACACTTTCCCCTTTAAATACTGATAATGATTTTACCTAACTCATTACGGGCATAATCTTGCCAGCCAGTACTAATGAATTTGAAGCTGCTTAACTTAAATCATCTCTGGCTTTTCACTCTAGTACTCTCGACAAATATAGAAGTCAACTGAAAATGAATAAATAACTGCTACATGTGAATAACCAATTTTAATAATAAATTTTGTCATTTATAAAGAAATTATATATCTCACTTTACAATATTAAACAATAGCATACATCATTTAATTTTGATAGGACACCCCAAATATCAGTCTTTATGATCAGTCTTCTATCTGGTGTTCCTTTGTATATCAACTTTTTATATGTGTTGGAGAGAAGGCTGACTTTGTAAAATTAATTTAGTCTCTGATATCATCCAGATGTTTTTTTCAGAATTGATTATATTACTAGGTTAGCTGATAGTGGACAATATTTAAATGCTAGATTATGACAAAATTTATTATGCATCAAAGGGCTGAACTTATCCTCATAAGAATTTATTTATTATTATTCTAGATCATTTTTGAAAACAGTGCAATATTACTAGTAAAAAATATCTTCATCACATGACAATCAAAAACTAATAGCTTCAACTTTTATCCCAAAGTAGCCTTAGATATGACTTAGTGATAAAATATATAAACTTACTATACATTCCACTTCCATAGAAATCTAATTATTTTTTATTATTATAAATCTGATTGTGTGACTTTCAGTTGCTTTATTGGCATATGGATGGATGATTTAATAGATTTAACCACAGCTGTATTCTATCAAAACTAAAATCTTGCCTGCTCTCAGATGGTAGCAAATGAAAAAAATAAATTGTAAATAGAAAATCAAACCAAAGGCTTCATCCCTAAGGAAAAATGTGAATCTGGTGTATTTATTAATGAAACATTGAAAATTATTAGTATTGACATATATTATTATAAGGTGAAATAAAAAATCTTTTCTAGTAAGTCATTGGTTTGTTATTTTTCAATCATTGATAATCATAATTACAACAGTAATTCTAATAATGTTTTTTATTAGCTGATTCTTCTAAGGAAGAAATTTTTTTAATTGTTGCAAATGTAGACTTGAAGTTTAAGCATATGACAACAACAATATTCACATACTCATAAAACCCACTAAAGCTAATATATAGAAACAGTATCTTTTAAGAGGAAATTAATTTAGATAAAAATGAATATAATTTATATAAGTTTTATTTTTGTTACTTTTTATAGTGATGTATAAAT
This sequence comes from Epiperipatus broadwayi, assembly GCA_028023455.1. Classification (NCBI taxonomy): domain Eukaryota; kingdom Metazoa; phylum Onychophora; class Udeonychophora; order Euonychophora; family Peripatidae; genus Epiperipatus; species Epiperipatus broadwayi. The sequence goes on from JAQFVV010006239.1 coordinate 1,145,106, forward strand.
TCCTTTTTCAAATTTCACCAGTTTTATATACAGTATATAAATCTTATTTGGTCTACTTATTTAATAAAAACTAAATTTAATTACAAAATAAATTCAAACATTTTTTTCACCATTCAATTTTATATCCCACTTAAAAAATAGTTTAACAACAAGCGCAGTACAATTTTAATTAAGAAATATTTACCGAGGCTGTAACCTGTAGAGGTCCCTACTATCGCATTTTTACACGCATATTCTTGAGGTTACAGCCTCGATAAATATTACTTGTAATCAATGTGCGTTTAATAAATTTATAATTTTAATTAAGATAAAATCTCTAAAGTCTAATAACTACTTCATTTGTATATCATTTTTATATTATGTTTATCTCACTTCAGAAAATATTTACCAACCTGACTGTTTTTTTTTTTGCAAACTCGTCCTAGAAAAATTATTGCATATCACTCATTATTTCATGTCAACATTAACACAGTTTTGAGACATTGATATACCAAGGTTATGGAACCTTACTGAATGTATAGTGCTGTCAATATAAGCATGTGGTGGGAAGTTCAGGAACTTAATTGTCAGACCTCATATGTGTTTCATATATTAGAATATATTTGGATATTAGAGATAGATTATATAAAATATCTTTCTGCTAATTCTTTGCTATGCATTATCTTTGATAACTTAAACTTTTAATTGGAATATTTCCAAATAATCTTAAAAATCCATGTTAATCCATCAAACTGTCATCAACTACAAAATATTTCTCTCTTAACCCATTCCCAATCAGTTTTATATTCTTCATAGATCCTAGTGTATTTTTTCCATGTATTGGATTTCTCTCAGATTCTCTTCATATCTCAGTTCATAATTTAATTATGCATTCAGTCTCTTCCCCGTCATTAACAATTTTTAACTTCTCCACTCTTATAGTTTTCAAGGTTCGATTGATGACTTAACAAGGATAGCAATCACTCAATTATATCAATTATAAATTTATATAAGCAGCAGTTAGCAAATGGTAGTGCAAAACAATTTGAGTTATATCTTAATTCTATTCTATCCTGGAATATTAAGTTAATATATTAACTAGATTGGGTTTGGATGGTACTTTCAGTTTATTGGACCATATCATATAAAAAAAAGATGAATCAAATTTTGAATTTGCTTACCAATATCCCACCATTTCTTTCAAAATAGAATCTGTTTTTACTAAATTTCTGATGCTCCAGAAAGTTAGTAGAAATAGGTTCTGTTATGCACAAAATCCAGCAACCAAAATCACTAATAGAAAAATTTATTATGAAATTATAATATTCAGTCCTATTGATTGTTATTCCAAAACAAATATTTAAATTTTTAATTCTCTTCTTGTTGATTCTATAACATTTTATAAAGCATACTACTTCATTTCTAATGTGACAATAGCTGATATTAGTAAACATCTAAGTATGTGTTGAGGTTCATTTTGGTACTTTATAAACATTAGAATTTTAATTTTTAAAAAAAAATGTTTGCATTAATTGATTGTACATGCTTTTAGCCAATTAATTGATTAATCTTTTAATATAACATGACTAATACTTTTTGATATTAATATTTCAATATCCAGTAAATTTACCTACTAATACTAAAATTTCATATTTACTAAGGTATGATATTTTTGATATTTTATTTTTCATTAACAATTTTACTTGAGGCAAAAAAAAAAAGATAAGAGAAGGAAAAGTTTAATACCTCTATACAGGGGGGAAAAAAAAAATTAAATTGTAATTACTACACATATAATTAAAGAATGGAAATGTATTTGTACAATCATATAATTTCATTGACATCATTAATGCAGAGAGCCTACCATAAACAAAATTGATAAAATTAAAAAATTTTAATAAGAAGAAATGAAAAGTTTGAAATATAATTATCCATTTTTTAAAATCTTTTTTTTTAATTTTCCTATCTTTGTTGATACATTACTCTACATATAGAAATTGTCTGTTTGGATGAAATTCTTTTTCATTTTAATGTATTTGAAACTGTTGACAGAATTTCATAACTATCTATATACATTTCATAATTATCATTTTTTATAATTATGTCTCTGAAAACTCAGCATTCTTGTAGAGAACTGCTTTAATGTTAGATTTATGGTTATATCACAGGTTATTTTATTGTTCTTGTAGGATATTTGATTTATGCTTGTTTGATGAATTATCTTCAGATATTGGTGACTTTTTGTTACCTCACTGCTACCTTTAATTTTTTTTTCAACATACTTCTAGCAATGTGTCCAATATGCATAAAAGCTTTATTTCAAATCACTAACAATTTTTTTCATAAGAAGAAGTCAAGATAGCTCAAGAGTTTGTATTATTATTATTATTTACAGTACATTTTACTGCTATTGATTGAATCCCTTTTTTGCATTATATGTATACAGTGGACTCACGATATTTGCTATATTTTGTTCCAAGCCCCCATTATATGGGGGGGGGGGGGTTTAAAATATTTGGGAAAAAAAAAAAATGAAAAAAAAAAGGGAAAAAAAAAAAAAAAAAAAAATATATTTGCTTAATAGATATTTTGTTGATAAACTTTAATTAAAATAAAATATATATTGTTTAGTGAACTGTATATTTCAACATGCACACGTATGTATACATAGATGTTTTTTATATTTATAGTATGCATATATAAATTATGATTATGGTATAAACAAACTTAAAAATAATAATAGTTATTAATAATAAATTGAGAGAGCACATTTACATATTTATTTACTGCATGTATAATCATTCAAAAAATAAAAATAAAAAATCTTACTGTACTGTAACTTTATTTTTTAAATAAAATGAATTGCCAAATATCACAGTCAAATATTAAACATGTTGTGGATATCCTTTTTTTTTTTTTAACAACTACCTCTAAAGAAATGTTAATAGCATTTTTATTATCAATAGACAATAGCCTTTTTTGTTCTTTTGATATTTTTAAATTTATATCTATTTCAAAATTTATATGTATCTCCTACTAACTGCTACTCATTTCAGAATCTGAGATGGAAAAATGGCTACAAATTTTAATCTTTTTATTTTTTGTTGATTATATTTTTTTGTTTTTGGATAGTGTATAATTGAAGTAGCATATATTGCTACAATGTATATCATGGCTTCACTGTATAAAAAGCAAAATATATAATTCTGATTATTTCTGTATAGATTTTAGTTATTTAGTTTTAGTATCTCAATATATACTATTTGTCTTTTAGTTTTCAAATTTGATGTAATTAGCTTTTAGTATCAAATGTTTTTAAGTCATTATAAATATCGATAATTAATGAAAATTTATAATTATGTATTTTTTTTTTTTTACAGAGTACTCGTCTGGGCAGGTATGTTAATGAATTACGGAAGAAAACAAAAGATGAAACATTGGCTAAAAGAGCTAAAGCATTGGTACGCAGTTGGCATCGTTTTATTCAACCATCTGATGGCACCACGCTTAATGGTGAAAAGATAGTGACAGGTACTGGCCCACCAGGACCAGGATTTCGAAATAAACCTCAAAGCCCTGCCATTAATTCCCGACCAGTTCATTCAGGGATTACTAAAATAGCAACACCTCTTAGTCCTGCAATTTTATGTAGCTCAGTGCATCAAAAGTCTGGGTTGCGATTGAATAAATCTTTAGAAACTGCCAGAATCAAACAGATAGTTAGCCCAGGTAAGTCAAATTTGAGCAGCCATGTGACAATCAGCCCACCATTGACTTCATCATGTTCAAAAAAATGTTTTCCAACATCTAGCTTTAAGCCCCAACCTGCGAGTCCAGCATCAAGTTCCACCAAAATAAGTGTTCCTAGATTAAAATCATTGCCTCATATTTCTAATGACCAGTTTGTCCATTCCGATCCCATACCAACAGAAAATAATTTTAAATCTGAAAATATACAAGGCTCAATAGAAAAAGTTGCAAAAAATGATGTAGCAAATAAAAAAAGGCGGAGAATAAGTGATGATAATTTAGAAATTACATCCAAGAGGATTCTTGATAATCCCAATTTTGTAAATAATTTTTATAGTTCTTTAGATAAAAATGTTAAAAAAGGTACACATTCTGTACATGTAAATGGTCTCATTGAATCACCCCAGAATATTACTGATTCATTGAAAGTGAGTGTTAAAATTGATGATCCCATTTCTGACTCTAGGAATCCATGTGAAAATTATGGAACTCAAACACATTTAGAGTCAAAAAATGCCTGTAGAAAAAATAAATTGTCTGCAAAAGCAGAATCGTTTGACAATCAAAAAGAACCTAAAAATCAACAGCGGTTTAAAGTTAAAACTACAGCACAGTTAGCTGCTGATCTTCAGGCCAAAAGTAGTATACCAAATCTGATAAGCCAGATTGTGGACAATAGTAAATTAGAAACTAAGGAGAGCAAACAATCTCATAAATCCAAAACAAAAAACCTCATCCCATCATTGCCTCCATTTGACTCTGATCTAAATAGGACTAAAACAGAACTTGTGGAGAAATTTCTGGAAACATCTATCAGTCCAGTCAATATGCCAACTGATATTTTTAGGACTGCACCATCAAGTATCAAAAGTGAACAGCCTTCATCTCCCCCACTGGAATATATGGGTAGTCCCTCAAAACAGATACAACTTTGTCCTACTAGTACAACAGGAGAGCATTCACTAGATGATTTATATAGTTTATTAGGGCCAATTAAACCTGTGGACATTGATTCTGATAATGATAGTTATTCAGAACTGATTCCAGAACCCGTCACTGAAGAAACTGTTGAACGGCTTAATATTGATCGGTGGCCCGGTGTTAATGGTTGTTGTGATTATCAGGGAGAGTGGCATGACTGGACCACAACTCTATCCCTGAATTCATATCAAGGAGACCTTTTGCATATACTGCCTTATGTAAATATAGATTAAAACTTGTCGCCAAAAAAAGAGAAAAGAAAGAAAGTACTAAAATTTCCTATTTATTGATAGTTGAGTGTTGATTTTGAATATCAATATTCTTTCATTATTTGTATTAAAAACAAATATCTTTTCTCTTGTTTTTGTTTTGTATCATAATGATCTTGTTGCTAATGGTTTGGGAGGCTGTGTGTTTAAAAAAAATACGCACTAAATGTTACATATGTTTGTGTAAAAGACTATATACATTTACAAAATGAAAACTCTCAGAACTTTTTTCTATATCAAATCTTATTATTTACCATTAAAAAAATTTTATGAAGATTTTAAAAAAAGAAGAAAAAAAATCGTAATAATAAAAATTTTTTTTAAAAAAAAAAAACAAAATTCACAGAAGAAAAAAAAATAGTCAGTAGATATTTTATCATGATTCTTTGTAAATGTATTCCAATCCATCAGCGTGAAGCAGTATTGTTCTTCCAATTATTACAGTCTAGAAGAAATACTTATGTGTATGTGTGTGTATATATATATATAAAAGAAAGAAGGCAGTTAAATCATTTGTACAGTCTATTTTAAAAATTTTATTTGAATATCATTATATATACAAATTGTATTTATATATATATAGGTGACAAATTTCCCAATTGATTTATTTGGGAAAATTTTTAGAGAGTTTTGTGGATGTACTGCCCTTTTTAAAAAAATAAATAAACAAAAGCATTACTTTTTAATTTATAACATTTTTTTTTTTTGTAATTTTTTTAAAATGGCTTTTTCTTTTAAAGTATCACATGATTTTACATTAAATAGAGAATCAAAAGTTAATTGCATGTTTTTTAAAAAACATATATATATAAGATTGCTTTTGAAATAAGTTTTAATTTTATAATCGCTTGTTTTTTTTTTGATTATAAGCGACTTTGAAATTTGTTATTTATGGCAAATTGGAAGCAAGTATATGTGTAGAAGATCAATGGTCATGTGCAGGTCATTATCAAAAAATTTTTGACAATATTGTAATAGAACAAACATCTGGGAATAAGTCATGTTTATTTTTTTGTTATAAAATGATTTATTTTATAGATGTAAATATGTCTCTATATTTCTTTTGTTACATGAAGTTTTTTTTTTAATATTTGTATGTATATAAATATAAAAACAGTATATTAGCAAAAATTATATATATTTATGTGCATTTATATATATATATAAAAATTAAGCAAAATCTGTTAAAATCTCTTTATTCTGAATGTAGTCTCTTTCATTAATAACTTGTAAGAAAAATATCGTTTGATTTGATAATATATAAATATAGTGAGAAGAATGAAGTACAGCAGACAACCATTGATAGCAAGAATTGTTCATTACTTGATCACAGTGTTATATTTTAAATAATTTTTATATTTATACATAACTAATAAAACCATTTTAAGAAAATATAAAATGGCTATTGTACAAGTAAGTAAATGATACTCTAGATGAGAAGAAATTGGCTGATTATTCAAATGACAAATCTAGAATAATTTTGGATGTAATATTTTGTAATGCACATGTGTATATATACTGACACAAAGACACATATCTCTTAGCATGCATATATATATATTATTCGCTTAGAATGTTTCATCATCTGATACATAATTTTTATTCTCCTATCTTAATTATTGACTTTCCTTTAGAGTTTTGAGTTAAAATTTTTATTTTGTCCATCTGTTCTTTCTTAGATCTTCAACTTATTTTGTTTCATTAAATAAGATATGTAAAAAATATATATAAACTTACATATTTATGTATATGACCTATATTTGAAAGAATATGTAGTATGTGTAAGTTGACATTATGGCATGATTTTCAGAGATATACTGCACAGGCAGCTGTTTTAACAATATTTTTTAAAAAATGTTATTGAAAAAAACTAAATTCTCTATCTTTTATTAATCTTTTGAAAGATTATTGGAAAAATAAAAAGAATATAACTTAAATGGTTTTACATATTTAAAAATGCTATTTCATAAAATTTCAATTTTTAATGAAGCCATTATATCACTAGATGTGTAAAATTAAAAATAATTTACAGTATAAAGTATAATTAATAAGATATATTTACATCTATTTTTTTCTAAATCATATTTTATTCAAATACAACAGAAAGATACATTTTTATAATAAATCTTGCATAATCACAAAATGAGAATAATAAAAAAATCAGAGTTTATGTCTTTTTAAAAATGAAATCAATATTTGTGGCTTGTTACTGTGATTCTATTTATACACTTTTTTTTCCTATTATATAAAATTTACTATAATTTGCATTTAATTAGGACAGTATATTTCATTTTTACCGACATAAGTTAAAGTAATAGATATTTTGTACATTTGAAGCATAATATCAAAACATAGATTGTTTTCATTTATTTTCAAGCATGTTATAAATGATTATTTAATTAGATAGCTAAGGATGATAGTTTTGTCAATATAATAGAGAAATAGAAACCATAAATTTCATGAACAATGTAATTTTTTGTTTTTTTACTGAAAAGTAATTTTTATTTACATAAAAAATTACTATTGTTTATTGAAATTCTATAAATGATGGCATAAATATTCATCTAATTTTAGATTATTTCTGATAAGAATGGAATTTTAGGTTGAATTTTATCAGTTGGCTTTAATAACTTAAGCAGGCTTTTCCAATTGAATATTTCAATATACACAAGGCCTGAAGATATAGTCATAATTAGTATTTAAACTTATTATATTATTGGTAGTGTGCATTATCTTCCAATAATGAATTGTGACAAAACTTGGTGTACTTTTCACAATTTACACAGGTTGACAATTGTTTCTCTCTAACTGTATGCAGACAAATATACTGAAATTGTAAATGGATATGATATGAAAATGTATTCTTTAACAGATTTTAGTTTTGGAATTTCAGGAAAAAATAATTGTATGAATATTGATATTTAAATGTTTTGTTTACAGATACACATGTAATAGATAAATATATAACTGTCTAATATAAATTACAATAATGAACTAAAACTTATATAAAATAGAATGCTGAAGAACTTTATTTAAGATGGTAAATGTTGTATAAATTGAAAACTGACTTCTAAATTGTAGATAGTAGCAATACAAGTTTACAATAAAATTTCTAATCAGAATATGGGTGCTTTACCATATAAATAAACTTATGTAAATCCTAATAATCATTTTATAATAGTGGACTTAAATATTGAAAGGATATCACTTTTTTCTAGCATTATCATAATCTTTTGCTACTTGAAAAGTTTTTAATTATTTCCTTAATTAAGATCAGCTGTCAAACTTGCTTTTATCTCTTATTCTATAATTTTTCCCAATACGTTTTCAATAAATTTTATATTTTCAAATTTATCCTTCCAATTTTTTAAAATAATTTTTATACTATAAAACTGCATTAAAAAAATTTATGAAATATTAAATACATGAAATATGTGTTTACAAATAATTAATTACCCTTGTAATTATCTATTATTAAAAAATTAAAATTGTAAATTTTTTACTCCTCTTCCCATATACAGTAAGCACACAAACAGTACTAATAAATAAACTCATTACACATAATACTAAATTCTTATTGGTACTTTATATATTATGTTATAAAAGAATTAGTAAACAATAATTCAACTATTTGTTTTCAACCATTAATAATTGTAACTTTTGATAATGGGGACTGAAAATCAGAGAAAATTCAATTGCGAGTTATAGCTCAATTAAATAATAGTTTTATCATATAGTATATGCATAAAATACTCATAAAAATTTCATATTCAATACACATATACCTGTGATATCTACACACATAACCCAACATTATCTTATTTCTTCCCCATGTATTCTAATTATAGCTTTTAAAAATGCTGTTATCTTTGTGTTTGGTTGATTTACTTGCAGAAATCGATAAAACATTTTATAGGAATAAAATTAGTGTAATTTATTAGTTCTTAGAATTTCTATCTTATCAAACAAATTATTATAATTATACATCTCCCATTTGATTCATAATAAAAGCTGTGTTATATGTATACTTACAAACATAAATAGCCATACTAGCTAACAATCTGATATTGCTCAATAAATGAATATATAATTATTTTTTAACTAGAGGATAAACACTACTAGATAATCTGGGTTATTGTCTATATACTGACTATAAAGAAAAAATGTTCTGTTATGATGCAATTTTTCTTGATCGTTAAAGAAATATCAAATGCATGATCATGGAGACATAGATCTATTTATCTTTATATATTTACAAAGCAATATATTAACATTTGTTCTTTGTTTTATATGTTACTCTTATTGCAGTTTGTATTTATAGAATTAAACATTTACAAAAGCTGCTTTATTTTACATTTTAGATAAAAGTATGATAATTTTGACATTATAAACCTTTTCAAAATTCATTTATTCGATTTTTGCATGAATCTCACTACCCAATCCTGCATGTATATGTTAGAGAATATATACATGTTTCACAGATATCTAATAAGGAATTTGATGTCTTTGATAATTGTTTTTAATCTTAATATTCATGTTCTTGTAGAGAATTCTGAGAAATGACACATTTATCATTATTTAATAAAGAAATGATTTATTAATAAACCCAAAAAGTAAACATTTTGTTTTATACATGTATATATTCATTGATATAGGATTTGCTAAAGGATATTATATTTGTTGATATGTCTACTAGTTATCTTGGGAACAGTGAAGTTGATATTTTGTTTGAGACAAAGCAATTGATATAGAGATGTTGTGTATTGATAGTAAATAAAATATTGGAGATTTTGGTTTAGGAATAAAAATTGGAAGAGTGAAAGATTGGTAAGCTTTTGTAATGTAAGTAATGTTGATAGTAATAAACACTTATTAGGAATCATATATGTAAAGCTTTAGACTGATTAGATTTTGTTAATTATAAATTGATATAATATCAGAAATGAAGTTATTTACAAAATAAAAAGTTGGCTGAATGGGACTATTGAAAGATTGAAGAAAATGAAATGACCAATTTTGTAAAGATTTCAAACTGGAGGCTTATTCTGACAATTTATTTCAGTTGTGTGAATTTTTTAAAAGTAAAATAAATGATACTAAAATAAATAACTTGAGTTGAAAATACATAAAAAGGCTACCTTATATATAAGATATAATTAAGTCAAGTTAATTGCAAGAATATAAAGAAATTAGATTTTAAGGAAGGATTAATCCATATATAATAATTGAAATAATACATGAATAAATATTAGCAAAATTTATGGATATATATTAGTAGTATGTAGAAATTTTATATTCTAAAACATCCAAGAATATAAAAATTAAAGATTAAATAGGCTGGAAAACCATTGATGAAATTATGAAGATTGTAAGTGCAGTAAAAACCCAAGGAAATGCACAAAAAACGTTAAAATTATAACATTTGCCATATGATAATTTTAATTCAAAGAAATATGCTGCAACAAAGTATTACTGTAGGATGAATATTATATGCTGCTAAAAAAAAAAAAATGAAGTTATAAGTAGAATTTCTTGTTAGTTCAATCAATCATTATCTGAAATAGCATTTAATTTGTAAAGCAAAGAATATGCTATTGTTTTTTTAATAGAAATGCAGAAAGTGGAAGATTTTTTTAAATTTGGAAAAAGATTTGTCTGAACAAAATGGAATATAGTAATGAATGTTTTAACATATTGAGATATATAGACCATGGTATACTATTTTAGTGTAAATCATTATCAGTGGAAGTTTGATAATATTCATTATCCTCTTAACCCAATTTATTGTAGCATTTTAATATTTAGATTTATTTCTTTATAGTTGTATTGAAGCAAAAGTGGAAAAATTTGAAGAAGATATAATTAGATGTTTGAAATAAAGCCTTAAGATTTGAATATTGCAATAAGATGTAGTAGTCCTCAATATAGATATTTTATTTAATATCTTTTAATAAATTAATATTTAGTTTTAATTATTTTAAGGTCTAGAGACTAGTAGTATTATGTAATTAGTGATTTTTTGTACCTATAATTTATTTTGAAATTTCTTATATCAATAACACTTTAATCAAATTCTTAAAAATAATTTTTTAATTACGAGGTGAAGAATATTTAAACTAATTCACCAATGTAAAGTGTCGCATTCTATACTCGATATTTCTTAAGTTAGTCATAAGCGTGGATTCATTTCATTTTTCTAATTTATTTTTTCTTATAGCAAACTGATGCAAATTAATTTGAGATCAAGTAATGAATTATTTTAAATTTTAGCATAAAATATATGCAGGTATACAACATTATTGGCTCTATGTGTTTAACATAATTATACAGGTTTGTATTCAAACCTCAATCGGTTATTTTTGATACTTTAATGTAATATGATTTCCTGAATGAGTAACTATTTAAATATCATGTCAGTAGTCTTAAGAATTTAGTGACATTACCAGTTAGTACCTATTGATTACTTAAACATTCAACAGGTGGCTCGAGTAAAGTAATAGAATGGATTATTCTTTTGCAGATGTTAAAGTCCTGCTGCTTAACTTGGTGGCAGGGGTGCTTACAGTTATATAAATGTGGTCATTAAAATACATAGTTACTGACCGAGTATCAAACTTTATAGAGTGCTTGAATCTCAAACAATTAGCTTGTGTGGTATATAAAAAGTAAAGATAGCTGCTGTAATGTGTTAATGCAAATTAAATGTTTCTAATAATGAGAGACTAGTCTGAGATTACTGTATAATTACCTAATAGTTTTATCAAGCTGTTTTTAATTTTGTTTATGCACGTGTATTATAGAACAAATTTTAAAAAATTAAATTATTTCTGCTCATTGTTTTATATTGTCTAGATATTTTGTTTAAGGAAATGGAAGTGGAGATGTTATAGTGCACATTCAATATGTTTTTTTTTTTTGTTTTTGCATTTGACTTCATTTTTTGCCATATTAATTAACATTTACAAAGGAAGAATGTTCTGCATACATATAATCTACATAATTAATTTAGCAGTATTTTAAAAATATTTTGTTCATAGAACCTCCATTGTTTTATTAATATATGAAAAACATTTTTTTTCTTAAGATTAATTCATCTTAAAAATTGTTTTTCTCATTGTTATAAAATTTATTTATATGAATCTGTATATAAGCACTATTTTATGTAAGTAAAGATCAATTATTTTCATCTTAAAACTGCATTTTTATATTTAATTAACAGTCATAAATAACTCGCTATGTGTTTAAAAAGCCTTTGTATGGTCTTTTTGGTAGATGAGATTTTTATAGTTTTTGTAACTTCTGCCATTTAACTAAGTATAGCTAAACACTTGTTTGTCTATAGCCTCATACATGAAAAAAAAAAAAACCTTCCTTAGAAGTTTTTAACTACTTAAAAAAACTTCCAAGTTTTTGCCCTTTCCAAACTTTTTATGCTTAATGTTGTTATAAATCTGTGGAATGTTGTAGCAAATTTTTAAAACAAATTAGTTATCATAAGAAAGTTTAAAACTGAACTGAAATTAAAATTAGAAAACAAAACCTTTTATTAATTTACCAACATTAATATAGTATAAGTATTTTTAAAAAAAAAAATTGCAGTAAAAGAGATTGATGATTTGATAACTAAGTGATCAGATAGAAATAAATCTTATCCTATTCTGCAGTTATTTCTATTGAGTATAAGGAATGGGCATCAGTTGTTAGTACAACTGGATTTTCTTGACTGGTATCTTTTTTAAAAAAAAAAACTGATACACTGATTGAACTGTGTCTCATTTATTTTTATCCTAATATTCAGTTGAGAACATAAACAGTTTAATACTTTAATTCAAGCTATATGTTTGTTCAAATATATAGGTTTGATATGTAACTATTTTAATAATCCAGTAGTCTAATTGTTATGCTGTCTTATCCATTACTTATACATAAATGCAGACTAAATTTAAATTAAAAGTCATGTGATGCTTTACTTTGGTATACAAAATTACTGGTTATAATATGCTTGTCTTTTATATTTAATAGGGATTTATATACTATAAATGTCATTTCTTCTGGGGGAAAATTCTTCAAGACTGTATACATTTGAATCTTTTAATTGCATTTTCAAGAAATATATGGATTGTTGATTATCACATATGGCAAAGAGAATAAACTATAGTATGATTATTTTTGTGAACATAAATTATCTTTTTAATATTAAAAAGTTCTGAATATAAAAATCTGATAATAGATTCTTTTGAGAAAGGTGTCATGAAATGGTAATCCCAATGGAATAAAGAGAGAGAGAGAGATGAATAGTTATGTATTTTTTAATACATACTGTTAAAATTTAATTACTTAAGTTATTGCATATTTGGTAACCCCCCCCCACCTCTGCCGTATATTCTATATAATTTAACATTTTCCCCTCAATATATTCCATATAATTTAAATATTTTTTTAAAATTGTCTTGAGTAATTTAGCCCATTGTAAGAATGGAGATGCAATAGTTACTAATTCCTAAATTGACTTTATCTGGAAAAGTAAAAACAAAAAATTCTCATTTTGGTCAATTGAAAAGGAATAGTTAATCTCAGCTTGTCACTTTGGTGTTCAAATCTCACTCGATACTGTGATCCTCCTTTTCAATCTACTGATTGTATGATAATTTCTTTTTTTAATTTATAAATATAAAACTGAAAAATATACATTTATTTAATAGTAGTTGGTGTGTTGAAAATTCCATCCAAGAAAAAAATTATTGACAGAATATTTTTATCTAATAACAATACTGCTTCACCTGTAATGCTTTGTGTTTTCTAAATTCTTTGCTGTTATGTACTAAATGTGTTCAACCACAAACACAAAATAAATCATTAAGAAAACTTTCATTTATATATCTTTTTTTTAATGTAAGATAATTTTAGCAACTGATATGATTCCCACAAAAATATTTCTTAATGAAGAGAAGTGATTTGTCATTGATTGATTTTAAAAATGAAGTAAAGATTAATCATTTCCATATTATTAAGTAATTTAAATATGCATTTATAATGAGAGAAAACAATTGGCAAAGATAAATGTAGATTTATGATTAGTAAAAGGGGCATTAATAACCTTAGATATACTAATGACATCACACTACTTATTATTGAAAATACATAAATGTATTCAGAATTAGACAAAAATTGTGATGACAAGAATAATATCTGATTTTAAAATTGATGAAAATATTAGTTGAGTGTTGTAACAAAGCTTGAAGAAGTTTATTACAGAAGACTAACACAGGGTAGAGTTATAAAGAAAAATTTGGAAAAGATACTTAGATAAAAAAATATATCTTAAAAGTCAGGTCACAGTTGTTCAAATTATATTTCCTATGTAATTATAGATATGTAAGTTAATCTCTGAAGAGAATATGATAAGTGATGACTTAAAATATTTTATATAAGCAAAGGAACAAATAAGTGGATACTCCATCATATTAAATTTAAAATTTTACTAGAAATATAGAGATGATTTGAAATTGTCTTATTTAATTTATATTTATGAGTGATTTAAGTTATTAGTAATTATATAATTATTGGAAAAATTGATGGTAATAAAGAGGCTGATCAGCCACAAGGCAAATGGATTTCATTGTCATTATAATGAATATACCAATGGAATGCATGGGAAAAAAACATGATAGCTTATTCTGAAGAAAGGCCATTTATATAGCCTCTGATAAATAATAAAATCTTGTTATACATAAATTTAATAATTATATGTGAGAAAAGAGAGCAAATATATATATATTGATGAAATTAAATACTGGAGCTAATGAAAGTTGAGATATAACTCAGAATTTGAAATATTAAACTAAATATTTAAATAAATCAATAATATAATATAAAATATCTATATAACAGCAATATATAATACACCAAATTTACGATTATGATGCAATGCACTGTGACTTCTTGTACGGAGTTGGAAATCTCTCAATCACTATATCCAGAGAAATATGATAGCCACTTTATCTTCTTTTCCATTTGGTCTACATAGCGAGATTATGTTTTATATAAAATTAACTATAACTTATTAAAACCATACAATATTTTAAGGCATAAAAAAAACAATGTATATTACATAACCTTCCATTCATTTATTAATTGATCTTTTATATATGTTCATACAATTGTCAATGTATTTTATGTCCATATTTAAATAATGAATATATAAGACAGATCATCTCATTAATGGCATTATGTTCTTTTGCTCTTTTGTCCATTTCCCTGTATGTCCATAGTAAACCATATAGCAATTTCCACAACTAATTTTATATACAATTCCTTTTTTATATTTTATAATTACCTAGTTGTCATTATTTTTATTATTTGATCATTCTATGTTAATGCTTTTATCTAAATAAGTTTTATTTTTTAATAATGTATGATAAATTTTAGGGACTTCCCTAAAATTTATCGTACATTTCTAAAAAAATAAAAATTATATAGATAAGAGCATTAACCTGGTCAAATAGTAAAAATCTTGACAAATTTATAAGTAATTATAAAATAAGATATGAAATATAAAAAGGGAATTGCCTATAAAATTACTTGTGGAAATTGCTATATGTTTACTATGGACATACAGGAAAACAATTAGATGAAAGAGTGAAAAAACATAATTATGCTATTAATAGAAGAGATGATAAATTTGCCCTTTATTATTTAAAATACGGACATAAAATAGATTGTGTCAAAAATATAAGAACTTTAAATTATATCAAAGAACGTAATAGAAGATATATGAAATAAAACCAATTAATTTGACTAATAATAAATGAATGGAAAGTTATGTAATATACATTTATAGGTTTTTTTTTATGTCTTAAAAATATTGTACAGTTTTAATAGGTTATAGTTAATTTTATTTAAACAGATAGATGCCACATTGAAAAGGGCAAAAATTAATATTTGCCAAAAAAAGCTTTTTGTGTATTATTATTATTATTATTATATATATTATTGCTGTTATATAAAGATATTTTTATATTATATCGTTAATTTATTTCTATTTTAGATGAAACTAAATATTGCATAGCTCAATTGTAAAAATAGATGGCTCAAACAAAGGTTTCTAAATAATTTGATTAAATGGACAATTAGGGTCTATCTGTAAGCATGGCTGTTCTGTATCATTAAATTTCTAATTTTTTGTAAGGTGGATTATTTCACATGATAAACTGTATTTCTAATTTCTTTTTATCAAATTTTACATATTCATGTGTAATCAAACAAATATGTTACCCCCCCCCTTTGATATTTTTTTTTTGTTGAAACATTTTTAAAGTTTATAATTAACCCAACAACTAATTTGTTCTTATAGATCTGAATAATGTGCAAACCACTAAGTAATGATAACCAAATTATAGAATGCATTTCTATATACTATTTTTTTTTTCCAGTTTATAACTAGAAATATATAAATTATTTTTATTGCATTCAGTTTTAAAAAAGCAGATCCACTCCATTAATTCAGAAGTAGCTAATATTAGACTGACAAAGTTTTTTAACTTGTTTTATAAAAATAATTATTAATTAAGGTTTGAAAAGTTCTCTTTGATCTTAATTATCTTCAAAATTCATTGTATGATTGAAATAATTGTCTAGGATTAAATAATAATCACTTTATAGTTCATAAATGAAAATAATTAAGAAATATTGCAGCAAAATAATGATAAAAAGCCTATTTTCAGTTAACAAATACAAACAGTTTTATTCTGAAAATATTTTTATTAATCTGAGAAAAGTTAACATGCAGTTGGTCAATATAGTAATCAAAATTCTTGATAGAACTATAATTTATATATTAATGTTTTACATTAAAAATGTATATATTTAATTACTTTTTTATTAAGTAAAAATTTATCTTATTAAATTTTTTGTAAAATAAAGTTTTTACAACAATGTTTTTTATTGTGATAAATAAATATTGTAAACATTACATTATGGCAATGAGAAATGGTATATTGCATGTTTATAATTTAATTAGTCATTAAATGTGTAGTATTTTTTTTAAATATTAAGTAGGAATTATTTTTTTAATGCTATCTTTTTTTTTAAAATAGTGAAATTAATATTTCAATGGAGTTTCTATCTATTTGAAATGAAACACTTTTTTTTTTACTTATAAATGCAGATTATCTTGGATAAACTTTATTTTTGTTAAATTTTTAAAAAAAATTAATGGTAATTATTTACAAGTTATATTTGGGTTCATTATTTTCAAACATTGATCTATTGCAGGATGAAAATTTTATGTCTAATCCAGTTTCCTTGATCCTATCCCTCCTAAAAACATTCCCTTCATATGTGATTTTTTAAAAGTATTTAACAATCTTTTAGGATCCAATTTAAAACTTCAATTGTCATTTTTTATTAGCAACATATCTAACTCAGATCTATTTCAATTTCTTAATTTTTTTCCAGTAATGTCACTGATTAGTGTTTGTCTTGTTTTTGCATTTTGCTTTGAATCTCATCTTTATTTCTAACACACATCACTATTCAATGTTGTGTTATTTGAAGTTTTTGCATTGCTCTCTTTTAAACATCCAAGTCTCAGATTATTATTTAAGAACTAGCAAAGTACATCTATTTAAAACTTTTCTTAATTTCCTTTTAATATTAGTTTATTTCTATCAAAAAAAAATCCCAAGTTTAATTCTATGCTTCATCTTATTAGATTCAATCTATTATTAGTCCAACAAATGAATTTGTAATTATTAACTTTCTAATTTATTATTATCAGTCTTTATTTTTTCTTTATGTGAAAGACTATTGAACATTATTACATAATTTTATGCATTCATTTGCTTTCATCTGATAATGTTTATAACATCTTATGATTTAAATAATCCTGATTTTATTTCTTTAGTTCACCATGATAATCCTTGAAAAACTTATTGTTAAATTACTGTAAAAAAAAATTTAGAGTTGTAGCTAATATTACATTATAATTGTCTTCAGAATTTGACACTTACCCTGGAACTACATTTTGAATTCTCAATGCTTACTGAATCAAAAGCTATTTCAGTATCTACATAGTTAAAATATAGTGGCAATCCATACTCACTAGTTTTGGATAAAATCTCTGTTTTAGTGTCTTTGAATCTAATTTCTTCTGTATAAGTTATGATTTTAGTAAAGATATAGAACTGGTAGATTTTAATTCTTGATGTCTTTTATTTATCTTTGAGTATTACTATTACTTTCTTACTACTGTTCATTATTAGTCATATTAAAACTTAAATATTTTCCATTTCTATATATATAGAGAGAATTTGAAAGTGAATTCTATATATATTTTAAACCTTTCTATGTGGTGCATTGATTTAGTTTTGGTGGCACTGCATTTTTTTTTTTTTAAATCAAGCATTTTGGATTATTCTATTGATTTCTATTAACGGTGAACTTATTCTTTGGAAATATTTCTGTGCTTAAATTTTTCTTTTTGACAATAGGTGGCAGCTCTTATCAGGAAAAAAATATATACAGAAAGTGAATTATTGGTTTTTATGCTGGGTTTGGGAAAAGATAAAGGGGATTTGGATATAAAGGTTATAGTGTTGACAAAGATTATGTTGTAGAAATGGGATGGAGCAGAATATGGGAAAATAAAGTGGCTAACAGGTTTATCTGGGCATAATTGCTGAGATATTCTTGACTTCGTTTAAGGAGAAGCCACAATACACATCACATATATCAAGGAAAGTAATTTACTGTTTAGGGCTTGAATGGGATCTTTAGCAACAAGTGAATATACACATAAATGGGAAAAAAAATATGGGTGATTTAGTCTGCAAGTTGTGTAAGGAAGGCATAGAAAATATTAGGCATCTGTTAATTGAATGTAAATGTCTGAAAGCAGAAAGGGCACAAATAATGAAGTTGAGGGAGAATAAATATGAACAAAGTGATTATACAGAAAGTGACATTGGTTTTTATGCTGGGTTTGGGAAAAGGTAAGGGGGTTAGTTGACAAAGATTATGTTATGGAAATGGGATGGATCAGGATAGAGACGAATATGGGAAAACTTGGGGTGGGAAAGGGAAATCAAAGTGGCTAACAGGTTTCTCTGGGCATAATTGCTGAGAGATTTCTGACTCCTTATAAGAAGTCACAGTGCATCACATCATATAGAACTCATTCCTGAAATTCAGGAGTTAATTAATTTAACATTAGTTTTAATTTTTACATATATAAATTTTTTTTAGAAATTTATGCCTAGAGGCTACAATTAAAAATCATGTTTACATTAAGATTGTGTGTGTGTGTGTATATATAATTAAAATATTTATCACTATTATTTCTGAGGATATGTAGTAAACAAATACATTTTTAAAAAACAAATGTACTAATATTTCTGTTTTAAAAAAATGTTACTGAATAACTGCATGCATACAAATTACTTGATTAACTGCCATCTATCAGAAAATTGTGAAAATAAAAATTAATTCTTTCATTGCCTTTTCCAGTATTTTTTTGCAAATACTGTACTTTTAATCTAATTTTAAAATTTCCTACGGATATCATGGGCAATGTTTGTACTGCATATGTTTACTATCTAGCTTTTTTGTATGTAAAATGAGAATAGTGAGATATTTACTAAGTAGTTAATGCAATTTCTATATTTTAATTTTAGTATTTTCAAAGAAATAATAGATTATATTTAAGTTTGCACTCTAGAATGTTTTCTTTGCATTTTCTATTACACAATATACCTATAGTGGATTTTTAACAATAAAGAAAGTAAGTATATTTTTTGATTCTTTGTAAATTTAATAAAAATATTATAACTTAGAGCTAAAAATAAAATTGAGAGAGAAAAAAGGAAAATTAAATATTGCTTGTGATTTATAAATACAGTACTATTTTAATGAGTATTCATATAACTATATCAAAATGTATTTACTGTAATTATGGCATAACATCAGTACATTATAATTTTCAAAGAAAAAATTATTATATACCTCAATGTAAAAATAGAAATTACCTAAAGTGATCAAAGTATAGATTTGGTTATTTGAAAGTAGATTTGCTAATAAGACTTAGGTAAAAGGAAATACTCTAATATAGTACCTTGTTTTTTTAAGTAATTTGCTTTATTGTATTTCTGTTTTACATTTTAATTTACTAAATTTGATTATTATTTTCTGTCATTTCTATTAAATTTAAATATAATTAATATTTTGATAAAAGTGCCTTTTTGAAGAAACAAAAAATCAAATGAATCTATATGAATTATTGCTATTTTCATTTATCTTAAAAGCAATAACAGACAAGATAAATCCTGCACTGGTGAGGACTTCATTATAAGCAGTTTTTGATTATTGTCAGTGCATTGATACTCATCAGGCTAATGGAAAATTGTGTGAAATTTCTTTTTTGTAAGAATAACTAAAATTGGGTGGCTACAATCTTTAAAAACATTCTTTATAACATGCTTTCATTATGAAAATTTATGTTAAAAAGATTTATTTATTCCCCGCCCAGTTTTTCCTTTTTTATTTATTTTTTCTAAAATAACAATGTTGATTAGAAATGTACAAAACTAGTTTTGTTGCAAGAGATTCAATAGAAAAGATTATGTTATATATTCTGGATAAAAAATATCAAAATTCGTGACACAACTTTATCACATGAGCAATCCTATACATTTTTTGCTAACTTCTTTATGTTCTGGATTTCCTATGTTAATATAAACATTCATAATTGATAAAGCAACCAAAAAAAATCCCTTTTTAAGATATGCTTTTCAATATAATACCTCTTCTATAAGATATTTGTTTAAAAGAATTTATTAAAAGAAAGAAATAGACATTATTATTAGCAATCACTCATAAATAAGCATAGCCATTCTAACTAGAAAAACAATGAAAGTTAAAAATGAATTTTGAAAAAAAAAACCTACAAAATGTGTATTCTTACATTAC
The DNA here is from genome assembly GCA_028023455.1 of Epiperipatus broadwayi. NCBI lineage: Eukaryota > Metazoa > Onychophora > Udeonychophora > Euonychophora > Peripatidae > Epiperipatus > Epiperipatus broadwayi. Next base: position 1,166,048 of record JAQFVV010006239.1, read on the forward strand.
ACTTTATTTTATATGTTTATTTGACATCTTACATATTTAATCTAAACTTTTATTTTGGAAAAGTAATATCTCGCCAAAATATAGCTCACCATTTTATTCTACACATCCATATTCCTAATTATTTAGAGGTATATATCTTATAAAAATCTTGTAATGTAATCTGGCTTTCCCTCAAAATTTTGAACATGCAATCTTCTAAGCACAGTGATGTCCATATTTTGTGCTTAGTCACTTTTAGCTCTTAATGAATAATTATTCCTGTAGTGAAATTTTCACTACACCACTCGCACAAGGTAGGGACTGGTTTCTATCCACTTTTAACACCTTGTGGAAGGATGTAATCATAAACATATGATTAAAGATCTGTGATAAGCAAGTTGCATATTTTGTGCTGAATCAGCACTCATTAGATAGCCCAGACCACAATCTCTTACACATATTGTTCACTATATAATGTGTCAAATTGGTGCCCTCACAAGTTTGACACAAACCATTTAATGAAAGTATATTAATTTTTATTAGACTAGAGATCCAATAATGAGATAAGAATTGGATTTCTTTTTCACTAGTCTGGTCATATGTTCATGATTACATCTCTCCACAAGATATTAAAAGTGGATAGAAACCAGTCCCTATCTTGTATGAAAATGTGAAAATTACACTACAAAAATACTCATTATTGGATAATCTCTAGTTTAATGGATGACTAATAAAAATTGTTAATATGCTCTCCCCCGTTTTCTAAGTCCAAATATGGAAATGATTCTTAAGTATGGCTACTCCAGCATAATCATTGGTAAAAAAAAGTGCATGATCCAAATAATTGCGAAGCCTCATGCAAGATCATAATTGAGAACTATCAAACTAATAAACATGTCTGCTTTACTATTCGCCAATTTTGCAAGCTTTACATTTTTTACATACACAAATCCTATCATTAAAAAAGAGCTTAGAATTGTATATGTTTAAAGGACCAATGTTCAACTATACAATTTTATTGTCACAGTGCAGAGTAATAACATCATAAACCCATAATAACAATCCTATATCAAATAAGTGATTGAAGATAAAATGGGGGGGGGGGGAGCAATACAAGAAAATTCACAGTAAATATTGTTTGTATTGGAAACTAGTTTTGAATTAAATTACATCTCAATTTCAAATTAAAAAAAAACTTTTAGGGGGGTTTGGGGGGGAGAGAACTCAAAAAATAAAAGGAGAAAGGGAAAAATTAATATTTAAAAATAAAATATTATAAAATATATTATTTAATAAAAAATAAAAAATAAAAAAAATTTTTTTTTAATTTTAAAGGTTGTGAAAAATTTTTTTTTAAAAAATATAAAAATATTAATAATGTTTAAAAATTTTTTTAAAATAAATAAAAAAAATAAAAAAAATATCAAATATGTTGTCCATTACAGATGGTAAGAATACAAATATGTAGTTGTCCATAACAACCACCAGGTTTGGAAGTTGCAACTTGTATTAACAAATCTAATGCTTCCAGCAAATTTGTCTTGTAAAAGATCCATTATTATTTGTTATCAAAAATTTCCCATTACAAATTTGAGCATGTCTAATTGAATCATGCTATCTGGGTAATATGCAATACTGTCAGAAAAAATTTCAGATTGATGGACACCTTGTTTTCCTATTACCTTATGTGTAGCAACTTTCCTACTTTACAGTTGATAATTGGATTTATTGACTTAGTTATTTGATTGCCCTATTTATGCTATTAGCTACTTGTTTACATAGTAGCTATATTACATTCTGAATATGATCTAGAGCACGGGTCCCCAACCTTTTTGCACTTAAGAGCACATTCTATAATACCTGCCAAGTGGCGGGCATCATTTATTTTTTCACCAGGTGGCGAGCACCATTTATTTTTTCAATGTAAATTTATAGTTGGATATTGTTAATAATACACATAATGTACAAAAAAATATCTCAAAAATAAAATTTTATCATATAATTAACGATTATATTTTTACACTGTAAAAGTATAGTATGCCCTACAATTTGATTACAATATAATACAATAATTTATAGGAAATTTTAAAAATTAAATTTATTTGTATCAGATAAATAATTTTTTATCATGTTCGGATAGCGGCGGGCACACGTAAAATGGTCTGCTGGTGCCTTGGTGCCTGCAGGCATAGGGTTGGGAACCCCTGATCTGGAGAGTTCTATAGACATTATTGAATGTAAGCTTAAGATGAGTCCACATTTCCTTTCTTTGGCTAAAGTTAATTTGGAATATGTAATTTTTTAGGTAAGCTTATGAATATGTAAGTTATCTTTTGCTATGGGTGGTTTCTATAGATTTTAAAATTGGTATTCCTCTTGGCTCATCAAATCTAATCTTGTAGGCTCTTCATTGTTGCATGATTCTTCACAGTCATGCCTTAATTGGTCTCAGCCTATTAAATCAATCATCTATGGTTTAGTTAACTATATTCATACCATTTGATCCATAATTTTTGCTAGAAACATTGTTTCCACTGAATATATGACATAGTATATGGATGGATTTTATAATTTTCCCTTTTTGACCATATTGGTTAGGGGGGTTGTTTAAATGTCTTTGTAGTAATTAGGTCAGAGTCTTAACCATAATTGTGCTATGTGTAATATTTTAAAAAACATTAGCATTTTAACTATGTGGGTGATCTAACTGCCTGCTGTAGCTTTTTCAAGACCCTGTTTGCCTCCAAACAATCTTTTAACTTGACTTTTGCATTCAGGGTAAAATGGTAGGCTGAACATTTGTTTTGCTATAAAAGTTGTGCCATTATCTGACTCCATTGAATCTATGAGGCTTTTTAATTTATAAAAATCATATTTGAATTCCTGCTCAGACTGGTTTCTTGTCTAACAGTGTGCAGAACAGTTCAGCAGGCTATTTTATATTGGGCCAAAATACTAGAAATGGTTGGAAGGCCTTTTTGTTTATAGGACTTCTTACCTTCTAATTTTTTTATTTTGTTTTTTTTGGATGGATGCCTTTTGCATCTATTTTGTATCCAAAGAATTCAAACTTTTTATCTTCAAATATATATTTATCTAGGCTTGTTTTAATGCTGAGGTTTTGAATTTATCCAATAGTTTTTTAGAAGAATACCCAAAATTTTGTGTCTAAAATCAGGATATGAAAAATATTTTAGGTATTCCTACAGCAAATGGATTGATTACTCAATGGAATATCAGTTGGGATTACTAATATCTGAAAAGTCTATGGTTAATAATAGCCAATGCCTTTGAAAATGGGTCATCAATGTGGAGCAGAAAGTAAGCATGACTTAAATTAATTGTTGTGAAGACTCCCAGAGCAAGAAAACATGTTTTACAGATGGTATGGGGTATTAGTCTAGTGACTGCTTTGTAATTGTGCATTGATAATCTTCGGATTATTTTACCATTGCTTTTTATGATGGTTATAATTAAGATAGCTCATTCTAATGAGTTTATTGCTAATGACCCTCTCAGCTAGATATCTATGCAATGACAACATATTAGTTATATATCTTTTTTATTTAATTGCACATGAACTACTTGTACTAGATACTGATCTACATTTTCAAATTTGTTATCTGGTTCACTTTAATCACTACATAGTTTAATTGAATCATTCACACACTAATAGATTATTATACTTGCAGATATATCCAGACTAATTAGGGTTTTTAAGACATTTTAATCTTTTACTCTTGCTTAAATCATAATGTGAATTAGGCTACCATGGTAATGTATAATCACTTTACTATTATATTGCAGTCAGTTTTTCTTTTAATAACTACAAGTATTTTTTGATATAATGTAAATCCTAAATCTAGCTTTGTTAATATTGGCATATATATATATATATATATATATATATATATAAGCCTGAATATATATATATATATATATATATATATATATATTCAGGCTTTGAAGTATGAATCAATACCTTTCATATTTATATTTCTCTCACCTTTTGATTTATTTATTTTTTAGAATGGATTGTCACATTCTTTTCTGAAATCTTTGTTTTTTTTATTTTTTAAGCAAGAAGTTTCTACATGCTAACATTTAGTTTCTGTGTGTTGCTGCCTATTACATCTAAGCCAGATTCTTTTCAGTGCCTTATTTTGATGGATTTAATATTTTTAGGTGGAGGTTTTCTACTTTTATTTTGATCACCTAAGTATTTGTAAGATTTCTGATTGGTCATAGTGGGATCAGCTTTTTTCATTTATGAAACTGATTGATTTGCTGTAGTTTCAGTTAGATATGCCTGAACAATTAAAGATTTGAAGGTGGTGTTTGGGTTCATTAACAGTTTGATTCTTAGGCTGTGATCATTCATCCCACAGATAAAAGTTTTAATGCCTCATTTAGTTCTTCAAAAACAATTCCGTGTTAATTTCCCAAAGTTATGTGGTGAACTCTAGCTGCTCCTAAACCTAGAGATTGAAATTGTATTGCTATAATAAAGTTAGTGGTTTAAGATAGAAAAAAAATGAAAGCAGAGATTGCTTTGTTAAAATCCTCAGATAGAAACAGAGGCTAAATAAGAAAGTTAAATTTTATGTTTTTGATTTATGTCTTGAGAAAGGAGAAACTTCTATCCACATATATTGAGCAATTTTCCAGAATGCCCACAGAAAATTTTTTCCTGAGATGAATTGGCTATTTTGATTTAATTATTTTTTCCCCACAATAGAATAAAAAAAATAAATGAACTTTTTAAAATAGAAATCCAAGAGTTTTTTTTTTATAGATTAGATCTATTGAGTGTTGAATGAACTTGTATTTAATGATGAATGTCCAATCAATTCATTTGGAAAGATCTTGTCATCTGCACCAATTTTGTTGTGTATTAATATTTTATTGTTGAAAAATATTTTCTACCTAATAAATAATTAAAATACAATGAAGGTAGTATTAAAACAGTTCTTGCATCTATTTAGAACAATATATTCAAACATTTATAAGATTTTTGGGGTGGAGGAAGGGGGATTATGATTATGCAAGATTATTTATACTGACAATTTGTAGCAGTCAACAAAATTTCCAACCATGTTCACGTGCCTCATAAAAGATTCAATAATATGTTCCCTAACAACTTCTTTCTTCTTATATGTCTAACTATATTCTGTAAATAATGATCAATTTACATTACTATCAAGAGTAATTCCTAATTATTGTTCTGAACATGACTCGGCAACACTTCTCTCAAATGGATCTCAATTTTACAGTTCTCTTAATTTACTATCAAATTATAGTGATTTTTCTGTTCATACACTTGTCTATTTATTTCATTATTGTTTCATTGCATTCTGAACCTGATGTAGAGACCTCTACAGATTGGACAAGTTTACTTTTGAGGGTAGATTTTGTAATATGAATTACAGTTATATTGTTATACAATGAGCGTGGCAATAACTCTTAGCAAGCTTTTTAGAAAATCCCTATCTTCAAACTGGTTTCTAGCTCTGGATTTCATCAGTGAGGCTCTAGGATAATCAAGCATTAGATTTGAAATACCAGGTCAAGCCCAGTACATTATCTAATGTTTAACTATTAAGTAGAAAATCTGAAATGTTCAAATATCCATATGTAAATATAGAGGATTTGAACTCAGACTTTCAAGCAACTTTCAACTATCCACACTATCTCATACTACTGATATACATAAAAATAGGGTGGATAGTTGAAGGTTGCTTGAAATTCTGAGTTCAAATCTTCCATATTTACAATTAAATTCCAGGTATAAGAATGCCTGTATTTCAAATATTCATGTCTGAAAATTTCAGATTTTCTATTTAATAGTTAAATATTAAATAAAGTGCTGGGCTTGGCCTGGTATTTTAAATCTAATGCTTGAATATCCTAGAGCCTCACTGATGAAATCCAGAGCTAGAAACTGGTCTGAGATAGGGATGCACAGAAAAGCTTGTTAAGAGCTATTGGCACACTCATTGTATAACATTTGAAATACAACCTTATTAAATTAAGTCACATGATATATGACTCGATTTCCTTGCAGTTATAGTTCTATTGTTTCCCTAATAAAATCCTCTTTGACATTGTTGTCACTATTATCATTGGATATGTATAAACATAGATACCAATGGTAATAATGGATGAACGAACATATTCATCTCTCTGATCCATCGGCTTTATTCATTATGAGCAACCTGGCTTCTCTGAGTCTCTTTGACATGCTGATATGGCTGTCTAGAAATTCAAGAATTGGTCTGCAGCTTAGAAGAATGCTTAAGTTTTCGTTAAATAACTTCTGAACCTATTTATTTATTGTGAACAAACTTAATGACTTTCGAATATAAGCATAATTCATGTACTTGGAATTCAAATGTAATATAGGGGATTTGAACACAAACTTTCAATCTACCTTCAGCTATCCCATATATGTATATTATCATTATGTATAGTAAAACATTTAAATATTAGTCCAAGTTTATCTCTCAATACATAGCAATTAATTGGAAATAAGGATGGGATAAATTTGTTTGAATACATTGGTCTTCATAAGTGGCTGAACAAAGTGAAGTTTCATTGAGATGAAATGAATTTTCATCAAAGCATAGTCTTGGAAAGATCTCTTGAAAAAATTGTACTTGGACTGATTGAATTTTTATGTGGACTGTAATGAAATTAAACCTGAACTAAAAAATTGATCACATTCATGAGTGTCTATGGATCAATTCCTTACTATGTTCTTATATCACAAGCAGTACCTCTACATCCTTTTAAATTAATGTTTGATAAAGTTATAGAACTCTGAAATGTCTATTTTGTGCTAAAGTCCTTGATAATATCACAAAGATATAAATTCAATATATGCAATCAGGAATCCGATGAAACGGCAGTTAACTGTATGTCTGAATTGTGAAGAATGGCATTGCCTTGGGATTTTTGGAATATTCCCTGAGGAAGTATTGAGAGATTGATTTATATGTGGTATGAAAGATATATTAATAGTTGTATTGTTAATGGACTCCAATATTATGTTTGATATTGCAATGTCCCAGGCAACCTTAAATCAAGAAATGCTTAAACTGTCTGTACCTTTGTTAAGTACAAATGCAGAAGTAAAAATGCTATGACAAAAACGTGGTCAAAGGCTTAGTGATGGCACAGGAATTATATAAAAAATAACTTCAAGCAACTGTTGTTACCATTCAGCTGTCAGTATCTATATATTAATGCTAAATATCATTTTTGTCAATATATAGGACATATTGCTGTCTTACAAAAAGAAGACAAATAATGACAATGGTTCATTTAATAAACAAAACCATCACTCAAGTTATAAAAGTAATAATAGTTTTATTACAAACAAAACTGTCAATACAGTCACCAAAAATTGTGTTTAACAAACAAAATGAAGCTCCAGATTTTTAAAAACTAATTATTAATGGTACTTCTGTAATATAATTGTTTCCAATTTTCTTCTTTTCTGAGCCAACATAATATGTCATGAATATGATATAGTAAACATACATCGTAAATATGCTAACTAAATATTAATAAAAAACTACCTTTTCTGGGTGGATTTTCATTTTATCAGGTATAATGGTACTTTTCTATGGCAATGGAGATTGATTCTAGCTCTGCCATCTTCATTATCTCAAGAAAATGTTGAGTAAGAGTAACTAAAAATCAAAAGGCTGTTCTGAAGCCCACTCCAAAATTAATCTAACTGCCAGGATAAATGAGTTATACTACTGGGGAAGATGCAAGTCAATGTCTAAAACAGATTGGATATTTACAATTGCAATTCCTTGTTTCTAGAAGAGAACAAAGTAACTTAATAGGCTGAAAATGGTTCAAACCTATATGCTACTTACTGATCAAAGTTAATCAAATTAAATGTAAGGAGAAACTTAATAAATATCAATTTAGAAAATGGTTACCAAATAAGCAATAGCTTCCTGGACTAGCATATCAATATCTAAGTAAATGAATATGCACAAGGTAGTCAATTAAGAACCACCATATGTGCATAAAACTTTGTAGATAAGAAGGCATGACTTATTCACTGAAAATTAATGTATTTTATGAAGCAATCAAATCATTATATCATCCACAGGCCACAAACAGATTTTAAAGTTATTGCATTGTGGTTGCCTTGGAATAGTGATAACAAAGATGCTGTGATCTAATATATACTCTGATATAAACTTTAGATACAGCAATGGTCAGCTAAAATGGGAACATTGATTCAGGCAACTGGACTTTGGGAAGGAATCTATTTAGACCTTGCTAAATCTTGTATGTAGATTATGCTAAACCTGAGGACACATTTTCTCATTAGTGTTGAGGACACATTTTCTCATTAGTGTTGATGCTTAATCTAAATGATTAAAGTAGTTACTGTATCCAACTTCAACACCTTACCTCAATTGACTCTTTAAGAAAAATATATGTAACTGATGGCCTTCCTTTGACCATTGCTAACAATAATGGAAAGTCTTTAGAAATAGTCAGTTCAAAGATTTCTGTGTAAATAATGAAATCAATCATGTATTGGCACTGCTAGAAAGCAATGGATAAATTGAATGTTTAATACAAGAGGTTAAATTGTAAAAAAATTCTAGAAGGAAATAGCAAATGATAAAAACATGTGCATAGCTAAAGTGTTGCTAATCTTAAAGAACTCTGGCTGTCATGTTAATGAATCAAATTTGAGAAACAAATGTATCCAGTCTCAAACATAACTATGACTAAAGGAAATGAAGCAACAAATTCTAGCCACTTCAAATTTGGTACAATAATTTTATGTTGTATATAACCTGGCAAAAGCTGGAACCTGGCTAAATTTTTCAGCTACAAATGTATCCAGAAAGTGTCAACTCCTACTAGTAGTGGAAACCTCTGAAAGTCTATTTCATAAACATTATAAGGAGCAACCTTATGTTAGCATTAGCCAGCCAGAAATATCCAGCAGTGGAGCTCTACAGAAAACAGTAATTCTACTAGAGGTTGGCAATCAAGAGCCAGCTTATACTAGAGTTTTGCAAACACCAGAATTAAAGATAATAATTAGTATTAACACTAGGAAAGAGACAGCTGAACCACTACTAAAAGAAACAGAAAACTGCTAAAGATTCTGTTAGAATATATGATGAAATAAATGGATTTATTTCATCTAGGAGGAAAGGAAGGTTGTGAAGTAATTATTTATTTCATCTGGGGTGGGTGTGTTGCGACTCATTCCTGATCATTCTTCAAAAAATGAATGCATCATTTGGATTCAATGAACAGGAAATGGCCATTATTGAATGTGTATAAACATACAAATCAATAGAAATAATGGGAGAATTACCATGTTCATCTCTGAAGACCATTCCAGAAGGAAATCATAGTTCAGAGTCATTTTACTGAGAATATTGTTATCTAGAAGTTCAAGAATCAGCGTACAGTTTAGAAAAAAACTTTATTCCGGGCCTAACTATAATTATTGTGTGACATAATCCCATATGTGTATGTGGTTATACATAATAGAACAAACCTTAACTCGACTTTGCCTTTCATATATATTTCTTATTATTTGAATCTGATACCAGTATTTACTATTGCGATGTTATTGTCTCAATTTTGATTTAATAACGATGATAATTTACACCATTTTGGAGAGAGGTGGGATTCATAATACCTGTAGCCTACAATATCATTATTCTCCTTGCATATACACAGAGAGCTTGGGATACATTCCAAAAATCAGTTTTCAGCAAACAGCTCTAAACAATTTAATCAACTTTAAAATTCAATAGTGAAAATATAATTATTACTATTACTTAAGATTTTTATAAATATATACATGTATATAATTTTGTAAAATAATTCTGAAAACATAATTATCTGCTTCTTATGATAAGAGAATGATTATTCTAGTTTGCTGCTTTATAAAAATATTTCATTCAAAGTAGATGATTTTATATGTCATGACATTAAAGATTTTTTTTTAATTAAAGCATATATATATAGTACGCAAAGTTTATATTTAAGTTCAAGCTAAATAATTAAAGTGCAATCTAAATAAACATTCTAAAATACAGCGATAATTTTTTTAACAATAATTTTTCTGATAATAAATCTAATGTCAAAAACTTCTTATTGTACATCAAATAAAAATCGTAAATAAAAGCTTGATATTTATAAATACGGTAATTTGGAGGAAGGGTAGCGATGATTCGAATTATTGTTAATTCAGATGATTGATATTCGGAAAGACAATATCCTATTATAATTTGTTTTTATTTCTTCTAAATAATATTTCTTTGTACAAAAATATGAAACAATGACTTTTATACCCAGCAATGTCAAGCGTAGGTGGCCTAGCTGCCTTCCAAGCAGCTGGCCCGAGTTCGCTTCCAGGACAATGCTTTGACATATATCTATAAAGACTTTTATACCCAGCTTTATATGAATATCTGTTTGGAATTTTATATGTCAAACTTACTCTTTATGTTTTTCGGTACATAATTTTATATATAAAAAAAGGATATATTATTCGGGAATTCATAAGAAGTTCGAGCGCCAGAATCGATCTTGGGACCTCCGATCCCAAGTCGGACGCTCTACCAATTCCACCAAACAATGCAAAGGGAACACTAGCTGAAATTTCTATATCATATAGCTGTAGGCCATTTAATATAATATATTTACATTTATATTGTCCAGATCTATACAATATCACAATCCAGAAAAAATCATTTTTCAATTTTTGCTTAGAACTTAATGATATTTAATCATATTTTGTATCAATTTGCCAACATTCCTATATCTAACTAATCGTTTGTGCGTTTGTTTTTATCCCATTCACAGTAAACACTCAATTAAGACTATGCAACATTTTCTGAAGGTTCATTCAACTAATTGTTAAAGTTATATCAGTAAATTTGAAGAAGTGATTTAATGGGTCTTATTCAAAGAACAGCGAATGGTAAGAAGTAAAAAGTACTGAATATTATATGAAAAAAATAAAGATTAGCTAGATCAAGAATTGCTTGCATTAACTACATATAAAAATAAAGATTATTATGAATAAGATAGGGATAAGTGGTAAATAATTACTTTTAGGAACAAAACGGAATTAGTGAAGCAAATTTAAAACCATGATCATAGAAGACATATAGGTCAGCAAATGAAATATAAGAAAATGATTAAAAAGAACATATAAATCATTGTGTAATCAAATTGTTTTTACTATGAGTAATATAGAGATAAAAGATAAAGAACTACTTTTAGGAAAAGGGATTAGTGAAGCAAATTTAAAAACATGACCATAGAAGAAATGTAGATCAGCAATTGAAATATGATTTTAAAAAAAGATTAAAAAGAACATACACATCATTGATTAATCATCTTTTTTTTAAACGCTTAATATATGATTAATAAAATTGCCTTATTTAAATGATACCTAATGTATGGGTAGATTGAAGTATTCCATATCACTTAAGAATGATATCCAATAGAAGGCTGAATTTAGGCTTTATAACACAATAAACACACAAACGTGTGTGCATGTGTGTTATATAATATGGATGAAAGATCTTCATAAGTGAATAGTGCATTCATTTGTCCTTTTCATAACCTGGAGTTCAAGTCCAAGCTATCATATGAAATCTGAACATTTTTCAGGTTCTAAGCAAGCTTAAAATTTTCTTTAAGGTAGCCAGCAAGTCATTGCCAATCTGAGCAGCAATTATTAATATAAGAAACCATCAATTTAATCAAATGAAATTTGATTAAATTGATGGTTTCTTCACCATTTTTTTTTTTTTTTTGCAAGGCACTCTACATTTTTAGAACCTATAATTAGAAAAAAAATATTGAATAAAAAAAAAAATCTGTAAAATAATTTAAAATCCATAAAATGCATGTATATATTGTAATAAAAGCTGGCATGAGCAATCAGACAATCTATTGATTGACTGATGCTCATCTTATATATAACAAATGCCACTCATTGGGAATGCATTTTGTGTAGCTAATCCATAGGACAAAAATGAACATATTTTTATGGAGTATAGTGAATTGTAAATAATAATAGTACAGTACTTATAAAGTAAAGCATGAGGAAAAATAAAAAAAATTAATAATTTCTTTATCTAAACTTACAAATATTTTTAACTTTTGGGTATCATGATATTTAACTAATATGCACTGTATTAATTGTACACGTTACACGTAAGTCCATGATAGTCAATTCATCGGAAATATAGATCCTAATACTTATCAGAATTGATAGTCTTCTTACATTATGGAATAATTGGCTCTAATAGTAGACATTTATGGTTTCATCAATAGTATTCTGTCCCATGGACACATCCAGATAGTAGTCACATCACCAATTCATCCATTTTTCTAATACATTCCCTTCATTGCCCAGCTCTTCAATTCCAATAACTCTTCCCATATCATATCATCCAACAATGTCTATCTTTTCTGTCCTTCTTATTTTCACTCACTATTCCCTCCAAAACATCTTTCATTAAAATATACTTCCTTCTTAATATGTCTAATTCAGTTTTTCTTTTTAATGTCATCAATTAATCTTCTTTCTTTGTTTACTCTTTTCAAAACGTCATTTATTTTATTCATCCAAATGATTTTTCTTCATGCTCACATCTCAAAGACTTCCAACTGTTCCTAATTTTATTACTCATTGTACACTTTTCACAACTACATAATAGTAACTTATGGTTTAAAAACTCAAAAATTAAGATATGTAACTAGATGAATTGAAATGAAAACCAGTAATAAAGAAAAACATGAATTTATTTCCATCAATATAAGAGAAACATTAAATAATAACAATAGATGAATAACTGAATACTTGGTATATGCAGTTCACAACTTGTCTAATGCATATTTTCTACTAATTTAAAAAAAAAAAAGTTTAAGAAATATAGCAGTTAATTACTTGAATAAATTGATGTAGATAAGAAATGTGTCATGATCTTAAAGTCACACATGAATTCATTTTTAAGATGAGGACCTGATTATTAACTTTTCGATTATTCTTTACTCAGGCTGTATCTTATGTATATTTTTATTTATGAAATTGAGACAAGATATTAAGAGAAAATATACTGTTTGACTGAAAGTTTGTGATGATGGTATTTTAGCATTAATTAATTTGTTGGACTATTATAGGTGATGCATATACCAAAGAATATATACTTGATTAGAAAAATACATAAATATTAAAGTGGAAAAAGTACAAAGAAAATTCCATAAGTCAACCCAGTGTGGTTGTAAATATTTGCAAGCTACTAATTAACCTTGCTCTTAAAAAAAAGTCGAGAAATCATGAAGATTCTCATACATTGGCAGAATAACTGTGGGTTCGAATGCTATCTTAAAATTCGACATTTAAAAATCTAAAGACCCAGGTTCAATTTCCATGCTAGTATTGTCACTGATCAGGCCAGCAAAACCTGAACAAATAATAATACCAATCAAAGCATTGTTAAATACTAACCTGTGCTATTATTAATAGTTGAATGTATTTAGCAAGTTCAAATTTTTCTAAAGCATTAAATTCTTAATATTAGATGATAGAAATAGACCAACATATAATTAATTTTAAAATATCCATTTCTCAAATACCCCCCTCCCTCCTTTTATTTGTTGCAAAATAAAATATTCTCCTGATATTTGTGTTTTTATAGGATATATGCAAATACGTTATAAACTTCAAATGTGCAAATGGTTATTCTAGATATAATAAGTTTCATAAATTGTTTATTAAATGTTACTGATTTTATTTTATGATATCAGGTTTAATTCAATGCTAAACTTTTTTTTAAGGTTTTGATTACAGAAATATATCTACCCACTTTTAATGACATTTAATTTAGAGTTAATGTTCAGTGATTCTTCTATAAAATTTAAATTATACATTAATGAAATTTAATATTTGTATTCATTCTTTCTATATTTATATATTGTAATAGTCCAGGTCTTCCACCAGAAAAGGGGGAACGCATCTCACTACAGTCAAGTCTAGGGTCTTTGGGTAGGATGTGAATGATGCAATGAAGTACCTAACCTATGATTGTATCTACTTCCAATGGGCTAACTCTAAGTTTCACATTAAATTTAGATACAATTTGGGCTAGTTCATCCATACTTCACCCCTCTTTTGGATTTCATTACTCCTCAGTATTCAAACTCAGGGAGAATTCTGCCTTCATATCTCTTCAGGGGTGAATTTACACTAGACAGAAACTACTGCATCTCCATACAGGTTCCAATTAAAGATCCATCCAATCATTACAGTACTATTATATAAGAATGAAATGTGTGTGTATGTATCCGGTTATAAATTGATGAATGAATGTGTAAAATATTTTGATAAAGTAGAGACCAATGTATTTTAAATCAAATTAACAATGTTTATTAATAACAAATTAAAAATTCCAAAACTCTTTAACATGATAAAAAAAATTTATAATTATATGTATCAAGAATGAATTTCTACCATATCAATGATTAATATATTCACTATACCAACCCTTACCCATGGTAGAGATGCAGTGCAAGGCACTAATTATTTACAAAGCAGATTAAAAAATCTTTCATTAAATTGACTGTGAAGCTAGCTAACTAATTTATAAGATTATACAAGTATTTTCATGATAGCCTCATCATTCAATTCCAGTTGTTGACATTCCATCTTCTTTGGGGACGCTCCCCTATGTATGTATAATTCCATATAAGTTGACCACACAAGATTAATTCTTCATACTGAAAAAATAGGCATAAATAATTGTTAGTTAATGATGAACAAATAAAACACAAACTCTGTACTGTAGTAGTGAATGTACTTGATATGGAATAGTATCAAAAAAATCTTACCTCATGCCATATAATAGTGTTGATGATCAAATGTCAAGTCACTACGAAGGGAAATCTGACCAAAACTTTATTTAACATAAAAAAATATTTTATCTAACTTAATACCCCCCCTTCTTTCTTGCTTTTGATCGTAGTGGAATCTTCCAAGTTAAAGACACACTTAAGCCTCCAAGTATGGTAATTTTTACAAACATATGAAAAAAATAATAATACATAATCAATCAAAATGTTCATCAGTCCATTTTGGTGAATGTCCATGAATTTGGCAATAATGTCTCTTATGGATGTAGTCTATCTTCCTTTGGGTTATCCTCCTTCAGTAAATCATTCATCACCTGTGAGAATTCCTCAGCAAAAAGCTTGAAATGATGTTGTTTCCATTTTCTAGTTGCTTTCCTTCTGGATCCATCTAGACCTTTCTTTAATGTTTTACTAGGCATTATGTAGGCAAAGATTAAAACATTGTGCTTCTATGGTAGGACTATAGCAATACAGCCCTATGGCAATATTAATTTAGCCAGAATACATTGCATAACAGTTCATAATAGATTTACTTTTTCTTTACTATTTGGCATTTAATGATTTATATAAGAAAAAAGTTATTTCATCATTTATATATATATATTCTAGCAATGTTTTACTTCTCTTTTCTCCATGTTTGAATAATAATGCAGTTTTTTTAAATATCAATTTAAAATTAGTTGTTCTTTTGTCAAGTTGCACAAATTTATCAAACTTTTCTTGCTTAAATGTTGACTATAATTTCTTACAATTTTGTGTTACAAAGATAATACAAATAATTTGGAATGTTCAAACAAGTTGTCTGTCTTCTATTGGAATCGAACATTCGATCGTTAAAGGTTGACTTTGTGTGATTATACATTTGAAAAAATAACAGAAGACAATAGAAATGAACCATAGTGAGCTTAGTTTCCGGTGTTTGTATACTACCATTTTTATTTCCTCTTCCATTGCTGTGTCTATTGTTGCACATACTATAATGATTGTAAGTAAAAAT
Organism: Epiperipatus broadwayi; assembly: GCA_028023455.1. NCBI lineage: Eukaryota > Metazoa > Onychophora > Udeonychophora > Euonychophora > Peripatidae > Epiperipatus > Epiperipatus broadwayi. The sequence goes on from JAQFVV010006239.1 coordinate 1,181,955, forward strand.
AAAATTATGTAACAGAATTCTTTTATCTTCCATATACTTGGTTACCCAGAGATTGGCTTGACATTATGTCATCACTATGTTTTCCAAGTTTTCTTTTTTAGTGACATAAAACACATTGATTAATAACTCACTGTTGTTATACATATATATAGGAAGGATTTATTTAACTGTTTTTTTTTATTTCTCATTTAATAAGAGAAATTAATTCATTGTGACATTTGTTGAATTTTGTACTTAATAAAGCAAACATTTGTCACATATATATTGTAATCTTCCCATCCAGTTTTTCTAACCATCTCTACCTTACCTACTTTTTTATCCTCTACCATACTAGCTCAATACAGTATCACAACAACAAAGTATAAGACTATGAGGCTTGAAATTTGCTATATATAAAATTTAGGTTAGACTCAAAAGGACAGTTGCAACAGAGAGATTTTAACATAGGGAAGTATAGATCACACTCCATAACAGCATTACTATTGTGGAAATTCTCCTGCTACTATCCTATTATAATTATTGGGAAAACTCCAACAAGCAATGACTAACCTAATATTCTATTTTTAATAATAATTTAAATTACCCTTCTATAATTTAAAAATTGTAAATTAATAACATTAACACAATTACCTTAATTTAAACTAAGTAATGCTATACCCTATGGCTATCTCAGGGTTCATAAGTATTCTATTCGACAATATATTATGATTAATAGTGAAATAGTTAAATCGCAAGAGGGATTTTACTGGAATCCAACCATTTCAAAATCATTTACTGTTATAAACTATGATTAGTTTCCTATAAAAAAATTAATCTAACTTTAATCTACTTTCCTATAATCGGTTGTCATACTTATACCAATAACAATTACTCTAGAATACTCATTTTGTTGTAATCAAAGTTTTATTATGCCATTATTATCTACAAAGTTTAGTTCACTGAAATATATCTCATAATTAATCAGCATTCACTTGCTGTAATCCAATCATTCTGAACCACAGACCTTAAAACAAATTGATCAATAACGATATATATTTTTCAATAAGATTACAAACTCAGGATGTGACTTTTAACATACCACTAATTTCTATTATATGCTCTCCATTTGGTAATACTGAATAGTATTTTTCAGAGCTCTTCAAGATTCTTTTATATTTCATAACAATATGAAATACCATAACCCCTTTTGGTATAGTTATTATTTACAAGCAGTTGAGAGTTAGTGTATTAATTATAAAATATTAAACAGAACTCCTCAAGTAAGGCAGGCAATCAAAATATGATTTGTATAATTCTATGTGGATAATGTGCTTTATTGATGTGACCTTGTGATAGAAATGACTCTCAAACACAATGAAAACACTACTACAAAGTTAAATTAATATGATCTTTTATTTACAACAATACAAATAAACAACAAAAACATATGCACATTAGGTTAAAACTTCATTAACAATAATAAAAAAATAATAAGCATGAAACTGTTTATACATTGATAATAACTTATTTACATTCTTTACAAATAAATTTAGTGATTATGATATCCACTTTACCCTTTCCATAGTTTATACCTAGTTTTTTTGAAATTATCAATTTATTATTTTATCATTATATATGCTTTCATACTAATCTGATATATTTGCATCATTCATGAGTTATCTGAGATCTTCAGTCATTTTCCATATTACGTGTAATTTTATAAATTCCAGTACATTAATAATCTTGTAATAGTAAATTATATTTAATATTTAAAAATAAGTTTAAAATCTTACACTCCAATCGTATTAACAAAGTTATTACTGATGTGATAAGTAACAAAAAAATAAAGACAATATTTATGATGTATTTCAAATGAATAATAAAGTTAGGATTCTTTATCATAAAATGAAATTCATTTAATTCATTCATTCTCTCTCTCATACTCATGTTTATATTGATCTTAAAGGTCAGTTGATCTTATTTATTTGGTCATTTATTCAAGTTTTATTCAACTATATAGGACCTTTGTTCCACAGACCACTCTATCCAGGCTTAAGAAGAAAACCCATACAATTCTTTAAAATATTGTATCTACCTTCAGTGCACACTATATTAGTATTTACTATAACTTTAGAGAGATGAGCCACTGATTTTATTAATTACTATCCTAATAGAGGGATGGAGGTTTCTTTTATTTGTGTCATATTTTGATAAGTAATCATTTTCTTAATGAACTTATCCCAATTCTATCCTGGCTTCTTTAATAAACACTTATGGCATGTACCACAATCATTTCTTTGCCAAAAATCCTCCTGATCTTTTCCTACTGACAATTTGATTATCCCTTCATCAGTTCTTCAGGACACTATGTTATATATTCTATCTCGGAATTTTAACTCATCTCCTGCAGTGTATTCAGTATCTAATATTCTACCAATAATATAATATAATCTTCTTCTGAAATATTCTCCTACCTATATTAGCCATCATGTCACAAAACAAATCCATTTCTATTATTATTATTAATCGGGTTTTTTTTTAATAAATGAAATCATATGGTCTTAAATCAACAATCACTCATTCTCACTTTAATAAATATTACATTTTATAATGTATTATACTTTTCTGAGAATCCTATCAGATTTTATTTATGATTTCTAATTCATCCCTCTTTGTTAAGTACATCTAACATAATAACTTTGAGATACCTTCTAATGTGTTATCACACTTAATTTTCTAAAAATTTATACTGGCTCAGAATATACAACTTAAACATTATATCCTCCCCACACACACACACACAATCACACATTATAACTCATGAATACTCTCTTTCTATATTTAAGCATACTTTTTAACATTATATACTAGATTGCAAACATAAATTCTTTAAATCACTACTATGAAAATATTTTGCATTTGTATTTCATATCAAACAAGAAAATTATTACTAATAAATATAAAACTGAAATCCTTTTAACCTTGTTTTTTTCCTTTAAAACTCATTTCAAAATTTGTTTTTTCTTTTAGTTTAATATTACCATGGTTATCCTGTAGAATTTTACCATTCCTCGTGTTTCTCCTCTCTTCGTAATGCTAAAATACATGCATAATAAACAAAACAGACACATAAGCACAATTAACAGGACAAAAGTTCTGAATTGGATGCATCTTTCCTTCCTGGCTAGTTTGTAGTTCTATGCGCATAATTCTACTCTTAAAGAAATATACTCTACGAAAGCATTTCCTAATTCTTCTTAATAGATCTTCACATTTTTTTATTTTTTTCAATGCACACTTTAAAACAAGTTTTCAGTAATTTTACTTTGGCTTCCTTCTCTGGTTATTTCTTAGACTTGGAAAATTTTTAAATGTATATCTGATAAGTTTAATTCTCTGGCTTGAAGTATATCATTTTATGACTATCATCTCATATTACAAGTTACACAGACTTTAACTTATCCTTTCCAGTTTAATGTTCCATTCTTAAAGTCCTATAATAAAAGTTCATCTTTTCTTTGAATATAAGAAATCTTAATTCAATTTTTTTCTCTAAATTTTGTAAACTATTTCTTAAAGATCAATTCAAATGAAGATTGTTTTCTTAAACTTACCACTTTGACTAATTTATTATTTTTAACATTCAATAAAGTATCTTTATGGGCTTTAAAATTTTCTTTCTGGAAAATTTTGGATTGGTTTCTCCTTTTTAATTTATAATTAACAAAAACATATAATTTGACATAGGAAAATGAATGCTTTCTTATGTGGATGCAGTTAAATTTCTCTTTGAAGCAATGTAGTTGTCTTTCCTTTCTCAGTATCCTAAACAAAATTAAAACTGATTTTTTTTTCAACTCCTTGGGTATTATTTCTGCTATAAGTGGATGATCAGGATTAGCAGTTAGGTTGCAATGAAGATTAATTTAACTTACTCCATGGTGTTTATTACTTTATATCATTAGATAGTTTTTTGAATACAATTTTTACTGCTGAAGTCTTTAAATATTTTAATTTTATAACTTTTTTAAGGAAAAAAAAAATTGAGACTACTATCTACTTTATAATTTTTCTTGAATCTCTCCAATCATCTGCTGCTATATTTTTTTCTTAAAAATCCCGGGATAAAGTGATGTCAGAAAACTATTTGCTAAACTCTCATTGGTCAATATCCTAAATCAACTTGTACAACTTTTAAATTGAAGATTTTTCTGTTTCTATTTAAAGTTATTAAAATCAATAAATATTTCACAAACAAAATTAATTGAAATCATTTCTTTAAAACTAAAATTTTCATTCTCATTATATTTTTAATATACTGTATATTATTAATTGAATTTAATATAAAGTTTACTAATAAATATTTATACTTAAAATATATTATAATTTTAAAATAAATTATCTTGTAATCAATAATTGTTCCTTCTTTCCTTGATTGCAATTTTGTTTTTAACTTTTGAAGAAACATCACAATAAATTAAAATCAAATTCACGCGTAATGATGTTTTAGATTTACAACTAGTATATTAAAATTATATAATGGGTTATACTACAAATGATTATAAATAACAATGATTACATCTCTACAGACTTCTCTCTTTAGTCATATATATTTTTATCATTTATTCCTATTATACCAAAGTTTAAATTATTACTATTATTTTAATTCATAAACGTAAAACTTTGGTGCTATACTTTACATTTTATATGCTATTCTTCCCATGGATAACCAATCAAAAGGTTACAATATATATGCATGTATGTTTATATAAAAATATTGCATATTTAACCACCTGTTAGCTAAGCTTGTTTTAAATGGGTTTGATTGGGTAGTATGGATGTATAAAGGCTGATCTTGATAGGATTTTACGCTATCCTACAATATATATATACACACAGTATTACCAATGTTTGATCCACTTATAAATTAATTAAAATGTTTTTTTTTCTTCAAGCTAGTACAATAAATACAGTACTCAAAAACATTTTTACCTTCTAATTGTTCTTTTTTTTTTATCTGACAATTTTCTTCATTTTTCGGGCCCACGATAAACAATGAATGACACATTGAAAGTACCAATTGATAAACTGAACTAAAATCCAAATTTCCCATTGTTTTTGCTTGTATTATTGGTTGAACATCTATAAACTAGTTAGGATATATGTAAAAATTTTAATATTATCCCAGTATCTTAGGAATACAATTGATAAAGGAATTTCTCATGGCTATCCCTTAGTTTTCTATGTGGTAACCTTGCTTTAAATAAATTAAAATATATTTTTTTTTATATATCATTCTAGTTTTACACCAGTGTAAGTTTCATGTTCTAAATCAATTATTGTGAACAACAGAAAATGCATTTTTATACATAAATTTTTTTTTGTCATATTAATTTTTAAATAGATTAACCAGACTTATTATTTTTTAAGACTTTGAAAATTTCTGGTGTGTGCATGCTTGTACTACTTCGTTATTAGTATACTTTTATTCATTTCACAATCATTCCGAGCTTTGCTGTTGAGACTAATGTTGTGTTATGTTTTAAAGTAATGTGTTCTTAGGTTTACACTGGATTTTGAACTGATTTCACTAAAAAAAATTGGACTAATGGAATAATCTTACTAGTGGTTTTTGTTTTCTATTATTTTTTTTATAATTATTTATTTACATCTCCTAGTGTGATTAGATTGAGGCTCTCAATCCAAATATATTAATTGCTTGTATAGCAGCAATCATTTTCTTACAGTACTGTCTTTAAGACTAGCATCATCATTCAGTCACTTTCCTGAGAGTGTTACAACATTTTTTTTTTTACTACTAAGCATTACACATTTAAATAATTCATATACAATGGTGTTCTAGGCACAAAGTTATTGATGGTAACAATTCTTCCATGCTTAAAAAAAACTGTGAAGTATTTCCTTTGTAATGGGAAAATAAAATAGATTTTATTCAGGAAAAAAAATTTAATGTTAGTCATTTAATAAAAACAAATTAGCAATCATTAAATAATAAAAAAGGAAAAAAAAGCATTCTAAGATTATTTGGATTCTATAAACTACTATTTACATTTATAATACTTGGTAAACATTGAAAAAGTATCAGATTTGTGGATCAAAGATATATATGAACAAAATGATGTTCTAGAAAAAAAAAATGTATTGTGTCAGAAAGTATAGATTTTAAATAAAAACTTCATCAAAGGATATTCTGAAAAATTAACATCAAATCATTATTAATAAAATTTTAAATTTTCTAATTCATAGAGAAATGATGTCATTTTGATCATAAAATGTTAGTGTTTGCTGTTGTACGAATAAGTAATGATAATAAGTGCTATTATTTTAAACTCATTTTTAGGCATTATATCTTTTGTATTTCATCATTAGAAAAATGAGTAAGTAAACAAAATTATTTTTTGAGATTATCTGAATATATACGCACAACATAGACTTGAGTATAATCCAGAATGAATATTTTCATAGGTAAATGTGCTCTCTCAATTTATTATAGCTATGTTTTGATACCTGTGTCAATGTTTAGAACCAAATGGCATGTTTATGAGAGTATTACTTCATGGACAATTATTTTTAAATTCTTGAAGAGTATTACAAATTTTAAATGTGCAAAATGAAAATCCACATTTCATTCATGGTACTTTTAAGAGTGAATATGCTTCCGTAATATATACTCAAATAAGAGGATACTAAAAAATATTTTATAGTAAACTTAGGAGAAAGTGACTGAGGATAGAATGCAATGAGACAGCTCAATTAATCAAGATGTTAAAGATTTTCAAAAAGAAAAGTTCGCTACAGAACTTTAAATACAACATTGCAAGTAACAAATAAACAATTTAAAATAAAAGTTCTCAAACTTATTTGGCCTAAAGACCTCTTTCAGAAAAAAAATCAATACTCACATGGAAATCTACCTTAAGTAAACAAACAGAAGGATGCTATGACAACTTTGCATTAATTTATGTATCTATATTTCTACCTATACCCTACAACATAAAGAAAGATATAAATAAGATACTTGGAAGTTTGAAATTATAAAATTAAGGATATTTAAATAAAAATGAATAACAATAAAAATAATTCTAATATGAAGTGTTTTTAATTTATTAATTTTCAGCTGTATTTTTGTCTCTTTTATAACATTATTATTATAAGTTCTTTGCTGATCTCAATTTCATTGTCATACTAACAAGTAGGCTTGAAAACTTGTATAGTTTAAAAAATATATATATATATTTATTCTCAAGATGCACTTCCTTATCAAAAACAATATTTTTTCAAAGACTCATATCTATTTTCATTTTTTATTCATGTAAGGACATTGCCAAATGGTACTGTCAAATATGTGGTTAAACACATGTGAAAATTTTTTTCTGGTTACAAGCTTAGATTAGCAATCTAATTATTGTTTGAGAATTGGCATTCTTGGATAAAAGATAAAATAAAAAACTTATTGGTAAGTATTGCCTTTTTCTTCAATGTTTCGTTTAGGAGGCTCTACATTGCAATGCGTTTTTAAAGGCTATTTTATCCACTTTTTTTTATATTAGAGGAATAAAGATTAAAATATTTTCACTTCTTATCTATATAAAAAAGGCATCAATGATCTAGCCTGTTAAAAAGAAATAAATAATAACTTGTCCATGAAATATAGCAAGATTTAAAAAAATTAAAGAAATTATGCTGCAAATCAGATATGCTAGACATGAGGATATTTACAAATATATTGTAAAGATGTAATATATGAACAATAAGAAATGATATGATGAGAAAAATTTTGGCATTTCAAAAGTTCAAGCTATTATATTTCTTCTTGTTCAATACTCCAAAGTCTTATTAATTATTCTATAGCTATCTCAATGTGCAAATTGCTCAAAATATTATTCCATGACATACCATTTTTTTTTCTATTCATCTCAACAATATTTGCCTTTTTTTATAGAATATTTTTTCATATAATTCCAAAATTTTATGCTACTTTTCTGTCATATTATTTAACATTCAGTCTGGGTATTTTACAGTTATTTTGCCTTTCTCTAATATCTTTGTTCTCTTCAAAATTTTCTTAAACTATTCAGTCACATACAAAAAATGTCTTTACAACATAATTTTTTTAATTTGTGTTAAATAATGCATCATTTAATATGGTTACTTTGTATTCTTTTATATTTTGGTATATTTTCAATCTTCCATTAAAAGGTTATCATGATGAACTTATTAGAGAATTCATTTGGCTATGTCCTGGAATATGGATTTTTTTTAGATAATCCACTGATACACTATTGGTCTGTAAATATAAGTCTAATTGTTCTTGATTGGAAGATAGAAGTCTCAACATAAAAAAATCTTTGTAATATCATCATTCAGTAATAATGAAAATGTTATGCATCTATGGGTATTGAGTTTGTTTTATTTTAAAATCTTCCATTGGTTCAAGTCTTTGCTTTTATTTATGCATCAGTCTTCAACATAGTTAAAATTTTATCATCTCAGTTTATTTTTCCTTTAAAATTTGTTAACATTTTATTAATTATTATATAGTAATCTATTCATCCTGCCATTCACATAATAAAAATTCTATGCTGATACTAATTCTGATCATAATTAATGATCAATGCTTATTTTACTAGCATTTTAAATTCTGTATATATTAAAACAGGCCACAGTATCACATTATCACTAAAAGTTTCATTCATGTATGGAGATTAAGTTAAACCATATAAAAATGATCTTAATAGTTAGTTAGTAGTGATGAATGTATTACCATGTCAGGTTTCTTTCAGGATGCCAGATGATGAGTATATTCATCAATACATCATTCATTCAATTGTTTGGCATCTGGGAAATTTATTTTAAACATTTTTTGTCATTGACAGATTAATAAATGTCAATTTCTAAACATTTTATTAATAATTAGTAACTTCTTTTATTCTGTATTTTCAATCATACTCCAATAATTTTTCTATTCTTTAAAACTTTTAATAATTTTTCTTAGTGCTTATCACTGTCTAAGGTTATATACACATTCAGTGATAATATGTGTCCAAATGTATGCAATTTAAATATTCATATTTTATTAAGAATATGTACAATTTTAATGTGCTTTTTTTAAAAGCTAAAATATGTAATTGTTTTACAATTAATATTATTATGAATAGACAAAATTCAAAAGTGGTATTGAAGAAATGAAAATGGCACTGAAGATCATCATGCATATGAAAAATGATGCAGAGCAAAAGTTAATGAACATTACTTATCTTTTTGATAAATGTAGAAATATTCAGAATATCAGTAAAAAAAACTATTGGAAGACTAATCAGAAGCAATAAAAATGTTAAAGCAATCAGAAATGCATGAATGCTCAATCCAATGATGCTAACAAATGTAATATATGGAAAATCACTTAGATCTCTGCTATTGCATGTAATTCAAAATGATGACCCAAACAATTACAATTTGACTATCTTTCAAGGTATTTAGATCTTACATCGTGTAAACCTTGAAGTGGTGAAGGAAACTGTACATAACAAAAAAAAAGATAACGGTAACCATGAAATCAGCATCAATAGAATACTCCCTCCCCTCTCATTAATGAAAATAGTATCATATTATTGACATTTATTAACAAAATTGGCTATTAAAACAGGCAAGGCTCACTATACGTATTGCCACTTACAGCAAGCTAGAGTAATTAATGGATGCCAGAAGGCTTGTGCATAAAATCCCCATCTAGTGCCTACTCATCCAATATCCCCAGACTAGTTTCTGGCTTGTGGCCTTCGGCATCCATTGATTATTCTAGCTTGCTGTGAGTGGCAATACATATAAGTTTTGCCTGTTTTAATAACAGTTATAAGCAAGTATAAGAAATGGTGATCATGTGATGTTTATTGGCTTAAAAGTTGGCTATGGATAAAAAAACAAAAATTCATTAAAAATTTAATTGAATTATCTTGCAGTATGTTCATATCATTCATAAAATAAAAAAAAATCAAACAGTTTATTGCTCAGGAGTACTTAAGATGTTCAAACACTGAATGTGATGGAGAAAAACTGTGATCTGTGGAACTTGAGCTCCAGAGCCCAGTACTTTAGCATTTTACTAAATCATATGAAGCAATGTCACTCACATGATTATTCTAAACATGTAACATAAATTCAGATCACTGCTGAAAAACTCACCTTTAGCATTAAAAAAGGCATATTAAAATTTAGTTCACTTTTGATGGAATGTTTTGACTTGTATACATACCTACACATTGCTTAATTTCTCTATTTTTTTGCATAATTATAGTTATGTACTTTATGAATATCTAATTTGTAAATTACAATGTTTATAATCTTCTTTTCTATTTACTTCTTGCCAGCTATATTTGTTTAATTTTGTTAATTCTTTTTCACTTGAATTTATACCATTGTAACAACTTTACTTTTAAAATAAATAAATAATCAAATGCTTTATTACTTGCAAGCTCATAAGAAGTTTTTGAGAAAGTACCAAAATTGAAATCGATCCCAGACCTTATGCTTCAAAGTCTGACAATCTACTATTGCACTAAACCACACAGGACATTTTTACTGTTATGTGCTAATAAACAATTATTATTTAGTAGTAGTTCATTACATTTTTGGTTCTAGGCAAAATAAATGGACTGGGTCAAGCTAATTACATTACTGAATTAGAGTTATTCAAAAAGTACAATATTATATTCAAATATATTAATAAATACTTTACGAAGAACTGAAGCATTCTCAGAAAGCATGAACACTTTATAGAGAACTGAAGCATTCTCGGGAATCATTTTATTATTTTAAAATAAATAACAATTGGTTTATGAAGTTTAAACATCGGAAATATCAAAGCTAAGCCATTGCATTAAAAAACATATTATTTTATTAATATTATTTACATATATACAATCATTATTATTTTTGCACAAATTCTTCAAAAGAAACTTCTCATTCTTTTTTTTTAAAATTTTTGCAATAGTTGTATTCTTATAATTATAATTAGCTTCTAGTGTAATTTTTATTATCTCCTACTGTTAATATTTGTGTTTCAAAAATATTATAATTTTGCTAATAACTATTGAATAATTGTAACAAACTCATGAGGTATTGTACTATTCAATTCCTTCTCTAAGAATAAATCAAGATTTTTTTACATTCAAGTGCACCATAATTTATGATAAGATGAGCAATCTGCAACAAATTAACGAAATCTTATACAATACTATTTAATTCAAATTGATTGTTTATGAGCTCAGTTTCAACTGTTGTAAAAGAAATCTCTTTGAAATATGATGATTCTTTAGTTATAATTGATGATAATTCAAATTTCCCATTACTTAGGGTACTATTTGCAGACAAAGTAATTTATATATATTTGAATCTTTTAGAATGGCTGTTGAAATGTTGAATTAATGATTCAGATTATTCTGCATAATATTAAGAGTATAAATTCAAGTTTGGATCTTTATCTAAATAAAACTAATACAAATGGCAATTTACCATTGATTTCCACTCTCTTATCTTTGATTCTTTCTTCATTAATCACTAAGACAGCCTAAAAAAGAACATTCATTATCTATCACAACACAAATTTTTTCAATCATCTTCAACCTATGTTCATAGACCTGTCCTGAAGTACTCATAGCTTGCCTAAGATTATATATAAAAGTCTTTTTTGTTCTATTTCAACATATCCTTCTCATCAGTTCTGTTTCAACATATCTTTCATAATAAATTCAACCCATTCCCCTGAATTTTAATTTCAATAAATAATTTTTTTTCTCCTTTCACTTCCTCTTTTTAATAGTATTACATTTCTTTAATCCAAATTATCTTTTAAATTTTCATTTAAATCCCCCCTCCCTTTAATTGTCCAAGACTGATCCATACATAGTTTCAGACCAAACATATTTCTTAAATTCAACTTCAGTTAATTTTAAAAGTCTCCTATCTATATTAAAATTCTTATTAGCCATTATAATTTTCATTTTAATTTCTTTATCATTACTTGCAGAAATACTCAAAATATTTTTGCTTCATAATGAAAAGAGAATTAAAGAAAAAATTTAAACATTTTAGGAAGTTATCCATATAAGAAACACTTCCCATCTAAGAACAGCACCAAGTTCTACATAGTTTTCTTGCAGGCGGAAGAAGAATTTGATTACTATATTCAATCTTCAGCCACCTCTTAATGCAATAATCCATGCATGAGATTAATTACTGACATTTATAGCCATCAGTTGTTTATTTGTAATTAACTTCAAGGAAAGTTAATTTAAACCATCTATTCATTTCCCTAAGTTTTTTGTATATATATATTAATACTTTTCTTTTAGTTCTCTTGAATCCAGAAGAATTAGTTATCTGTATATTATGTTCTCTGTTAGCTTCCAATAACAAGTAAATTCTTATCTTTATGAAATTACTAAATAAAGTTCTTCTCAATAATACTGAACAAAGTTCAATTTAAACAAAGATAGGAGCTTAAATCAAGAAATGCTTGGGCCATATAAAAGATTTTGAATATATTCCAGGAAAGGGATGATTGGGAGATGAAATATTTGAAAATAGAAAGATTTATCAAAACTGTTGCTGAAATATTATTTAAGAATACTGGAAAACCAGATTAGTTTTCATCGCTAATAGTGATGTAATTCTTCCACAAATATTAAAAAAAAAAAGCTAATTGTATATTCATAGCAGTTTATTCACACATATAAATGACAAAAAGTAAATACATATATGCTTCAGAATAATTTAGGTAATTGCTTCAAATTGTCTATATCTAAAACTCTATTAAATTCTGGAGATTTTTTCTCAGTAATTCTTTTTTCTTCAGTATTCTTTGACTCACTAGACTTGATTTGTGGAATCAAATTATACTTCTCCAAATATTTTTGTGTTGCAAATGAAATATTACTGGCTGACATACCATAAAGAGTAATATCAGAGTTAGCTTGCCCATCCTGGAAAATTTTATGAAATGGCACTTTTGTCTTTTTACTGACTGTATTATTCAATTTGGCCATTTGTATTAATTGCTCATCACTAAAGTATTTCATTGCCAAAGAATTAAATTCACTACTTAAATCTTCACAAGAACTTTTGACCAAAGACATATATTCTAATCTTGGAAGAAGAGAAAATGAAGAATTCATCAATATTTGGTTATTCCTAAAAGAAAAAAAAAAAGAAAATTAAATTTTGTTTTAAAAAAATATATATTAAGTCTTATTCTAAGTATAGTAAAAGAGATGGTATTGAAGCAAGTTTATGGTAATATTTATCATTAATGTGATTATTATTTTTATATTTTTTTTTTTTAAAAAAAATTATATAAATAACAAAACAAAGTGTTGAATAGTTAATTGCTTAGGAGATCATGTGATGTTGAGCATTAGAAATGAAATTTAAAATCTAATCCAGGGAACGTTTACCTTTCAAATCTGTCATTCTATCACAATGTTAAACCCTCATGGGGAGGACAAAAATCTTATCAGATCAAATCATGGATGATAAAAATTTCTACATTTTCTTTGTTTTGCTCTCTAGTTAGAAATGATTGACAGCAATTTACCAACTGGTAATTGGATAACTGAATTGCTGTGAGCATGGTAGCAGAGGCACTTATAATTTCTCAAACATTAGAGTAATTCTTAATCAGAAGATAATCAATTTTCTATATGTGCTGTTTACTAACTCACCAATGTTATGGTGAATATGCAGAACATTCCTAAACCCAAATGCAAGATAGAGATTTTTAAAAGAAAGTCTATCTTATCCTTATATCTAAATGCAATAATATAAGCCAATCTAAAACATTTCAAAATGAGAGCATGAAAATTTAATCTTTGTAACTTTACATCCATAATTTACAGTTAAACCCAACAAAATTTTCAAATTTACAGCTGGTAAATATTAGAATCAACTTACCAAGATTAAATCTTCATGCTCTCATTCTGAAATGCTTTAGATTGGCCTATATAATTGCATTTAGGTATAAAGATAAGATGGCCATTCTTATCTTTTAAAAGTCTCTATCTTATGTTTGGGTTTGATAATGTCACATATTCACTATAACAAAACATGACTAAACAGTGCATGTTGAAGGCTGATCACTTTCTGATTAAGAATTACTAATGAAAACTGTGCTGGTAAATTATGCCGTTATTAAATTATGTTGTTATCAAATTAGAGTAATTAACTGAAGATAAAAGAGTGATCTTGGTTATGGCCATGATATGAGATTTGAATTTATGTTGAACTTGGAAATTTTTTTTAGATAACTAAACCTATAGTATCATAAGTTGCAATTCAAAATTGTATTAAGAGAAGGAATTCATTCTTATTTTTCTATTCCATAGCCATCTACTATAAGTAGGAGTAATCAATGAATACCAAATTGTAATTCCAACTAAATCCTCAGTCTAGTTTTTGGCTATTGGACTTCGTCAATGAGATTGGATCTTCTAGTAAAGTATTAATGTGGATTGAATGTAAACTGGGAGAATTATATAATGCTTTTTTTGATAAATTCTAATTTAATAAATGAATGTCCTGTTATTCCAAGTTAGAAAATAATCCTAAAAAAATTATTGTAGATATGCTCATCATAAAACAAGACTATGGCTTTAATTTGATGAAGTTTTCATTGAGTCTATGATTTATCTTTATTTAAGAAATGCTAAAAAAAATTTGAAATAAAAAAAAAACATTATGCAAATACTGAAATTAAAATCCATAATGTCAAGTCATTCATTTTACAAAATACATTAGTAAAAACATTAGATTTTGCGATATATTTTCAATTACTAATACGCTAAAACTAATTGAGTTATGGTGAAACTTTTAAGTTTATTAATTAGTAGGCTTTTTTTTATCTATTCTATCTTTTAAGGGCTCTGAAAGCGCTAAGTCTAAAAGATAGAATAGATAAAAAAAGCCTACTAATTAATAAACTTAAAAGTTTCACCATAACGCAATTAGTTTTAGCGTATTAGTAATTACAAAGTAAGGGTGAAATAAAAATTGCTATTATGATATACTTTCAGAAAATTTATTGCAATATCAAGTTATTGAGTGTCACTGATGTTCCAGATTAAGTAACGAGAACTAATTAACGTCATTTTTGATCATTAAAAAAGGGGAAAAGGCATTAAGATTTTTCAAACTAACTCCTACTTAAGAATCATGAATTAGCCAATAAAGTTTTCTTTTAAAGAAGCTTCGTAGTATATGGACTGTTGGGAAGATGTTAAATATTTTAAAAAGGATTATTTTCCTCAGAGAAATCAATTATTGTGACTTAAATTTCTATTTAATACTACTGGATTTAAAATAAAGGCAATTCAAATTATCTTTAAACTATTAATCCCAGACCTAAATAACTAAATATTATCTGAGTGAGCAATTTGAATAGTTGATGGGTTATGGGTTGGAAACATAAAAACAATCCTCAACTTGTTTGAAAATTCTTCTCCATGCTTCACCATATTTAAACTGAGATCATGGCCATGGTAGATAAATGCACTAATCATTATTTATGAAGCCTTATTAATAATGATACACAAAGAAATGGAATCTTTCAATTCAATTATAATGTTACTTTGAAAACTTTTATGGAAAAAGTACAAATCAATCTCACAACGTATTGTAATCCATAAAATTAAAAAATATATGTACTTGAACAGGGAATCAAAGTATTTTGCTCATCATACAAAGCATGTACACATTAACCAATAGTATAACTGAAATGATATAATATCTGGGTCATGATACAAAGATACACCAATAACGACTAATCAGTTAGGAAGAAAATCCAAATCATTGAAGCTATCTCAACTGAAAGTCACACAGGCATTAGTTTAAACATAATAAAATGTTAACACTTCAAACATGGCAGAATGCAATCAATTTTCTAATGCAACAACAAGGATTTATAACTGATTTTATATAGTCAATCTTTGTTTGAATGGATCAATGATTGTTGAAATGTTATTACCAATAATTTATTTTGGAACATTTAATTTTTTGTTTGTGAAAACAACTCATAATCGGATTTACTTATTTATTTAATAAACGTTAAAAAATAACACACATGCTTGAGAAAAGCTTAGTTCAAATGTGCAATGTCAATTTTATGATTTATTTTAAATAATATTAATTATAAACATGTTTCTTAAATATAATTTGTTTATACTGAAACAATTTTTTTAATATTTTAATTTCATGATAGATTTATTTATAAATCTATAACTTTATTTATATTATATTAAAATAAACATTCACATTTAAAGCAAGCTTACTATTCAACTAAAGCTCTGTGCTAGTAGCAGTGTTAGCGATGGACTTGAACTAAAAATTCCAAGATTGATTCTCAACAAAATAATATATATATAAAACTCAATTAAGATTAACTGAATGAAACTTCTAAATACTCAAACTGCCACAGGTGTTCAAGCATCACACGTTCACCCAATTATTTTATTCATCTATATATGTAATGAATTTATGGTGATAGATAGCAAAAGTGTGTGATAAACTGCGTATCATGAATAAAAATTCCTTTTTTCCTAAATGATCAATGACTATAAGTTTGTCTTTTTTTAAAGAAAAATCTAACATTTGTGAATACCAAGAATTGACTGAAGATGAGGTTAACTATTTCTTAGGTTTATTTCAAATGCACAATCACATTTATTATTATCTTGGTGCAAAATATTGTTGTGAATTGGCTACTAACTTTCATTTCACATGGAATGGTTACAATTGTTTAATTTTTAAAACAAAAATTGGGATGATAAGATTAGTTACTAAAGTGCTAATTAAAAAAAAAAAATACAATATCTCATCTATAAATAATGTACTACCCATTTCTTTTATGTATATATGTCTTCATACAAAAAGTATAAGTATTTAAAGAAATAAGTATGTAGACTTGTGTTGCATATTTATTCACAATCATAAAACAAAATGTGTAGATATGTTAATTTAATTATAAAATTTGTGTTAGAATGATAGAATATCCAAAAATGTAAATAGAACATACTTTATATAGCTATGTACATTAACAGCATATTTTCCTACCATATCCATGATCTCGTGTTAATATCCAAGTGGAACTTAAAAATGATTTCAAGTGATGAGAATTTGCAAGCAAATATACAATTTTTCCAAATAACTTTGTCATAATCAATCCAGTTATACTTCCAATAAA
This sequence comes from Epiperipatus broadwayi, assembly GCA_028023455.1. Lineage (NCBI taxonomy): Eukaryota > Metazoa > Onychophora > Udeonychophora > Euonychophora > Peripatidae > Epiperipatus > Epiperipatus broadwayi. The sequence continues at coordinate 1,199,185 of JAQFVV010006239.1, forward strand.
AGGTAACATAGATATTGTTAGCAAACTGAAGTCTCACCACATGGCAGTTGATTAGTTTTCTTCACTATTTTTCTGCAGAAAAATTCTGGAGAGGCTTTTATTCTATTTTACTTACAATGATACATTTAAATCTAATTATTTTCTTTCTTGAATTGATAATTAGTAGTTAATCTATAACACACAACTATGGTTATCTTCTTGTGTTTCTTACAAAATCTATTTTCTCTTGCTGAGGGTCAGAAGCTGTTTTAGTTGTTTGAAAATCTTTCTCTAAGAATGTTTCTCTCTCAATTTTTTTTTCTTTTTTGTAACAATTTTCTTCAAATGATGCATACTTTTTTAGCTTTTTATATGTAAGAATATTTTATGTTGCTAAAGTAATTTAACTCTCTTCGTTGGAAACTTTCTTAACTTTTCTAGTAGATATTGAAATTTTACAAAATTAAAACTGCAGTAACTGGAATCAGTGAGTACTATCACTAACTAATCACATTCTAAGAAAAGGCTGGACTATTAGAAGTAAATGGTTTCGGTGAGATTTTGTTATTAATGAATCTTAGGAACTTTGTTTTAACCCATATTATTATAGCTAAGAATTTTACATTAAATTCTGCCACTCCTACAAAAATAAATAGCTGTAAACAGCAACAAAAGTAAAAAAATAACTGTACATAAATTATGTAGATATCAAAGATTATATTTACAATTTATATCAATTAAGATTAGATATTAACTCCTCATAATTGCAAAAATAAACAAATGCATACAACAATTAATTGAAATAAAAAATGGACCTGATATTGGCATCTGCATTTTTTAGTTCAAACTTTACTCCAAGTTTCTGCAATTCTTTGACCGTAGCTAAAGTGACATCAAACTGACTGAGATCTTCAGAAAGACGACAATGCCGGATTTCTGTGGGATTACTTTCAAAAGAACCAGGTAAAGATCTTCTCTCTTTTGGGGAGTGATATTGATTAACTTGTAAAAATTCATTAATTTTGTCCTAAAATTCAAAAATATACATTATTTATATATACATAAATAAATAATCATTTGCATTCACTTTAATGACACCAAATGAAGATCCTAATACTATATTAAGATAGTGTCATAGGATATTAATCATCCAAATTAATTGAATCTAATCAAATACATATGAGAATAAATGAGAGTAAAACATAAAAATCTTTATCCAAAAGTAATTATTTAGTTTGATGAGCAATGTCTTCAACTTTATAAAGGGATGTTGGGAAGGACTATTTAAATTTAAGCTGTTTATCATCACCTATCCAATTCACAAAAAACAAAGTGAAATTATATTACTACTTATTTTAAAATATAAATTATTGAAGTAAATAAATGATTAAGATTTGTAAATAGCCAAAATGTTTTGAAAAAATAATCATAGTTTAGTTAAACATTAAATACATTCTAAAAATGGGGCAAAGTTAATTAACAAAATTATAAAATTAAATAGGTGAAAATCAAATATGCTAAAATAAAGTGCTTAAATTTTATTAAGTAATTTACTTTAAAGTATAAGATATTTATATATATAAAAATTCATAATTTTTTAAAAATTATTAGATGTTGTTAAAGTGATATCGACGTCTGGTAATCATATAAATAGGATTTGTGCAGAATGAACTATCACTTGTTTTTTTTTAAATGCTCTAAAACACAGTCATTAGTGTGGAATTGACATAAATAACCGTAATCTTATTTTCCTTTTATCTCTAGCTTTCCAAAGCATTAAAAGAATTAGATTATTTCATAATATGATCAAAATAAGGCAATTCAATCTTGTCATTTGTATTTCAAGTAAGAGTTCAAATTAAATTTGATCAAATATCAACATATTTTCCTTGTTGACCATAGCATTCTCAAAAATATTTATCAATGCCACAGTTTAATTGACCATAGCATTCTCAAAAATATTTATCAATGCCACAGTTTAAAAACATCAATACTTTTTTTATTTTTCTTCACTGACCGATTTTTGCATAGAGTCACAAGAAACATAATAACTTGAAAAATTCTGATCATATTTAAGTTATATCTGTACATTTAAAAATCTTTTCTAAATTTTTCATTGCAAGTCTGTGTTAGCCCGATGAATCTTGTCTATTGGATCTTTTGTTGATGAAAGATCCAAGAAAATAAATACTGTTAATGATTTTTATGTCTTCATTATTAAGTGTGAAATCAATTATTGATCAGATCATAATCTTTTTCTTTTACACAGTTCTATTTTAGTCCCATCTTTTTATTCTATTCTTTAATTTTTCTAATAAAAGGGTAGAGGTTTCTATATTTTCAGCTATTTTTCAATTAAACTGAACCAACCTGTCTTATAAAGGTGGAGTAATATATAATTACAAGAACAATTAAATGTTTGGTTCTTTAATTTTCCTAAACAACATTCCATAATTTAACATAGTCAATAAAGTATATTTAAGTTTCATTCTAGTATTCAAAGGCATTTTTACTAATCTAGCACACAAAAAAATTATGTTTTTATATATCAATAAAAAATTGCAACATAATTTTTTTTTTCCTCCCCACTTCCAACTTTGCCATCTCTAAAAGTATAGCTTGATTGCAATTTCTTTATTTGCTTGAAATATAGGACATAATAATGTAAAATGTGTGCCTATGAAGTTGAACTGATATATTCAATAATAATCTTTACAATATGTTTCCAGATAAAGAAAGCCACATTATTCTTTTTCTTATCCATGATCTAACTAATAACAATATCCTCTCTTTATCTAATATCTCCCATTCCAGTCCATCTCATTTCACAAATTTCTAAGATGTCAATTTTCATCTTTACTATATGAACTTTCCATGGTTCATACTCATTTTCCAGGTTCCAATAATGATATCTTTACAGTTTCAGACTTTCCTTTTTCATATAATTACATCAGTAAATTAATGCTAAATAGTTTAAATCAAACTACAATATATAGAAGAGTAGTCATATCTTTAGTTCTTCACCAGGAGCATATTTGATAATTTCATATCTAAGGGATCCATCTTTTAAAACTACAGTTTCATTGTGTTTTGTTTTATTATTTATGATTTTCATCATAGTACATAAAAGTAATTTATGACTGTTTTCTTTTTTTAGACTGAAGTAATGTTTTGTTGTTGCATAACTATTATAACGTTTTTCGTTTTGCTAGGCCTTTACACACTAATATAAACTGCGCGTGAGTTGATCAAGCTATGTCAAAAAAGAAGAAAGTTGTATTTCTATTCTAAAAACACAGCTATTTTTCCTGATCAACTTCAGCCTATTAATTGTTACGAATTGTGCTATTGACAAAAATCAACTTTTAATTTTATTTAGTATGGGCGCCAGAATTCCTAAGAATCCGCTGAAATATGTCGCCAGCACCTCTCGCAAGTTGTAAAACAAAAAAAAATAAAAAGATTTTTATTATATATATATTTTTTTTTATGGGGCGGTAATTCTACCGTAATGAGAATTAATGATTTTTACGATTATTAGTCCTGGGCGTATTGAAACATATTGGCAAAGGTAACTTACGTTTAAATCTTATTACACTAAAAATAAATTTAATAATAAAAAATAATAACTATTATTAATAACGCGCAAATGAGAATTGATATTAGAAATATTTTTAATTTTGACAAACTAAAATACTTCATGTTAAGTAGCTAATTAATACCTTGGAGAGAACACATTTAATTCAGGTGGGAAATATCCAGAAAATATAAATATCAGTTAAAATAAACAAAAAGTTCTTGGTTAAATAAGAGTCTCTCATATAGAAAAATTAAAGTCACTATCGGGATTCTTTTATACGTATATTTTTACGAGTAGTTTTAAATAGTTAACTTTGTCACAATCAGGATAATTCTTCTTACCGGTAAGTTTCATGAATTCAGTAGTAGATAACTATGCATAGTTTTTTGGTTATAATGAGCTCGGCCTTTTGGTTATTGCTTGATCTTGTGGTCCATTTCCCCAGTCGGTCACGAAGGCTTTTCCTGGTGTACATCATTAGGTCCGATGTCTTCAGAAGCTCTGGTTCACTGCGACATGCCAAATTCCTTCAGCGAAGAGCGATCTTGGATATATTAATGTTATCCAAGACCAACTAGAGAAATAAAACGAACAAGATGTTCCTTCAACCGGATCCCTCCTTTTTATATCCAGTTTTCAGAACTTCTGCGCATGCTAGTACCATGCCTTTTTAATCTTATCCAGTCTTTATAAATTTTATGTAATAAAGTCTTTATTTTCTTCAAGTTTTCGGCCATCTTTAATTAATTTGAGTATTTCTACTTTCAGCTTATCTTTTTTTACTTGCTTTTGGAATTCTTTTGTTCTCTCCAATTACTGTTATTACTAATCACATAAAAAAAAAAAAATAAGAAGAATAATTCAACCCTCATTGTACGTTTTTTTTTTTTTAAAAAAATTACTCAACAAAATTTTAAATCCACTTTTATCTTTTAGTTTTTTTTTACCCAATGCCAATATATTTGTAACGTATATAAATAAATGTTACACTATATTAACATAAAAAAAAAGCATAAATAAAAAATTGACTAATAATTTTTCTGGGAGTGGAAAGATTTGTATGATTGATATTGTTTTAACTTTTACATTCTAATTTTTAGTTAATTATAACAATAACATTGTAATCAAATGTCTCCTCTTCATTGATTTAAATATATATAAGTTAATTTATTATGTTTATTGATCAGTGTAATTTAAATATTATAATTTATTTCATATTTAAATAATTTTCTTATAACTGAAAGAATGTCAGTTTGAGATGTTTCTGAAGCAGATTTATCTGATGAAGAATGTTTTTCTTTTGAAATTGGTAGTTAAACTATTTATTTTTTACCTTTTAACAATTTAGAAAAAGAGTTAATGAAGTACCCTTATCTGATGTGTAGTGAATACAATAAACAATTCTATAAAAACAATTGCTATAATGTACACTTTTTATATTAAAATCCAGATTCTACAATGAATGCTGTAATGAACATGGAGGAATCTGAAGTAGCACACACATGTACTTTGATACCTTACAGTTTTTATTAGAAGCAGACATTTTTGATAAGATTTGCAAAATTCATTTATCAATTTACATTAATTATCTGTTTATTTATACCTTTATAAAACAATATTTTTTAAAAAAATACATATTCAGCTATTATTTCCATCATCTAATATGAGTATTGAATGTCTTTAGAAAAATTTAACTTTATTTAGATATTCCAAATACATTCAACTGTTAGTACACACAGATATATTACTAATAGTTGAATGTATTTGGCATACTTAAATAAAGTTAAATTTTTCTAAAGACATTCAACACTCATATTAGATGATGGAATTGTCCAATATATAAATATAACTAAAACACCATCATCACAAACCTTAAGCAAAACAATATTCAGCTACATATCTAATTTTAATATTTAATTTATTACAAGAGAGACCTCTACAAATCTAAATGCCAGATTCAACTTTATAAAAATGGGTGGCCCACTCTTATTTTCAACCTATTTTTCTAATTATATACGCAAATCTAAAGCATTTTGATTTGGGAGCGTGAAGCTAATAAATTCTTCACTGATTAAGTCCAGGTTGAAGATAAGAGTAGGCCGCTCTTATCTTTATAAAGTCGAATCTTGCGTTTGGATTTATAGAGGTCTCTTTTGTAAGAAATTAAGCACTCAAGGCATATGTACTAAGGTTATAGCCTTATTTAAGTATTACGTACTGATATTGCGCTTAATAAGAATTAATATTTACAACTATAAGAGATCTTAATAAGTGCATGGCCTTTATATAATTTTGGCAAAGGAAAAGTTTGTTTGTACTTTTTACATTTGCACACACAATATATATAAAATAAAAGTTAAATAAATAAATTTTATATGATTTACCCCTTATATTTTTAATTTTATATTCTAAAAACAGATACATTCATTCTACCATATCCACTATATTATGATTATAATTCATCTAGTTAAGATCTTAGAGCCTATGACAAGAGTTTATTATTAACTTAATAATGAATTATTTGTTGATTAAAAAATAGGATTATAATCCTTGTATAGATTAACTTTTAAATTTCTGCAGACTTGTTATACTAGTTAATTAATACTTCAATTTTGATTTTCATCTTTCACAGCTAAATTCAAATATTGAAACATATTCTGTATTTAAATTGAGATCCATTGTTATTAAAAAACAAGTTGAGATTCATCAAACCTGATTCACTTTTCAATTTAATAGGAATTTAATATATATATATATTGTAATGCTAATTTGTATGTTTAAATTAATAAAAAACATAACTTCAAAAATTTTATTAGCTTATCAATGTTACAATTATTATTATCATTACTGATATAAATACTATATGGCCCTTATTCCCAGGAGGCTGTAAAGTCACCAACCAAGGCAGCGGTTGGTGGCCGAAGGTGGAGGGTGCTAAGAATCGCCTGATTGCGGACCCAGGCTGCCATTTGATGACGACTTTTTATTTAGGTACTTACAACTGCGGATCACTTTCAAGTGAAGGAAGATTGCAAGAATTAGAAGAAGAACTGTCTTATATTAAATGGGACATTATTGGACTTTGTGAAGTTAGAAGAAAAGGAGAAGAAACAATTGATTTAAAAAGTGGACATATACTCTATTATAAAGGCACACATATTGGAAATACAAGTGGAGTAGGATTCATTATAAATAAAAAGTGGAAGAACAATATTGTGGAGATTGATGGTATATCGGACAGAGTGGCAAGATTAGTTATACAACTTAATAGCAGATACCAAATGCAGATAATTCAGGTTTATGCCCCAACAAGTTCTCATAGTGATGAAGTAGTAGAAGATTTTTATATGGATGTACAAAAGGCTTTTGATCAGAGTAAACAACATTTTAAAATTGTTATGGGAGACTTTAATGCTAGAATTGGTAGACAAATGAAAGATGAAATTGCTGTAGGTAATTTTGGTTATGGTAATAGAAATGAGAGAGGACATAGACTTGTGGAGTTTGCAGAAAAAGAAAAACTTTATATTATGAATTCATTTTTTGAGAAAAATGTTAAAAGGAAATGGACATGGAAGCATCCAAATGAAGGTACAGCAGAATTGGATTATATTTTGACTAACAGAAAATACATATTTCAAGATTGTAATGTTCTTAATAAATTTAACACAGGAAGTGATCATCGATTAGTAAGGTGTAAGTTACGTGTTAATGTAAAACTAGAAAGACAAAAATTATTAAGAAAAACAATATTTACAGTTGATATTCCTAATCTTCAGAAACATTCTAATGAATTTAAATTAGAACTTATAAATAGGTTTCAAGTGTTAGGAGATTTTGAACATGATACAGATTTGAATGAAATTAATATGAAAATAACTGATACACTTTTAAAAACTGCAACAAACATAGCTGGTAGAAAAAAGCAGCAATTGACTAATAAAATTTCTACTGAGACTAGAGAATTTATGAAGAAAAGAAGGAATATGAAGATATACAAAAATGATGTATTAAAAAGAATTGAATATCTCGAATTTTGTAAAATGGTATGGAAAAGAGTTGAAAATGATATAAGAAAGTATAACTGTGAAATAGCAAGGAAAGCTGTAGAAGAAAATAAAAGTCTCAAAAATGTTAAACAACATTTTGGTATTGATAGGAAATTTATATCTGCAATAAGAAAAAAGATGGAATTATTACTAAAAAGAGAGATGACATCATGAAATTGGTAGAAGATTTTTATCAAGAATTATATAGTAATAAAGAACAAGTACCTCCTATATCTATTACATCTTCTGAATTGCCCAGAATTTTAAATGAAGAAGTGAGACATGCAATTAAGGGTATGAAGAAAGGAAAGGCTCCAGGAAATGATGGAATTATAATTGATATATTAAAAGAAGCAGGTGAAGAAATAGAAACAATTTTAGCAAAGTTGTATACCAAATGTCTAAATGATAAAGATGTACTGGAAGATTGGAAGAATGCAGTAATAATATTAATATTTAAAAAAGGTGATAAAGAAGATATTAGAAATTACAGACCTATCAGCCTTTTATATAAAATTTTTACCAAGATAATTACAACTCGTCTACAGAGAACTTTGGATTTCCACCAACCAAGAGAACAAGCTGGATTTAAAAGTGGTTTTAGTACAATAGATCATATCCAGGTATTGAGAGAAGTCATAGAAAGGACAAACGAATATGAGTTGTCATTATGTTTTGGATTTGTAGATTATGAAAAGGCATTCGATTCTATACACATTTCTTCAGTGATTAAAGCATTGGATCAACAAGGTATAGATCCAAGATATTGTCATATTTTAAAGAATATTTATAAAAATGCAACAGCAACAATTAGATTACATAATGATACTGGAAAAATCAACATTGAGAAAGGTGTAAGACAAGGTGACTCCATATCTCCAAAACTCTTTACAGCAGTGCTGCAAGAAGTATTTTGTGGATTAAAATGGGAAACTAAAGAAGTGAAAGTAAATGGAGAGTATTTAAGTCATTTAGATTTCGCAGATGATGTAGTTGTTTTTGCAAATAATGCTTCAGAGCTGCAGGAAATGTTGCAGGAGTTAACAGATGAAAGTAGAAAAGTAGTACTAAAAATAAATGTTAAAAAGACTAAAGTAATGTTTAATCGATTTGCTCAAAATATGAAAATAAAGATTGATTATGAAGAATTAGAAGAAGTTAACAGTTACAAATACCTTGGTCAGATTATTAATACAGATGGAAACATAATGGAGGAAATTAATCATAGAATTAAACTTGGTTGGAGTGCTTTTGGTAGAAATAACTTGATACTAAAAGGAAATATGCCTATGTGTTTGAAAAGGATGGTTTTTAACAAATGTGTTTTACCAGTTCTTACTTATGGATCTGAGACTTGGACACTTAATAGAAGAGCAATACAGAGACTTCAGACCACTCAAAGGAGTATGGAGAGATGTATGTTGGGAGTAACAAGAAGAGATCGAAAACGCAATGTATGGGTAAGACAACAAACAGGTGTTACTGACCTTATTGAAAAAATTAAAAGATTGAAATGGAGTTGGGCTGGACATATTGCTAGAAGAGATGATAATAGATGGACAATTGAAATTTTAAACTGGATTCCAAGAGATTGTAAAAGACCCAGAAAGAGACCACATGTGAGATGGATGGATGAAATAAGAAAATGTGCAGGGGTGTTGTGGAGAAGAGAAGCTAAAGATCGGAGTAAATGGATTAAACTTGGAGAGACCTTCATCCTGCAGTGGATTGATAATGGTTGATGATGATGATGATGATGATGATAAATACTATTATTAAAGTAATATTAATGTTAAAGACATAATTACCTTGAGAGTACCAAACTCTCCATATAGTAGTGCCATCAAATGCAAGCCTTTCTAATCAATCAATGGATGCAGGAAGGTTTGTGCATAAAATCCCTACTCATCCAACATCTCTAGACTAGTTTCTCTCTGATGAAAGCCACAAGCTAGAAACTAATCTGAGGATATTTGAATTAGTAGGCACTAGATAGGGATTTTATGCACAAAACTTCCTGCATCCATTGAATATAAAGGCTTGCACTTGGTAATACTACTGTATGGAGAGTTTGGTACTCTTACAGCATGTGTATGAAACAGTGACATATGATTTTTGATGGTTTTATATAGTTATCTAATAAAGCAAAATCCAAGATATCAGCTAGTATATATTTTTTTTTATATCGTTTTAAAGTACTTGTAATTAAATCTTAAAAATCGTGGTTTGTATTTAATTATAAACACCCATACATGCATAAAATTAGTTTTAAAGAACAATACATTGATACAAATGCTTAATACTACCAATACATGAATAAATAAATTAAAATAAAATCAGTAAAGCAATACTTTTATTAGTATTATATATATAATATTAAAACTATACTCAATAGTGACATAAACTTTTAATGTGATAGTTGAATATGTCTGTGTGTATACTAATGTTTGTATTCCTTTGACATAGTTAAATGTTAAAAGTGTATTATCTTAAATATTTAGGTATATTTATTATCAGTAATAAAAATACAATTTACAGTGAGAACACTTACAAAAAAAACAAAAACAAAAATTATTTACTTTAATATCTGTAGTGTAAATATTTATTTTATAAATTTGTATATACATTTTATTAATGAATATAATATTGTATTAAAAATATTTTAAAAATTATTTATAATTTTAGATTAATTTCATTGTAAATTGATGCTATAATTTCTTCCAAACTTCAAAAAAATTGACTGCCAGATATCATATCTTAGTAATGATGACATGTAAAATGCTAAAAGAGTGAAAATTTAAACAATGAGGATGATTAAACTGGTCAGATGACTAAAACCTATAAATACACTACCCAATAGGAATTTTTCTCTTTCACTGCTGGCTATCTACAAGAAAACTGTATATAATCTGATTTTAAATGAGCCATCTTGGCTTGTGAACTCTGATGATGAAGGAAGAATGAATTAAACAAGCATTTTCTCCGTGTGGCAAATGCCCTTCTAAACTGTCCAAAATGAATAGTTAAAACATCTGAAGATAGTCATCATCTTGAAATGCATGAAAAAAAAATGAAACAAAATTTTTATTGAAATAGAAAACTTTAAACTACTTAGGAATGCTATTCTTCACTTACCTGCTTTTAAAATAACCTGAAACTACACTTACTATAGTTAACTTAGAAGTTTTCCTATAAACTCTTGCATACTGGATAGTTGTTGTTAAACTAGATTTTTAAACTAATGAATTTTCATAAATAATTTTAAAGAAATGCTATAATTAATGAATGACATCTCCCAAGAGATTACTAACTATATACTCTACATATAAAGAGATGAAGAAAATAACTTATGGTTTTCTTAAATAATTTAAAACTCATCAATAATGGACTTTAATTCAAAGCTAAATTTTCATTCTTATTTACTTTTCTCAAATAAAATTACATAACCTCAAAAGAAATGTAAATCTGTTTTTTTTTTTTTTAAATAGAATGTGAAACCCAGGGATTCAAAAATTTATTAGATTTCTTCTTAGAATTGTGAATATATTGTAGTTGAAAGCAGTATAAATTAAAAAAATATAGAAAAAATTATACAAAAATCTATCCATCTAAATAAAAGACAAAAAATATACTTCAACTAAAAAATATTGCAAACAAGATTTGATGAGATAGACCTAGAATAATGTGAAGAACCAGAAATTTAAGAAACCATAGAATGCGATAAAAATATAGCAGAAGAGTTATAAAAAACTCTCTGCTCTACATGAATAATTGAAGGATAATAATATATAAAATAGATGAATTTGATTGTGATTCTTGATTTGTATCTATAACAGATCTTAACTATTAATCCATTAATTGATGACTTTCTAATGTATGCTTTTATAATAGTCATAAAATTTTCAATAAAGCCAAATTTAGATAAGCTTAAATATGGTTAATCTAACCAATAGTGGATTCTATAGTCAGGTGCTAATGTCCTTTTATTGGTGAACTATAATCTCTAAAAAATGAGAACCAAGCATAATAGAAATTTTCAATAAAGATCTCTACAACAAAAAATAATACCTAGATATAATTACAAAATTATCAATCATTTGAAATTAGAAAATAAACCTGCAACGTGTTATGAGACGTAGTAACAGCAGCACAACAATCAATCTATATATAAATTAATTTATTAAAATCAAAAACTAAATATTAAAAAAATATTTTTTAATTTTACTAATTTGATAATAATAATTATAAAACAACATTAAGCCATTAATTACAAATATAGTAAATAGAACTTGATTCTACCCACATTTAAAGGTATAGCAATAAGAAAAAAAAATCTAGATTTTTTTTTTTTCCCTTTTTTTCTATTGGTTTGTGAATAAGCTAAAAAATATTTGACTAAGGATGACTGCTAGATAGAGTGGTAAAAATGTTTAATACGAAGTAAAATAAGCATAAAAGAAATAATATGAGGATTATAATTATTATTGTTTGCACATATATCTTACATATATTAGTTTACACATAAAAAAGGTTGCCATTCCACTGGATCAAACGTTACAATATTAGAAAAGTGTAAGACTACAAGCACAATAATAACAAAACACTTAATGTTTCAATGAAACAAGATTACAACACCAAGAACTGTTTATAGGAAATTAAAATGTATGTATGTAAAAAGAAAGATAATATTCTCTTACCATTACTTTTTGGTAATATTCATTGGAATTAGTAGATGGGAAATTTTGGCTTGGTGTTGTATGCCTTTGATTTTCAAATACTTCATTATTTTCATTTAACTCTGAAACCTTAAAAAAAAATATCAATATTTAATTTTAGACAAAAGTAGATTTAATCATACATGTATACGAAAAAAGCTTAATTAAAATAAGGCACAGTAAAAGAGGAAGATCCTGTACAAAATGGACAGATATCAATAAAAAAAAGCATAGTACTCAGCTTTCTACAAGAAAAAAAATCGGTAATAAAATATTAAACATTTATTTGTAGTGCTGAGCCCATGGTTTCTTATGATGATGATAAAAAATTTAATAAATTTAGGAATATAAAATAAAAATTTCAATTTTATTCAAAAGAATTAAACATTGCTTTGTATTAGTAACTTATTGCCTAATTCTACTGAATTTGCTTCCAGATAAGAAACTTAATACACACACACACCCCCAAAAAAAAAAAAAATCACCCAACTTCCAAAATTTAATACTTGAGATTTTAATTATAGTTTTTATAATAATTATATTAGACTGTTCAAGAATCCATTTTTAGCACAGTGATATCTCTTTCCTTTATCCTTTCAATTAATAATTATATAATACAGTAATACAAAAATTGGCAATAAGTATCCTGTTGAATTTTTTATAATCAAATTGTTCTTGCCATAAATGATTATTTCTCCAACTTTATATCAGCTGCCTCCAAAGATGTTCATGACAATAAAACAAATTACACATTGGAAGGACAAAAATCCAATTGTAAAAGATTTTTTTAAAAATTCTGATATATAACTTTCTTTCGTAATTTGCAAACTTATATCAAGATTTTAAAGATTTGCTTTCACGTAAGTTATCAAAAACTTCATTAACATAGATAATATTCTGTGAAGACTCTAAAATACCTGATATTTTGTATTTCTCAGAACATTCTCAAATGACAAATAATGACTTATATATTTGCCACCTTATAATAGTCTCAAAAATACAGAATAAAACATCGGATATTTCTGACTTTGAAATGACAATAAGACTCTTCAAAGAATATTATCTACATAAATAACTTGATTTATATATTGTCAATTCTCAAAGATCCTATAAATAATATTTCTTTGGAAAGGGATTTTCTCAATGGCAAATTGATTGTTAGACAATCAAGATCATCCATTTTTTTATAGGTCATTCTTTTTGGAAATTTTTTTTTTATAATGATCACAATTTGATGATTAATTTTTATCGATCAGTGATGCTAAGTGAAAGCTTAAGCAAAATATAAACAAGTATCAATTTTTTTGCTGTCCAATATATTTTCAAAAATTTTCATCAAAATATACCTTAAAGTGATGAGAAATAATTTATAAATAATTATAATTATTAATTAAATTTAATTACTTTTAATTTATGAAATCTAAAAGATAAAACTGATGAAGATGCTTCATTATATACGTTTTGATACGTTATGTATTGAGTTAAGAGATAACAATCATCATGATATTCTAAAAAATAACAGAGCTATAGTACTAAACTTTGAAGAGTTCTTTATATCATTAAAATACATATTTCCAAAAACAAAAAAAAAAGAGGGGGGGGGTACTTAGAATTAAAAGACTTACCTTAGGAAATATTGGATTTTGACAAGTACTGGCACTTTCTCCTAGTACAGGACTATGACCATTATTTCTACCATCAAGACACGTTCTAAAATTTCAATATAAAATTCAAGTTGAAATGATTTAAAGGAAAATAAAAAACAGAAAAAAAAAAAGCCTGCAATGTTTGAAACCGAAAACAGAAATTTTAGATGAATAATTTTAATATTATTAAAATTTGATTATGTGAATGTTGAAGAAAATCGATTTTTATAGTATTTAGTAATAATTTTTTTTAAAATAACAACATTTTTTATTTACTATTAATGTGAACTATTTTTAATGTACTGGACAATCATTACAAATCTCTTTCTTTGTATCTAATGTAGATATTCTTTCAGTCAAATGTCTAATGTTCATATGGAAAAGAAAAATCATTATCAGATAAAAGGTCTCATAATATAGTAGTAATATATTTATGTGCCATGACTATGACTTGGAGTTCACATTAGAAATTTTCTAGATAGATGGTTCTTAGTCAAATCTCCAGCTGATAAATGAAGGTCTAGTTATTGGTAAGAGGGTACATACTACAACATAATCTGGGATAGTTAAATTATGTATTATTCATAAAACATTTGAAATATGACACAACTTTTCCAAATGACAAGGCTATATAATAAACCTAATATTTATATTCCAATAATTTACATTATACACAATTTAATACTAATAGAGAGCAGTAACACTAAATATTTTGAATAACAATAATAATAAAGTTTTCACATTAGGTACTAAATAAACCACAAAAATAAAGGAGGGAAAAAGCTGTATTACCTTGCTAAAAGAGTATACTTAAAGTAACAGATGATTAAAAGAAAAGTTTACAAAATAATAATAACAATCTTAAATGAAAGCAAATCAAATTTAGCAAAGACCTGCAAATGTAAAATGCATAAGAATATCCAAACATTACACAAAGTTTAAAGGCTTCCATTAATATTTATAATTTCTCTTCATTTTTAAAATTATATATAATGAACCAGTTTGTAAAATGTATGATCTCTAGATATATGGCTATAGATATGTGTCCTGTGAGTACACAAGCCTACAATTATGTAAACTGTAACACAATTAAAAACAAAATTAAAGCTGATTTTCTCAGACTCCAGTAAGGATGCCAATTGTAACAGAATTAAATATCAGGTAATTTCAGTAAGTAATTTCCATTCCACCACTCATTAGAATGCCAAATTCTGTAATGGTTTGAAATAAAATAAATATATAAGTTTAATCAAATAGTGATTAACAAAATACTAGCTTAACCGTGACTAATTATTTATTCAATACAATAACAAAATGTAATTGATGAAATGTTAAAATGTTTTATTCAATATTTTGGCCAGCAAAATATGTAGACTCTTGAAATTTGCATTAAAGTATAGTATAATAAGCTGACTACAAATAATCATGAAATCCAATTTTAATTAGTAAAAATAAAATGCATTAATATGATAAACATATCAAATTAAAAAAACTATATAAGTTAATGAACAAATGAGATATTCCTTGTTAAACTATTTGAACAGGAATCAGTTATTCTTTTATCTGCAGTAGTTCTATAATTTTATATATGTATCTAATATGTGTTGCATATGATACAATGAAAACCAGAAAGAAAATATATAATATATGCATAAATATTGCCAAATAAATACTTAAATATATATTTTAAGAAATTGATTAAGCATGTTTAGTATGTTCATGATTTTCTTACAATAATAAACATAAATCATGTATATATGGTTTTAATTTAAATTATAATAATGTAAAGATATTGAAAATTGAAAGAAATAACAATAAAAGGAAAATAAAGGAAGCTATACTAATATATAAATACAAGCAGGACTTAATCAATAGGCAGGCAGCAAACATTAAGATCACAGAATTATGGGAAGGTTAACCTTTCAAAGTATTAGTTGACAAAGACAACAAGGATAATCGAAAGCACTTCTAAGTGATGATTATATTTTTTATATTTTTCAAAATTTTTGATTACTGTATTTACTAATATTTAATTACAAGTTTCTGTATATTGATTTGAAGAAATAGTCGATTTATAATATTATTACATATACATATATGTAATAATATTATAAACTGACTGTATTTCTTCGAATCAATATACAGAAACTTGTAATTAAATATTAGTAAATACAGTATATATATATATTAACTATGTGTAAATAAAGTATTGGAAGGAAATTCAGGATGATGAAGTGATAAAACACAGCATCTATTCATGCTTAACTATTTTAAAGGATCCAGTATATTTTACTTTGTCCTGGGTAATTGAAAGATTATTCCTTAGTAAATTGTTAGAACATTTTATTAAAATTTTAATAAAATTATTTTTTTTAAAAATTAATCCTTACTGATTGGCTTTCTTTAATCCACCATCCTATAATTCTAGGCTTTGATAATAGCCATAAATGCATAAACTATTTAATTATTTAATGTCTTCTTCAAAAAGATTTATTTACTTTCGTGGTCATATATATTCCTAAGGTAGTAATATATGTAATCCCAAAGTGGTAAGATCTGCATGAATAGCAAATGAATTTATTTCAATTCTATTTTGTATATACATATAATCCTATTACATATTCTGTTAAGTTTAGTATTAAATATTTGAGCAGTTATTGTTTGATGTTCAAATTTCTTTTGACATAGATTATCTCTGATCTGTTATGGTTGCTATTATTGTTGTTTCCAAAGTTATTTCGTCATCGTTCCATATATGGAGGTTAAATATTTGATTTTAGCCAGCGTACATGTATATATAAAAACTATTTGAAATTGGACTTTGTATACCTGAAAGTTTCATTAATATTCTATGTGTTATTAGGTCATGATTTACATTCAGACTTCACTGTTGGAGGTAGACAAGAGTTATTCTTTCAACATTTTATCTCTAAGCTTTTTTTACATTTTAAATGAATACATCTTTATGTAACAATTTTACTTGAGAGAAATTTCGGTTGTTTTACAATAGCGTGTTGAAACTGCTGGAGGGCCTTATTTCTATGAAAAAAAACCCGGGCTCGAAAATATAAGCAATGAAAAGAATAAAAAAAATTAAGTACTTTTTGCAAATTCATTTTTTTATTTGTGTTTAAAAAATTGATTTGATATTACTTTTATAAATGTGATAAACAAACCAAACCAAACCAAACAAAAAAAAACCCGGCCCCGGCAACAGTATATTTATCTTTGTTTACAAACAAACCACGCCCTCTGGAGGTTTCAACATGCTATTGTAAAACAAACAATAATTCCAATGTTTCACCAATGGAAAATAATTTTAGTGATCAATCCAATATGCA